>JAQISU010000054.1:8215000-8932500 GCA_029339505.1 Unio delphinus
ACAACTCGTGTTCTACTACTGTGTTAGGAACTACTTTGTTAACAAATCATGTACACTCATGTAGTAGACATTATACGCTTTGCTTGATTAAATTTATTTCTGAATGAGCTAAAGCAGTTGTTTCGTGGACTGCCACTAACCAGTTGCTTTGCTTTATTCCGCATTAATATTTTGATACAATGTTGCGGATTTAGGCCATCAGTTAGACAAGTTATAATAGTGCTGGATCACTGCAAATAACACGCAAGTGACAAGACATAAACGTTCCTGTTTTAGCTGGTAATAAGAAAGGCGAAAATTACCGTTTTACATGCCGAATTTCCTCAAAATGTACTTTCTTAGTTCTGCAAATCCGAATTACACGAGCTATCTCACGAGTTAGAAAGCATGATTACACATTTTGAAGTTATACTGCAGTTTTGACTACATTCCAAGTGCAATTACATCCTCATTACTTAACTCAAAACGAAATAAACCAAGGCGTCTTTTTGATAATTACAATCAAAAGAGTTCATTTTTTCCCCACATTATGATTCCAAATATTATATGACAGAACAGAAACACACTTGCATATGTCAACACGCTGCTCACTCGCTCCTAAAATCAAATGTACTACATGTAAAATTGATGCAGATAAATATAATACATGATTACATAATTTAGTAGAAGCAACAAAATTTCAAACTTCTATTCATTCCATACCAAATGGAAAAGTTGTTGCAAAGTATATTCATTAATAATATAACTCAAATTTTAATTTTTAAGTAAACCAACGCGATTTTTGTTTCAAAAATTATGTCTAGCGCGCGACTAAGTTCAACTTGATCAAGCTCATTATTAATTTTGTTGTTTGTTCTGATGAATATGCACATGTTTATTTGTTGAGAATACATTGTAAATTATGTTACTTTTTTCTTGTAGTGTAGTTTTGCTTTAATAATTAAGCATTAGGTAGAATAAGAAAATGTGCATATATTAAACATGTTACTGCATTTTTATGGGAAAATCGAATTCATTTTGTTGGATTGATATACTGCTCTCCCACATTAAAGGAGTATATTCATCCGGAAACAAAAAAAAATGTAAAATAACTGATTTGTGCTTTTATTGACTCATGAAAACGGTTTGTCTAAGAGACACTGTATCGACTATAAATTATTTTAGTCAGGCACACGACTTTGATCTTTCAATACTGTGCATTTCAGTGCAAACAAATGTTAATAGCAGAGTAAGACCCAATAACATCTTGTCGGAATAATTTGTATGTGTAAATGGCGTGCGCCAAGAGGAATGTTTGTTACTTGCCACGTTTATTATTGACATTGAAGCGTAACATATTTACAAAAGTGTTCAAGGTGCTGACATTTATGATTGCATGTGCAGATAATCTATTTTTATTTTCTGGGTCAAAACACGGTCCAGGAAAGGTAACAAATTCCCAGAGTACATATTATGAATTGTTTATGATTTTCAGGATATAATTATATGTTCTTCTAAAACAAGGCAATTTCGCACAATTCATTAAATATTACTTGTTTGTACCAAACGATGCAATATATCCAGTATGAAATAAAACAAATACCACCCACCCACTCACCCATCTCTCTGTCTGTCTGTCTGTCTTTCTCTGTATCTGTCTGTCTGTCTGTCTGTCTATCTCTGTCTCTGTCTCTCTATCTCTCTCTCATAAATTTATTCCATGTTCGTGCTTTATTATTGTATTTATCTTCTCTTTTCAGGCAATGCTTATGGTTTTCTTGTTATGTGTCACCACGTCCGTAGGAAGCGCAGTAGACGCCGGCACGGACTACATGACACCGGGTTCACAATACGGCTTAATACTTGATGCCGGAAGTTCCGGCACAAAGTTAAAAATATTCAATTGGAAAAGGCCGTATGGAAGTCGTGGGAGGATAGAGATAAAAATGATCCATAATAAAAAGTTTAAAGCTAGTATTAGTGATTATATCTACAAACTGAATGATATCAATGAATACCTCCAATTAATAATAAAGCAAGCAAAATTTGTGGTGCCTTCAAGTGAACACAGTAAATCACCCCTGTTTCTCATGGCTACTGCGGGTAAGTGCTTAATATTATTTGCACCTTTAGTATTTGAAAATATAAGTAGCAATAAATAGTACATGAACTGCGTACGAGTGGTCCAACATCTCGTGAGTTTTGTTAATATTGCACGGTATTAGCTGATTGCGTCAATTTCATTTTGAGCAAATGAGAAGGTGACAGACCATTTTGCTGGAACATCATTTTTGAAAAGATAAAGTTTCCTTCGAAAATGAAAAATATAATGGTTAATAACGCCAAACCGAAGCCTCTAACTATCTAAGAGTTTCTCTAATTTAATTAGTTTATTTTGTTACTTTATCCTCTCGGTATGTTTTATGCGCGTTTTGTTTACCCTTTGGACATTTCATTGAGGTCTCAACCTCTCTGCTGCTATAATTAAATAATTATTATATCAGATTTGCTGTTATTTGTTAACCAATTTTTTTTAATCAAGTCCCATAGGATCTCGTGACCATCTGTATGGGGTAGCTTGCGCACGTGAAAAGAAACTTTATAATTTAATTATATGTAATTCCCCTGAACGCCAAGTCTGAATAATATTTCTTAAAGTATGTGTATCACCTCCATTAAATATAGCTAAACTATTAGTTATCTCTGATCAATTAAGGTATCTGAGTATATCGCTGGGTTATATAAAGTATACCAGTATGTTATGCCTGCCTCGAGAAAATATTCTAGCTGGATTTGATTGTTTATACAGCATTACATCATCATAAACTACAAGATTATTAATAAATCCATCAAGTTCATCAATACTCGGCGCTTCATCAATATCGGCAATAAAATTATTAATATCATCACCTTCATTTCAAAAATGTGCGTTTTCATTAAAATCTTTCAAAACATGGTAGCATCTCTGATTATCTACAGATGGTGTCACCAAATATAATTTATCTCATTTGACCTATACTTATCAATCTGATATAATTTGGTAACACTGGATGATGTTTGGCTGGTTCTTGTTTTCATTTCGCTGAGAAATAAATGACATCCATGTTGTAAAAATACAATATTTAATATCACTTTATACTGTATTAAATGCATACCACCTACACATACAGGTGGAGTAACAACACTAATAAATAAAAAAGCGCGCACATAGAGGCACGTGTGTGAAATGTGGTATGAAAAATATAAATTTGTATCCCAGACAAAAATTAGGTTGTGATATCACTACATCATTAGGTGACTGTATCAGGAACTCCATGGGATAAATACCAAGGAGACAAACATCTTCCTGGATATAATTATGGTGGTCCTGGAACCCGAAATGTTGTTCGACTTGACGAGCGAGATCAACCAAAATCTGGAGAGTGACCAGTAAATGTTATTGATCAAGCATATCATGTTCATGATGTAGCATATACAAATAAAAAAAGATTTACAACAACAACATATTGCAGATGTGAAGTTGATAGACTCGTTACATTCCATGAAAATTACCTCTTTCAGGGAATCATTTACTAATTGGTTGGTAAGATCTGCGATGAAAGGTATACGAGTATTAAGGGCTAATAATTAATAAAACGATTATAATAAAATAGTTGAATCGATTTATTATAGCCCAAGGGGATATTGGACGGGTAGAGCAGCGATTAATAAACTCGCCGATGCAGCAAATGTTACACGTTCTGTTGCTGCAAATTGGTTAGCACTATAGATAATATGGCAAATTTATCTACCACCAACTAAACAAATTCAGTGCACATATTTTAATGTCAGTGATCCTAAAGAAGTTCATCATGCGAATATTTTGTTTCACCACACAAGACTATTAAAATTGTTAGTCGTCAATACACATACTAATACGCATTAGTTGTCGTTGACGTTGCAAGTAGATATTAAAAAGCAGAGCCGTTATTAACTAAAACGGCTGCTGAAGTTGTATTAGCTTTTGAACAAATTTCTCAACGAGGATCCTTGCTATTACCACAAATCCTACAAGAATATCCTGGCAAAGACTTTCTTGATGTAGTATCATCTCTGATGAAAGAACATAACATACAAATTAGACGAGGACATACTGCAATTCATCGTGACCAGGGAATCGTTGAACCATTCAATCGAACACTCGCTGAGCAGTTATTTTGGATATTAATATGCAATGGAAATAATTCAATAAGATATGAGATCTCATGAATAGGTTGCAAGACCATCAAATGTGATAGCTGCATTAAATAATGAGGTTATTCGTGCAAGTTCTATTAAACCTATTAATGCAATCACAAAAACATACAAAAAAATGACATGATTTTTTAAAACAACCAGCATTAGGCATTGTTACCGTAAGATATTTATATGGACCTGGTGAACTTGAAGGTGGTAAAAAAGGAGCGACTGATCCTATTTGGAGTGTAACTACACATAATATTCAAGTGTGGTAAGATATAGAGATAGACCTTCAATATACAGATTAGATTCAACTGCTCCTCGACGAGGCTTTGCTGGATATGGACTGATTATGTTGTAGAATTAAGTTACACGAACTATTATTTCTGCCCTACATGATAAACCCAGTTTTTGTGATTATCGGGTTTAAGCATGAACTTACTTGTAGTGTAAACAATCATCCATTTAACAAGTAATGTCAATGAAGCGTTAGTCACAGTTAATTGAAACATCAATGTTATTTTATAAATCACGTGACATGTCATTTTGAGGAAGGATTTCTGTATGAATAGCCATTATATATAATTGTTTTGTGTGCACGATAAACATCAGTTCATGTGATTATGTCAACTACACGCTTCAGCTAATGGAGTTTATCGCACATGAGAGCTTTGTTTTTATTATATCGATGTCTATTCTGTTTTGATGGTCATCACAATGTAATTAGTTTTACCAACTGTTTCAAAATTAACGGAGATGAATTCTTTCTCTCTCTCTCTCTCTCTCTCTCTCTCTCTCTCTCTCTCTCTCTCTCTCTCTCTCTCTCTCTCTCTCTCATTTTCATAGATTAAGTCCAGAGTCAAAACCACTAGGTTACTACGGTAACAAGATGACACGTATCTGCTCACTGTCCACTCTACTATACATCAAGTTATATATGTCATTCAGTGTGGACATAGGCTGAATAAAACCAAAACCAAAATGGCGACATCCTTCAAATTCATCTACAAGATTAGTCTGTGGGAGTGTAAACGCTGTTTAAAAAGGGATTTATTAGGTACGTTATGGCGACTGTCAGTTACCTAGCGTGTAACACATATATTAATGTCCCAGTTACCAGTCCTGTGGCATATCTGCACATTTAGTGTCGATGCTATCCTGTTCTATTCAACTTAGCAGACAATGAGTCTGTCCTGGTGAGATTACGACGCATATAAGGGTCCTTCTATCTTCCATAGTCCACGTGTGACATTTTACACCCACCAAAGTTGAGGTCTCGTGCCTTTACGAAGAGGATCCGCTATCGTCACGGTCTCTAAAATATACACATGACTTCTAACCATTTATTAATTCCCTTGATTTACGCAATCGCGGAAGGGCAACCTGACACAAATGCAGAGGACAAATGTCAAGGCATGGTACGCTTAATATCCACATTACGTTTTGTATCTGTATTAGTCTTTCCCAAGAAGAAGTCTTCTAATAATGTGAAAATGGCAAGAGTTTTAAATTCTAGAAATGAATTTATGTTTGCATTTCACTTATATCTTGACATTCTACGTAAGGGAGATTTTGTTTGCGATCTTTTAGTTAGTCATTCAAAAGGAATGTATTTCATATTTTGAGGAAATAAACATACCTTTCTCAAACGGTATTTGGCGATAAATTATCAGTCACTAAGTCAAACATCGTGTGCCATGAAGAAGTTTCTTCTTGAGTCGTTAACTTTTTTCAAAATATTTTTAAACCTGGAAGTCTCTGACATCTGCGATTGTTTGTACCACTGCGACATTGTATGTAGAGATGTCGTAGCATCGAATTTCTTCGTCGTTATGAATAGTTAATTATAGTCTGACCATTTGAACACTGTCAAAGCCGTCAATCCTCTTACATAATTGAGATACAACTGATTTATATATTTATGTCGTAATGGATTATCCTTTCATTGTTAAATGTTTCAACAAATTATAAAATTGATCTAATTAATAACTCCTATATTGTCAAACTTTTGTAAACACTTATCATGAATTCATAACATACATTGTAACAAAGGGACAATGTGCTTTCCAATTTTAATTCTTTGACCTAAACAACTATTTAGTTTAAGATCGTGTACGAAAAGGATTTAATTTATAAGGCATATAAAGAAGAGAAAGAACTATATTTTTAAAAAAAATTACAACCAGCATATCTAAATATATCGAATTAAAGAAGTAATTTAGTTCGCAGGGAAACGTAATTTTAATGAGCAAAAAAAAACAAAACTAGTACGAAACATATACGGATCTCGACGGATTCATAGTTAACGTTGTGTAGTTAACTATTTGATGACTGTAAAATAGACTAAAATTCATGACATTTGACTATTTAATGACTGTAAAATAGACTCAAATTCATGACATTTGACCTTAACATT
The DNA here is from genome assembly GCA_029339505.1 of Unio delphinus. NCBI lineage: Eukaryota > Metazoa > Mollusca > Bivalvia > Unionida > Unionidae > Unio > Unio delphinus. Next base: position 8,221,614 of record JAQISU010000054.1, read on the forward strand.
AAACAACGCTCACATATTACACATTGTCCAAATGTCAGAATACCGTTAAATACGCTATCATATGAACGACATTCCGAATAAAATTGTGTTATACAATATTGTTAATGTCATTGTTATAAAATGAGACGTTAATATATAGGCATATTTTATTGAGTATTTGTTTTCGTTTCAGGTCTACGAATCTACCCAGGTCCAGCTGCTGCGAAACTTATGTCAGCCATATACAATCTACTCGTTAACCGGACGTTGTGCCCTTTTCCCGTCCATGCTGAAGGTGTCAGAATTCTTTCCGGAGAGGAGGAAGGGGTATACGCCTGGGTTGCCGCCAATTACCTCAGAAATTTCTTCTGGTCAGATAAGTGCGTATTGACCATAGTCATCTACAATTTAATACACATTCTTGTTTTTAACATCAGAGGACATGGGTAAAATGCAATCGATACAATCGTGGAATCTCTCATATTTAGCAGTGAAGACTCTCGATAACATGTAAATGACTCGAATACCGTGTTGAGGTTTTTATGTTTTACCTCTGTAAACAATAGTCCACGAAACTGTTACTTTAATTCCGGATCTTTCCTTGAACAACATTTTCATATCCGATCTATCATTCTTAATATACTTAAGGCTTTGTTAATATGAGATATATTTAATATGGATATAAATTAAATAAATATCTAAGTGAATTTTTAATAGAATCATTTACAGTAGCATGTAGTTTGACATAAAAGCTTCATATTTTCGTTTACATTCAATTATCTCATTTTTGTTTCCGTGATGTAAGACCCCAGACAAAACATAAAAGTGTATAACACAATTTTGACTACTAATTGTATTTCTCAGGCCCACGACACAAAAAGGCTTCAGTTTTGAGTCTTGTCGGCTGATTTCGAACTCTTGTACAGAATTAGCTACCTATTCGTGTTTATTTTTCTTTCTTTTTCCATTTGGCGCGCAATGGCTGCGGTTAAAATAATCACGCCAGCTATTTGCAAACGATTATTGACAAAAGTGATTTTACTGTCAAAGCTTATTATTCTAACCCCACAAAGTATACTCGAGTTGGGTAATCACTTCAAGGGAGACGATTAAACGTACCTTATCTATAATAAACATGAAGTATAGTTACCGACTTTCTAAAATAATGTTGTCTATCTACGTTCATGCAGGTATTTATATATGTTCTAATAATGGTTAGCGTTACTTTCTTTCCCATTTTCCTTTTATTGTATTTAAATAGTATTATATAAGCTCGCTGGGTAATGTTAGTTTTTATAACATGCAAAGTGCCTAGAGATTTATGCATGGAGGTAAGTAAAATGTTGAGTTTTATCTGAGTGTTCATAATATTTAACCTAACTAATGTCGGTAGGGTAGAGGGGTAATATGGAAAACTTAAATGTAAAAATGTGCACAACAGGTAATTAACATTGCAGTCGCCATGTTGAAAAGGATGGTACTATGGACACAGGGGCAAATTTAATGTTAAAAACGTCAATGAGTCTAACATTGTGGGCATGTTTGGGGCAAGAGAAATGCGAAACAATGTTAAATGATTTTACATGCTGGCCAGTATAGGCACAAGGGTAAATGATAATAAATGCTTGCCCAAATCATTATTATTATTATATGCTCATTTGTTTCTCCGTTAATTTAAAATCGTGTGAATCGTTCAGTATTTTACGATATTGCACTCGCACTCACTTCATATTGCACTCACAAAGGAACTACTTTATATTGTAAAGAAACAAAGGACGCAGACGCCAGCGCTTTTGATTTGTAAACAAATCATTTAAACGCACGTAGTAAGCGATTAAAAAATTTTGGTTGATTAAATTTGTTACTGAATGAACTAAAGCAGACGTTTTGGGGACTGCCACATACCAGCCGCTTTGCTACATTCTTTTTGATACAATCTTTTGGAATTAGGCGGGCGATAGACGCGAGATTTCAGAACTTGCTGGGTACCTACAAATAACATCTAAGTGACAATGCATTTAAACTGTATTATTTAGATGTTAATAAGAATTTCAAAAAAATATACATACACGTTTACATTCTGAATTTCCTCAAACTGTACTTTTTTAGTTCTGCAAATCCGAATTAATAAGCCATGTCATGGGTTCTCAAGGTAATTACACATTTCAAAATTGTTCTGAAATGTTTACTCTTCAAAGTGCAATATGTCCTCCTTGCTGCACACAAAATGAAATAAATATTATATCCTATAGTGTCTTTGTTATAATGCCAATTGAAAGACTCATATGTGTGTCCTAATTATGATTTGAAACATTTAGTGACAGAACAGACACACACGTGCAGATGTCAACACGCTTAGTCGACGCTGAAATCCGATGTACATCATGTAGAAATGGCACATATAAATCCAGCCTATAATCACGAAATTTCGTAAAACCGACAAAAATACCAAAATCTAGCCAATTCTATTAATTCCAGATCAAATGGAAAAGTTGTTGCAATGCGCATTCATTCACAATATGACTCCAAATTTCAATTTTAAGTATACCAAAACGCCATTTTCTTTTGAAAGATAATTCTAGCGTGCGAATAAGTTTAACTATATAAGGGTGGAGTTCTATGCGCATTAATAATGTTGTTGTTGTGTAATGATAAATCTGCAGTTGTCTATTTAGTTTGGAATACGACATACATTCAGTTACTTTGTTTCGTGTATTGTATTTTTGTTTAAATAAATAAGCTTTAAGCAGAATTTTTAAAAAAAAGGATCATATAATGAAAGGGTTACTGCAGTTTTATGCGAAAATATGAACTCGTTTTATCAGATGAATTTACTACGCTCCCAAGTTCGTGCAGTATTTCCATCTAATAATCCCGTCGATATTTTCCCATAGAGATGCACTAACCTATAACCAGTATATCACGGTATGGACACAGGTAGAATGTTCATGTTAAATAATGTTCATGGGATTAATATTGTGGGATAGTCTTTGAACAAAGGAGAATTGAACATGATGTTGGATTCTAACAAATTGTAACATCTACTGGTTAACACAGTCTCACTAACCAGCACTCACAGTTACTGACAAACGCCAGCATTTACTACCTGGTATTCAGATCTACTAACAGAAGTGTAAAGAAGATGTAAAGTAAGTGAGTGTTAGTGTAAATATAAACTGAACCACTATAGACACAAATAAAAAGCCACAGAAGTATTCCTGCATAGCCAAATTGAGCTGAAAGGAGAAAACGGTCCGATTGCTCACAATTTCATATTCTGATACGATCACACATGAAATATATAAAATGAAGGATGGGGTTTAAGTTTTGTGTTCACGATAAACATGAGTTAATAGCATCCAAGGAGGTTAACGAACGGTTATTAACATGTACCACATCTCTTTACTCTATTACTTCTTAAGCTGCTCCCTACTATTTGTGGCCCCTAAACGAACACTCGTTAGAGATACCTTTGACTTTTCATGTATACATTTTTGCATAGATGTGTGATCTCCCGCGTTTATTTCATATAAAGCTGGATGTAAAAAACGGTTCTTCATTATGGTGGAGGATTCTACGCTAGCCCACGCTTGAGAACGGTAGATATAATGGGTGAACGCACCTTTTTATATAAACTAGGGACAGATAGAATAATTGGATGCTCCACGAGTCGGAACACGCGTCACATAATTCAGTTAATGTGTATTTATTGTCCAGTCTTGCCTAAAGTCAAGAATGCAGAAATAGTAAACGTGTACTGATCGAGTACGACTCACCTTCACATCGTCTAAAAATTGAATTTTTCAGACGGTGGTCAAACGCTATCCATAACATTTTCTCCCAGTTTTTGTTTAGGTATTCAGGATGGAAAGGTGATTCTCATTCCAGCAAAACAAAACCAACAAACAACAAACTACAACAACATTGTACAGGTATATATGATGCCCTACCGAATTGATCGAAGTACTGAGATAGAAGGAACACCTATAACATTCAATGAGAATTTGTACATCTTCATTTCCTTCCTGACAGTAAATTTATTTTCACACTGTGAATATTGGTATATAAGGAGATCTAGCAAAACGTATTATATTTTCCAAAGTAAAGGTCACATTAAAATTATATTTTCGAAAATAATTTTTGACTGAATTGTAACTTTTGAATCTGACAACGGGGTCGTGGTTGGAGTGGTATCTTCTCATCTATCATTCGTACGGTGTCGACCGTCTAGCAACAGATGGTCTCTATTAAGAACTACTTTCATTTTCCAATAGTAATACTAATAATGATAATGTAAATACATGAAACAAAGTCAGAAAAAACACGAGGCAGTTCACTATGTTGTAATACCATAATGGTACTGTGAATGGAGTTTTGCATGCAAACATACATTGCCCAATTAATATTAATGTGTCAAGATTATTTGATGTTCAACGCTGAGATGTGAGATGATGTTGAACTATGAGACTTTGGCTTATTTGATTATATAATTTTTATCTGTCACTGAAAACATTTATCATGTGTGAATTGCTTCTTCCGTTCCTGGACGTAGGCCACCCACCCACCATCGTTTAGATCACCGTCTGCATATTTTATAAATATGTACCCGGTGTCTTATGCTAAATGTGAGTATAAAACCTTGCCCTGGTCCGAAATGTCACGCTGTTGTCATGAGTATTAATGAATTCGTTAAGGAAGTTATCTAAAGATGTCCACAGTTCTACAAACCCTGGAACACCCACATAAGATGAAAGAAGTTCGCACGTTCGCAGTTAGTGTGCCATATTCATTTTCATGTTGGACCATGGGTGTGTCGTGCTGGAATTTGACGTGAATAGTTTAGGAAATGAATTGTCTTACCTTCTGTGATTTTGGAGAAATATTATATTAGCCCATAAACTAATGAATTCAGCTATCCAGTGGATTTTTATTACCAGAACAGCAGAGATGCAGGATATTGATGGAATCAATGTGCCCAGCCGAAAAATCACAGTTTTCTTGTCAAACTTTTGTTGAACAATAAGTTAGAACTAATGTTACTGTTTATTATTGAAAGTTCTTGGTTATGTAGAAATTGGTGTTTTACTTAATGTGCAAAATACATGTAGTATTCATTTGATAGGGACTATTTCTAACCGTATTACGACTCATTGGGTCATCAGAACACTGTATCTCACTCGATTCGCATCGAAATTTACTTGTCCGTTTCTTTCAGTTCTACGTAATTATACATACATACATACATACATACATACATACATACATACATACATACATACATACATACATACATACATACATACATACATACATACGTATGTTTCAATGTAGGTATACATACATATATACTCGGACGTAGCTGTATTAAAATTAATCTGATTGCTTTGTTCTGACATTAAAAGTTAATATTAGGAAGATATATTTATAAGAACTATGGTACAGTAGCATATACACAACTGTCTTCATCGCCGTTACTATCAATATCATTATTTTTCAGGCCCCCTTCACAAGCAGTAGGTGTCCTTGAGATGGGCGGCGGCTCTACTCAAATTGCCTTTATTCCAGATGGACCAATATACGCAAATATGTTTCCTGTTTGGCTGGGAAGTCAGACGTACAATATTTATGCACACAGCTATTTATTCTATGGACAAAACTATATGCTTAATAGAATTAATAATTACCTTATCATCAAAGCAAGGCCTCGGGTTATTGATTCAGTGGAAAATCCGTGTATGCTGAAAGGGGGTAAGTTCTATGATAGTTTGAATTTTATTCACAAATTAGGTTTTGCGCGATGTTTTCCTCGCGTATATTACCAGCTTACATTGTACAGCATCCATAAATGGGGCACTCTTTGTGCCAAAATTTGCTTTTTTGAGAGATGGCCAATACATGAACGTGCAATTAGCATCACGATGGTCTTATGGTGACTGGAATATGTGACCAGTCTATAGCGGTAGCAGGTTACCGAATGACAGGTTTAAGGATGTATCAAGAAATTGCATTTGCATGTTAAAGTCATTTCAAATAGTACCCAAGTATTTTCCCCAATGCGATAAGGTTAACCGTTAAGGTAATTGGAAATAGCTGAGAATCCACATTTTGATTCTTACCAAGAATCTATTTAGGAGGTCATTGTCGTGCATTGTCAGTACGACTACCATGTTCACGTTTCTTAGGAACTTACATTGACAAGCAATGTGTGACTTGGTAACAATTCCAATTGTCATTTTTTACTGTTATCGATTAACCATCTTTTCTTTTGCATTAAAGTGTTAAGTTTTAGATTTACGTGATGAAGAAAGTGTTTACTTTTACAAAATGCATTAAACTGACTGTTCGTATGAACGATTTTTTTCGTATCACATAGTGAACATGTAGAATTAACCCATGGTATTAAAAAACTGAAATGAGAAGACCGTGTGAAAACACAAATGACTTAAATAAATGTTAGATTGCCTATTTTGTCCATACTTTTCATTTTTATGTTTATTCTTTGTAAGTCTGGAGTCATTACATTATGTTACAATTTGAAATTTACAGTCATTGTTGTAATCTCTCTATCTGTATGCCAAATTCGATTATATTTTTTTCTTGTTCGCTATGTGAAGTAATTGCCTCTGTGATCATGAGAAATACATCTAATTTGTGAATATTGTTTATATACTGTGTCCGTTTGGACACTCGTATTTAAATATCCCATAATTACATTTAATGCTTTACTTCGTGGTAGGGCGAAAAATTTAAAACTATGCAAAAAATTATTTTAGTCATACAACAATGCTCTAATCAGATATATCTTTTGTCCCAAATATATTCAAAAGTATTAAGTGGATTGAAAACAGTTTTAAATTGAAAAGGTAAAGTCAAACAAAGACTCGCGTCATTGGTATCTCATGCTTATCATCGTCACTGAAGCGGCACGACATACCTTGTTTTGTGGGCGTATTCACCGTAAATATTTCTTCTTACATGAATATTATTTTGAAAATGGTAAAAATGATATTTTATCAGAGGCGGGTTTTTTAAAACAAAATTCTAGAGTATTTACAAACTAATTGGAAAATTTTAAATGTTAAACAATAGCTATTCCTTGAGTATGTATCTATATGGAAAGACACGTGCGATTATAAATTTGTTATGAAAAACCACGCTGTGATTTATCTTTGTTCCTCCTTTGGTTTCAGATAACACATCTTTTGTTGAATCTGCTGGAAACTCCGTCCATGTAATCGGGTCTGGAGACCCGGAAAAGTGCCTTCAAATCATCAATATCTTCCTCGAGTCCGATGAAGAGGATTTCTGCCATCCAAAACCATGCGCCATCGGACGCACCTACCAGCCCTCGGTGGGAGGGATCATTTTCTACGCCATTTCTGCCTTTCTTCATGCCCCTCGGCATCTTGGTGCTCTGGATAGTTTGAACAGGTTGAACGCCAGAGTAATGAAAGAAAATGCAACGGAACACTGTCAGAAGGCACGTTTGAGCTTCAAATTATTGTAATTGATTTTTGGGGAATTTTCTATATAGTTCGTAATATATTTGTTACAGTATGTATGTTTATCTAACCTTGTAAGACCTTTCCGTTAGGCTAAGAATTGCACCCTCTTTTAATTTTAAACTGAAATAAAACAATTAGACAAGATCATAGGAACAGTTTCTTGCTTACTTTCTTGCTAAGAAATAAGAAAAACATAAACCATAACAAGAACAGTAGATTTGGACAGAATTAGCTATTTCAGCACTTTCATGTGAAAAGACATTAGCAAAATATCTACGCCTTAACAAACTATTCCATATGTCTACACTCAGTGACCTTCTCTAAGCCTATTAAGAGAACGATAACTTCTTTCGAAAATGCTTGCACTTCAAGTCAAAAGTTATTTTCTAAAAATTCAATATTAAAGAAAAATGTATTTAAATTCCAAATGGAATGGTGTAAAAACGCCCCCCCCCCCTCCCCCCCCCCCCTCCCCCGGTAGTAAGACGGGTAGTGAATTAAATTTAGCTACGTTATTTAGGGAATGACCTCCCTCGATATTATGACTTTGTGTGAGGGAAAGATAAAATGTCAACAGAGAACTGGGCAAGAGTATTGGGGAAAAAATGCAATACGAGCCCCTTTAGACAAGAAAATAAACAAATTTAATCAACCAAATTAATAATGGAAATTTCAATTCAACTTAAATTATATCAGCCTAATTTTGATTTATTACATCATCATAACGAGTCGTGAAAAGAGTTCAATGTCCACGACTGATTGGATCACATTCCCCTCGACTGTGTTCCAACTTTCCCATTTCCTTGTGCCTTCCCGTTCCGACTGCCTCCTCCTTATTGGCCTAGATTTTACCCTCTACTCGTCCTTTCCCCTTTCGGACTTCACTCGTCACTTTCTCCCTTTTTTTTTGTGGCGGACTCCGACTCCGGACTGTCGAGCCTCTTTTCCTTCGGAAAACTTTCCTTAGAAGACACAATTATCCCAAAATGCTAGATGTACCACTTTATGTATGTACATAAAATTCCTTCACTTAAGTTACTAAGACCACACTAGATATTTAGACCCTACGTAATGCATACCTAAGGTAGTTGCCTTACCCTAAATTAGCAAGTGACGTCACTTTACCATATGCTACTACAGGTTGGACTATTATTGCATAAAATGTACAGATCCTTACTCACTTCCGGATTATTTAAACATTACAAAAGCAAATATAATATGTAGTTATCGTTAACTCACGATAATTAGTATCGTGCTAACAGAAAATGGAAATTATGTAATATTTATTCATATAACCCTAAAAATCTTCTATATATGAACATTTGGATTGCATGCAATCAATTCTGCTAATGAACTAAAAACTGTACAATTAAAAGATAAATTAAAAGGATTAAATTTCATGGAAACGTGTTGATGCAAGAGTTGTTTTGCACATATGCTCTTGCATCAACACGTTTCCATGAAATTGATTAAGATGAACTGCAAAACAACTCTAGTATCAACAAATTTCCATGAAAGAAGATCAATTGCATAACAACTCTAGAATCAACACATTTCCATGAAATTTAATAAGATCTATTGCATAACAACTCTAGCATCAACACATTTCCAGGAAATTTAATAAGATCAGTTGCATAACAACTTTAATATTAACACATTTCCATGAACTTGTATAAACATGTAACCTAGTCACATCAGCAAACACAAATAATAGAATATTACATGAAATTAAAATTGCGTACCTTAATGATGTTAACTTTAAAACTTGTTCATCCGGCACTAAACATCGTCTTTCTCCCAATATATGCACCTGGTCTCTCCTTTGAAATCATTATTCTGTCTTAGGCATCGCCCGGAGCCTCCCCCCCCCCTCTCTCTCTCTCTCTCTCTCTCTCTCTCTCTCTCTCTCTCTCTCTCTCTCTCTCTCTCAGGAAATGTCTTGACTGAAGAATTTCAACCAAGTTGTCACTTTAAAATGCTCATTAGTTACAAGATGTACGCCTTAATTTCAATCAGCTAATCAAAAGCAGTGGTTTCTAAAATATGTTTCTAAGACAAACATTTGTTTTGTCAGTTAGAATCTCTAAACTATGCTATATAACTTTTCCCTTTGAAGAATGACTATTTGACACGGATTTAAGTTCAGATGTCTCTTCCTGACATCCATTTCCGAATATCCCGTCAATTTCCATGGAATATGAACACTGACCCCTTTGCTGACATGGCAGAAATTTAATAATAAAGTTGAGAATAAACCTTCCCTAAATACTCTAAGCTCGCCACATTCAACTAAAAGGTTAACTTCTTATTCGAAATTCGATACTTCACAAATGGACTCCACATTATTTTAATTTCTGGAACCGACGTAGCCTTGGTTTTGATATTTACACATGAGTTCAGTGGATACGTATTGCGGTCGCTTCTTTGGAATTGTCCCATGCTATAAGGTACGTCATCATAATACGTTTGAGTTGATCGACTTTAAATCGGTTTTGGCTCATAAGAGAATTAATTTTAGTCTTGTACTGCCTTTGTACCTAAATATTGTATCTGGGACACTCATCGCGGCCCATGGTTGCATGCCAATCTTCTAACAAACAATTTTAGGAACACTGGCGTAAATTTTAAAACTTCACTGGTTGAAAACTCAACGCTTCATAAAACGCTCTCGAAAGATAAATAAAATATGTATACTCCATTTTTCTAGATAATAATGAATATACCTGGTATGTTTAATGTTAAATATTGAGGAAAAAAAAGAATTCAGATTTCAACCGACCTGCTTTTATAATTTATATAAAGATTCATATTTTGCTCAACTAATTGTGAGCACAGTATTTATATAAGCAAATGTTTTGTTCTATTCGCAACGATTTTAATTTTTGTTTTTAACTTGCGCTCTGTAGTTGATAAACATTTGTTTATTTTATCTTTTTTTCAGAGTCTTCAGACGGTTGTGGCGGACGGTTTACCTGCCGAGTACGGATCTGAGTATTGTGCCATGGGACTTTACATCCCTTCCCTCCTCGTTGATGCATATGGCTTTCCGGAAAACACAACTTCTGTCTATGCAACAGAGTCAGTTGACGGCGTAACTATAGGTACGATAGGGCCATGTGGCATTTGTAGTAGCCTAAAGCTTATGTAAAGGGGAGTAACATTTTGCTATGCTATCACAATTGTTATAATTGTATTATTGGTATTTCAGACATGTACTGAGACAAATCGAAACTATTTACCACAAAATCACATACGTGAATGAAAAGAATTAAATAGCTTTATATAAACAGATAATAATGCAATCAATGAAAGCAAACTCTTGTCGAAATATTAATTGATGTCTGTCAGAATAAATTTGTTGTAGACAGCTGCTAAAATATCTAATAGATGGTTATCATTTTATTCGTCTAACAAAGCCTCATTATTTTAATAGATTTCGCTCTAGTGGTTTCTAGCTTTATTTTAATTGATAATTGAATTACCTACTATACATGTCAAAGCGTTTACACTTTGAATTGTCAACGTTACGAAGACTATTGTAACTGTAAAATATGAAAGACTTAGTTGCAGCATATCACAATTGCAAGTAAAAATACACTTCTTTCAGACTGGACGATGGGCGCCATGCTGATAGAAATCGAGATAAGAGAAACTAATAGCTGTGATACATCAGGAAGTGGAAGGACGTCATCGTCCATATATTTATACTCTATCTGTTCTATTGGCATATATCTCGTAGCATACTGTAGATATATTCCTAGAGATGTGTTATAGAGTATTTGTATAAAAAAGTGTCTTGCTGTTGACAATGTGTCGTTGGACTCATTCGTTAGAAGAAAAAAAAGTGATTTAGGTTTATGCATGATTGGCAGGTGGGTGTCGGTACTTTGCACACCAGGTAGTATATTTTCAAGCTGTGCGACATAATTCCATTTTAATTACTACAATGATTTGTGTTGCCGCATCTGCTGTTTAATTCGAGTATGAATAATAAGAACTAAACTCTCTCCAAATACTTGCATTCATCTGTAATCGGAAAGAATATGTCATTGACTGAGTACATTTATGGCTACAACGGTCATTATCTCAAATGTGTGTGTGTGTGTGTGTGTGTGTGTGTGTGTGTGTGTGTGTGTGTGTGTACAGGGAATTTAATTTATTTTTTACCACCGTTGTCTTTTTCGTCTGCAACATCCATCTGCATGTGTTTGCAACAGGCATTAACAGCTATTTCACAACTCTTTTCATCACGTAATGAGGCGAATCTCAATATATTTTGTTTATTCCTGACATCGAGTATTGTATCTTTTATGCTGAGACCTGCTAATTAGCGTGTGGAGAGAAAGGCAAAACTTGTAATACACAATCACTAAAGCTGCGACTTATGGTGTATTTTAGGGCAATGCTATCAGGTGCAATCTGATCACGACTGATATAATACCGTATAAAAAGGTTGACTAAGTTACTTTCTCTACGAAATTTGACAATGTCAGAAAATTCTATCTGCTTAGAGACATTATGCAAAGATGGACCGTTTTGAAAAGTTGGTTGTTTTTTCCCATCAGATTTCAAATTAAACATACGCTTAAACGTATTTGGAATAGTCAGATTCTTATAGTTACAACAATCCTCGTAGAACAACTGTAGTTAATATTCCTTCAATAGAGAATATGTAGTCTACACTGTTACTGCAGTTGCCATGCGTATTGCTGACAAATTGTAACCTTTATATATTTAGTGGAAAATGTAAGTGCTTTCGGGTTTGAGTGCGTTCATATATTCAAAATAAATAGGTATCAAACCAAGTAGATTTTTTGAATAAAAAGTATGTATCATATCAAACCGTATTTCAAATGATACGACTGATACGATTTTGGAAAGCAAAGCAAAAATAATCGGGATTGTATTATTGACCAATTCTCAATATTGAAAATACATCAATTAGGATTCATTCTCAGGAACATTGTATTGGTTGGTCATGACTACCTTTTAACTGTTAATATGATATAAAACCAAACATAACATAGATAACAATAGGTCATGAGCTTTAGTATAAGCAGACATTTCATAAACAAAATTGTCGTCTGCACGGCCTTAGGAGTAGTACAGTCCATTAATGTCGATATGAATTATGCCACTACGTATACTGTTTGAAGCTCCACTATCCGTTCATCTTGAAAAATGACAGCAAGGGAATTAATGGGAATCTGGTTTTCAAAACGTCAATAGGATTAACACTTACTGACAGTATTGGCGCACAGTTCTGATACAGGGTCGAATCGTCGCCAGTTCACTAAACACAGAAGTACCAGGTGACAAGGCCTAATTAAAAATGGGGGCTCCTAAAGTTTACGCATTTATATATATATATATATATATATATATATATATATATATATATATATATATATATATATATATATATATATATATATATATATATATATATATATATATATATAAATGCGTAAACTTTGGGAGCCCCCATACGGAGAGAGAGAGAGAGAGAGAGAGAGAGAGAGAGAGAGAGAGAGAGAGAGAGAGAGAGAGAGAGAGATTGTTTGTTTGTTTGATTAGGATTTTTAACGTAGCTTTAACAATTTTTCAGTCATATCACTACGATGTCTGCAGTGAGGCAGTTTATAGTGATGTCTAGCACTGAGACATCATGCCGCAGACATGTAGCATGATGTCTCACCCAGTCACATTATCCTGACACCAGGCCGACCAGTCCTAACACTAACCTCTTAATGCTGAGCGTCAAGCGAGGCAGCTGTTAGTACCATTTTTGTAAGTTTTTGGTATGACTCGGCCGGGGATCGAACCGACGACCTCCCGCAACCGGGGCGGACGCTCTAACCACTAGGCCACCGGAAGAGAGAGAGAGAGAGAGAATGATAAATATGATATTTGTTTCTACATGATTTCTGTAGCCCTGAACATGATGTTTTGGTTAGCCTGAGAAGATCTTTTTTTTGGTTACACTCCATTTAGTGGTCACACCTCCCATGAATGGCTCCACGTGCCACACATTTGTTCGACATTCCGTCACGACCCTAAGGGTTGATCGAAACCGAGTTGGTAAAGTGAAGCCTAAGCCAATTTTCCCAGTCTTGTACCCTCGTGATCATGGACTCTTCCTATTGTTACGGCTGTTATCTTTGAACCTCCTTCCACTACTGGAAGAGCTGCCACTGATTCTCACTGTCTTGATGCAGCTCCCACTGTTACTGCTCCAGCTTTATCATATTCTCTTCTAAGCATACGCTTTCTTCTCTCTAAAGTTCTTCAGTACTTCTGATAGGAGTTTTCTAAGCATACGCTTTCTTCTCTCTAAAGTTCTTCAGTACTTCTGATAGGAGTTTTCTAAGCATACGCTTTCTTCTCTCTAAAGTTCTTCAGTACTTCTGATAGGAGTTTTCTAAGCATACGCTTTCTTCTCTCTAAAGTTCTTCAGTACTTCTGATAGGAGTTTTCTAAGCATACGCTTTCTTCTCTCTAAAGTTCTTCAGTACTTCTGATAGGAGTTTTCTAAGCATACGCGTTCTTCTTTTTAAAGTTCTTCAGTACTTCTTATAGGAGTTTTCCACATTTCAATGTAGATATGACTTCGTTTGGTCAATCTCTTATTCGGATCTAAATTCATCTCCTTTACCAAGCCCTGAAATTGCTCGATCCTCTACAATTACAAGAATGATTCATTCAGTCCTCCACTAATGTTGCAACTCGTTTTTCTTTCAAGGTTCGACGATGAATGGCAAAATTGGCGAACTTTAGTTGTTACAGCGCGGATGTAAATAAAGCCATTCGTATTAAAAAAGAATCGTGATGCAGTCATGAATGATATAATTTGTCTTGAGGAAACCTTTTTGGGCCACCATTTTAAATTTAAAAAAGTCAGACGATACTTTATATTATGCGAACTCGCTTCCATTTGACATTAGAGCATTATCTTGTACCTATAACTGTTATCCCATGTTAAGCATATCTATTCTTTAAACATTATATTCCGGCTATTACCTTTGATGTCATTTTTTAAAAATAGTGGAGTCTATTCTACCCATGGGTACTATTCTACCCATATTGTTTTCCCCACAGTGTCACACTTTGCATACCAAATTATTCGAAATATTTAATGTGAAAGAAATGGTGACAACTTAATAATGAAAGGAATGTTGGATATTAAGTTTGTAAATGGTAAAATAAATGTTTATTATCGATACTTTTTGTTGTATTGTGCAAAATGTGTCGACCCTAGAAAAATTAGTAAATGCTTCATCCGACTGTAGCTTATTTGTAACGAAGGCATGGTTTTATCATTTTTACAAAGAACCATGCTTGTTATACTTTGTGAATTTCTAAGACATATTCTTTTCTTCCAAGATGACAGGAAACTACTTGTTGCATGGTTATAAGTTTAACGTAAGTGGGGTTTTAGAGAAAATCAAGTCTTAACGAGCGATGAATGTTTTCAAACTGAATTAAGACATGAACGCCATATTGCAATCAAAAATGTATTAATTTAAATAGCCTTCCTGTGGCTATCTACATTTCTTTTGTGACTGCTACTAAAACAAATATGTCAATAAAAGCATTTCAAACAGGAATTCCGAAACGAATATGGAATCTGAAATCGGTGTTTTCTGCCATGGGCAGATCTTGCCTTGATTGACGAAAGCACTCACATAATAGTAATTTTAGAAGTGAACAAAAGATAATTTGTTCTGCTTTATATTCCCGCAGCATTATATAGTATTGCCTGTACAATCACTTGTCTATTCTGAATGTAGTACCATTAGAAGTTGATTGGTTCAAACTCTGTAAATAACAGAATAAAGCAGTCTATTTGGCGTGAAAATATACTGTATGTTCCTATTCCATAGTCTATGAAGACACATAATTAAGTGTGGCATGCCACCGTAAAGTAGAATTAAGAGAATTTTTTCTGATGAGCAAATGTCCAAACATTTCGACCATAGAATTTTCACCTGTTGAGAAGTGCACTCATCTCCTCTGTACCCAACTATGTTGCCTGGAGCAAACGGTACAGTGTGGGTAAGAATGAGATAAAGTTCATATTTTAAAACTTTATTTTATATGTATCTGCTGATGTTTTTGCAATATATAACGGCTTTTCTTTATAAAAAATTTTTATTTGAGATTTTGATCTGAATAGTTGATAGTTTTCTCAATGATTTAAGTTTGCTGACTGGTAAAAAAGTGAGAATGAATCAGAAAAATCGATATATTCAAATATTTACAAATCTCATCATCATCTTTTTTTTTTCTTCCTGAGAAAATTCCATGATACAAAAGTTATAATATTTATTAACAACTTTATTACAATCAGAAAAAGAAGAAACAGAACATACACAAAAACTTGCACTTGCAAATAATGAACGATATAAACTGAATATACGACATATACTACGAAAATCTAATGAGTTAAAGATGCAGTTCTAACGAATGTCACCCTGTCATACCAATAATCAAGTTTACTTATATACAAAGAAGCGAGATAATGTGTTATACATACTGGTCATGTGATGAGCATAAAATTTAGTGAAAATACTGATGTGATCATCGTGCATGCCTATACATATTGCTATAGAAGTAAAAATAAAATGATTGTTAAAAGTCGCTTTAAACATGTCGACCTGTCTTACTGAATGGACGGTGTACTAAGGCGTTACGTATCAGATCGTCTTTGTCCTAAATATGGTTTTCCACTACATAAATTCAAAATCACGTGTTTTATCAGTGTTAAAATATTTAAATGGTTAAATAAGTGACTCAGAATACATGGTTAAATTGATAATATTTTTGCCGTTAATATCGAACATTAATTTTCAAACAACAGCAGCATTAACTTTGAGAAATTTGAAACCACCCGAGTACCAAGACAGCATTATAAAATTTTGAGAATGTGGGCCACCAGGTAGTTAAAAAAATGACATTCGGCATGTAGATGATGAATCAATACTCTTACAATAAGAAAGTCAGAAATCTATCAGAACGAGATCGTTGTACTTGGTAATAATAATACAAATGTAAAATACATACTATAAAAAATATCACTAGATATTTATTCAGATGAGAGTCAGATATCTGACGAAGTAAATGTAAATTATTCGTCCTTTAAAAAAATTAAACCTTAACTACATTAAAATACATGACCTAAAATATGAGTTTTCATACCAGTATGCCAGATGAAGGGATGTATATATTTTTCTTGTAACATATCATCTAAAGAATCTTACTGGTGATATCTTCTTGCGTCCATTTCCTCCACGTGGCAGATGGCAACATTTTAGTCTGCTCAGAAAAAAATTTAGATTTTTATATTTGTCAGTATCCATTTAGTTATGCTGCACACTTATAGACTCGAATAACTAATCCAGTAGCAGGATAATCCAGTGGCAGGTTAATCCTGTAGTTTAATCACCCCGACCGTAAAGTCAGAGAATTAATCATGAGGACAATTAAGGGTCATTATAACAAGACTGTTTAGCTCCACAATTGTCATGTGTGTCTCTGTTGAACGTATCTGAACCAGTCCTCTTCTTCTGACCAAAGACTGGTTTATTTTCACTAAATTCAGGTCGGAGATCCTTCAGCTTATTTAGGATTTTTACAAAATCGTGATATAATGTTCATGATATTTTAAAAATGCTCCCTCGCAGATCTTTAATTCAATTAGATTAGGTCAGCATCTGGTATTGCTTTCCTTGTTTATAAGTGTGTTGTGATACGCTCGTGCTACCATCTAGTCTAAAGCCTTAGCTGACATGTCACTCAAGGTCCACACTAGCTGGACTGAACAATCAAAATTTACTTCTGGAGACTTCCTTTAAAAATCTCACAGAGTTGCCAAAGCCACAGAAACAAGTTTATCCGTTTTATCATGATAAATAACCAAGGACATGGCAGGTAATGCAATTGTTGAATATCGGTATGCCTAGATTGAACTTTGGTGGTTTTGTTATCCACTACAATGAATGAATTGTTTTAAGCATAAGAATCTCATAGACAGATTTTTTTTAGTCATGTCAAGAACATAATATAATTTTGCTTGATCAAAATTTCACGTCCTTTATCTTTTATATTAATGGCATAGAACGTGTCTGCTTCTGGAACAAAGTACATGTACCACAAATACTCTTTGCTTGTTTGTACGTGATTTGATTCTTTCGTTAAATGTATAAGTATTTTAGATACACACGTGCATTCAGGATTGCCCGTATGTCTTGACAACTTAATATATTGATTGTGTTCTTTTTAGTTCCATGCATGTGTCACTTTTATGTTTCCATTTTATGTAATAATGTTTCACATCTTCTTTTTCTACAATAAAGATAACAAAATTTGAAGAAAAAATATATCGTTCATTTTCTTTTGCTGGCGAAGCATTCTCGAAATGGAATGCTATATTCAGAAAAAAAAGAAAATTAATCCAAAAGCGGAAGAAAAAAAATGGGTTAGGTATGTGCTTAACTTTACCTAGTATTTTTTTAAACCAATATCGATTCTGTAATAATATAAGTATTATTATATGGAATATCACAGATGCCCACACAGACATACAATCTCTCTCTCTCTCTCTCTCTCTCTCTCTCTCTCTCTCTCTCTCTCTCTCTCTCTCTCTCTCTCTCTCTCTCTCTCTCTCTCTCTCACACACACACACACACACACACACACTTCATTTCACTTCACTAATACTAATTTGCTCTAGATTTATCCCAGCGTTCATCTACTTTTTCGTACTTCGAAAAGGACAATACTCTCTATTCACGAGCAGATATTAGAATCGAATTTAGTAATATATGAAAAGGACTTTAAACGAACCAACATATATCAATATAAATCGAGATGGACGACCACAAGCTAGACTGAAGTGTGTGTGTGTGTGTGTGTGTGTGTGTGTGTGTGTGTGTGTGAGTAATTAGGATTTATAACGTAGCTTTTTTTTAAAATCAATCATATCGCTGCAATGTCTGCAGTGAGGCAGTTTATAGTGATGTCTAACACTGGGACAGCATGCTGCAGACATGTAGCATGATGTCCCACTCAGTCATTTTATCCTGACACCAGGCCGACCAATGCAAACACTAACCTCCTAATGCTGAGCGACAAGAGAGGCAGCTGTTAGTACCATTTTAAAAAATAAATGTCTTTGGTACGACTCAACCGGGGATTGAACCCACGATCTACGCTTCCGCGGCGGACGCTCTCACCACTAGACCACCGGAGCGGTTTTACGTTGAGGTACTGACGCAATTATAACAATGTCGTTGTTGTTACTTAAATGTTGTGGAAATGCTTCTCTCCAAATATTGAATAATGCTACACGCTATATAATTGGCTAACCAATGAAAAGTAAGGAAATCAGTAATAAATGTTAGGACTATAGGATAACCTTTATTGTATTAAAAAAAAAAATAATCCAAATCCATTATTAGGAACACTGTCATACAAAACCCGCCAAATTAACAGTTTAAGGGTAACATGCTTTCATTGGTGAACACAGGATATACTCATTAAGTGAAGCATGTGTTCTTGCAAGATACCCGTGCTGCGTGGGAAGCAAGTTGACATACATGCATCGATGTGTTTTCGGAATATTAAATCAGACAGTCTGATATAAATGTGGAGGAGGGAGCAGATAGGCAGGCAGGAGTGGCTTTGTGACCTGATAGCTTTCACCGAGTCTTTGCCAGGTGAAGGGTGGATTTGAAGTGCAGGAATGGGGTATGTTACCCCACAGACCTCGCCAACCACTTTTGCCGTTGAGGAGTAAATTGGGAGTGGGCGTGCGTGTTTCCATAAAGCCTTTAAAGGCTTCATCGCATATGTATATGTATACGTGTGTGTGTGTGTGTGTGTGTGTGTGTGTGTGTAATAGAACTTGTGAAAAGCCGACTAAAGGAAAATAATTAAATTCTGAATACTTCATCTCTTGCTAAATCTATATATCTTCAACAAAATCTTCAAATCACTGCGAGAGATTGTTTTTCAAAAAGATTTCAAGACGTTTCTATAACAATAAGCTAAAACAAGTACACTCTTAACGCAAAAGTTGTACGAAAGGAAAGACTAACAGATGGTGCAAAGAAGAAGAAATCAATAATTATAAAATCGTGATAGGACACAGGAAACCGAAAGATCCGAGTAAAGAACACCCTAAATTATCACCTCTCTGCGATATCCAAGAAATTTTAATAAAACATTGTATGACTATAACAGTGCTGAAAGTCCACACTAGTTAAATTATTACTTTCTTAATAGGACGTGAGGATATTATTTGATAGATTAGAAACTATCAGAGCAGTGAAACTTCAGAAATTAAAACCAATATCTGTAGACCGATTTTATTTCCATGCATTACTCTCTCTTATACTAAACCACACATTAAGTATCCATTAGACATTTTGGATTTCATTGTATTTTTGATTTTAAAAAAATAGATCTTTCCTAAACAAGCTTTGAAAATTCTATTACTTTTACAAACATATTGCAAAATAATGCCAATTAAAGAACTAGGAATAAATTCGACTGTCAAAGATATTTAAAACAATGAATCATACTATGCTAGATAAGTTGCAAAGATGTTTAAATTATTGTTTTTCAATGTACAAATTATTTGATTTTTAGCACTAAGCATACAGTAAAAGTTATTGCTTGTGAAGAACATTTATAATGTATAATACCAGATACAAAAATTCAAAAGCGTTTTTTGTGAAGAAACAAAATTGTTGTAGAGGCAATGTTTGCACTCCAAAAAGTGATTATAGCTCTGGCACGTGTGAGGGAAGACATACAGCATCCAAGTGTTATTTATAGATTCGTGTGCATAATATTATTATTGAACATATTTTCACAAAATTATTAGACCAGACAGAAAAGCCACAAGCTCATATCACACATGGGAAACGTTTTATAAGTATTGTCATACAATGTAATCAAGAACTATTGACCTAATATTACAGATCGAAACATTATTGTATAATATACAGAATAATATACAGCATAATATACAGAATAATATACAGAATAATGTACAGCATAATACACAGCATAATGTACAGCATAATATACAGCATAATACACAGCATAATGTACAGCATAATATACAGCATAATATACAGCATAATATACAGCATAATATACAGCATAATGTACAGAATAATATACAGCATAATATACAGCATAATATACAGCATAATACACAGCATAATATACAGCATAATATACAGCATAATACACAGCATAATACACAGAATAATATACAGCATAATATACAGCATAATATACAGCATAATATACAGCATAATACACAGCATAATGTACAGCATAATATACAGCATAATATACAGCATAATATACAGCATAATACACAGCATAATATACAGCATAATATACAGCATAATATACAGCATAATGTACAGCATAATATACAGAATAATATACAGAATAATATACAGAATAATATACAGCATAATGTACAGCATAATATACAGCATAATATACAGCATAATGTACAGCATAATATACAGCATAATATACAGAATAATATACAGAATAATATACAGCATAATACACAGCATAATGTACAGAATAATATACAGCATAATATACAGCATAATACACAGCATAATATACAGCATAATATACAGCATAATACACAGCATAATATACAGCATAATATACAGAATAATACACAGCATAATACACAGAATAATATACAGCATAATGTACAGCATAATATACAGCATAATATACAGCATAATGTACAGCATAATACACAGCATAATATACAGCATAATATACAGCATAATACACAGCATAATATACAGCTTAATATACAGCATAATATACAGAATAATACACAGCATAATATACAGAATAATATACAGCATAATGTACAGCATAATACACAGCATAATATACAGCATAATATACAGCATAATGTACAGCATAATACACAGCATAATATACAGCATAATATACAGCATAATACACAGCATAATATACAGCATAATATACAGCATAATATACAGAATAATACACAGCATAATATACAGCATAATATACAGCATAAGGTACAGCATAATACACAGCATAATATACAGCATAATATACAGCATAATACACAGCATAATATACAGCATAATATACAGCATAATATACAGCATAATATACAGCATAATATACAACATAATATACAGCATAATGTACAGCATAATATACAGCATAATATACAGCATAATGTACAG
Organism: Unio delphinus; assembly: GCA_029339505.1. NCBI lineage: Eukaryota > Metazoa > Mollusca > Bivalvia > Unionida > Unionidae > Unio > Unio delphinus. The sequence goes on from JAQISU010000054.1 coordinate 8,243,371, forward strand.
CATAATATACAGCATAATATACAGCATAATATACAGCATAATATACAGCATAATGTACAGCATAATATACAGCATAATATACAGCATAATGTACAGCATAATATACAGCATAATATACAGAATAATATACAGAATAATATACAGCATAATGTACAGCATAATATACAGCATAATATACAGCATAATACACAGCATAATATACAGAATAATATACAGAATAATATACAGCATAATATACGGCATAATATACAGCATAATATACAGCATAATATACAGCATAATACACAGCATAATGTACAGCATAATATACAGCATAATATACAGCATAATACACAGCATAATATACAGAATAATATACAGCATAATATACAGCATAATACACAGCTATTTTCTTTTATCAGGGAGTATCTTTTCTTAGCATTATTCACAACCATCTCTTTGTCAGAACATAATATAAATCAGATGAAATACACTCCATGATCAAAATGAATATTCGCTCTGCAATTAGGAAAGGGTAAAATATGCGTGTAGAAAATAAAAGGTATTCAACGCTTTTTCTCCACTCCATCCATTACCCTTGTTGAGTCATATCTCTATTCGTGATTCTGTGAGATTCAGACTTCAAGAGGTTCTAATTAATAAAGATATGAGAAAAAGGATTAAGGCTCAAAACGAGGTCCACCAAATATATGTTAAAGTCGCTGATTGGTTGGCAGGATAATTAGAGCAAACAATAAAAACGCGAATAACGTAAATGCTAAATTTTCATATTTTGTTGATGTTTTGGATTGCACATGCCAAAATGATGTTTTGGAGTCGGCATGTCAAAGATATATAAGTGGAACTTATTTTTGCTTCTACGTGAAAATCTATTCAAATTGTTTGCCAGTAACATTAATTCAGTGGGTGCATAAAAAGAGATCTGCTTGTCAATGTATAAATTCTACAATCCATTTAAGACCATTATAGATGCGATAAAATGTATCGCTTATATGCAAAAAGTTGATATCAACAATAATTATTAATAATCTTTATTAGTAAATTTGACTGCTTTGCATAATTTAAATTTTGAAATTTCGAATATATCAGTCGTCAGATAACCAAATGTTCTCATCCACACATTTGACGTTTTTCCTTACTTGCTTGCTTTAACCAGAGTCAAGCCTATTGATATGATGTTTTATGATAGCCATCAATTTGCGTTCTTATAATGTCAACCAGTTTCATGTTGCCAATGTCGTTAAAATACTTCCACGTCATAGTCTTTAAGGTTCTACTAAATATTTATACTACATGTGCATTTTTGTTTGAGTAAGTCTGAAAAATTAAACTATTTCCTTTTCAAAAGAAATTTAATGTTGTGGAACACCTTCTCCTCATCAAACTTTACTTTTTCAGACGTTTGCTCTGTACTAATTGTTCTAAACACATTGCGTATATCATTTCCCTTTAGATTTCTATTTTTTTTTTAGCTCAGGCATATATCGACAATATTAATCACTATCAACGTGTACTTTAATAAATGATTCTCTTCTCAGATGATTACATTTAAATAAAACGTCGCCTCGCCACTAAGCATCCAATCAGCCAATCGGTTGTTCCTTTATTCATGTTTTCCCCTTCAATTCTGTGCATTTTACTTTATATTGCCTCTTTTAATTTATTTCCAGACCTGACTGATATTTATGTAATCAATTTAAACTTCGTGTTGAAAGTAAAATTGTCTTAAAATACCGTTTACTGTCGGTCGTTTCAAACAAATATATAAAAAAGACACTTCATAAGCATGTCATAAACCTGAAAATTGGCTTTTGTGCTTTTAAGAAAGCCAGTGGATACTCGTCATAAACATGTACATGTCATTTTACATCAGTTTGAAACTTTTCTTCAGTCCTTTCAATCGTATAACCGATTGCAGATTTATTACACATCCGGGCTTCATTAAATAGGTATCTACTACAGGCTTCTCTTATGCTGAGACCCATGCGCCGTTTTAAATTGAGGTTTGATTTAACAAAATACTATCTTTGATTTTGTCTAGTCATTGTAGACTGGCAATGGAAGTTTTGCAAACTCTTTAGACTGCATGGTAAACTTAGTTAAAAAAATCAGATTTGCGTACTTACCTATATGACATACTCTATATAACAATTTTCTTTCCATCTCTTACAATATTTTATTATCTTGTTATCTGTGATAATGCTGCTTATTTCAGTCATATTAGCATATAAAGTAATCGTTAAATTTGAATCTTTTCAAATATCAGAGCATTGCTTAATGTATATTTCAATGTTTTAAATTCACATGTTTACTCATTTGGATATTACTTTTTAAATCAAATGGTTTCCACATCATTTTTATTCAATCCAAACGTGAAAAAATATTGATATCGACAATTTAGATTCATTTTAAATTAGTAATCAATTTTCATCTTACCGGTATTTGGAAACTGTTAATATCAACGCTAAATATATTTTGCATTCATGATGTGTACAAATTTCAAACTAAAATGTTTGTGTTTATTCCATTTCTTTTGGCGTTTCTCTGTGTTGTCCCTTACTGTCTCTATCTTGCTGGTTAAGTACAGTTTCATTAATGAAATAGTACCATCAAGTTCGAATAATTTAGCAATTTATTCATTCTTAATTTTTATCTTCTCGTGTAAAATGGCAACACGCAAAACATTTTAGTAGTCTCTATATTTTTATATGCGAAATAATAAATACAAGACTAAATGGTCTGGTTGTTTATTCATTCTGAAATACTCAAATCTGTCTAGTCCAATATGGGTACAATAATTTGAAAACTGGTGCCATTTTTTTACAACTTGCCACAAATTTCTAGTTATTATTTTTCACCATGTGATCGATGTCGCTTTAGCTCTGTGCTTTAAGATGCAAAGGACTCCAAATAGGAATTAGCAGTTTCTTGGAGTACATTTAAACGATTAATAGTTTGACGATGTTGTAAAACAGGATCTACATTTTGATTGGAACCATTTCTACTACAAGTTATTTTTTTTAAATCAACGTTTAATCATTCAGAATACCTAAATATATACTTTAGAATTACAGTGAGTGAAATATTTTATATCCTTATTACACAAAATCTTGCATTTGCAATGGAAGTAAAAGTCCTTGGGGAAATTGATATTTCCATGGTAGGCATGCTACACAAATTCAAAAGTAACAAAAGAGCATTTAATTAAGAGCATCTTTGTATAAAGGTTTCTGGGACTCACAAACACTTACTATAAAGTAAAAAAAAATAATGTGTCAACACGAAAATAACAAAATTTGAAAACAGCGTCACCATTTGGAATCAAACATGTGTCCTTACTATGTAATTAATACATTTTTTATCTGCAAGAACAAAATGTAAACAAGTCTACTAACTGAAAACACACACGCACGCACGCACACACACACACACACACACACACACACACACACACATACATACATACATACATACATACATACATACATACATACATACATACATACAGCCATCCATCGATACATACATACATACACACACACACACACACACACACACACACACACACACACACACACACATACATACATACATACATACATACATACATACATACATACATACATACAACTGTTCGTAGACTGTTTATCTTGTTGTAACATATGTTCTTTCTGCCATAAATAATACGTTCTCTTTCAAGATAATATTTATATTCAACTGTCGGCCTCATCATTCTCATCGCAACACATTTGATAAAAAAATACTTGCTTTCATTTGACCGTAACGTCAAGACATTAAGCTTAACGAGTAACCGTTCCGCACAAATGAAAATATCAAATAATGTTTGTGTAGAACAGACACATTCTAACGAATAAAACTGGATATCAGACCACATCCTAATACGTGTGCAAAGCAAAACCAAATGGTGTGGGCCTATTGATCAAGAATTTCCATATGACCATATTGCCCTAGGTGAGGTAACTGTAAACCTTTAGGAAAATGCTCATCTTCAGAACTTCGTAACCATGGCAGGTGCTTGCTGATATACAGTGCAAAAACTTGATTTTGAAGTAGATGACCTAATGGAAAATGTATAGTTTCCTTTGGAAATCTGGAGTGTGATACCATTATTTGAAGGTATTCCTTGTGTTCAGCGCCGGTGCAAGGCATTTTGGTGCCCTAGGCGAGATCAGATATCTGGCGCCCCATCCTCCCCCTTCTCCCCCCTTCCACTCACGCAATCCCCCATCAGCCCATAATGAAATAAACCCTTAGCCCAGCGCCCTAGGCGATTGCCTAGTTCGCCTAGCGGAAGCGCCAGCCCTGCTTGTGTTCTTTTGACTTCAAAATTAGTAGACATACTCATTCTTCAAGGATAATGTTATATCGAATTTATATTCCTTCTTTATTGCATTTTGCTGCATTTGTGAAGATGCGGAATCTAGACGCAGTATACATCGCAGTAGTGGACAAGAGTGAGTTTCTACAAATCTAACGTCTTAGAATTCACTCTGAAGTTGGAAATTTTAAAACAAAAGATGGAGAATGGCTACTTTTTGAGGTGGAATAAATAGTCTTTGTTTTATTTGTGTTTGTTTTGAAAATGAAATCAACCTGTTATTCATATTAATTTTTACAAGGGTTCAATGTTTACTTGAATCATTGTATGCAGACGTGATGTCCGAATCTGAGTGAAGATACATTTTACATACTAAATGATTTATCCATGCAAACTAGTTCTCTAGTGTGTCTACAAAATGTATGTGGGATACTCCATGAAAGGGTAATCCATATTTCACCATTGTTTAGCCCTCGCCTGGAAGTGTTATCTTTTGACACCATCAAAATTATATACCCCATCAAAGAATTTTTCATGGACATTGTTCAATATCTTTTATCTTATCATCCTCTTTCAGACTGATGTATTTTCATTTTTCACTTTTAAAACTGTCTCTGTCGTGAAAGGCAAAGGTGAGAGAGTTTGGCAGGATTTCCTATGGCCTTTATTTTTTTGGTGGTGGGGGTGGAGTGGGGGTGGGGCACCAGACAGATGCCCCTCCCCCTATTTAAAAAACTAGAAAAAGTGTGTTTATGCGTGAGTGTGTTCCCCTTGATGTGTTGTTATGTGGGTTTTTTTAGGATATTTTCTTTAATTTTAAACTAACCTTAATTTTTTCCCATCGGGATTATATATAAAATAGGAGGTATTTTTAGTCCTTAGTGTTTTCTATGAGATGGTTCCCTCAAGTTGGGTTTTAATTTCCCATCTTGGGTCTCTTTATATTTTATATACATGTAGTTAACCCTAGCTAGAGGTTCCTTGCATCCTGTGTATGCTATTTATGTTGTGCTATTTGTGTGTTGATATTGTATACATACACACACACACACTCACACATATATATATATATATATATATATATATATATATATATATATATATATATATATATATATATACAGTATGTCTGTTAGGATCGCCTTTTTCTATATCATATTTCCCAGTTGTTTACCAGTTCATAGATCTCTAAACAGTCTTAAAAACTTGTTGTGCTTTTTATATATTGAGTACTTCCGTTTAATTATTATTTAATTTTGAATTTTGTACAAGCATGGTGTACTAGGTTTTATAATTTTTAAAAGGGGTTGTTACCCTTCTTATTGTTTTAATGATTTCATTTTTTTCGTTCCATGACTTGTATATTTCCTTATTTATTCAATAGGTCTACTTTGTTCGAATCGGGATCGGTACATTTTTTTATTTGTATTTGTACTTCACCCGTCTCGATCATTTTTTTCGTCCTTTGTTTATTTATTTGCCTATTTCATTCCGAAAAAGTGTTATGTTTATAATCCCTCTAAAACGGGCTTTCTGTATAGTTCATGCGAAGCTCTACAGAGTATAAATAATAATCTAAGTATAGGTCACCAGTGACTAAATATGATAGCATAGTTTAAACCAGCTAATGCGTGAGCTGTGTTGCTGTGCTTATTTTCTCTAGGTGAGTTTTTTTCCCCAGCTCTTTCACGGGCCTGCCCACTTCGCGTGGCAACATGTGATTTAGCCCCGTGTTTTCCTTACTAGTAATTCTCCTCCTGAGATCCATGTTTCCCCCTTCTATCTGATGTGTTCCCCTATTTTTATAACTGGTCTGCATGTTATCATACTCCTAACTATAAAATTTGTTATTTCATATAGTATATCTATTGTGAATTTTCCGTCTAGGTATAGTAGGTGTTTGTCATTGTATATTTTTTTTTCTTCTTAATATTTGGGATTATATTACATGTACCTCTCTCTTGTGTGTTGGTAATACATTGGGTAATAATATGTTTTATTTTTACAAGGAGTGATTTTTACACAGTGGACATTTAGGTGACACTACGATCATATGCCTTCTCACTGCGGTTTCTCCTGTCAACCACGCATCATGCATGAATTTGAACAGGATACTTTTCATATTTAACGATCCTAATCTGACCCAGTTTCCCCAGGCCATATCCCAGTTGATATTTATGTTTCTTTGATCTATTTTATTTTTATCCTTATTTATCGTGTGTTCAGTTAACCATTTGTATGTGGATTTTGTATCAATTTCCCATAAGTCCTTAGCATGCTTATATTTATATAGCAGCTCTAGCAGCAGAGAGGGTGAACAGACCACGATTTCAAGCAAAAATAAGGCTTCCAGATCACGTTTTCGAACAAAATATGGCCTATAGATAACGTTTTCGAACAAATTATCAGGTTTCCAACAAATCTCATTTAACCAAAAAAAAAGTCTCCATTTTTGCAAAAACGGAGATTTTACGATTTTGCTCGCAACGATGTGGTCATCCACCCTCTCTGCTGCTATGGGTTAACAAAAATAATAAATAATTTGATCGAGTCTTTAGGATGAAAATCATTTATGATTTCACAAACAGACTAATCGCTAACACCTCTTCTTGTAAATCAATCAGATTATTTGACTGGTCGGTGAGTTTGAAATTAATTCTGGTTAATGAATTATTATGGCATCGCATATAGACAGGATTAATTGGGTTTTCAATAATTAGGAATCCTGGAGGAGCTGTTGGTGCAAATGAATAAAGAATATATCCTTGCTGAGCTTGATTTGATCGTTCGAGATTAATTTGATAGCTTCCTTCGATAACATCACACACTAAATTGAGCGCAATCACCGATGAAATATTCACGTTGAACGGAGCGATATGCCTGCCGCCACCGTCTGGGTCATTATTGTGTTTGAGGATTTTTATTTCCGGTGATGTTGTTTTTTTCCATGCGTCATGAATTATTTTGAAACCAACATCGATGGCATCATTGAGAAGTTTTTTTAGTTCTGGTACGTTATATCCTGGTAGTTTGAATGTGGGGATATCTTCAACGCGTATGTTATACTTCGTTGCAAATGTTGTTCTCGTTTGGGGGTTATTGTGATCTAATATATCCTGAATAATTTTTAGGTTAAATGTTTCCATGTCATTGATGATTTTGTTACATGTTTCTACAACGCTGATAAATTCATCTCGGGTGAGAGAGCCGGATCTAAGGGATATTAACAACAATGAAAAATCTTTATTCATTGCTGTGAAATTGTCAATGATTTTAGGTTCGTTAACAAAAAAATGATGATGCTCCCTTATTTCCTCCTCTTCTCCAATTGGTCGATATACTAAACTAAAAAACTCTATAGTAAATCTATGATCTTTATAACTCTTTATTGGATTATCAGGTTTTGTCCTGTCTGTGACATAATCAGTTTTTTTTGGTTCTGGTAAATCAACGGTTTTTCCCCCGGGTGGGATTTCAGGCCATCCTAGTACGGTTCTTATTGAGCTTTGATAGATATCTACTACGTATCCTTCTGTGCTTATCTCAATTGCGGATGATAGCGTCGGTTCATGAACTGTTATAGCGATTTTTGACTCTACTCCAGTAATCGATTTTATTCTACGCGCGAATTCATCATTGATTTGTTCGATTTGGTATGACCCTGTTGGTATCGAAACGACGTTCCAGTCTGGTGTTCCGTCGGGTTTATTCTTATTTGCAAACACCAGTGAATTATTCGGTTGTTGACCACCAAATGATTTTGATCTGATATTAGGCCAACTGTGATACATTCGTAGTTTTGCTAGCGCTATCTCCTTCACTGGGACCGGAGAGGGGAAATTCACACTGAATTCTGGATTCGTTGATGTTATTGATATCATGCTTGTTTGTACTGGGTTCGTGTTCTCCACTATTTGTTGAAGTAATTCCTGCGGTGTTGTCATTGTTATTATACTCATGATTTATTTCTAATTTTGGTATCGAGGAATCATAAATACTGACCATCACTGAGAATTCACAATCTGGTAATGTTGATATTATTGAGATCATTTTGTTTTTTGGGTTCGTGTTTTCTGATTCCATCGGTGTTGTCATTGTTATTATACTCATGTTGTCGCTCTAATTTCGATATCGCGGAATCAAAAATACTGACCATCGCTGAGAATTCACTATCTGATATAATCCTATTATCGAGTGACGACGATATCATCAATGATAATTGCGAATATGCGGTTGATGCAATATGAAATTGAAGTAAGTAATTCTGCAGTTTACTCTGGCTGCATGATGATATCTTTTTTGCTATCCCGGTTGATATACCCCCGATTGTAGCCACCGCAGAAATGCAAATTGGAACTACGACCGGGGCAATCATTGTAACAGATGCAAGTATTATTCCGGCACCAGTGAGAACGCTTGACACCGAGTATATAATAACATCAATTGCGGTGATTCTTCGTCGGTATTTTTTTATTTTTATTTGATACTCCTCAGTGAGGGTTTTGAGTCTATTCTGAAATTCTCTGACCTGATCATAGCGACATTGAGTTGATGAAATCATTTTTATTTTAAAAACACTAGCGTTTTTAATTGTGAAATCCTTTCAATTTAGTTATTTACTTAAATCCGCTACGAATTCTACATACCATGATACCGAAGTTCTAGCCAAATCTTTATCAGTAGCTGTTATAGTGAACTTTTCAGTTTTATCCTTGTCGATGATCGTTGATATCACATTATTGACCCCGGATGAACTCGACGATGATATATTAAATTGAATTGGTGCTACCAGCGTTAATCGATAAATACCCTTGATAGTAGCAGTGATATCTAATTTGTTGTTTGCAGGTGTCCACTCAAATGATCCGTGTTGGATTGTATATACTACGTTATTGGTTTTCTCATGAGGAATTTTTGTTTTTTCAATGATTGTTATCATCCTCGAAAAATCACCTTTGACGGCTTCGATGAAAGTTTTCGTCTCATCGATGGATTTTTTAATATCAGGGAGTTTTATTTCAATTTTATCCAACTGGGTTCCAATAAATTTATCAATGATATTTCTACGAAAAACTGAAAACTGTTTTCCGTTATCTTCAATTTTAGATTCAAGCGTTGCCAGTACAGCCACAAAATTTTTTAACTCATCGTTGAGAGTTTTTAATCGATCTGTAATCGTCGAAACGAGTACACCCGGTTTGAGTTTACCCTGATCGGAAAATAACGCGATAGTATCCTCGATTGCGTTTTGTTGTTTAACCAAAATATCATCCAGAGAAATATTACTGGTTTTCAATTTACCCTGTTTGTCTTGAAATACAACTATTTCATTAGGATCAACATTTGTTAAGTTCAACGTCTCAGCTATTTCATATTTGATTAGTTTTTTTACATCCTTGACAGAATCAAGTGGTGCAGTGTCATCGGGTTTGGGTTTCAAAGATCTCCCCCAAATATCAATCATGTTATTGTAAAACTCTTTCTCTCTCTAAAAAGCGATTGCTAGTGTATTCATTAACGACAACATGTGGTGGTTTTCCGCTTGGGTTACTCAAGGAGTTAGAAATAGCGTCAAGGACATTTAATACTTCGCTGCCACATATTGGTGGGTCAATCATCGTTTGTGCTGGTAGCGTAGAATACCAAGTCTTCATTGGAAGGGTTTTTATATACCGCATAAACTCTTTTGGTGGGGCTAATCCATATGAATCGAAATAAACAATCCCACGTGGATCAATAGCGTATGCAACCCAGTGAGTTCCAGGTCCGGTGCTGTTATCGAGATTAATAATACCTGTTTCAGTTTTGTTTGGTTGATGTGGTAATTGATCTTTCATAAAAACACCTCTGAAATTTTTAATCACTAGTTTTTTAGCCGCATCCATTAAATCAAAATTGGACATGGGAATCTTCGATTCCTGAATTAATAAATCGTTCCTGGTAGTCTTAGACCCTTTCCGCTGTACCACGAATACGGGGTTCCTGGTAGTCTTAGACCCGATCCGTTCACGGATCTTCCGCTGTACCACGAATACGGGGTTCCTGGTAGTCTTAGACCCTTTCCCTTTTTTTATATCCTTTCCCAGTTGCTTTCTTTAGTGCCATTCCTGCTGCAGTACCAACGGCTCCTAACGCTGCCGCTTTAGCCACCGCTGGGGCTGCTGCTGCAATCAATGCTGGAATCGCAGCTAACAACGGAAATATACCGCCTGTTTTAATCATATTTTTGATAGCAGCCGCAGAAAGAGTAATCTGAACACCTTTTTTGGCTGCAAGTGCATCATTGAAATGTTTCACCTGACGAGTTGTCAGCGATAGTTTATTTGCACCACCAGTCATTTGGTTGGGTTTCAACGTGATTGTGGTTCCACATTTTTTAGCTGATTCCGATTGCAATTTTTTTAATTGACCGGGAGTTAACGCAACACTAATAACACTATATGACATTATACATAATTGATTGATTCTAAATCGTTTACAATTTCAATTACATGTTTTCCACTGGGGCATCTACCACTCTCATTCTTCCACCAACACCTTCAAGTAGCATTGATTTATCACTGAGAATGACAGCAACCGCTCTATAATTAGCAATAGCACCACGAGTCACATTAGCTCTAAAGTGTATATCAACGACGGACTGTCTTGTTAAATCGAGATGTTCCAGTGAGAAGTAATAGATCGGATACAGATTTTTAAAATCATATTGTGATATTTGCAAACCAGTATCGACATTTTGATCACGTGCCATAAATGACAACAGACGATGATACACGCGTGCAATATGATTTTCTGTGTAATTAAGTTGTATATCCTCGGATGGTTCCTGTTGGCCGTTTATTCTCAGTGAGACGTCTTTCACACCTAACTGATCAAATATCATATGGCTGGAGAGTTGATTGCCAACTCGTGTGTTATCCTGTAACGCAATAAATATATGACGTGGCGCAGCAACACCTTGTTTTGATGCTAGATTCCATGTGAATAACCCGTTCAGATTTGATTGCTTCACATCTGTACTCACGGTTAGCCAACTCAACAACGACTTTCCTCCTTGGTCCATAAATGATAGTAATCGTTCTTCTGCGGTGATTGCTGGAGTCAACACTGACATCCACAATGATATTTTTGTTAAATTGACTTTACCGGCATCAGCATTGGGATTTGCAGCATCTGCTGGAATCCTCCAAATTGCGTCGTTATCATCACTCTTTCGTACAAGCGATACTGTATGCTTCGCCCCATAAATAACTTTTCGGACGTTTCTACAGAATCCAAATATGTGATGCAGTGGAATCGCGCATGAAAATGATTTACGCCCTACTCCCAACATTGAGTTTCGTGTTGCAGCTCCTAGATTGAAATTAGGATCGTTGTTTATAATCATATCTTCGATACCAGCAGGAGCAGGGTTAGCAGCACGATCATTTGGTCGTCTTACAACGAATTGTTTTCCTCCAGCGGTATTTGTAGCATCTTTTGCAAACATCATAGAAGGTCCTGCTGATCTTGTATAATCATCGGAATATCTCGCTAACCCGATTATTGTTGTAGCCACATCAACATCGCGATCTATCGACTCGATTTCTTTTCCATCAATGAGATATTTTGCACTCTCAAATAACGCCATGATACCATTATTGACAATACCGACTTGAGTACCACCTGGATACGGTGCTGGTACAGCAGTAGTATCAGCAGCTGTTACAAGTTCTCCTTCTACTTCAATAAACGCTTCAAAGGGCAAAAAATATTTACTGGTATCATGGACTTGAAGTTCAATTCGCGATCGACTATTTGCGTCTATTGCATGATAAGCGTAATATTGATAATCGCGTACAGAATCATCCTTGCCAACTGGGGCGTCTATATCAAACGCCGGATCATGTGATTTTTTGAACATTTTATTCTATTTATCAGAGTCTAAATCGTGAAATCATAAACGATTTTCATCGACGTAGTTTTTTAAAGCCGCTTCCTGCTATCATATTTGCAATATTGCTTTGGTCGGGAGTTAAAGCCATCGACGCTAATTTTTCGTCTACTGCGTTATTTATAATTCTACTAACACTTGCAGGCATTTCCGCTGTAGATGGTAACGGTTTCTTTGAAAATCCTTTGGATTTTTCTCGTCTCACTAATGATGTTATTTTATTCTTCGCGGCTGAAAACGCTTTTCCAGCAAGATCTCCAACAGCACCAATACCCTTATCACGAATAACTTCAATTGCTTTCATTCCTAGTTGTTTAGCCAGCGGCATCACTTTTGGAGCCATTCTCGCAAATAACCCTGCAATGGTATTGCCTAAACCATCTCCGTAGTATGCTCTATAAACTGGAAACCGTGAATTAACTACGTAGACGGGGGTTGGTTTATCATGATTGTAGTGTATGATCATTATTTGAAATCAGAAACCATTTTCAATTGGAAACGCTAGCGTTTTTATTCAGTCCCGGTGATTAATCACTGTGATACCCACTTTCCACTAACTCGCCAATGAAATCTCGATATGTGCTGATATCCATGATACCGCCGGCAAATAACCGTCTACAGATATCAGCTGCTTCATTAATTATTTCCGGTGAGTTATTTCCAGCTCGGAAACCTCCTACAAGAACTTCTAATCGTGATATATCATTGATAACACTACCAGGACATGAAATCCTTGGATTCTCACTGGAATCTTGCAATCCACTTCCGCTATAACCAGTTGCTTCATCCATTTTTTCTTCTTCATCCATGGATTGTAAATAATCAAGAGAATCATCATCATCAGGTGGTAGTTGTTGTTTTTTAGGAGAGTAGAGTAGTTTCTTTGCAGGTTGCTGTCGCCGCCTTTGCAATTTTGGTGGTTTTTGTTTTTGTTTTTGTTCTTCAAATCGTTTATACACGTTACCCACCGCATTGATATATCCATTGTATGATGGACTATCTGTCTTAATTTGACTTTTTTCAGTTTTGATCTTATAGAATATATCAGCCCAGTGAGTTATATTTCTAACATATTTATGATGTTCTGGTTTCAACATTTTTTTTCTGTTTTCATAAGTCGTAACAACAAGCGCAGGAATATCTGTTAGTTTAGTCTCATCAATTGCTGCTAACCCGGTCTCGGTAAATCTCACGCGTAAATCATCAACTGTTCTTTTTGATTCTATTTGTTCTATTTGTTCTGTTTGTTCAGTTTTCGCTGCTATTTTTTCGAGTTCACCAATAACAGATTTTCCCGTCTCGGGAACATCTCCCAGTATAGCACGCTCTATCCCTTTCGTTGCTGTGGTTACTGGTTTAAACAATTCTTCGGATCCCATAGCAAAATCAGTCTGAAGACTCTGTCGTTGTTGTAGTTTATTCCGTACAGAGTCACGAATTGGTACAAATCTCCTGATTGCATCCAGTCGTTCACGAGCCAATCGGGTTGTTAATGCTTCATTGACCATTATTTGAAATCAGAAACAATTTTTCAATTGCAAAACAATTTTTCAATCCGACCTATCACCATCGGATGGTCATGGAAGTGTTATTTCACTGTGAGACAGCTTCGTTCAATGATGGGGAAAGTCACATAATTGCTATAAATAATAATAATACTGTGACTTTCCCCATTCTATTTTTGATCAATCCGAACCAGCCATCAATTTTTTATTCACTGATTTCAACAGTTTTGATCAAAAAATGCTAAAAAAAAATTAAAATCTCTATGAGGGACGGTCACAATCAAATAATGATAAATGGTTGGTCAATCAAATAATGATAAATGGTTGGTCAATCAAAATTGTTCATTTTCTTGAATTAACGCCCGTAGGTTTCTAACTTTAGAATTAACCTCCTTTTTCAATTCGTATTCGTACCCCAATTCTTTTCGTATTCGTTCTACGATGGTATACAACGGAGCGAACACACTTACGTCACTGGAGAATGCGAGAGAGTCCTTAATAGAATTCTGAATTCTTTTGATGAGCGCATACTTCTTTGGTAGCATGTATTTATTGTTGTTAACTCCGTATTCTATGTCCTGAAAATCAGACATGATTTGATCAGGATTTAACCCATCTGATAGTTCAATATCCCAACTTTTCAATTTTGAAATCTCGGATAAAATGCTATTCATGTTTTCAGAATTCATTATTCTATAACAATTATATATTTCTAAATGAAAAATATGACGCATTAGACATAACTAAATTGAATTTTTTGTCCCGTCCTTTTTGAAATAGCCGATCGACAAACCCCCTCTGCAACGAATCGTACTGAGGCTCTACAAATATTGAAATACTTGCCGGCTTCATATATTGATTTAAATATTTTTTCTTCGTTAGTTGTTGTATTCAAAGATTTTACTGGTTTCACTTTTTTTGAACAAATGCCAGTCCTTCCTCGTTTGGAATTCTCACTCTATGTGATTGCTTGCAGATTTGATAAAGAATTGTTCCTTGGATTAGAATCCTTGTGATCGATAACAAAACCATTTTTGATCAATCCATTGAAACATTCAAATACGAAACGATGATTGTAATATTTCTTCTTTCCAGCAGTAAAGAACAAATACCCCATACCATTATCCCACCCAACTGGGTTCTTCAGTCTACAGTGTCTTACAACACCATCACTGGATGCTTCATAATTTGTACTCACTGGGTGTGGTCTGAATTCCTGGTTCATTAGTATACTATACTATTTGTCTAATTCATTGACTGATCCATTGCAGTGATTCATTATACATAAATCTTTCATTTAGACACTTGTTTTTAGTATAGCATGAAGGAGTTCAAGAGATTGACTTCGAAAAATGCTGAATTCAATGCTGATAAGGAGTTTAAGAGATTATTGAAAATCAATCCTAGATTTAATCTCGATAGACCAAAAAAACGTAACAAACGTCCAAGAGACGGAAACATGAAAGAGTTTAAGAGATTATTGAAAATCAATCCTAGATTTAATCTCGATAGACCAAAAAAACGTAACAAACGTCCAAGAGACGAAAACATGAAAGAGTTTAAGAGATTATTAAAAATCAATCCTAGATTTAATCTCGATAGACCAAAAAAACGTAACAAAATCAATCCTAGATTTAATCTCGATAAACCCAAAAAACGTCCAATAGACGGAAACATGAAAGAGTTTAAGAGATTATTGAAAATCAATCCTAGATTTAATCTCGATAAACCAAAAAAAACGTCCAAGAGAGATTACCCCTGGAAAGATGCTCAATTCAATCTCGATATAGCTTCTAATACACCAAAGAATACAATTCTTGATAAAGCCATGATTAGTAAAATCAGAGACTGTTTTAATGAATTTAAGCGTGATGGAGCATCTTATTGTTGGTCAACATTTCGAATTGATGGTATTGTTGATGCTACCATGAATGATGAAAAAGCAGCAGTGATAATTTCACGTGTTGGGGAAAAAAGACATTTTTTCCGAATCAAATTCATTATCAAAGTCGATGGCAAATGGATTAATAAGGATAAATTTGAACCAATCCTCAAGAATAAAAAAGCTGTCATTGTGAGTAGAGATTCCAAACCAGGGATTCTAACCGGCATTGACAAACCATACTACGAAAGATCTTATCCCGTAACAGCAATGGTTTATGGGATATATCCGTTAAATGATAAACCCGATATCGCAAAACTAGCTCCTATGAAATATTCGTCAGGGCTTAATTGTGTAGCAGAACGAATAATAGAACACTTCACAAATGCATCCCGAGGAAATAAACTAACTGATCTGCGACGTAGGAAAATAACCGAGTGGGAACTGACAGTGAAACAGCATGGTGCAAAGATTTCTGATATAGCTAAATTAGAAGCATCATTAAAATTCCCAATATCAGTAACAACAATAACCGGAGAAGTATTATACGAACCGAAATATCAATCGCGAGGAGCCCCAATACAGATTATTGATCATAACAAACACGCGTGGACACCTGCGGTAACAATATTTCCACGAGAACGAACCGTGAAATATATCCCTAAGGAGTTCGTCGGGGATGTTTTCTATGAAGAGAAATTATTCGATGCTATTCATGCGTTGTGTAAGGATGATCCTGTGTCAGTGTGGTTACTTAGAAGTGATGAAGAATTCGATCAATTTGTAAAACCAAATGGTGAATTATATCGCATTGAAGAATTAGATAACAGAATGAGAAAAATCGCTAGTGATTTTTCACCGCAGAATTCCCATGAAAAACTACTCACGGATAGTTTTACTATTCCATCAGTGGTAGCTCACTTCGCAAGAGAAAAAAAACTCATGGCGTCCAACACGAAATGATTTTCTCGAGGATGTTAAATTGAGTTGCGTCGAATTCGGTCATGGAGGACTGTGGAATACGAAATACTCACGTGATGGTATGATTTCAATTGATATATCCGCGTGTTATCCCGGAAGTTTTCTCGGGTATGGGGAATGCGCTGAGTACTTCAAACGATTTGGACACCCCACGCATGAAATGACTCGTGTTGCGATTAATGGACCATTGCCTGATTTTGATTTAACCGGATTCGCTCGTGTGATATCATTTGAATTATCTACAGGGTTACATCCGTGTAGTTATGTTTGGCTCGGTAGACACCTATCTGAAAAGGCCTGGATGCCAATAGTGCTATTGAGATATATGATTGATTGTGGTATGCTAATATCGTTGATTGTTTCCGAGGCTATTATATGCTATCGAGCTCAGAAAGAAGTTTGGCTACCACAACCCAATCTAGATAGAATAATCAACGAACTACGAAAACAGTTTCCAGATTTCAGTGAAGAAGAAATCATAAATTGGTCTAAAAAGTTATTTGAAATTAAAAAAGAACAAGCAAAAGATCTCGGAAGAAGAATAATCGGTAAATTTACCCAGGGTGGACGATACGATAACGCAAAATACTCTTCGCGGTTGATCATAGATTTCGCTGAATACGATTTTATTGTAGCGGATTTAATGAAACAGGGAAAACTTGTATCCCGTAAGGATGCTTTTCTATCCAATGGTGAGAAATTAGGTACGGTTGTTACCTACTGTGATGGATATAATTCCCAGTACACACATTTGAGAAGTTCAATGTTAGCCTATGCTTGCATTAATCTATTTTCGATGATAAATAGATTTCCTAATACCGCGGTTAGAGTAGCCACTGATTCGATGTATATACACAATAAGTACAAATCAGCTGTAGCGGCATTCACAGATCCCGAAGAAAATTGGGGGCGTTGGCGATTTAAAAAGGAGATGCTACATGAGTATTGTGAATCCGCAGACGTTGCCATGGATGATAAATATATTTGTTGTAACCGTATTGAAATTCAATCAGAACTTTCTAATGCACCACCGGTATCTGATCCAATCTGTAGATACAAGACAGTTTATTTAAACGGTTGTGGTGGGTCAGGAAAGACAACTCGTGCAATTGAATTATTCCGTGGGAAAAATCCTACGGATTTCACAAACATGATTGTGCTAACACCGACTCACAGACTCGCCAGAGAGATGATACAACGAGGGGTAAATGCTTGCACTTATCACAGCTTCTTTCGATGGAAGGGTGACAAATGGACTCCTGAGCGTATGGGTGATAAATTCATTCCTAAAATCATCATTTGGGATGAAATATGCACAGTGTCATTAGATGTATTAAAAACATTTCTTGAGTGGTTGTTAACCAAAAACACAAAAGTCGTCATGTGCGGGGATCAAGGCCAACCACCACCATTTGTCGGTGCATCCCCACATGAATGGCTAAAGGGTTTTGTAGACTACTATGAAGAAATCACCACTGATTATAGATCACTTGATGAACGATTACGCGAGTTCAAAGCGCTAATTAGATTACGACCGGATAGAATCCAATGCGAAATAGCGCGTGAAGTGATTTCAGAAACCCCAATGAATGATTTCTGGGAAGCGTGGAGACCAAACGATTTGATCATTGCAAGTAGAAAAATAGTCAGGGATACACTTCAGATGAAGTTATTTGAATTGCATAAAGAAAAATTTGCAACGCTTCCAGTACCCCTTTGTTATAGGCCATCGGATACACGAAAACAGAATATTGAAGTTGATATTCCAGGACAGAATGAAAAACAAATTCTGGTATTAAATGATATTGTGCTGGTTGATATCAATGTCGTTGAAGATGCATTGCGTGCTAAGAAATCCCCGTGGACGCTAGGATACGCAGCAACAATACACTCTTCACAGGGATTGACTATATCGGATACAATTGTTTGGATGGTAGATAATCGCATCGAATGGTCAAATTTAGTCTATCTCGCAGTATCCAGAGTACGAAACACAAATCAACTTCGAAGAATTGTCCTCGATGATGAAATCATTGGTGATGATAATGACACAACAATAAGTGATATTGATGTTAGCATCATTAATAAAAAAAACTCTCCGGTTACAAACAACAGGAAAAAAAAAAAACAACGAGAATTTGATATTGATGCTGAACTAATAATCACTTTGAAGAAACAACAGAATAATCACTGCGCGAGTTGCAATTGTATAATGCGTTGGCAGTATTCGGATAAGGATCCTCGCCAATTCACCGTAGACAGAAAAAATAACAATCTCGGTCATGTCAGAAATAATGTGATGTTGACTTGTCTTGAGTGCAATAGACGCAACGGTGCTAGTTAAGACCATGCGGTGGCAATTGAGTATCCTCGGGAATCACTTGTAGTTGTTGTCGAGTAAAACCCCGCTGAGGGGCAGTTGAATCCAGTTTATAGACTGGAGGTCTACCAGTTGATCGTGTTATACTAGATATCTTATGCGTAGTGACGCTCCAAATAGGATCAGTAGCCCTTTTTCTACCCCCTTCAAGCTCTCCTGGTTCGTATAAGTACCTCACAATGACACTACTACCAAGAATTGGTTAAGAAACGCTAGCGTTTCTAGGGAAATCTTTTTGTGATTGTACGGGTATTGACTTCTTTTTAATCGCGTTGATAGGTTTCATGTTGATTGTTCTAGTAATCTCGTTATTCAGTGCAGTAATCACAGATGGTAATCTTTTAACCCATTCACTGGATCGCTTTTCTTGAATGAATTCTTTTGCGTATTGATATCCAAATAACCGCTCAGCAATCGTCCGATTAAATCGTTCTACAATGGCCTGGTCGCGATGTAGCGCAGTATGCCCTCGTCGTATGGTGACATTATGATGTTTCATTGTAGATAACACTACACCCTGAAATTCCTTGCCAGGATCAACCTGCAATAGATTTGGCCAGTGCAGAGGACCTCGTCGATAAATCCTTTCAAATGCAGAAGCGACTTCAGTGGCTGATTTTGTTTTCAGCGGTTCTGCTTCTTTGTATCGACTCGCAACATCAACTACGGTTAACGCATATTTGTAACCACGATCATGTGGCAGAAATAATATATCAGCCTGATGAACTTCATTAGGAGCGGTCACATCAAAATGCGAGAATTGAATTTGTTTAGGACGCGGTAGATAAATTTGCCATATAGCCTGTTTGGATAACCAATGAGCCGCAGTGGTTTTTTTCACTTTTGCAGCTCTAGCGAGTTTATTGATTGCAGCGTTACCCCTCCAGTATCCCCTCGGAGAATAATAAATTGATTCCATATTATTAATTACCAGCACCTAACATCAATTTACTTTTCATAGCCGATTTTATCAAAAATGAAGACAATTTTTCTTTGAAGGATTTATCAGGAATAGCATTTAACGCATGAATTAATTTCACATCCGCGAGATGCCTGTGTTGCAGATTGCTGCTTTTATAAGCAACATCATGAAGGTGACAGGCCTTATCAATGGCGTTTATTGGTTCTTCACCGGGGTTGGGTTGATTTTGATTATTGAGTCTGATATCAAGTCTGGTTCCCGGTCCACAGTAGCTATATCCTGGAAGGTGCTTTTCTCCGGGGTATTTTGCCCATGGGGTTCCAGGGAGTTTTGCTAATTTGGCTGCGATATCACCTCCTCGTTTTTTTTTAAATCAGATCTCATAGACACAAATCTAAATTTCTTTGTACCACATTGCACGCATTTACCAGAAAGCGCTGATCGGTTATTTTTAGTTGTAATCGTCGTCAAGTCATCTGTGCCAGTACGCGTTTTACACTTCACACAATATAGATCCATAATTTATGTATAGAAATATGGATATAATTGATTTTTCAGCGACTAAAACAAGAGAACCAATTAAGCATCATGCAGCGCTACCAAACTCTATCCGGATGATTATAATCGGGCCATCTGGATCCGGTAAAACGCAATTGTTGCTCAATTTAATAATGAGATGGATGAAGTGGGATAAGTTGTATTTAATTGCACCTAGCGTAGATGATCAACGATGTTATGAAGTGTTAAAGGATTTTAACGAGAATGCATCAGAAATTAAGGGTGAGAACGCCATTGATTTTATAACCGATATCGATGAAGCACCGAGTATTGATGATATTGATGGAGATATTAACAATTTAGTCGTATACGACGATATAATGTTGGATAAACAAAAGAATCCTGCTAGAATATTTTCCCGTGGGCGTCACAAAAACACTGACGTGATATATGTCACTCAACGCTACACTCAGGTTCCAAAAGTCATCAGAGATAACTGCAATTTATTGTCTGTATTCAACGGAGTTGATACTCATACGCTACGAAATATTTGGCAGACATGGTGTTCTGATATGGACTTCAATCAATTTCGAGATTTCTTTAGTCATGCTCAATCGACTCCGCACGGATTCGCAACAATAAATCTACATGATCCTCGGACACGATATCGTATTGGACTGGATCAAATATTCGGTTAAAATTATTTATTATTTTTGTTAACCCATAGCAGCAGAGAGGGTGGATGACCACATCGTTGCGAGCAAAATCGTAAAATCTCCGTTTTTGCAAAAATGGAGACTTTTTTTTTTGGTTAAATGAGATTTGTTGGAAACCTGATAATTTGTTCGAAAACGTTATCTATAGGCCATATTTTGTTCGAAAACGTGATCTGGAAGCCTTATTTTTGCTTGAAATCGTGGTCTGTTCACCCTCTCTGCTGCTGCTCTTTTATCGATCTTAATTTCCTTGGCACCTCTACAAGTTTTATAAGTTTATTATTCCTATATATGTCATTTCTCTGCTTCATTCAGAAAGCAAAGTAATAAATATATAGCCCTTGCCAAGCTATTTTAGGCTCTGCTTTAATGTCCTTAAATCTATTTAGGATGTTGGTGCTTTTAATTAGGTTCGGGTGGGGAAGGCCCAGGCCTCCTCTTTTCCCTTCCTTATATAGAGTTTCTTTGTTGATGTAATGCATTTAAAAGCCCCATAAGTATTTAATAATTTCATTATCTATCTTTTTTAGTGTTTCATTTTTAATGTCTAACGTTTCTAATTTATAGTTAAGGTGCACATACATGTAGTTTTTTGTGACTTGTGCCCGTTCCAATAGGCATAGTGGCGTGAGCGCCCAGATTTGTATGTTTTTATTGATATTTTCCCTGATTTCTTTGAGGTTTTGTTTCGCCTCATTCTTCCCGAAATTTATGCCTAAAGTTTTTACTTTGTCTGTAATTAAAGGAGTAGGTAGCCCATGTTTCTTGCCTCTCCAGTTTCCTATTAGAAGTATTTCTGTATTGTCGGTATTTATCTTTGATCCCGACACTTTTCCAAATTGTTCGAATTCCTTTATCAGTTCATTATAGGAATTTGTATCTTGAATAAAGTTAGTACAATCATCCGCATGTTGCATCATTTTCACTTCTTCTTTAATATTTGGAACTTTGATCCCTACGATATCTTGGTTTTTATTAATTTTAATACTAAGTATTTCTATTGCTATTACGTATAATAACATAGATAGTGGGCATCCTTGCCTCACCGATCTTTGGATATCGAATTTATCCGTTTTAGCACCGTTTACCTGTTTCACATGAGTTAATAGCTTTGTACAGGATTTTTGTTCAATTTCGGAAATGTTTTCCAAAACCAAATTTCTCTAGTGTCTTGTATAGATAGTTTTGTTCAAGTCTGTCAAAAGCTTTTTCTTGGTCTTTTAGTACCATAGCACTATTTTTCCCAGTAATATTTATATGTTCTATAATAGTTCTAATGTTTATTATGTTGTTTTGTATATCCCGCCACTAGTTTCATTTACAGTTATAATATTATCAAGACACTTTAACCCTTTCTGCTGGTATTTTACTTATAATTTTATAGTCAATGTTAAGGAGTGAGATGGGTCTCCAATTTCTTAGCTCTTCCCTATCTCCCTTCCCTTTATATATTAAAGTTATCATACCCTCCCTCATTGTGTTTTACATATTTCTATTCCTTAGTGCAATGTTGTTATATAACCATTCTAGTACTGGCGACAGCTCTCCGCAGATTTTTTTTTTTTTTTTTTTTTTTTTTTTTTTTTTTATAGAATTCTGCTGAGAGTCCATCTCTCCCCGGTGCTTTAGTTTTTAGATAATTTCCTTATAGTCTCTATAATTTCGTGTTTCGAGATAAATTCCTCGCATATGTCTCCATGTTCTGAGATTATTTTCTCACATTTTGTATCTCGTAGGTATGTATCTATATCTCAGTCTTCTATGTTCTGTGAAGTGTATAGGTCTTTATAGTAATTTTGTAAATATTCAAGTATTTGAGTTTTGTCAGTCGATACTTCCCTCCCTACATTTAAAGATTCTAGTGTCCCCCTCCCTTTTTTTTTCTTAATTCCTCCCTTTTATATAGCCTTTCTGCGTTTTCATATAGGTGTGTAAAATGCCCTGCTTTAATGTCCCTTCCCTTTTGATGTTCTTTTTTAGATTTACTAATCTTACTTCTAGTGTTTCTTTTGTGCTTTGTGTTGTTATTGTTTTTATATAATTTTCTAGTGCTTCTATTTCTAATTTTATTTTCCTAGCCCTTATGTTTGAATGGAAGATCGCTGTCTTCTTAAATATGTTTTTTAGTTTATCCCATTCTTGTATAATATCCCTGATTTTTTAATTTTTCTATTTCCCTTTTTATTTCCTTCCCAAAATCCTCGTTTTCCAAAATTGTATTGTTCAATTTCCATGAGCCCCTTCCCCATGTTGTTCTTTTATTTTTTCCCACCTCTACAAAAATTAACTTATGGTCCGAAATCTTGTATTCTAATATCCCTGCTTTTATGCACTTGTTTGTTCCTAAAGATGTGCCCCAGAATTTGTCTATTATATTCCCTTTGTCTTCTTTGTATATATAAGTGTATTCCACCCATAGTATATTTAACTGTCTGTATATATCAGTTAGATTTAGTGATTTCATGGTATATTCCATTTGGTCTTTAATAATCATGTCCTGTGGAGTCAGTTTTCCCTTTCTGTCAATCTCGTCTCCTACCCAGTTAAAATCCCCTCCTATGATCAAATTTCCTGTGGTGTGGTTTTTCTAAGTACTCCATCAGTTTTGCTGCAAAAGCTATTTTCATATTACTTTTAACTGGCATGTACACCTTCAAAAAATTACTCCCTCTCATTTTGATATGAATTAACCTCCCCTTAAAAAACTCCCCTTCTTGTATCCTTTCCCATTTGCATCCTCGTTTGTTTTTAATTATCGTTGCTAGCCCTCCCCTTATATCCTGTCCCTCACAGTTGTTACTTATAATTATACTGTCCATATCCCTTTCAATTTGTTATTTAATTTCATCTGTCAGTCCGTTGTGTGTTTCCTGTATAAAAAGTAAGTCATAGTCGCCTATTTTTGTTAATTTTGTTGCTTTCTCTTTGTTAAAACCATTTATGTTTATAGACAACAAACGGAAGTTTTGTTATTCCATTTTTGTTGCTCATCAGGTTGCCGCTTTCTGAAAATCAGTACTGCTGGTTATTTTAAAAAGTTATTGTCTATTGTTTATATATTTACATCACCTATTTCTCTTTTTCCTGGAGATCCTGGGTCATCTCTTAATATCTTATTGGTGCTATCTAATATTTCGAAGTCACTGGTGACCTGAGATGTAAATAGTGTGTCCCTGAATACATTTCCCGTGACATGGCCCTCAGAGGCAATATCACTTAAAATTGTCTCTTCTTCACATTTCTCATGTTTCTCCTCGCTTCCTAGGTTGTTTTCCTTTTCGCTTTGTTTTGATTCCTCCTTGTCCACTTGTGGTTTCTGTCCCTTTGGCTTTCCTTCTTCTATGGATTTGGACAAGCTCCCTTGTGTATTCTTTGCTTTTGTGTCATATATAATTTTGTCTTCAAAAGAGGAGGAAGAGTTAGTTGATCGCTTTCCTCTTTTTTGTTGTCCTTTTCCCCTTGAGGATTGGGGTTGAAGACGTTAGTGGAATCATTAAGCCTTCCTGGATAGTAAAACTTCCTCTCTCTTCCTCTACATTTAGAGTTTCGAAAGGATTACTCGTTGGGATGAAGTTCTGCACTTTCATTGGTGTTTTCAAACCGTTTTATTGGGGGTTTGGATTTCATACCATTTATCCTGTTTTCCCGGTGTTTTTTCTTACTCCTTCTCCTTTCTCTTCTCTTACTTCTTGTTGAGTTGTATTTTCTTTTGGATTTGGGGTTGTTCTCCCTGCAGTACCATGAGCAAAGTTTGAACCCCATACAGTAGAAAAATGCCGGGAATTTTGTGCAACATCCTCTGACACTGTAACTATCCTTGCCCCTGAGTTGATGTGGCTCCAGCCACAGATGTTAGCCATTTTTAGAGCTATTGGTCTCACATTTAATCTTTGATATATTTTGTTTTTGAGCTCTCCTGTGTCAATCTGCAATGGTAGGCCGCTTATATGTACCTCCACAGTTTTGGATCCGATTTGGCGCTCAAACGGTGGAGCCACATTGACATATGCTATGGCCTTTCAAATATGTATGCATGTATGCATGTTCTTTTTTCAATTAGAAAACATACAATGTTTCTCCTTATTGCATTTGTAGCCGAGCCATAAGGTCTTCAAATAGGTGGTGCATGAACATTACGAAAAAAAATATAAAAGTAAAGAATAAATAATATATGTATATTCAATTTATATTGTGTGCTTATCTTTTATCAATTATTGTAAGTTGTAAATAATGTTATATTGCTAACTTTTGTCCATGATTGTGACTTGTAAACAATGTTTACATACCATGAGCTCAAGGCCAGTCTTGTTTACAATTTGACTAGGTTTAAATTCTGGAATGCTTCGAATTCCGTTATGGTTACAGTCAAGTAAAAATATGTATAAATGGTAATAAAAAACATTAAATCTTGTTTTGAATACGTTTGTGAGAATCAGAGTTTAGAGTTGTGTCGTTGAAATCAGCTAAATAAAGCTAGAAACGAAACGCGTTATGATATTTATTGTGTAATTCAGTTAAAACATAAGATGAGACGCAGTGTTCTAACTATCATATATATATATATATATATATATATATATATATATATATATATATATATATATATATATATATATATATATACGGCTACCGTGAGGTCTGAACAGAGAGTGCCATCAAAGAAGCAAACGCCTGCAGATAGTACCAATGGAACTATGACTCATGCACAGAGGGTTCTGATTGGTCAGTTACACGTGTGTAATGTTACAATATAATTAGAAAGACTTTTACTGGGATGAATGAAAAATAATTTTAAAAATCATGATGGAGAAACTGACAATATGTCCACCCAGTACATCACTCTGGTTCCGCCACATGTAACCGTGCTTTGCTATCTGTTAATTGGTGTTGTTTTGATTTTGTTTGTTTTTCTTTTTCTTTTTGAGGTTTTCTCATGATAATAGCCACATTATTTCAGAGCCAAACTTGAATGTAGATTATTTTTATAAAGAAGTCGGTCATACTATTTTGAGGTACCTTAGCTTGTTAAATACTGCTTCCTAATAGTCTGATGATGGGATTTTTTTTTACTGAACAAACAAGTTTTCTTTTTAGGAACAAGTGAAGAAGGTAGGGTGAACAGACCAGAACCATTTCAGATAAAACTAATATATAACAGTTTCGGTTTCATACGAGGGGTTTATTTGTCAGTCAGAGAGTGGGTGAACAGACCATTTTTTGGTTTTGTTTAAAAAAACATTGTATTGTGTGTGAAAATTACCACGGGGTCGGTTGCTATTAATTAAAAATTCTATCGAGTCCGATCCGATATTGAATTTGGGGATCGTGTAAACTTATCGTTATTAATCCATGAGGGGTAGCCTTGGCGTGGCTTAAAAAAAAATTAATTTATTATAATCCATGTCATCGCACCAGGTTTGGTGAATATGTATCAACTCCGTTGAACACCGCGAGGATATTACAAATGTCCCTGATCACTTTAGGTACTTGGGAATATCGTTGAGTAACATAAATTATATCAGTGTTATTGTGTCTTCCTTGTGAAAAAATCATAGCGGGATTTGTTTGTTTGTTTAGCATAACATCGTCGTATACAACTAGATTAATAATAATAATAATAATAATAATAATAATAATAATAATAATGAGGACTTTGTATAGCGCCTAATCTTACGAAGCTCTAAGCGCCTTACACCATCAATAATGATATGACTACACTACAGAACAACAAATGACTAAAACAATGAAAATGGAAAACATAAAAACATGCTGTAAACATATAAGATACAAAACATGATTAGGTCGCTAAGTTTGTCCCTGCAGTTGAAACAGGTGAATCTTAAGAGCACTCTTTAAAGGGACCACTGTGTCTTTGTGTCTAATTTCAATGGGCAATTAGTTCCACGTCGCCGGGCACTGGTGTAATTTCCATTAAATATAGCATATATAAATTATGGATTTATATTGTGTGAAATGCAAGTCACTTACACGTAAGATTGACCCAACACCTGATACGACAAAACATAACAGAGATGCAATCAGTGGTAAGTGTGCACAATGTGGTATACAAAATTCAGATTCGTTAGTATAAAAAAGGGGCGGTATCGCAGCCAGGTTAACAAAACTTGCTGGAACTCCGTGGGCCAAATATCCAGGGGTAAAACAATTTCCGGGATATAATTACTGCGGTCCTGGAACCAGACTTGATATCCGACTCGATAATCAGGATCAACCCCGATCTGGTGAATTTCCAGTAAACGCTATTGATAAAGCGTGTCATGCGCATGATGTTGCACACAAAAGTAATGATCTTCAGCAACGACACATCGTTGATGTGAAATTAATCCACGCGTTAAATTCTATCGCTGATAAATCTTTCAAAGAAAAGTTAGCTTCCTGGTTTATAAAAACTGCAATGAAAAGTAAGCTCATATTAGGTGTTGGTAATTAATATTATGGAATCGATTTATTATTCTCCAACAGGATACTGGAAAGGTAACACCGCGATTAGTAAACTCATCAGCGCTGCAAAGGTTAAAAATACTACCGCGAAGGATTGGTTATCCAGACAGGCGATATTTCAAATTTATTTACCTTCTCCTAAGTAGATTCAATACTCGTCAATTGATGTTAATGAAGTTTATCAGGCTGATATCTTATTTCTTCCGTATGATACTGTCAAAAACAAATGTTTATAAATATGCCGCGTTAACCATCGTTGATATTGCGAGTAGATGCAAGGAAGCAGAACCGTTAACTACTAAAACCTCATCTGAAGTTTCCTCTGGTTTAAAAGAATTATCAACGAGGGCCTCTGCGGTGGCCAAATCTTCTCCAGGTTGATCCGGGTAAAGAGTTTCAAGGTGAAGGATCATCAACGATGAAACAATATAAAACAGCCATCAGACGAGGACATACTGCAATTCATCGCGATCAAGCAATCGTTGAAAGGTTTAATCGAACTCTTGCAGACCGGTTATTTCATTATCAATATGCGAGGGAATTCATCGAAGATTAACGATCACGTGAATGGATTAAAATATTATCTGGGGTGATAACCACACTCAGTAATGAAATTACTCGAATCATCAATATGAAACTTGTTATCACGATCACAAAAAAATATATAAATATACCGCAGCGTGATTTTTCATCGCAACAAATATTAGGTAGCAATGTCATCGTGAGATATTTGTATGAACCTGGTGAACTCGAAGGTGGTAAAAAGATCAACCAATCCTATATGGAGTGTAACCACACATACTACATTCAGCGTTGTCACATCTAAAAACAGACCAGCAATCTATAGATTAGATTCAACCGCTCCACAACGTGGATTTACACGTGAGCAATTACAAGTGATTCCCGATGATACTCAATTACCACCGTGGGGTCTTAATTGATATTATTAAAACCGATAACAACTCTTCGAAGTTGATTTTTTCTTCTGACTCGAGATACTGCTAAATAAACTAAATCTGACCTATCGATGAAATCATCAATGATCCAAACAATCGTATCACTGATAGTCAATCCTTGCGACCAGTGTATTGTCATCGCGTAACCTAACCGCCATGGAGATTTTTCAGCGTTTAATGCATCTTCAACAACGGCGATGTCAACTAGTACAATATCATTCAATACGAGTTTTTGTTTCTCGGATTCCCCAGGAATATCAACATCGATATTTTGTCGTCGTGTATCTACAGGTCTGTAACAGAACGGAACTGGATCTATCGAACAACTATCTTTATGTGTCTGAAATAATTTCATCTGAAGTAAATCTCTGATTTTCTTTCTACTCGCAAAATCCTCGATCGATGTTTCAGGAATTGTTCTACGTATTATTTGTCCTTGTATGTTATCAGAATTCGGTGTCAATTTCTTCGCAATAGTCAAAATTTT
This sequence comes from Unio delphinus, assembly GCA_029339505.1. Classification (NCBI taxonomy): domain Eukaryota; kingdom Metazoa; phylum Mollusca; class Bivalvia; order Unionida; family Unionidae; genus Unio; species Unio delphinus. Next base: position 8,272,432 of record JAQISU010000054.1, read on the forward strand.
TTTAAAAACCATTGATGAGGAAATGGTCCGGTAAATGGCGATGGTTGACCGTGATCTTCACACGTTATCACAGCGGTGTTTTTTGTTAACAGCCATTTTAAAAACGGTTTTAATACTGTCAACAATATTGTACATATTTCATCGATGATTATAATCCGGGGAATATATTTTGTTCCCATTCGATCAGGAGTCCAAGCGTCGCCTTTAAACCGAAAGAAACTGTGATATTTACAAGCGTTTACTCCTCGGGATGTCATCTCTCTTGCGAGTCTATGTGTAGGTGTTAATACTATCATGTAAGATTTCACCCTGAATAAATCAATTACTCGAGTTGTCTTACCGCACCCTCCTGGACCATTTAAATATACAGTTGTATGTCTTATATCTGATTATTGGATCGTATTCAGACGGCGATGATGATATTTCTAATCTAGTCGTCGCGCTGTAATTATCCTCGATGGGAACATCAGCCGATTCACAGTATCAGTGTAGTGTTTCATGTTTTATTCTCCACGATCCCCAATCACCCCACATTGTAGTAAACGGTTCGACGATTCTCCAATGTTCTCGGTTAAAGTAAAATGAATCCGTTGCAACTCTAACCACGATGTTGGAAAATCTAGTTATCATCGTGAGTAAATTTATTTGAAGATAAGCAAGCATCGAGGATCTCAAATGTCTGTTTTATGGAGATTCACCATCGAAGTATTCGACGATAGTTCCGATTGTTTTCCCCCGTTGACAAATAAGCATTTTCCACAGATACAAATTTATCATCGAGGAAAGTCACGTTCGGGGTCATCTAAAATCAATTGCGTACAAAGTCGTTTATGATCACACGATCCACCTTGAGTAAATTTACCGCTTATTTTTCAACCAAGATCCTTCGCAATTTTTCCTCATCAACTCTTTTATCGTAATCTTCGCAGTTTTCAGGAGATGGTAACCAAACTGAAGTTTTTTTCCCAATATGATATTATCGTCTCGGAGACAATCAGCGATGTTAACATTTCAACATCGAGCATAAACTTAGTAGTACTATTGGAGCACATTTATCATCTGAAAAATGTCTTCCAAACCAAACATAACAGATCGGATGAAGATTTTCAGCAAAATTAAACGATGTCACACGAGCAAACCCCGTCAGGTCAAAATCGGGTAAAAGCCATGTTATAGCAACTCTGGTCATTTCATGTGTGGGGTGACCAAACCGTTTAAAGTATTCACTACATTCACCGCGTCCGAGAAAACCTCCTGGGTAACACGCGGCCATATCAACGGAAATCATATTCTTGTTATCGTATTTTGTATTCCACAATCCTCCTAGGCCATATTCAATACAGCTCGTTCGCACATCATTGAGAAATTCAAATCGAGTCGGTTCCCATAAATTCTTTTTACTGGCATAATGGGATGCGACGGACGGAACGGTAAAACAATTACTTAATAATTTCTCTACATCGTTCCAATATCTCATCGCGAGTTTATTCATTTCTCCATGAATTTCTTCCCGCCGGTATAAATCTCAGTTTGGTCTCACAAATTGATCGTATCCCTCATTTTCATCACTTTTAAATAACCATGTTGACACAGGATCGGTTTTGCTCAACTGGTAATATAATCAATCATTTCCCCGTGGTAGTATTTTATTACTCGATCCTGTGGAAATACCTGTATAGAACTACTCCACGCGTGAGAATTATGATCGATGATTTCAATCGAAGCTCCTCTGGGTTTATATTTTGATTCGTATAATACTTTTTATGGTTATCGGAAATTTTAATTTTTCTCTAACTCGATAACATCGTTTATTGAAGCTCCTGTATCTTTAACTGATTCGGCCGATTTATATATCTTGGATTGTCTCAGCGATGTTAAACTTCTTCCTGGTTTCGCATTTTCGATACGTCGACCAAACATACGCTGCGCCGTCTTTGAGAAATTCATAATTCTCGTGTTTGATACTGTTCTTAATTTTTGACATCCACGCTCGAGGTTTTATTCGTTCAAGGTCAAAACTTCACTTTGCCTAGGAAGAGTTATCTGGGTAATTTTAGAACTTCCCTTCATTATAACTATTAAGATAAATATTTAAATAAAATATTTATATATAACGAACAATTGCAATTGGTTATCAATTGGATCTGCAACCCGCTGTGGTAAATTCTGTAGAAAAGTTTTTTTTGGGTATCATATATGAAATATCCGGCGGTAGTCAACACAAAAGCGAGGTGACTTGTCTTTGCGTTCTACCAGTACAATTGGAGCACTCCAAGGGCTCTTGGATGGTTGAACTATTCCCTGACGCAACATCTTCTGCACTTCTGCTTCAACAATCTCTTGTTTGGAGAGCGGTAATCTCCTTGGGGGTAATTTAACAGGCCTAGCATCAGCTGTATCAATCTTGTGCTGTACTAGATCTGTTCTTCTTAGGTCTTCTTTTGTGTTTGCAAAAACTCTAGCATGTTCACATAGCTGTCTGCGCACTTCTAATTGTTGATCCGTTTGTGCATATTGCACAGTTAATATTTATAAGACAAGTCACCTCGCCTTTGTGTTGACTACCGCCGTTTAAATAGCTTAACTCGCAAAGACTCTTTTCCTTTGCCAAGAATCGACGACTCTCTGGATGCGCTTAGAGAATCCATTTGGTTCTCAACCGTTGATCTTGCCAGTGCATACAATCAAGTTGAAGTGGTTCCAGAAGATCGAGAAAAGACTGCCTTTTCCACACAGTGTGGACTTTATGAATTTAAATTTATGAGCTTTGGACTGTGTAATACCCCAGCTACTTTTGAGAGGCTTATGGAACTTGTTCATCATGGTCTTCACTGGAAAATCTGCTTGATCTACTTAGATGATGTGATTGTGACTGGAAAATCTTTTGATGAACATATACAGAATTTAAAAGAGGTACTTTCTCGTACTGAAAAGTCAGGCCTTAAGGTTTCTCCCAATATATGCTGTTTCTTTAAGAAAGAGGTGACATTCTTGGGACATATAGTTTCCGACAAAGGAATCTCTACTGACCCAAAGAAAATTGAGGCTGTCAAAAACTGGCCTCAACCCAAAAATGTACGCGAAGTTCGTAGTTTTCTGGGTCTGTGTTCCTATTACAGAAGGTTTGTGAAAGATTTTGCATTCGTTGCAAAACCACTTCATAAACTCACAGAAAAACAAGTGCAGTTTCGTTGGGCGGGAGAGTGTCAAACCGCGTTTGAACTGTTGAAAACATCACTTACATCTGCGTCAATTTTATGTTATCCATCTACCAGGCAACAGTTTATCCTGGATACAGATGCTAGCGGATGTGGCATTGGTGCTGTTTTGGCCCAGATTCATGAGGGAAGAGAGCAAGTAGTAGCATATTTTAGCAGAGTTCTCAGTAAAGCCGAACGAAACTATTGTGTTACTCGTAGAGAATTACTTGCAGTCATTGAATCTGTGAAACACTTTCATCATTATGTATATGGAGTTCCCTTTACGGTGAGAACTGACCAAGGTGCTTTAACATGGCTGTTAAGATTTAAAAACATTGAGGGACAAATGGCTCGTTGGCTTGAAATTCTCAATGCTTATGATTTCAAAATCATTCACCGTCCTGGCAAACAGCATCAAAATGCGGATAGTTTGTCAAGAAGACCATGTGAGATGTGTAATTATTGTGAAAGACAAGAACTGAAAGACTCTTCATGTAATCCTAAAGAAAGACGACCATTCAGAAACTGATGAATTTCCAATGCGCGTAACTACAAGCAGTCAAGTCAACACCAAACAAAATAAACAAGAAATTACCATTCAAAATGCAGCGCAGCCACACAACATTTGTGAAAAACAGGAGATTCCTGGAAAACAATGTTGCAACGATTGGCATGATAAAATATCCAAAGAAGAAATTATAGCTGCTCAAACTCAAAATGAAACTTTGTCAGCCTTGCAGGATTGGAAAACTCGAAACAAGCGTCCTCTATGGCCTGAAGTTTCAAATCTTTCGCAAGAAATGAAAACATACTGGGCTCAGTGGGATCGGATCATACTGGAAGATGGAATTCTGTATAGGGTATGGTGGGAGGATGTAACAAATAATATTAAACATCAACTACTGATACCAAAATGCTGGCAGCAGGAGGTTCTAAAAATGTTGCATGAAGATATTACTGCTGGTCATTTAGGTGTGTCTAAAACTGTAAGCCGTGTACGTGATAGATTTTATTGGGTTGGATACAAAGACGATGTTGAAAACTTCTGCAGAAGCTGTACAAAGTGTCAAGCTCGAATTCCACCCTCGAAAAAGTCAAAGGGACCATTACAACAATACAAGGTAGGTGCTCCTCTTGAACGAGTAGCACTTGACGTTCTTGGCCCTTTACCAGAATCAGAAAGTGGAAATCGATTTGTTTTGGTCATAACAGATTACTTCACCCGTTGGGCTGAAGCCTTTCCATTATCTAATATCGAAGCAAAAACAATTGCAGAAACATTTGTACATGAATTTGTTTGTCGCTTTGGAGTGCCTTATCAGTTGCACACCGATCAAGGTCGACAATTTGAATCAACAGTTTTTCAAAATATCTGTAATCTCTTGGACATTCACAAGACCAGAACCACCAGTTATCATCCTCAGAGTAATGGATTAGTTGAACGTTTCAACAGAACTTTGACATCTATGCTCACAAAATATGTTTCTAAAAGTAAAGATGATTGGGATCAACATCTTCCGTTAGTCATGCTTGCTTATCGATCTTCATGTCACGACAGTAGAGGAGTTTCTCCTTGCAAAATGATATTTGGACGAGAGGTGTCTCTACCAGTTGATCTTTTATTTGGTCTATCACCCGAACAATCTGATCAAAATCCACTCGATTTTTCGTACAATCTGAAACTAAAGATGAATGAGATACACGATATTGCGCGCAAGAATATGAATAAAGCGGCTGACCGACAGAAGCGTAACTACGACCACAATATAGGATTGAAAACCAAATACAATTCTGGTGATAAAGTCTGGTATTTCAGTGGACGACGACGAAAGCATGGACATGCATCAAAATTGCAAAACTATTGGGATGGCCCATGCACTGTCATTAAAAAATGCTCTGATCTGGTGTATAAAATAAAACAGCCTGGCAAGTCACGAGAACTCTTTGTACATTTTAATAAACTAAAACCGTACTATGCTAAAGAGGCTCAAAGCAAATAAAATTATATATATTTCTTTTAAAACCAACAAACAATTGTTTTGTTTTAAACACAGGATGGAGTAGATTGCGGTTCATTGTTGAACAGTCTGACTAATATCTGATGATATTCGTTAATTTATTTACTTTTAAACTCAAGTATTCCCAAATGATACCACTCGGATGGGGACAATTATTTATTAATTTTTTTTAGTAGGATTTGATTAACAAATATTATTAACATGACAGTTACACAGATGAGTATGTTATCAGATGGCCATATGTTATTCTTCTTCACAGATGTTCTGGTGCAAAGACTCTCGTTGTGCTAAGAGATTCTCCTCTACAACCCGGAGGGAGCGTCACTGGTGAGATGTTCACGGGCCAGTCAGAAACTGTGAGGTGTGTGGGAAGTCTTTCCCAACAAACAGAAATAATCTGTTGAAGCAACATCTTCAGAAGTATCATCCGGATGGTGGAAGATCGTCTATATTAGTTCCACCATGCCAAGACGTAACCACGAAGTCGTGGAAAGATACGGAGATCGTAAGAAGACTTCCGTATCCTTTCCCAAACGCTCAAAATATACAGTCGGGGAGCCATACCATTCAACCACAGGAGAGGCCATATATAGTACAAACTGCCTGTGATTCCACTGCAGAACCTGTCATCCTTCAACATGCAGAAAGTGGGATCACTCTATCTGAATCTGCTGCAGTACCATTTTCACATCCTGAAGAAATATCATCACCAGGTTCACCTGCACATATAGAGATACCAGATTTGGAGGAAATTCCAACACAGACGGCAGATCAGCAAAAATTATTTCCTTTTTCACCTAGGAGACCTGAACGAATGATGCCGATCGAACGGTGGACCAGGCCAATACCACTTGAACCAGTGGAACCACCAGTGGGACGTCTCTATGAAAATTTACACAGTGACCTACGTGTGTTTTTCGCAGGTGCCCCTTCATTATACCACACTGGCCCTGCAGCCGATTTGCTGCGCCCAATGCGGGATCGAGCATTAGTGTGCCCTAACAGGGAAGTTCGACAGGATACGAGTGGAAACTTGTACCATGACAGATGCAGCACCATCCAGACAAACTGTGGACACTGCAGTACAGTGTGACATTATTCAATTTAGGATTTAAAAACAAATTATATATTCAAGTTCGTGGAAGAACTCCCTTTTTTTAGAGGGGGGTATTGTGATAAATTATGGTGTTATAAAATATAAGTGATTTGTGGCTCGTTTAAACATAATTTTCACACTTCTCAGCATTAAATATTAACTTTTAGTGGTTCATGTCTATACCAAAGGTCAACAAAGTAAGATATATTTCAGTACATACATGAAGACATAAAGGACGTGTAGGGTTGCATCAATGCTAGGCACAATAAATATGTATATGAATGTTTTAATATCACGTTCGTGATATTTTAGAGTATTAATATATTAATAATTTGGGTGATTGTGATTGGCACTTACTTCGTACGGGTTTGTATTCCGTTGTCAATGTTGGTCCAAATTGGTCTTTTTAGTCGTTGTGGTTTGTTCCCTTTTAAATCGTCTAACACTATTTTGCGTAGTATATTCATTTTCTGAGATAAAGAGTTTAATTCTGACTTGAATATCTTCTTATTAAGTGTCCAAATACTGAGAAATTCCACTACCAAACTATTTGTATAAGTGCGATTCACAATTCACCCGCCATCATACTTTTGAGCGTTTCTAACGTGTTGTTAAGTATCATTCGAACCACGCGTGTGTTTCCCTCACGCACTTACGACCTATATTCTTCCCATCGGTCTCCGCGTAAGACCAATGGGTCTCAAGGGTACAAATAACAGTCGTGTGTAGTGTTATACCAACCCACACTCTGGACTTAAATGCGCATTCCGCCAACAACAAACAGGCACATCATATAATAAATAAGTGTAGTCTGGGGGAAAAAAAACTCCTTATTAACATCACCCTCTTTTCCAAGCTCTTCCCTGTCAGAATAAGAAAGCTAATGGCACTTAATTTTCAAAATTATTCGATTAAATTCTAACGACCTTGAACTGGACTTCACAGAAAGAGAGGATTGCATAGACAATATTCAAAGGACAATAAATGGAACTACTGTTGCTATCACTGACATCGAGGGAAACGTGGAGGACCAGATTACAGAACAGCCCTTCTTAGGGCTACTTAATGTTCATTGTTGTAATTGTGCTGTACCTATCCCCAACCTTTTGTCTCTTCTCGGGAATAGGGGAAAGTGAATGCAGTTGCGAGGAAACAGGCCCTTTCCTATACTAGGAATCGCCTGGATTGGGGCCCGCATATGTGTACAGCCTGGTACATCTCTGTGCTTAACCCAATCATTCCTGCACAAAAGCTGACTGACCACCTCCCACCTCCCTTTCTAAATCTGTCTGTCTGTCTGTATTGTCCTGTCGGTTTTCTCTGTTACATGTGAATAGATATTGAATTCTCGCAATATCGATTGGTATGAGAATTCCATTTGACTAACCAAACATCAAATCTCAAATATGACCATTTCGGATCACACCCAACCAAAATTCATAACTTAAAACAACCTAACCTGAACAAAACAAATAGTCACTCTGACACCCTAGTATAGGTCTTTTGTTTTTTCTAGGGAGAATTTCCCTCTTCGAGAAGGGATTTTTTCCGGTAGGATGGTGGCGAATTGTACAGTACACTTTGTACTTAACTAGGGGCATAGTGATAAGTGTTAGGAAATTCCGTAACTTATATATCTCGACACAATTGCACAGGTGGCTTACACATAATTGGTGTAGGGCATCCACTAGTATAACTGGACTAAATTTGAAATAAAATTAAAGGGACTGCAACCTCATGGACAACACACACTCACTTTACATACTTATAAACATGATCTTATATGACCTTATTAGAAATATAAGGTAGTCTTAACCCAGGACTATCAGGCCCCGCAACACAATGTTGCAACAATAATGTAATATTACTAAATAACATTACAACGATTCACATCACAACATAGTATAGCACATACACTATGACACAATGTCCTATGAGGTTGCATATTGGTAATTATTAACCTAGGGTGTGGACGCCTCGTGTTTCTTTGTTGGGGTCCGGGTGTACGTAAGGCGCTGCCTCTGCGTGTGGAACGACGATGAATTTGCCTCCGGGACCTCTTCCGCCTTTGCCTCTTCCTGCTGACCTTCCAACGAAGTTGATAAGGGGAGGTGTGGATGGGTCTTACCTACCTGCCCCTGGGCTTACATCTATACCGATAGTTACTAATTAGTAATTCGGTATAACGCCCAAATTGATAAGTGCACTATTGTGCACATTTAAATAGGGAAAATAAATGTCCAGCGATATGCTGGATATAAAAGTAGCACAAATGACCCTGAGTGGTCGGTTGTTACTTAAAAACTCCAACTTGCTTGCTTGTGTTTTGCAGACGCATTCTGACCGGCTGAGACTGTATACAAGAAGAGAACGGAGAGCTTATACAACCAATGTACGTTTACTATATAGATCGCATTGTAACAATATAAATCATTACGGATGATATAATCTTCCAAATGAAATGAAATAAAACTACAATATATTATTCAGTATTAAAGACTGATGCTCCCCTAGGAATTATATGTGGAGATTCAATCATATAAATATATGAAAATATCGGTACCGTTGCTACGGTAAATAACTAAACATGTATAGAAGGGAGCATTAATTATAATATTCCTACACGGAGTATTCATTATTTCTATATTAAATTAATGTGTTATATAGTTGGCTATAAAGAAGGAAAAACAGTTCTAAACATAAATTCCGAAATACTAGTGCATTCTGGACCATATCAATACTAAATTCTCTGGGAAACACATTCGAGTGGTATCGTCTTTAATATGTGTTATTTATTATCCCATTTGTTTGGGGTTGTATTATACCACTGATAAATACATTAAGTTTAACTGTTTCCAGTGACTGTTTGTTTATGTACTTTCTTAACATTACAATGAGCCACATATTTATGTGATGAAGGAATTTCAAATATCAACTCATTTTAGAACTATTTCAGTGTTTTGACTGAAACATTGCTATCTTATTGTTGATCCGTTTGTGCATATTGCACAGTTAATATTTATCCTTACTAGCGTTTATTAAATCATTTAAACTTAAATAGCTTTCTGTCTCGTGATTAAAAGCCCATGTTGACATCTGGTCAAAACTGACATTGTGATTAAAAAAAGCTCGGGACGTTACATATGTATGTATGTATGTATGTATGTATGTATGTATGTATGTATGTATGGATGGATGGATGGATGGATGGATGGATGGATGGATGCATGCATGCATGCATGCATGCATGCATAAATGTATGTATGTATGTATTGTTACGTACTTAGGCTCGAATAAGCAGCAACACAGAAAGAGTGAAAACTAACAAGCTTGTAAAACTTTAACAATTAATTTATTAAGTACAAATATTTTCATTAAAAAAAATAAACTTACGGTTTTAGAGAATCAAACCAAAAATAATCCAATATAGAATTCACAAAAATAATCCACTAATGGAATTGCAATAGTCCTGATAAATAAATGTCCTAATAGTTCCAGATTCGAATCTTGACGATGCAACCCAATATGGACGACGATGTCACGTGATTTAGTCAGTTCTTGTTTTTATATAATAATCCAAATGAAAATCTGTGAGCACATATTCTTTTCCAGATAAATAAAGTAATTCCTCTTTCTCCAACGAATTGACACAATTTCCAGTACACGGTAATTAAAAATAACTCAAAAAGAAGACACAGCTTAATATTATAAAAGCCCAACATCTGCTGGCTTTTCTCTCACAGTACAATAATTTAAATGCCCGTTTTTCGTAAACAAGACGGATCAAGTGATTTTCCAGAAGGTCACAGAAAGAACGTACGATCATAAAAACACGTACGCATAGAACTAAAAATAAAAAGATGTCCTTGGAAAACAACTAATCATTTATAAGGCCTGTTTATCACTCTGAAGCAAGGTCAGATAATGAGGTTAACAAGTAAGGTCAACCTGTGTTTACAGATAGAGTCTAGGTCAGTCTGAATTTTCCAGAATAGATATCTCCCAATTAATGAATTTTAAACCCAAAATGGAAAATTTGGATCTGACAATTAAAAATAAATAATTTAAATCAAATATACGTAACTTTATATATATATATATATATATATATATATATATATATATATATATATATATATATATATATATATATATATATATATATATATATATATATATATATATAATTTTACATTTGTATAAGAATGAAGCAAACTCAAGAAAGTTAAACCACCATGCGTAGAGAGAGTTTATCAGTTAATCCATTTACTTGCATGATGTTGTTTGCAGGATTATGGATTAAGTAATGCCTTGCCATTTCTGTCATGAGAGTGCTATTCAAAATACCAAAATTTCTTTTGATTAAGAGTACCAAAATAATCCCCACAATACACTGGAAGTACTGCCCATATCCTACATAAAATATATCATAATGTATCCAAAACCATCCATCTCTCCACTATGCCAGCATCAGAGCCCTCAGAAGTGAGAGTCCTCCTTTCACTGACTTTACTATCCTGGACTTTCCTTAAGGTAGCTGTGAATATGACAAACAACCAACTAACCTCAGCACAAATAACTGAAAGCATTTGTCGACTAATGTCTCAGAAAACAAATAGGTACATTAATCCCGGCTACCCAAAAAGATTCCCGTTCACTTTACAAATAAAATTTATAAGATCACCAGGGCTTACATACCCTATATATGTGTCTTGTTAAACAAAACGTGTCGGGCTCAACAAAAATTAGAGGTTTATAACAACCATGCGGTTCCAGCCATAAAATGGCTTCAATATGTCATGATGGACAATTTTTGGTACTGCTTTAAGGTTGTTCTCTATTTTATAAACTAAATCATATAACACTCCGATTACATGATATGGGCTTTCTCAGTTTGTTTGCAGTTTTGGACTTCGACCTTTCTTCTTTGATTTTGTGTGGAGCCAAACAATGTCTCCTATTTTATACTGTCTTGCCTGTATCATATGATCATAATATCTCTGATGCCTGTTGCTTGCTTACATCATATGATTCCTGGCCTTATCATGAATTTTCCACATTCGGGTGAGTAGATGTTTAATATGCTCATTTTCTGGGTTGTCAACAGTTTCTTGTTCCGCTTTTGGTGGAGGACCATAACATAGATCAACAGGTAGTTGAACTTCTCGTCCCATCATCATCATATTTGGAGTTTGAACCGTGCTTTCATGCACAGATGCTCTGTACGCAAGCATAGCCAGTGTAAGATGGTCATCTCAGTCTCGCTGATTCTGTATAATATACTGGCTTAATATATCTTCAATGGTGCGGTTAAACCATTCAACTAGACCATCACTTTGAGGATGAAAGGCTGTTGTCTTGGTCTTGTCTATGTGCATTCTCGAGCAGAGTTCACAAAATAGCTTTGATTGAAACTGACCACCCTGGTCAGCGTGTAGTTGTTGCGGTAATCCAAAACGGCAGATAAATTCTTCCACAAATAAGTAAGCTATTGTTTCAGTGTTTTGTTCTGGCATAGGAAATGCCTCTGTCCACCGTGTGATATAGTCTGCAATTACCAATATGTACCTGTTTCCTCTATTTGATCTTGGGAAAGGACAAAGCACATCCATGGCTACCCTTTCTAATGGAGCACCAACAATGTATTGTTTCATAGCTGCTCTTGGGAGTAGCTTGGTGCCTTTGCGGGATTGACATATTTCACATTTTTGACACCATTATCTGACACTCTCTTTATAGCCGACCCAGTTGAAACGGCTTCATACTCTTGCAATGGTGCGATTCACGCCAAGATGTCCAGCACTGGGGTCATCATGCAGCATCTTTAAGATTTCAGTTTTCTGACTGTTAGACAATATGAGCAGCCATCGGATTTCACGAGTGTCAACTATTATCCATTTTCTGTAGAGTTTTCCATCAAGAAGCGGTATACGATCCCATTGAGACCAATAAGTCTTAACTGTTGAATTGTATGGCGATACATGTTCCCACAATGGTTTGGTATCTCCGTTCTGCTTCCATTTCATGATAAAAGAAAGAGTATCATCATTGGACTGTGCATCTGATATCGATTGATCTGTGTGTTGGGCAAACCACATTGCAGCAGACTCGACTCCTTCAACTGCATCATTAATGTGGAGATCAGTTGTTGAAATTCTGGCTTTTGGCTTACGGATGGCCATGATTGTGTTTGTTTCTGTTTCCATGGTGTGCACCTGGTCAAATGAAGCATTCTTCTGTTCTTGACGCTTACAGTGGTCACATGACATGCAAGATCGCCTCGAGAACCCATCGGCACCTCTATGAGTTCTGCCTGCCAGATACTCAATTTTGAAGGTGTAAGTGTTGAATACTTCCAACCATCTGGCAATTTCTGACAGGTAGTCAGGATTGTTTCAATACATGTCTACCTGATCCATCCGGAGCGTTACTGTATATGAAAATAGTCGCTGGTGGTAATAGCAGTTTTTCCTAGCGTCGAGGATTTTAGGATAGAATTCATCGATGACATCGTTGAGGGATTTTTCGGGTACATTATATCTTTGAAATTTAAAATCTGATAAATCGTCTTTTGTTAATGAATATGCGTCTAAAAATGTTTTACTTCATCTTTCGTCTCCCCATTTCTCCTTAGATCACGATGATTAATTATTGCTTGAATTGCTATTTGATTAAAATATTCCATATCGAATATAAGTTGATTTAATATCTCAACAAGTTCAATAATTTCACTACGTGAATTTGATATATCAAAAAATGTTCTTGGAAACATTTCCGCAATCGTTGTAGTTGATTAATATATTTTAATTTAATTTCTTCAAAATAACCGATGAGATCCCAAGAATTCATCGAGCGTTGGAAATGATCTCTCTCCCCATCTGCACTCGCCCTCCTATAAAAAGGCCACTGAATATTATCCTTATCGTTAAAGATTATATCCGAATGTGTTCCTTTTTTCATCCGATTTATGAAATACTCATATGATGGAGTAAACTCATTATGATTGTTTGTCTGTGGTATAATTAGATAGTTTAGATTCGGGCGGACGCAGTTTTTCTGGTTCAGGTGGACGCGGTTTTTCCACAGGTGGTTTTTCAGGTCATCATAATTTAGGTCTGATCGACAAGTTATATAAATCCACGATGTTAACTCGATTTTAGATTCAACTCCGTGAGAGATTTTATCCTGCGTTCAATTCCATCGTTGATATCCTCGATGTCATAATTTCCTTTGCGGAGATATACAGTCTGCCAATTGGGAGTAATGTCCGGTTTGTCGTTATTCGCGAACACAAATGTGCTATTTGGTGTTTTACCCGCGAATGATGCTGATCTGATATTTGGCGATCTGTAATAAACTCGTCATTGAGTAAGCGCGATTTCGTTTACTGGAATCGGATTTGGAAAGTCAACGCTGAATTCAGGTATTTTTGCCGTTATTGATATCATCGTCGTTGTTGACGGGGTTTTGTTCTCGACTATCCGTTGAAGTAATTCTCGGCAATGCCATTATTATCAATATGTTTTTTTCTAATTTTGACATCGCGGTATCATAAATGTTAATCAACGACGAGAACTCACTAACGGATATTATAGTGTCATCGAGGCTCGACGATATAATCGCGGATATTTGCGAATACGCGGTTGACGCGGTGTGTAACCGGGTCATATAATCATGTAGCTTACTCTGACTACACGAATATATTTTTTCTGATCATCCCTAACTCTCCTGTGATCGTCGTCGACGCTGAAATACAAATTGGGACAACTACATAAGCGATCATTGTCACCGATGATAATATCACGCCGGTTCCAGCGATGACACCTGAAACCGAGTATACGATTATGTCAATGTGGGTAATATGTCTGTGATACGTTCTTTTATACTTTTGTTTGATATTCGTTCGTAAGATCTTTGAGTTTAGTTTGTAACTCGCGGAATTGATCGTATTGATACTGCTGAGTGGTCATTATTTAATTAAGTAGTTTACTTAAATCAACTATAAATTCTACGTATCATGTGATCGATGCTCGAGCTAGTTTATCATCGGTGGAAATTATCCTGAATCGTTCAGTGGATCCCTTTTCTATTACCACGCTTATAATATTATTAACCCCGGCGGATGAGTTCGATTATATATTAAATTGCATCGAGCAAATTAAGGTGAATCTATAAATATCTTTAATTTCCGCGGTGATATCAAGAACATTATTTTGAGGTGTCCAAGCGAAGGATTCATGAAGTATCGAATACACGTTTCTGATATTTTCCTCATGAAGGATTTTAACCTTATCGAGTTTTACGGCCATATGAGGTAAATCAGCTTTGATATCCTCATGAGAATTTTTAATCTCGTCGATGGATGTTTTAATGTCAGCTAGTTTCATAGGAACCATTGCCGGTTTTCCAAAGAAAATATCCAGAGCATCATCAACCTTTCCAAAATTATTACGGAGACGTGTAAACTGTTTTTTTTTAAATGCTCATCATATTCAGATCGCATCGTTGTTAGTTTATCATCGATGATTTTAATAACAGCGAATTTCATAGAAACTACTGGTGGGTTTCCCATAAAACTTACTATAGCGGTATTAATCCGTCTAGTATCTCTTATAACAATATCATACGCGCGGATATGTTCAACATATTCAGATTGCAGTGTTGTTAGGTTATCCGCGTTTGTTTTAATTTCAGAGAGTTTTATAGGAATCACCATTGGAATTACAAAGAAATTATAAATAGTTTTTTTAATAGTTTCAAAGTTTTTTTGGACACCTGTAAACTGATTTATGTGAGCATAATACTCGGATCGTAGCTCCCTTAATGTATTCGTCGACGATATATAATCGTTGTTTAACGTTGTTAGTTTATTATCGATGGTTGAATAAAGAATCCCAGGTTTAATCGCGCCTGTTGAGTCAAACACAGCGATAGAATTTTCTGTTACATTAACGAGTTTAACTAAAATATCCTTCAGGAAAACATTAGTCGTTTTTAATTTATCCTGTCGGTCTTGAGATACAACTATTTAATCTGGTGATACATCTATCAGGTTTAATGTTTCAGATACCGCATCGTTGATAAGTTTCTTTAAAACCTCGATTGAAACTCCCTTGGGTTTTTTTCCTCCTGAGAGAGACCTTCCCCAAATATCTACCATTATACATTTAAGATCTCTTTAAAAGGTTATCGCTGGTTGTTGTTGTTCTTGTATTAGTGTTTAACGCCACTTTTGAGCACCCGATAGGCTATACATGGGGGCCAGTATTATTGGTGGAGGAAGAACCACCGACCCATGAGAAGCTACTGGCAAGCTTTTTCACATACCCACATTGGCTGAATCTGAGACTAGAACCCACGTAGACAGAGGTGAGATGGCAGTGATACGTAACGGAGAGCGCTTTAGACCACGCGTCCACTCGGGGCCCCGTTATCGCTGATATATCGCTGATATATTTAAATACTGTTTTATGAAGCGGTTTGGATGATTTTGATATCGGGGTAAAGACGGTCATTGTCTGCGTAGGTAATGTTGAATACCAAATCGGGATCTTTATCCCAGATATATTTGAGAAATTCTTTAGGCGGTGCCAGTCCGTAAGAGTCAAAATAAATTATCCCCCGTGGATCAATCGTATGCGACCCAGTGAGTTCTAGGTCCAATGTTATTATCGAGATTAAAAATACCAGTTTCGTTATTGTATGGTTGTTGTGGTAATTGATCTCTCATAAAAACACCTCTGAAATTTTGTATACGTTTGTTTTTTTTAGCAGCCTCGATTAAATCAAAATTGGACATAGGTGTTATGAATAAACGCTTCCTGGGAGCCTCAATCCCGCTCCGTATCGTAGTAATCTCAGACATTTTCCTCTTTTTTTTGCATCCGCGTCCAGTAGCTTTCTTTAATGCCAATCCGGCAGCGCTACCAACATCAACTAACGCGACAGCTTTAGAAACAGCCAGAGCCGCCGCAACAATCAACGCAGGAATCTCAGCGAGGAGAGGAAATATTCCTCCTGATTAAATCATATTTTTAACCGCGGCGGGAGCAAATTCAAATTGAACACCAGTGTTTGCTTTTAGCGCTTTATTGAAATGATTAAGTTGAGTTTTAGTCAATGATAGTTTATTTGGTCCACCGTTAGCAATCTGATCTCGTTTGAAAGTTATTTTTGTACCACACGTACTCGCGTTTTTCAATTGCAATTTTTTTGCCTGACCAGGAGTCAACGAGATATTAACATGATTGTACGACATTTTGATTTAAATAATAGATTGATCTAATTGTTACATGTTTTTTCTACTGGTGCGTCAACGACCTTCATCCGCCCATCAGCACCTTCGAGTAACATCGATTTATCACCCAGAACGACATCAATTGCTCTAAAACCAACAGCGGGGATAACATCGTTTATATGAGCTCGAAAGAGTATCTGAACTGTAGATTTTCGATATAGATCCAAGTGTTCCAGTAAAAAGTAATAAACTGGATACAATGTTGTAAAATCGCGTTGAGATATTGACAACCCGGTGTCAATATTTAAATCGCGTCCTAGGAAAGTCATCAAACTATGATACGTTCGTGCGACTTGATTATGTTCAAAATTCATTTCAGTATCTTCGGACGGTTCTTGATGTCCATTTATTCTCAGTGAAACTTACAATTTATCAAACACCATTAGATTTTTCTCCTGATTGCCTATTCTCTCAGTTAATTGAAGCGCAACGAAAACATGTCTCGGAGCTGACAATCTTTGTTGTGATGCTAACTCCCAGGTGAATGCTCCTGCACCACGACTAGAAGTGCTATTTGTAGTCACCGGCAACCATGATAACAATGATTTGCCTACCACCTGATTCCATAATGGAGACTACTCGTTGTTCTTGAGTAAGTGATGAAACAGTGTGAGTTTTGTCAAAGTTACCTTACCAGGATCAACTCCGGCTGCTCTCCAAATCGCATCAATATTATCACTTTTTCTGTTAAGTACAACTGTATAATTTGCACCAAATATAACCTTTTTAACATCTCTGCAAAATCCGAATATATGAGAGAGAGGAATCGCACAAGAAAATACATTGTTGGCGTTTAACATCGCTCTACGAGTTGCAAAACCCAAGTTGTAATTTGTGTTCATTGACACAACACACAACCGCGAGATTGTTTCATTATCCCCAGCAACATTTATCACTCTGCCCATAGTTACAGTTTGGCTGTCTGGACAATCCATTGAATCCTTTACAAACATCAAAGACGGCCCAGATGACCTTGCATAATCATCCGAGTACCTTGCTAAACCTAATATGGTCGTCGCGACATCAACATTTTCATGAATTATCTCAATATCTTTTCCATCGATAATATATCTCGCGGTGTTAAACAACGCCATTACACCGTTATTAACAAAACCAACTCGATCACCATCTCCGTAATTATTATTATTAGCTTTTAAAAGTTGACCTTCAATTTCGATAAACCCTTTCGACGGTAGAAAATTTATACTAGTATCGTGAGCTTGAAGTTCGACTCTCCCTCTTGAATCAGGAGTCTTTAAAATATATGGCTGATATTGAAAATTGCGCAGAGAAGTATCTCTTGGCACTGGTTCATCTATATTGAACACGGGGTTGGATATATATTCAAACATTTATAATAATTAATTATCGTCTAAAGCTATGGCCACTCCCCGTTTTCATACTCGCAGTAATATCGCTCTCGCTCTCTCTCTCTCTCTCTCTCTCTCTCTCTCGTTGTTTATCAGACACCCCACCAAACTCTGTTGATATATTTTTTAATTTGCAGTTTGATATATTATATTATTGATACTCGCGGGCATAACTTCAGTAACCGGTAATTTTACAGGTTGGATTGTTTGAGGATTACGTATTAATCTCATGAATCTATCTTTGACAGAAGAAAATGCTTTTCCGGCGAGATCACCAGCAGCGTCAGTACCTTTATCACGAATGACACCAATTGCTTTCATCAATAACTGTTTTGCGAGTTGTAAAACTTTGGGAACAATTCTAGTAAATAAACCCCGAATGAGATTTCCCAGTCCATCTCCGTAAATTATTGTATAAACTGGCAACCGTGAATTTACAACTCTGGTCTGTTGTCGTCGTTGATCATGTATAATTATCTTATATAGTTTCCGTTTATCTAAAACAATTAATCACTGTGATAATGTCTATGATTTCATCGATGAGAGATCGATATAAACTAATATCTATAATACCGACCTGAAATAATCACTGACAGATATCAACGACTTCTTTAACTATTTCCCGTGAATTATTTCCAGCTCGTTTACTCCCGATGACCGGGATACATCACTGATGATATTATTTGGACAAACACCGAGACCACTTCCTGTAAATCCCTTTTCTGTTAGGGTTTTAACGAGATCGATATCAACGAGAGGATTGAGATGGTTGAGGATCTTCCTGGGTTTTTTCCGTCTCCGTGTTGGTTTCCGTATTGTTGTTTTAATTTCTTCTATTTGTTTTTGCATTTTGCATAACTGGTTACTCCTGATTCATACGTTTTATAAGATAATTCTCTTATATTTATACGGCCAATATTTTTTTTTATAAACCCAATCAACCCACTCATCACGAGAAAGATTTTTATTATATTCAGGTTTTAAAAAACTAGCTCTTGAATGGTAACTATTAGCAGCAAAATTACCAAAAGCGGGAAAATCTTTATGTTTTATTCATTGAAATTGTTTTAATATTGTTATACCCTCTTCGGTAAATTTATAATAGTACTAATAATGAGGACTTTGTATAGCGCCTAATCTTACGAAGCTCTAAGCGCCTTACACCATCCATAATGATATGACTACACTACAGAATAACAAATAACAAAAACAATGAAATTGGAAAACATAAAACATGCTGAAAACATATAAGATACAAAACATGATTAGGTCGCTAAGTTTGTCCCTGCAGTCGAAACAGGTGAGTCTTAAGAGCACTCTTAAAAGGGACCACTGTGTCTTTGTGTCTAATTTCAATGGGCAATTCGTTCCACGTCGCCGGGCCCTGGTGTGCAAACGAACGTTGTCCATATGACTTTGTTTTCACCTTGGGAACAATGAGTATACGATTATCAGAAGAAGAGCGTAAGGATCTAGTTGGTGTATTCACATGGGTGAGGCTGGATAGGTATGTTGGACTGGAGTCTGTCATTGAAACATAGCACAGAGGACAAATTTTGTGTTTGATTCTGTATCGAATTGATAGCCAATGTAGGGTACAGAGCAGTGGTGAGGTGTGCTCTGATCGAGGTACTCTAAAGATGATCCGTGCAGCTGTGTTTTAAACTTTTTGAAAGTTCTGGAGTAAATATTGTGACGAACCAGACAGAATTGAGTTACAATAGTCCAGTCTTGAAAGTACTAATGAACACAGAAGTGTTTTAGTGGCATCAACTGAAATAAATTTACGAATGGAACTGATGCGTCTCAATTCAAGATATGCAGCCTTGCATATGTTCATGACATGTTGGTGCAATGTGAGAGTACTGTCTAGCGTAACGCCTAGGTTCCGTACTGACTATGAATATTTAATGTTGGTGTTGCTGATATTTATTGTCTGAGGTAAAGGATATGAATGAGAAAGTCTTTGTGTTTTGATCAGAATAGCCTCAGTTTTATCATCATTCATCTGCAGCTTGTTACATGTCATCCATGATTTCACATCAGAAATGCACTTCTCTACTCCATGGATGGTAGCATCAACTTCAGTTGGGTGGCTAGACATGTATATTTGGGTGTCATCAGCATACAATTGGTGCGACACTGGGTGATGATCTATGACACTTGAGAGTGGCTGAGTATACAGAATGAAGAGAACAGGTCCAAGATCAGATCCCAATTGGGCTAGAGTGTATTCCATTTGCAGATGTAATTTGTGTCCTGTTAACTAAGTAGGACTTGAACCACTGTAAGACTATATTCTGAATGCCAAATACATGCTGGAGACTGTGAAGTAATATATCATGATCTATTGTGTCAAATGCTGCAGATAAATCCAGGTGAGTGAGGCCTGTAATCTTTCCACTATCTAAAGCAGAGAGAATGTCACTAAATACTTTCAGAAGAGTAGTTTCCGTACTGTGGCAAGGGCGATATGCAGACTGTACATTGCTGAAAAGACTGTTTGAATTCAAATGAGATACAAGTTGAGTTAGAACAACCTTTTCTAAGATTTTTTTTTTTTATATGAATGGGAGATTAGAAACTGGGCGGTAGTTCTTTAAATCGTTATGGTCCAGTGTTGGTTTCTTCAGCAGTGGCTTTACGATGGCAGTTTTGAAAAATGATGGGAATTCCTCTGATGAGAGAGAGAGAGATATTAATAACATCAGTCAGTGAAGGCAATATTAGGTCTAAGCACTCAAGCAGCAGTGATGTCGGAATTGGATCAAGTTCACGAGACGTTGGTGCACTTTTCATCACGATTGTCCGTACTAAATCAATAGAAACAGGTTCAAATGCCCCTAACGGTTGTCGCTGAAATTCTGCATCATAACTGTATGGTGACGAATCAGTTGAAATTGTGCTGTCAAGCGAATCTCTAATGGTTTGTACTTTGTCATCAAAGAAATTTGCAAATTGGTCTGGCAGGTCTAGTGGAGAGAAGGTTGTTGGAAGTGGTGTACATTTGTTCCTTGACATTAGTTTGTTAGTTATCTCGAAGAGCTCTTTACAGCAGGAACTCTCCGTGATCTTAGTACTGTAGTGGGATGATTTGGCTAAATGGACTATGTTTGTGACGTTCTTCTTAGCGGCTTCGTAGATTTGTTTATGAATAGTGAGTCTGGTGGAAAGCCAAATCCTCTGCCTTTCGGCGAATTCTTTTAGCAGTGCGAAGCTGGTCCCTAACACTGCTATACCATGGAGAACACTTTTTTTTATTGATACTCCGCATTTAGTGGCAGAGGCATGTTTTTCAAGCAATGAACGCAGGCAGTTATCAAGTTGTTCCGCTGTTGGATGTAAGAAAGTTGTTAGGTTTTCTTGGATGTCATGCATGAATTTAGTTCTATTTATCATACGGAGGTTTCTCTTAGTAGCAAATAGAGGTGGAGGGTTAGGGACTGATACGTCGAGATGGCATACAATGCATAGGTGATCCGATGCAAGTTTGTGGGATACAAGGGTGGATTGCAGAATATTATCATCAGGTCTATAAAAAAAACCAGTCTAAAATGTGACCAAGTTTATGGGTAGGTTGGTTAACTGACTGTTTAAGATTGAAAACATGAATGGAATCTAGGAGTTTTGACATGTATGGTTGACCAGGACAGTCAAAGTGAAAGTTGAAATCTCCAAGAATAATTAGGTTGCCACCTATCGAATTTCCATACTCTAGAAGATTTCGAAACTGATCCAAAAAGAGAGATTCAGTCAGCTTGTTTTTTTTTTCTAGGAGGAGAATGGTAGAGACAGAAAAAATGGACTGACCTTTGTTCCAGTGTGAGCGTTGTTTGGACTAGTTCAAACGATGTGTGGCAGAAACTGAAGGCTGTGTTGTACTTAAGGCATTTGATCATGGAATTCTTTATAATTACATCAATTCCTCCTCCGCGAGAGTTGCGAGGGAACGACTTGATGGAGTAATCGCTGGGTGTTAAATCCGCACACTTACATTCATCACCTGCGGAATGTAATCAAGTTTCTGTCAGGAAGAAGACGTCAATATTCTGGTCGTTGATAAAATTAACAATTTCTGTGCGCTTTTCCGGTGATCCTACTGACTGAGCGTTGAATAATGCAATACGTAGTGGTATCCCTGGGACAGTTGACACAACGGTTGACGATTGAAGAGGAATTTGAACCAGGTTATTAAAATTAACGGCAGCATTTTTAAATTGTTTATTCGTTACGGGCGAAAGGGAGATAACTGGAATTCTTCTTCCTGTTCTACGCTTGCCAGCTTTGAAGAAAGAACGTTTCTTTTTTCGCTTCCGTTTACATTTAAGAAATGATGAATTTATTCATAAAAGAAATTCCTCTTGAAGTTCCACCAACAGTGCCTTCCTTTTCTTCGACAGGATAATCAACTACTTTAGGCTGTGGATGAGATTCAGCGATCTGTTTTAACAGTGGAAGAATACCCTTTTTTTTCTCTTCGTCATCCGTAATATCTCCAAATAGAGTTCGTTCAGTAGATATTGCAGCTTTCTCAGTAGCCGTAGTAACAGGTTTAAATAACTGTTCTGTACTAGTTACAAAATCAATAATGTAATGGTGATGTGTGCCGTGATTTCTTTTTCTATCGATCCTTATGAAGATATGATGATTCCAAGGTACTTGAAAGTGATTAACAGCTTTCAGCAGCGTGTCATCAACGAACACAATCGGGGGGGCCAGCTATGGTGCATATGTCAGGTTGGTGAAGTGCATCTGTCTTGTTCAGGGTGATAGTGAGTTCTAAGAGTCTCGAGGCTTCAACGAAGCGAGTAACGATGATCTGGTGATCTTCCGTGCGTGCCATGAGAGCACAGTCATACGCGAAAAGTGCTTCAAGAATAAGTTTTTCTATCGTTTTTTAAGCGGGCATTAAGCCGGTGAAGGTCGAAGACAGAGCCGTCCAGTCTGTACTTTATGTACAATCCTTTCTGGAGATCCCGTGTAGCGTGGTTCAGGGCGTGTGAATAAAAGTTTGAATAGTACTGGTGAGAGAACGCCGTCAAAAACGTTGAATGGCTCAGAGACAATCCCCGTTGTGGAGAAAGAGTCCAGTTATGCCGGCATGGAAAAGTAGGACCATCTTAATGAAATTCCTAGGGCAACCGAGTCGTGCTAAGATGAACCATAGTGCATGTATGCTGACCGTATCGAAAGTCTTTGTGAGGTCTATGTTTTGTTCAATGCACTTTTCCTGTATTTGTTTCACTGTGAAGATCGTGTCGATCGTGCTACGGTCTGGTCCGAAGCCACATTGGGCTTCTGGCAGTATGGCTTCCGAGACATTATTGACCAAACGGTTGAGCAGGACGAGTGCCATAATCTTGTCTACAATTGACAGAAGTGATATGCCTCGATAGTTTCCGCTCTCAGCATTGTTTTCTTTGTGTTTGTATAAGGTGACAATCATTGCGTCCTATAACTCCTGTGGCATGGACTCTTCCTCCCAAACGCTGATCAGGCTGTACAGTGCCTCAAGTACCTTAGGGCCAGATGCTTTGAAGTTTTCAACAGGAATTCCATCTGCTCCTGGTGCCTTGCCAGAGCTTGTCATTTTGATAACTTGTTCGACTTCGTCCGTGGTAGGGGATAAGTCCAAGTCCGAGATTGTTGGCTTCGGGACAATTGCGTCTAACCGTTACGCTGCCGAGTCTACGGCAGAGAGAATGTTCAGTAGGTAGAAGTGTCCCTTCCATTTTTCGGCGATATTCTCTTTGTCATTGAGCATTGTAGCCCCGGACACACGTACTGGGCACAATTTTAGAGGAGAAGATCTTTAACGCTGAAGGTAGAATAGTTGTCAACAACGTTATCCACGCTTCTGTTATATGAAATATGTGTTCCAATATTAGTTGATGATCTTCTTGACAAGTTGATGCGAATTTTGTTTTTCTTACGCAGATATAAAGCTTATTTTGTATTTTATTTTTTTCCTATCGCTTGACATGAAAATAATGATTACAAATTATGCGTATCATATTTTGGGTAGAGTTATCAAATTTCGAGACTATACGTGTATTTTCAAGAGACGTCCGTTCGGTCTCTGTAAATTTATTTGAAGTCGGACACAACTAACGGTGTCGTTTGTTTATTAATAGAAACAGTAAACTTAGGCAGTAAAGTAAGATTTGAATGCCAAGGATTATAGGATTGGGAAACACTGAGTGAAACTCGTTCAATGTTATACCACGCGGAAAGTTAACAAGGGTACGTTTTTATATCATGATCTTTTGAAGGGATGTTTTATTCACCTGAAGGGAAAACCATTTAACGGTATTTAACCGTCTTAAAATTGTCAATTTTAGGACATTTTGATTTAATGACTTTCTTCCCATACCCTGTTTTGACGCTACTTCAGTTAATTAATTTGTTAATTATTTATGATTATTTAAGTACTAAGACTTAAATTTTATTAAACAATCTTGGTTTCCTAGTGGAAAGGACTGTTATTAACTGCACTCAATGAGACCATCCAAATTAAAGCGACAGCAAACTGGTTGGTCACTTAAAAAAAATTCCACATTTACCAGCCAGTCTGTATTTCAAGAACTATCATGGAATTAATTAATTTTAACCTTCTTCAAGTGTTGAAAGTTATAACACACTTTATTTGCTGCATGTTTATTCATGTAGATTTATACTTGCATTTGGTTCATTTTTTTTTTATCAATTTGCCTAACACTGCTGGTGTGCAGTAAATGTACAATCATTTAATTATTCAATAATCAATCACTCATTTTAATCAGAAAAATGGAATAAAACATTTTGTTCTTTTTCTAATTATTTCAGAAAAATGGAATTCTTTTTTTAATTATTTCAGAAAAATGGAATCGAATATTCTGCTTGAAGAGCTATGTGCAAATACAGGTTACAGTGTAAAATCTGGAATAGAGAGCATAGCAGTCAAATTAATAGAGGAGCTTGGTAACCATGACAACATCTGTGACCTTGCCAGGTCATGTCCAAAGATGCAACTGCTGCATAAGCTCTTTCACTGTCTTCAGTTACAGGAAACTAAACCTATTTCTGTAGCTTGCAAGGAGATGGTGAAAAATATTCTAGACTCTATTTGTTTACCTTTATTAAAAAGGATTTATCCATCATTTGATAGGAGAAAAGAGGTTATGATACTACTTGGTAAAACATGCAATCTTGTATCTGGCATTATATCCCTAGACCAAGACTTGATTACTGATCTCATACCGATTTGTCTTCAGTCTATTGAAATTTTCAACTTAGAAAAACCAACCACTTATGACAATGTTCACAATCTAGAAATGATGGATATTTACTCAGTTCTTGAACTGTTGCTGCATGTTTTCACAACATGTACAATGGGTGATCTTACCACCAGTGAGAAGTTCAGAGGGCAAGTAACTCAGCTGTTGTTAAGACTATCAGAAGCTATCCAAGTGATGGATCAAGATTTAGTTGGAAATCTAGCAGTTCCAATGATAGTAAAACTTCTGAAATTGGATGAACATACTCTGTCTGAAAACCTTGCCAGTCTTTGGAAGCGGGTTCAGAACATTGCACAGGATACATCCGTATTAAACACGAAGCACTTTCTCGTCCTTTGTGGCTTAGCAAATTATTTCTTTCCAGTAGGTGGAGTTCCAGATAGACTTGATTTGCGAACAATGAGGGAATTTTGGATAATGGTGCAATTAGGTTTACAAAGTAAAAACCCGGTAAATCGTAAAAGGGCAATGTATTTGTTGAAAAGGATTGTGGACATGAGTGTACAGAGTAGAGCTGCTATAAATGATATGCCAAATTGCAAAGATTGTCCACTGTTCTGGTGGAGAAAGGAGCATGAGACCAAGTTATCCAAAGTATGGGAGAACTTCATACTTTTATTAGAGACTTTGGAGGAAAAACAGGTAATTCAGTCGCAAGATTTAGTTTTGTTAAAAATAATATTAGTAAAGCTTCTATTATAATTATATATATTGCCCTTTGTTATGAATATAGTTGTCTGATCCTTTCAAACTCATATTTACCAGTGTGAAAATGGGATCAATACAATAGGTTTACCCATTGATAAACCTTCATATTCACTGAAACAAAGATCAAAACTTGTTTTATTTTCAAGATTTAGAGCAAAATTTTAAAATTCAATATGTTTCAGTAGAAATGAATTTTAGCTGTATCATACTGAGGTCTTGTTCTATCTTGTTTTTGCTAATCAGGATAGTGAAATATTATTTTAATGTTTCATATCAGGACAGTGCAATATGATATCTTACATTATCACAAATCACATGATGTCATATCACTGGATTAGAAAAACATTTTTCACTAGAATCTTTGTTTGATGGACACTTTGCAGTTTGTTTAGTGACTTCATAAAGAACAGAAAAATTCAATTAAAATTTGGCATGCACAGTTGATTAGTAGGTATAAAACTGGTTATTACATTCAGAGGTCTCGCTAGGATTTTAAAATTAGGAGTCCAGGACTCTCATTCGGGTAAAAATAGGAGTCCCACCAGCAAATGTTGGAGTCCTGTTTTAGAAAATGCTGAACTTTGCATATTATAAGAACTGTTGGTTGCATCGAGCTTAATTTCCACATTCTTTATAACACTAACATGTACAACTGTGTCAGCCTATTCAGTGCATCTGGTAATTCAACGCAATAATATTTAATTTCTGTAAACATTAGATGACATGCTGTTTTGGTTGAAAATTAAATTTTTGGCTGAAATGTCGACAAGTAATGTATTTTATTTCCATAGCCTGATGCATAAACATTACATCAATTCAAAGCCATGCGCAGAATAGTCCGCCATATATGGAGTCATGAAAACATAGGAGTGATATATTGTTTGTCCAGAATGAGTATTATTTTGAATAGAATATTCTGGTGGCAATTGCCGCTTTTAAGTTGGTAAGCAATGCAGAATTTTAATTTCATTAATTGAACTTGGTTTGGGTTTAAATGCACATAATAGTCTGACAGCAGTGTAACTCTTGTTAGTCCTTCAGGGTGAGACTGAATTTTGTCAATCCATGAACACTTAGCCAGGCATCACACACATTTGTACGCTTGGCTAGGATCCCATCCAAACTATCAGTTCTAGAAACATTAGCACTCTTCTGAATTTCATTAAAATCATTACCAGTTTGCCATTTAACCCCAAAATACTTATCCAAATTTGCTAATTTTGTCCAAGGCTTGATGTGTCTTGATTTTGAGGTCGCATGCACTATTTAGTTGGTTACAATCAAAAATGAATAAAATAACAGAAGCAAAAGTTCTGATGTACTCTTATAATCACCACATGTACATCTCAGGGTCTTTCTGCTTCTGAATTCAGTCATTGTAAATCAGAACATTTTCCATCTTTGAACATGCCACCCAGGTATTGCATCATGTTCTTTTGATGTACTCTTATAAATACAGCAGGTACATCAGGGTTTATTTTAACCACTGAATTCTGTCCATGTAAATATCAGCACAGCTAAAATGATCCAATAATCAACACATTCTCCAGCTCAGTAGGTTGTTGAGGTAGTACTGGCAAGACTTCAAATTTGCTGCCCAGCTATTTGCATGCATACAGCGGACTCCAGCATGGGGTATTATCTGCATCCCAGATAAAACATTTGCGTCCAAATACACGTAATTAAGTGTTTCCGATACCTCTGACATTAATCAATCTATTGACTGTATGGGACTATTACCACTGCCTGCTTAGTCTGGCTGTAAACATTATGTCCTAGTGATCATAAACTTTATAAAAGCCAGAAATTTGAAATCAAACTTTTCCAGGATCATTTATTACTGTATTCATATCTAAAGTTTTACATTCACTGTGTCAGTTGAAAATATTTTTTTTATTAACCCATGTTATAGGAGGAAATGAGTAAAATTTGATTATGCAGATTCTGAAGCAATGTTATAGTTTACAGAAACTATTTTTCTCACTGTAACCAGCTATATCATCTGTCAAAACACTAATTTATATTTAATTAGACCTTTAATTGAGCTAGCATTTCAAACATAGTGATAACTTGCAATTTAGATTTTGTTGGGTATTTTAGGTACATGTAATCAAGCCTCTCCTACCTCGGATGTCCAGCCTTATCAAAGCTACAATGGGTACACAAACAGGTGAGGTTAAAATTAAATTTTCTAATTAATGTTAATGTAAGGGTACAACATGCAGTTTAATGCTTGAAACACATGCATGAGGAAGTCAGTTAATGTATTTACTGTATATTTTGGGACACTATAATTGTTGGGATACCATAAATTAATTTTGAAATTAATTGTTTTGTGCACTGTATGCTCTGGAACATATTTGTTTCTGAGTCATAATTTGTGGGAAACCTTTTAAATCAATTTAATTATTATGTCAGAAAAAGCACTCCAACTGAAATTTTATTTAAAAATATAAAAATGTGTACTCAAGATAAAACTGTTTAATCCATTGCAGCATTATCTCATTAACACAACCCATCTGCACACATACCATACATTCTTTTGGTGCATTTTTTAAAATAGTTTTTCTCATAGCTTGAAAAATTATTGACACACTGATTGGAATGTCATATAGACATGAGGTTTTCACCAAAAGACTTCTGATGTCTGGTGGGTCCTAAATGATAATGGATCCACTTTGGACATCCAATATGGCCACCATAGTGGTCATCTTGAAAATCAACATGAGATTTTTTGTAGAAGAGTTCTTATGATGTTTATCTGGTCCTAAAATTAAAATGGTACTGATCTGCAATCCAATATGTGCAACCGCAGCAGCCATCTTGAAAATCTTTTTTCCTTTCTTTCTGATGTTACGTGCTTAGGCTCGAAAAAGCAGCAACACAGAAAGAGTGAAAACTAACAAGCTTGTAAAACTTTAACAATGAAATTATTAAGTACAATTATTTTCATAAAATAAATAAACTTACAGTTTTAGAGAATCAAATCCAACATTAATCCAATATAGAATTCACAAAAATAATCCACTAACAGAATTGTAAGAGTCCTGATAAATAAATGTTCTAATAGTTCCAGGTTCGAATCTTGACGATGTAATCCAAAATGGCTGACAATGTCACGTGATGCAGTTCTTGTTTAATTATCATCCAAATGAATTATGAGCACATGTTTTCTCCTCCAAATAGATAATAAATCCTCTTTCTTCAATGAATTGACACAAAGTCCAGAATAAAATAATTAATATTAACACTCAAACATGAATTACACAACTGTTAATTTTAAAGCCCAAAATTCTACTGAATTGTTCTATCCAAAACAACAGGCTATATAACTGTTTTTTTAAGTAAACAGGTGATCACGTGATTTTCTAGAAATTGATAGAGGTTCATGGAAGGTCACAGAAAGAGACTGCCTTCACTAAAAATCACGTACTCTAGATATTTACTACCCCCAATAACTAAAAATAAAAATGTTGTCCTTAAAATTAGCCAATAGTTTTAAAGACATGTTTATCAATATAAAGCAAGGTCAGATAAAGAGGTAACCAAGCCAAGGTCAGCCTGTTTACAACTAGAGTCTAGGTCAATCTGAATTTTCTAGAAAAAAATCTCCCAATTAATGAATAAATATTAAACCCTAAATGACAAATTTGGATTTAACAATAAAAAATAAATTAATTAAATCCAATAGCTGTAACACTGAGCAGAAAGACATAATAACATATTTTTAGCAGAAGACTTCTTGGGACATCTAATTGGTCCTAAATGAAAGTGGTGCCAATTTGACCTTAATATTTGCCTTAATGGCAGCTCTTGAAAATAAATCTATTTAATAATAATAATGAGGACTTTGTATAGCACCTAATCTTTAGAAGCTCTAAGCGCTTTACAGCATCTATAATTATATGACTACACTACAGAAAAAAGAAAAAGAAAAAAAAAACATGAAATTAGAAAACAAAAACATGCTGAAAACATTTAAGGTACAAAACATTTTTTGGCCTCTAAGTTTGTTCTTACAGTCGGAAAAGGTGAGTTTTAAGAGCACTCTTAAAAAGGAACCACTGTGTCTTTGTGTCTAATTTCAATAGGCAATTCATTCCACATCCAGATTTGATTTTCATATAGACATTAAATGTCCTAAAGGCTTGTTATGATACTTAATTGTTTCTAAGTAAAAGTGGTACCCTGCAGACACAAAATGTGGCTGCCATAATGAACATATTAAAAATATTGTCACTGATTCTTCTAAATTGATGGTCATATTAGCATGGGTTTTTCACCAGAACTCTTCTAACAGTGTCTAGTTTGTCCTGTATGGAAATGGTGCCAATCGCTTATTCAGTATGGCTGCCTAAGTGACTAATTTGAAAATTGTATTGCTCACGAATATCCGAAGTGACTTCAGCGCTGTGCAGGTAAAAATACGATTTAGCCTTGAATTCCAAAATATTCTTTTTGGATGTTAGAACTTCAGTCCCTTCAAAGGACTCTTGTTATTGGCAAGCAGTACAACTTTTAGATTTATTAATTTGCATAATATATTAGTATTTTCATTGATAGAATTTTCATTTATAGCAATGACATCTTCATTTGGATTTTGCTGGTAATGGAACTTTCATGATATCACTATAAAAAGTGCACGTTACAATTCCATTTCAGACATCAAGACTTCAACTAATTAATGAAGCTCATATTTGCCTAATGAATTTGGAGTCACGTTGATAACATGAAATAACTTGATATTTTGCCCTGTTTATATATCTATCCTTTTTGTTTTTAATCACATAAAGGTGTCTCTACATTTTCATGCAATCTGAATTAGTAATTGCCTTGCATCAACGTGTTTTAATTTTAAAAGATTGTATTATATTTTCACAGAACCTCAGCTCTTGCATACCTCATGGTTGAGTGTGATCTTTACACGCAGTTTCTTTCATGAGAGTGTACAGATCATACGGTGGTCAGCAGAAACAGTCCTGTCACTGGATCTACAGAAGTGTCCCATGTTGACACAGGGGCAAGATCAGGTAGTTTCTGATTTTGTTTCTTCCAAAATACAGCTGGGGATATGGATTCATTATAGTGTGACCCTGCTAATAACATGGTAGTTGGGAGCCAAAGAACTCAACAGTGTTAAAGACAGAACTGCATTATAAGGAACCAGTTCATTTAGCTGAAGAAAATGATGCATGTACCCCAAAAATGTGCGGAGTGTATATATGTATGTGTGTAATATATTTGGGCAGTAAAATACGTACTTCATTGGCACAGTTACCATCTTAAATCAATGCATCTTACATGGGTAATACACCAGTAGTGAAAAAAGAGAAAACCTATATATTTTATTTATTTAGAGAACCACAGACTGGTGCATATAGATGTATATTGTTTATTGATACATGTCTTATTTATAGCATGAATAGAGTATAAATACTGTGTACTCAACCGCAAATCTCATCACATACATGGAATCCACAAAACAAGTAATTCCATCCCAAAAATGCACACACACACACACACACACACACACATTTAAAATATTTAATAATTTTGTCACAGGTCATATATGTCTGAATTCAGTGGATAAACATAGCGTAATCACATAACAAATGATGGTCAGAAGCACATTTACTTTTCAGTAAGTCCCAAGTCAGTAAAAGTTCGTTTGTGTTTTAAGCCACCATTGGTAGGATTAGCAAGCACAAACATTTTCCCTGCTAAATGGAGACTTTCACAGCACAGTAAACGTGTTCCAGTCACATTGGAAAATGAAAGACTCCAGCAAATACGATTGCTTTTATTTAAGTTTGGTACTAACTTTTTTGAGGAAAAGTTCTTTGTTTTTATTGAAGATTGTAGACGACTTTCTTGGATAAAAGGTACATGCATTATTGAAGGCCAGCTATTGAGAACCAAACAAATGCCCTTCCTTATTGTGATTGCAGCATCAAATTATTATATTGCATGATTGAGACTGATTTCTTTTCCATTTGCTTAGTATGTTTTCATAATAATTCTTCAAAGGTAATTTTTTCATTGCAATTTCAGCAAACTATTTCATCTGGTTACATTTTTAAAATAGCACTTGGCCACCATTTGGTTGATTGTAGTTACAGCTCCTCCTGCCACGCCACAATTGTCTTTTATTATTTATGCACAATCTCCTAAGTGATATAGATTTTTATACATTTTATTGTACTTTTAAGAAAGTTTTTTATGTGTGAGAAAAATACATGTATATAGAATTTCGGTATCCAAACCACAACCGAATTCATGTTATAACAGAGCTTGCTATATCGAGCCACACTGTTAACACCTTTCTGTCCATCCACTAGTATTCCATTTTTGTGTAATCACCTTCTCGTAAGTGACAGACAGTTAATTCAATACCCATTGACTCTAGTGTTGATGTTTTTCAAATTTACTGTAATTTCATGCTCATCCCAGTAAATTCTAACAATTATATGCAGTTGATTGTTTTTGAAAACATGTGTGTCCACTATCAACATCCAACTTGGTAAAATATCCCTTTTATCATTTGGAATTATATGTGTAGCAACAGCAATGCTATGAAATGGTGTTAGGGTCAAGCCTACTACTACATACAGAGCTGTTTTCCAAATTGTATCTTTCACTTTCTTAATTCTAGCCAGTCAGCAACCTTTTTTCTTCTAATTACAGTATTTAATATACCAATAGGCAGGTTACTTAACTTTTAAAACAGTTTTATATAACTTAAGTCCAAAATTTTCTTTCACATAATCCATTGCCATTTCACATTTTACAGTCACAGAACATTTAAAGGAAATTAAAGAATATGCTTTACAACATAGCAGTCCCAAACATTTGCTTATTTGCCTGGAAATGGAGATACATGTTCAGACCAATCAGCTGAGTAAAAAAAAAATTAAACAAAGAAGTATAACAGATTTTGTTAAAGAAAAGGGATTAAATCCATTGAAAAAGATATATATGTTATAGCTAACTGTGCATTTTTTTTATTAGATGTATATCTTTATTATACACAGTTATTTTGAAAGGAGTGCATGCAATATTTAACAAGATTTATGAATAAAGGATATAATATATGTACAGTGAGTATGGGTATTTTTTCTTCTTCATCAATGCTGACATTTGAAACTGGAAACCAGTAAATTTTCTCACACATCGAGACCACTTGTCTTGGTTGGCAGAAGGGGCGGTCTCAAAAAAACAGGTTTTATTATATTATCAAAATTATAAAACACTTTTGAAAATTGAGAAGTATTTTTCTATTGGATAACCATTTTAGGTCCATAAAGCTTTCTCTCACTTCCAGATCTTTTATATAGTCATAAACATTTTATTGATTGGCAGACGTCATAGGGGGACCCGAGTAGCCGAGTGGTCTAAAGTGCTCTCTGTTACTGATCACTGTCACCTCACTACTGTCGGCAATGGTTCGAGTGACAGATTCGGCCAATGGGGGTATGTGAGAAAGCTTGCCAGTAGCTTCTTGTGGGTCAGTGGTATTTTCCTGGGTTTTTCCGGGGTTCTTCTTCCACCATTAGTACAGGCTGCCATGTATAACCTATTGTGTGATGAAAAATGGCGTTAAACCCTACAACAACAGCAGACGTCATAGACAGACTTTTTATAGACTGGCAATCATGATTGTGGTAATGCTTCATATTATTTGTATAATAATTTTTTCACATGTTGAAGAAGAATATCATTTATTTTTCAACTGTAAACATTATCAAAATTATTGAGAAAATTATTTAGACAAATCATGGTATACTTATACATCTGTAGAAACATTGCATGGTTTATATGCACCTTTGTATATAGTATTTTATTATGTGTGTGTGATCTAGATTACCAGTTAAGTAATATCGTAATGAGGTACAATGTTGAAAACATTGGATTCAGTAATGATATTGTTCTGTGTTTTGGTTATGGGGGCCCCAAGTGGTCTATAGTGCTCTCCATTATGGATCACTGCCATCTCACCTCTGTCTGCATGGGTTCGAGTCTCAGATTCGGCAAATGTAGTTATGTGAGAAAGCTTGCCAGTAGCTTCTCATGGGTCGGTGGTTCTTTCTGGGGGTTTTCCTGGGTTCTTCCTCCACCAATAATAATGCCCGCCATATATAGCCTATCATGTGCTGAAAAATGGTGTTGAACCCTACAAAAACAAACAAACAAATTGTTTTGGTTATGAATGATTTAGTTACTAGGTGGTTAGTGACATAGTTATCACATATTATCAAAAAACATGTAATTGTATTTTTCATTATAGTTTTTGTATGGATCAATGCTGCTGTCACTGCAGGAGCCAAAGTTATTTGTAAGGTAAGTATAAATTCACTAACACACCAAAGTTATTTGTGAGGTAAGTATGCTTCACTAACAAGTTAAAGTTATATTTGAGGCAAGAAAAAGCCAGTAATAAACACAAGTTAATTGGGAAGTAGAAATAATTCTGCAAACAAAGTTAAGAGTAACTCTTTGTGTTTAGTTATTAAGAATATCTGACAGCACAGTGCAGGAACTCTGCAAATAAAAATCAACAATACTGCAGTTGAATTGTTTTTTATGTGTTGGTAAAGCAGATGAAAATGACATTGTAATAAATATGGCAAATATAATGTGCTGCCCCTCGAGACCTTGTTAGGAAAGGATCCCCAAATGACCCTTCATATTTTATTTCATTTTTTTTTATGGAGGACCAGAATCATGGCACTCTCAGACAGCAGTTAGTGTAGAGAACAATATTATTACACAGGCAAGGAACAGATTCACCTAAAAAAAACCAATAATGGATTATTGAACAAGACCTGTTTCCCCGTACCCTTTTTTTTTCTTCTCCCTACTCCCCCTTATTTTTGTGACAGTGATGGACCTTTCCCATTTGTTAAAATTCTGGCAGCATCTGCCTTTGTACCTCATTTGTAGTCGTTAGTGGATTGTTAATATGAAACATTCCAATCTTATCACTTCTTTGACTTTACATTCATCCAGGTTTGTAGCTTCTA
Source organism: Unio delphinus (assembly GCA_029339505.1). Classification (NCBI taxonomy): domain Eukaryota; kingdom Metazoa; phylum Mollusca; class Bivalvia; order Unionida; family Unionidae; genus Unio; species Unio delphinus. Next base: position 8,307,418 of record JAQISU010000054.1, read on the forward strand.
ATGCTTAGGTTTGTTTGAATTGCCAGATTATGATCTTGACTAAAATTAGACACTTCCTGCTTAGTGGCTTTCGACAGGAATACCTTCAGAAAAGTCCCACAACCAGAATCACATTCTTTATGGATGCCACTTTGTTGGGTTGGGGGCACACTTACTACTGGATTTTGTGATGGTCATTGGTAAGTGAGTGGGTATTTTACATCAGTCATGTGGAAATGAAGGCCATTCTGCATGCCACCCTCATATGGATGGAGCACTTTCAAAGGTCACTGATCCGCTTTGTCTATTGATTCCCATAAAAACTGTAGCAATTCTCACGCTGCTAGAATCCTCCTTCATGCATGACTGTTTTCTCGAAAACTCTACATGAAATGAAGTTCAGCACTTAAGTTGTGGAAAGGATTGCAGTAGGCCGTCTACTTTGAAGACATATTTGGGGAATGGACATGTTTTCACTGGTTGGTGTCAGTTTACCAATGGCATACCACTATCAGCCTCCATTCCACAACTGGCTGAATTCCTTATTTTTCCTCTTTGAAGACAAAAAGCTAGTCTTATCACAATCAAGGGATTCCTATTCATGATTTTCGGCATCTTGGAATGGACGGTATTGGCCACAAGGATCTTTGTGACTAGCTCACATTATTCCTAAAATGGAACCTCATTGGTTTGATGTGACTTTGCCAATCCAAGCTTGAATCCTTGTCTTCCACCTCACTCAAGCAGTGATTCCTGATAGTACATGCTTCAGCTTGTAGGGTGAGTGAGTTACATGTGGTCTCTGTGGATCTGAACATCATGCAGTTATATTGTGATGGCTCAGTTTAGCTATAACCTGGTTTCATTTAGGAAAACTGGTTACTGTCAATAGTCAGCAAATAACGACTCACACCCTCTCCTTGATCATCCTGTTGATAGAGGAAAAGCTGCAGTTCCCAGCATATGTTCTCAGATTCTCTCTGAGGCGCATGGACAAAAGATGTAGTGGCTATCAAAGGTTCTTCCTACTGGTTAAGGTATAAGCAAAGATAAATCTCCACAACCACAGTCGTCTTGGCTAAAGTTTATTTTAGATCAGTGTTCTCTGAGCTGTCACAAGATCAAATACTACATTAAAAGATTTTTGCGTAGGAAAAATTTCCATTAGCATGGCCTTCGAACATACTGTGTGATTTTGAGAAATAATTGAGACAGCTGGCATGCTGAGTTTACTTTCACCATTTTCTGCTTATGTGACATTGCCTTGCAATGGAGAGATGAATAAGGTTGGGCCACTGGTAGCTTCAGACAGTTATCTTGCCCTATTCATGACAGCACAGCCTCAACCCCAGGCATGACTTTACAACCTTAACTTGATTCACTGTCAAAAACCATTGAATTAAGACAATAGTCGCATGTGAGATCCCAAAAGTTTTTGTTTTGCATTAGGAAAAGTTCATCCTTTCAGTAGAGCAGTAATTATGATGCAGCAAGAGGATGTATGCTCCATCATTTCCTTCTCTTTCCTAATCATTTAATGTTAATGTAGTCCTGTAATGATTTGATTGAGAAATGAAGTTTTTTTTTAGTAAATTATGTTTTATAATATACTTTCTCGTTGACATTATTGTCAATTCCTTGCACTCTTTCCTGCATCCTGTTACAAGTTCCACTCAAACATAAAACTAAAAAATCCAGAATACAGGTGGCCTCTTTGCAGAAGCAAGGGAGAGTCTATTTGTAAGAGTTGCTTACCTTTCTTAATGTGATACATGGTCAGAAATTTGCAGTGGTCATTTTCCAAAAGTTAATGTGATTGGGTTAGTATTTTTGGATAAACATAAATTGCATAAGCTGTATGATAAAATCAAAAATACTTTTAATTACTTTTAGCACAATTAGGTAAATACCACTTTGGGTAGACAGTAGATGGCCAATTTATATTTATAAGTAAATGAATTAATTAGATTTGAGTTCATTACAACATTTTTAAATGTTTTGTTGAGCTGTATAACTTTGTTTAGACATTTTTGACAAAACCTTTGTTTGCATAGTTAATCAAAAGCAACTTGAGGTAGACAATTTAAATTTCTAAGGCTTCTTTTGTCATTAAGCTGACCTTTATTGTTAGACTTTCAAACCATTTTGCAATTCAGTTTGTTTTCAATAGTTTTAAATTATTATTTAGACTTTTTTAACGAAAAACTTAAAGAAATTTAGGTTGCATTTTTATATTTATATATAGATGACTTGATTTTATTTTCATTACATTATAATTTCACATTTTATCTTATTATTTTTAATTGTTTAGAGACTATTTTGGTTGGAAGCGAGAACTTTTATGTTTCCAAAGTTGACTGTAAGTGGACCACATATTGGATTCATCGTATATCGCATCCATTTTGAATATCAGACTATTGTTCTTTAAGTCTCTTAGGCCATTCCATTATTCCAGTACATCTGTTTGACCAATACGTGCAGTGAGGACATCTTTTACTAACGATGTGCCATTCAACTTAAGTGGTCTGTACTTAAGTTTCTAGGATTTATTAGAAATTGCTGAAAAAATTAAAGCAGGTTTCAAAATCCAGGATTTAATCTACCAGCATTCAAGCAAACTTTACTGTGAATATGAATATTAGCCTAACTGTGTGTTTTACACAAAGAATTTGTCACTGTAACCTACTTTCACTTGTTAATTCAGTCTTGTTATAAAGTATTATGCTTAAAAGTGAAAGAATACCTATCTACATATTTATAGCCACAACATTTTATATCAGTGAAATAACTTTTATATTAAATGCTAAGTTAGCTGTAAATCTGTGAACATTTATCATTTATTCTGCATCAATTTGTAATCAGGGAGTTGAATTCCTCAGTTGGAGCCAGCCCAGTGGTGGCAGATGCCCTGGAGCATTTCTTTCAGTCTTGTTGGGAGGCTCTAGCAGAGAATAACAAGAGAGGTAAGTTTATGTTGTTTTTCATCTTACCTGTAAAACATAGGTTAGTCATTGGCATCTTTTTTAATATTGGTGTTGTTGCAGTCATTACAAAGATTTTAAATTAAACTCTATATCTCAGAAACATTTGCTTATACTTACCATTTGCAGATGTAGAGCACAGTGACATTGTTTATCCTCGGTTTTATTTCTATTCAGTTGTTTTCTGAGTCAACACTCTTTGTATGTTCTCCCTAGTGGACCCTGGAGATATTTTCTTATCCTTTAGAATCCTTTAAAAATAGGTTTAAAATATTGTCATCTTTCTTTTTGTATTTATTATAGATACAGTATTATTTTCAAGGATAATTTATAGAGAAAAATTTAAAAAATGTAATTCTTTGTGTATGAAAATATGTGGATTTGATTTTCTTACCTTGCAGCAGAGTTTTTCTGTCAGCTGTTTACCCATATCTGCCTCTCCAACTGGAGTCCTGTCCCTCTTGTTTTTGTGTGTAAGGGGCTGACTGCAGTCCCATGTTCCCCACTTCTTGGCAAAGAAGCACTTCTCAATCTCAGGTATCTTACTTGACATAATGTTAAAGTTTGGCAAATTTACTTTTTCAAAATTATGGTATTGTATTTGTGTGATTTTGCTTTTTTTTCTAATAAGTTTTTAAAACAATTTTAAATTTGTTAATGCGCAGTTTTTTTTTCTCCTTATATCTTGAACTATTTTCATTAATTCAGTATTCAGTGGATAGACGGAAATAACATATATAGTGTATTGTATGTGCGGTGTTTTTTAATGTTCAGTTTTAAAATCTGATGATCCAGCAAGTTTAAAACTGGTCAGAAGGAAAATGGTTCAAGTTTTCTAAATTTGAAACTCAATGCCGATTACATAAAACTTAATTATGACCCCAAACTCTGTACTGATGGTTCTTTTATCGTTGTTGTTCAGGATGCCTAATTGTTAATATTAATTGTTGCCCATGAACTAACTGCCATTTCCCATATTAGAAACCTCAAGACAGATGTAAAACAAGATTGATTTTATTTGAATTCTGGCAAACACAGACTTGGAGTAAGCCAGGAGATTTTGCTCTAGTTATACACAACCCATTAATAAGATCTTAGAATTAAAAATGTCGTTGACTAAATGACTTTAATAAAAACTATTAAATTTATAAAAATAATACACATGATATAAATATATATACGATAAATTGGCATGTTTTGTATACTTGGTAAAATATGTGGAATCAAAACTTCACTGAAAAACTTAAGAACATCAAACCTTTCAATTGAAAGTGGCAGCTCTCATGGAATGAATCACAGAGTTGAGGTTGTGTTGTGCCTATGATGTATAGGATATGTAACAAACTCATGCTTACATTCTGCAGGGTGATCATTCACTTCTTTGAGAATGAAAGATTCCATTATTTACATATATATTGGTATCTTCTACATGCATGGAAAAATAGTTGGAATGAAAACTGCCCAAAAAAGTTGAATAACATCAAAGCCCAAATTGTCATGTGGTATCCTTCATCATTAGCTAATTGCAGAGATCAGGTTGCATTAAGCCGATCACATTTAAAATGCATGTGATTCATGCATGCCTCCTTGAAAGGTAAACTGTGACCTTAGTGCACACCTCATCAATGTCCATGGATAGTGGGACACATTCTTGTAAGGTTTTTCAGCTTCAGTCCTGTGAGACAACATTTTATCTGGCCTAAATTAGTAAACTTTATAATGATATGGCACCAGAGAAAATATTGCACTTTTTGAAGAATTCAATTATATACTAAATGTTTACCCTTTTATTTTAAGAATTTGATATTTTTGGGTTTATATACATCTTAAATATGATTTACATCTTGACCTTTTACCTCGTAATACAACATGTTAATATTTATTTGGGAAGGTTTATCTTGTTAATGTTCAGTTTAGCAATTCTCTTATATTTTTAGAACTTTTGGACAGTATGTATTATTAAATTTTATATTTACATACATATGTATGTACCTACCTACTTACCTACATAGACCTGATATACTGTCACATAATGCACTGGTAGATCATGGTCTGTGCTGTTCTACTGGCTAGTCCTAACAAGCTTCATAGACCCAGATCTACTGTCATATAATGCACTGGTAAATCATGGTCTGTGCTGTTTGCAGATGATACTGACTTGTAACACTTAGTTGTATACCAGAATTGGGGAATTTACAGCATGGGCCATATAAATGATTTATTATGCCACACCAAATAATGTAAATTAGCAGATAAAATAAGGTAATTGACTGCATCTGGGCTGTGGTTCATATTTTGCCGACCCCTGTTTAATTTCACCAGGAATAATAGGCTCATTCAAAATGAAGAGAGTATGCTGAAATGAACTATTTATATTTTATTATATTTTTCAATCCAATAAAGTTTCAAAGAAAGGGACACCTGTAAAATAAGTCTTATCAAGCATTTATGGGTGCTATTAAATTAACTTGCAAATTTCCTTTTAGGGAATTGTGAGTGGCTACCTATGCAGTATGGATACATATTAAACTAACTTTCACTTTATATAGAAATGATGAGCCACTAACTATATAGAATGGATACATATTAAACTAACTTTCACTTTATATAGAAATGATGAGCCACTAACTATATAGAATGGATACATATTAAACTAACTTTCACTTTATATAGAAATGATGAGCCACTAACTATATAGAATGGATACATATTAAACTAACTTTCACTTTATATAGAAATGATGAGCCACTAACTATATAGAATGGATACATATTAAACTTACTTTCACTTTATATAGAAATGATGAGCCACTAACTATATAGAATGGATACATATTAAACTTACTTTCACTTTATATAGAAATGATGAGCCACTAACTATATAGAATGGATACATATTAAGCTTACTTTCACTTTATATAGAAATGATGAGCCACTAACTATATAGAATGGATACATATTAAGCTTACTTTCACTTTATAAAGAAATGATGAGCCACTAACTATATAGAATGGATACATATTAAACTTACTTTCACTTTATATAGAAATGATGAGCCACTAACTATATAGAATGGATACATATTAAACTAACTTTCACTTTATATAGAAATGATGAGCCACTAACTATATAGAATGGATACATATTAAACTAACTTTCACTTTATATAGAAATGATGAGCCACTAACTATATAGAATGGATACATATTAAACTTACTTTCACTTTATATAGAAATGATGAGCCACTAACTATATAGAATGGATACATATTAAACTTACTTTCACTTTATATAGAAATGATGAGCCACTAACTATATAGAATGGATACATATTAAGCTTACTTTCACTTTATAAAGAAATGATGAGCCACTAACTATATAGAATGGATACATATTAAACTAACTTTCACTTTATATAGAAATGATGAGCCACTAACTATATAGAATGGATACATATTAAACTAACTTTCACTTTATATAGAAATGATGAGCCACTAACTATATAGAATGGATACATATTAAACTAACTTTCACTTTATATAGAAATGATGAGCCACTAACTATATAGAATGGATACATATTAAACTAACTTTCACTTTATATAGAAATGATGAGCTACTAACTATATAGAATGGATACATATTAAACTTACTTTCACTTTATAAAGAAATGATGAGCCACTAACTATATAGAATGGATACATATTAAGCTTTCACTTTCTTTGTAGGGAACTGATGATAGGCTACCTATGCAGTGTGGATACATATTTTAGAGCATCTATCCAAAGTTTTAGTGCCCAATTCATTATCAACCTCATCAGCCTGGTGAGTAGGTGTGAAACATGGGTAATACTTGTTGAGCTCACAAGTGAGACATTACAGTGACTTTTCCAGTTCCAGCATTTGTTAAGGCTTTGTAAAGTTTTCATTTGCTCTAATTCCTAAGACCCTTTCTAAATTGATGTTACTCATTTCAAAGCAAAGACCTATTTGCTCATCCTTTTATCTTCATGATAAGATCACAGTTATAGAAAATGTACATGTAGGTTTTGTTTTGAGCTTATATGCAGTTATATTTGACAAGCCATTATGAAGCTCTGAGAATTCTGCCACATGCTCACTTGCATCTTTTGACCTTGGAGTAAAGGTCACATATTATTATTATTTGTATTATTTATATTGGTCTAAGTTGCATGAAAAGTGGATTAAGTTGGATTTAAAAAGTGCTTTCCTTACCATGTCAAACTTGTTAAATTTGTTACATGACTGTATCTGGAGTGCCTCATGCAGGCTTTCCAGTAATCTTAAATTTTCTTTGTTTCTAATTTGTTCATACTTTTATTGTCATACTCTCTTGTTTCCCACTACTTTTTCCAAAATGGCCTTTCTTTCGAAAGCTTGTTTTGAATTTTATGTCAACATTTGATCAGATTTGAATGTGTTTCTGCCAGCCATATGTTTAGAGCCTTCTAATTTGTCTCAGTATTTTTCCTCTAAGTAACTATGTCAAAAGAAACAGTATGCAAGTAAAAACATGCAATTGTTAAAATTTTCAAGGATAAATCATTTAATATTTTTATTTCTTCAGTCATTTACATTGATTTCATACTGTTTTTCTTGTAAAATATCCATATTTTCTGTGCTTCTGTGTTCAGAAGTAACTCTATTGTCACTTTTTCTCCAAGAGTTGTTCTAAAGATGACCAGATGTTGGAAGTATAATGAGGCAAGCTTGGTTCACTGATTTATCTGAGCTTATGCTAGCTAAATTGATCATGTGTCCAGTTTCAGAAGTAACATATGATTCATTATAATTTTCTTATGAACAAGATGCAAATATACTCTAGTTATATTATGCACAGATTTTCAATTTTTAGTTCTGCATAAACAAGAAGAGCATATGACTTTATTATGTCATCTCTCAGTTTTTTTGCACTAATTTGTTATCTCTATTCCTAAGCAACTTTGACTTTACACACACATTTATCTCGTGGTCTGATTGATCCTGAATGACAATGGTGGAACTCAGTCCTCTTTGGGTTGAAGATCTTGTTCTAGCAACTCTTTTAGAATGGATAGTCATATTAAACTGGGGTTTTCATATTTTTTTTAAACTTTAAAATCAGGTATGACCTAACTAAAAATGGTACCAGTCTCATCCAATATAAATTGCAAGGCAACCATCATTAAAATTTGTAACCTCTACTCCTTCTGATTGGAAAGTCATATAGAAATTTTGTTCAAACAAGACTTCTTACTATGTCTGGTTGATCCTAGATGAAAATGGTACAGCTTGAATATCCATTATGGCCATCATTTCGGCCATCTTGAAAATATTGTGAACATTAGTCCTCCTGAATTTGCAGTTATCTCATCATAGGGTCTTCACTAAAAGACTTATTTTAATGTCCAATTGGATTTAAATGAAACTTATGCTGATTCAACATCCAAAATGATCACCACAGCAGCCATTCTGAAGACTTCCATCAGTGTATAATTAATCATAAATGAAAATGTTATTACTGCTACTATCTGATGGATAGTACCAATCTCATATCCAATATGGTTGCCATGTCACCCATCTTAAAAATCTTGCTATCACTTCTCTTCCTTAATGGAAATTCATATCATCCTTGTGCTTTCAACAATAGATTTCTTATGGTGTTCTCTCCTAAATGATATTGATGCAAATCTGCATATATTAAATGTCCTGAATTGATATCGGTCTTCATTTGCTTATAGGAAAAATGTGGCCCAGAAGATCTTGCATCAGTACTGACAATCTTCAAACAAGATGAGAGCTTTCAAAGGGGAACAACTCTCTGGAGCAATTATGTACAATGGCTGAAAGAAGCAAGTGAGAGTGAATGTACATTGTGGACTGTGTGCAAAATTAAAAGCATGATTGACAGGAGTATTACTGCCTATCTTAATACTGAAATAGGTAAAATATATCATTTTTATTATTTTATTTTTTGCTTGAAAATTTAGACATTATTTGAGATTTAGTATTGTGCATGTCTTTTTGCTTGTATGCCAAAGTCGATTGGGCAATGTATTTGAAGAAAAAACAAGTTTTGGAAGTGAAAGATATTTCCTCATTAATTACTTAACTTGTTTATAATATTGTTTACACCCTCCTAGTCTCCACATTATTAGCTTTTTAAATCTAATGGATATCAGCTCCAGTTGTAACAAAGTATGGATCAGATGTGGTGTTATTTGCTGAATCCAATTATTGAATTACTAATGTCTGACTTCTGCTCAGGTAGCGAGACACCACCATTTCTAAAAGTTATTTTACAAGCCTTCAGTATACTTCCAACAGAGGGTTCTGAGTGGCTGAGTAGTGTGAAGTGCTGCTGTTAAACATCATTGCCATCGCAGCTCTATCTGCATGGGTTTGAGTCTCAGGTTTGGCTAATGTGGGTATATGAGAAAACTTGACAGTAGGTTCTTGTAGGTCGGTAGTTCTTTCAAGGGTTTTCACTGGTTTTTCCTCCACCATTTATACTTGCCACCATGTATAGCCTTCATCTTGTGCTGAAAAATGGTGTTAAACTCCACTTTTAGAACAGTTACTTCCAACAGTATTTGACCATAATTGACAGAAATCATGCTGCCATATTGAAATTGATATTTCCAGTCTAATAGGATTTTCACACTTCTAAAGATGATGCCATTCTGCCATCAAATATTGTCACCAATACTGTAAATACAAAAACTTCATTAATGACTTTCAATTTACTCAGCAGAATTCAAAGTTTACAGGCAGTTTTCTGGCAATGCATGATTCAATTTTTTTAAAATAAAAATCTGCCATTATATACAACTGCCATCATTAATATAAAATAACTCTTTAAATAAAATTATTCCCATAAACAGTTAACAACTTTTGACCAAATATTTGACAGAAAACGCAATGACATGAATGATTTGACAATTTATACAGAAAACGCAATGGCATGAATGATTTGACAATTTATACAGAAAATGCAATGGCATGAATGATTTGACAATTTATACAAGTGATGCCTATGCAAATATAGCTACAAGTTTTGCTAAATTACGAAAACCTCTGCTGAACAGAATTTTACCAAATGTGACATTATACATATCTTAAAGGCATTTCAGACTGATACAGGTTAGTGCCAATCAAACACCAAATATTGCCATGTTGCTAATGATGCTGATAAAAAGAAAATTGAATGAAGATGCAAAAAAACCCCCAGAAAAACCATAAAATAGTTCCTTTAATAAAATATGCAATCAACAACATTGGAAGATAATCCTGAAGAGAGCATCCTTCTGTATGATATTTCATTGCAAACAGCTCTTGCATTTGGCTGTAAGAAAGATGTCACTGAGGTAATCTGTTTTATGACCACTTGGATCTCTTGTGTAAAAAAAAGAGATAGAGAGTAAGCCAGAATACTATTTTTCATTCATTAGACTATGCATGTATTACTTACTTTTCAGAAATCATGCTTAATCATTTTATCTGACATTCATCTTGTAGATTCCAAATTTACCCCAGAGGATGAAGTAATAGCTCTACAGATTGCCAGATTCCTGTTGCTAGCATCAGATGCAGCCATAGCAACAACCGCCAAAGAGGAAGAACCATGTTTGCTTGAAATGGTCACAGGGTCCCTTGTGACCATAATAAATTCCATAAACTCTCATGTATACATGCCAGTTTGCAAAGCAGATAAAGCTGTTCAGCTGTTGTCAACATTAGTAACAGAACTCACCTTGAAAGGTTGGTTTATCATACTGAATTAAAGTAATTATGTGTATTATCTTATTATTTCTTGTTGTTTGTAACATTGTCCATGTAGCTAGGTTTGGTATCTTAGGGACATGTGGTACTTGTTTTTAAGTTGCGTCCAAGTGTAGACCTTGATCTACTGTGATATAATGCATTGGCAGATAATCATCATCTAAGTTTATTCTACTGATTACTCCTTACACACTACAAAGACTCGCGAGTTTTTGGTGCAGTATATGAAGGCAGATCTGGGTTTGAGATGGTTTCCATTATGCACACATTATAAGTGAGTATGAGCATATATAAATGGAAAACCGATTTTTTTTTGGTTGTATTTATGGTAAATGAACAGACTAGTTATTTCAGCTTATTATAGCAATTTTTAAAAACAAAATTATGATACTTATTTTGAAACTTTCTGGTTGAAAACCAACAGCGAATTTGATGCGTAATTCAAATGAAATGCAAAATGAACACAAAATGCAATATGAATAAATTAGAGAATTCAGTGTAAACTGCAGAATGATAAATAAAAACAGCAAAATTAAATGTGAATGCATTTTATGAATGAATTTTAAAAATACAGTTTCATTTATTTTGGGCTACTGCTAAAGAATTTCTATTTTTGACAACTCTTTTGTAAGATAATGATGTATCATAACCACACCTACCATTTCTTATTATATAGCTCTCTGCAATTATTACATATACTAGAATTGGTTATGCATTTATATATCTTAGTAATCAATGCAGTATACAAAAATAGCCAGGTGTTCTTTTGTTAAAGGGGAGTCAGGCTTTAATAAGCTTTCAGATTTATTCTCCTGGCTCAGATATTTCTTTGTTTTGACTTATATGAAAAGATGGTGTTTTTACTTATGAGAGAAGATGGTGTTTTGAATATGAGAAGATGGTGTTTTGACTTATATGAAAAGATGGTGTTTTGACTTAAATGAGAAGATGGTGTTTTGACTTATATGAGAAGATGGTGTTTTGAATTCTTTAACATAAATTGATTGAAAGAAGAAGGAATAATCACTGGATGTGACAAACACAAAAACAAGAAATGTAAAACTGTCACAAGAAATGATGAGATGGTAGCTGAAAGGCATATGTGATTGGAATACAGACATTGTGAAAATGAAATGCATAATGAATGCTAATGAAGCACAGAAATGAAAACAAAATGCATGTAACCCCCAGAAACTTGCCTATGGAAACTACTGGCAAGCTTTCTCACATACCCACATTAGCTGAATCTTTTTGTACCTTCATAGCGAAGCTAAAATCATTCAAGGTAGACAAGTGAAATTTTAGTACGCGTGTTTGAATGCATGTGTAAATGACTTTATTATTTTCAGGTCATTATCACAACTTTCAGAATTGTCTGCATTTTGGTATTTTATTGACTACTATGTGGTTTACTACGACAGAACTAGTTAATTTTATATGCATTATGTATTCATTGTTTCAGCCAAAATGCGCCATTGCAGGATTATAATAGATACCCAAGTCCCACCAGCAATGAGATCGAATGTGCCAAAACTGTTGTAATAAAAATTAACAAGCTGCAATTTTTGCCTTGAGTCTGATCAAGTCGCACCAACCAATCATTAAATGCCCAACTTGCTTGAAGACTGCTTTTATGAAAAAAAAATAATTCCTCACACATCTTTTCCAATTGCACCAGTGACTATACATGACTTGTATGCATTTCTACCATTCTCCCATGTGGTTAAAATCATGATCATCCAGAACTAATCATATTTTCAGTATGTCCTGTATCATTTCTTCTTGACAAGCATGCCGGGCTTGATATGTTTGGCAAGCTACCAAATGGTAATCTCTTGAATGAATATACAAAAGAAATTCCAAGTAATGTATTGAGCTAGCTTCTGCTTATTTTGTTTGCATTTATTACATAAAGCAAAGACTGTCTCTGGGGTTTCATAAGTCACATGCTTTCAGTCGCACATGTCCTTGACATAGCACCATCTGCATATGCAAAGGTTTGCTACAACGTAGATACGAAAAAATACATTGCTTTGTTTTTTTTTATAATTCCACTTTCCTATTTAGATAGTGAAGGTGATAAACATTACTGGAGATCTTGACTCTTTGGACATTTATCTTTGGTGACAATCGTCTAAGTTGAATCTCATTGTTTTGTATTGTTAAATTACTACAATATTGATGTCATGATTTCAGTGGAAGTAATGGTGAAACTTCTTATCATTCTTGTTGATATATTTAAGTGCCAGTTCAGGATTTCTCAGAAACTCGCATGCCCACAATAGTTCATATCTGTTAAATCAATTTCTTTATTTTATGAAGTATTTATTTCATTTGGTTGCCTTGCTATCATTGATCCCAAATGAGTCAGTTAATTTAAATTAGTCTAATTATGTTGCATACACAATAATATTCAGAACAGAGTTTGATTGATCAACTGAAGCGAGTTCATATGACTGGGGCTGCTAGAATTTCAGTATGTAGGATTTGCCTGCATTTTAACTTTTCTTTCATTCCACCTGTTTTATTTGATTCAAAAGACATAATTAACTTGATAATACAAAGGAGGCCAGCATTTAATAAAATGCAACAATACAACAAATACTTCCGCAAGTCAGTTATCAAAACAGTCAGCATTTAATTAGGTTCTCAGAGAAATGCTAGCAGACAGTTTTTACGGTAGATTGACACATTTTATGTTTAAATACACCTTGTTTTTATTATGATTACTCTGAGGAGAAACTAAAAGATATAAATAACACTCCAATTTCACTTAATAAAAATTATTTAACTAGCATTAAATATTAATGTACAGCCTAGGTGCAAGTGTTATTTTCATTGATCAAAATTTCCGTGAATATCTTTAATTATGGTGTACTAAGAATGTGATTTGGAAAGAAATGCAAATTATATGAATTCTTATTATAAGTAATTAATTTATATTTTTTTATTAAAACTTCCAGGTCCTATCTACTGTGTTTGACCATAAAACAAATGATATATCAGTGTTAAAGTTACCAATTTTGACCACGTATTTCTTCAAGTTCAAGAAATAGAAATCATTTTTGGGGGGTGGGGAGCTAGTTTGTGGTACAAAAAAATGGGATCCACTCCTGACCCTGCATTATAAGCGGGGGCACGAGATATCAAGGGAGAGGTGTACCATCAGTAGCTTTCAGTCCATGATATCTGACACATTGTAGTTTGAATAGACCAAAATCTCTTTCCCTATTTCCAAAATGCAATCTTTCCTTGGTCCTAAAATGGAGTAACTTAGAGAAATTTGAGCCATTAGGCTGGAAGTCACTGAAGCTGTTATATGACGAAACTTATTTTCTGATTTCTTTAGCTCTGGCTTGCAGGGTGAGTTACATACCCTCTCAGTTGACCCAAACTATCTTCCGATCAGATAGCTCAGTGGTCTTCATTGCCACAGTCAGGCTTTGTGGCCAAAAAATGTTTACAATCAATAAGCAAACAGACTCATCATCATACACTCACTCTCCTCTAAATTGAGAGCAGTGGCCATGCAAGATCTTTTCCATGTCTTCAAGCACTACTTGAAGTGCATGGAGACAAGTCACAGCAATGCAACCCATTCTTTCTCTCCATGAAGGCAGGATATCACCTCTCAAGCCTTGTCTGAACTTGCATATGCTGGTGTCTTAATTGATCAGGGTCACCTCATGATGATTTCAGAGTAAGCTCTATTAGACTTTTGCAATATTTTGGTCAGAAACATCATATATTAAGTTGATGGCTTACATGCAGAGTCAGCTATATCAGGTATTTATCTCAGGGATTTAGCTTAGTGAAACAAAATCTGAATCCAATGGTTCCTGTGGCTGCAGCCCAGATGACCACCACAGCCTCTTAGCTTTTCACTGTAAGAAGATTTTCAGTAATTATCTTCTTAAGATGATAGTTTTGTCACGGATCACCTGATCATATGCTTTATTGCTTTAAGCAAGAGAATGGGGAATCCAATCTTTTTTTCAATAGAAGGATACTCAGGGTATATAGGTAAGATATTTAGCATTCCTTCCACCTATTACTTATTCTCCTAATCTTAATTTAATTGGGAAAGTATTCAAAAGGAGAAAGCAATTTTTATAGTAAATTGTGTTTCTCCAAAAATACTTACCCAGTCACATTACTTGAAGACAGTATCAACCACCCCACTATGTGAATACTCAGCTTGAAAACTGGCAACCCTAATACTGTAAGTGGAGGTAATATGCAAGAGTTACTGTTCTTTGTAATGACAGTGAGAAATGACAAATTTCTTAGTAGGGCTGGATTCAGGGTTAGCAGGCTTATATCCCAAATGTTCATGGGATCAGGTGTTTTCTTAGTTAAACAATTTACTATAAAATTTGCTTTTCCCTGTTTTATTAGAATAATATCCGAGGCATCAAATAGGAGGATTATTAAATAGAGAAGATAATTTGGTTTTTATCTTCATGCAAATGACATGTAAAATAAACTGTGTAAATTATGTCATTTTGTAAAGTGATATTTCACTTTCGTGTGAGGTTGGCACACTATCACACATTTCCTCAAACCCTTTTGAAACACTGCATGGTGTCCAAAGATGTTTTGCATTTCTTTTTGTAAACTACAAGTGAGAGTTTCAGTATAAATAAACTAGTATTTCAAAATTCTTTCAACATGGAATTGTTCTGTTATAATTTTTTAATGTACTCTAAGTGTTGCAATAACATACATATATTGTGACTGTTTGATAGCAACATCATGTCTGTCATTGTAACAATTGTTCTTAATACTGAATAACTGAGTTTGATGCATGCAATGGAACTTGTAGATTTAGAAACAATTTTTATAGTACTGGGCATAAAAATGTGATATTTCTAATTTTAGGTTTGCAAGATGGCAGCCCAACTGCCGTTATTCTTAGGAAATCTCTGTGTGATTGCCACTCGGAGTTAGAAATGTTCCTGTGTAGACAAGTGACAGAAGGCATTACTGTGGTAACTACTATAATTTTTAGGCTATTAATCAGTGTGGAGTATAATTTGAATAATTGGTGATTTTTCACTTTTTTAAAATTCCTTTATTCATAGATAAATTGAAGTTGTTGATAAGATTAGTTTACAACCATTAATGGAGAAAATTTTTCTTTGCAATCAGCTCCCCACAAAACTTCACTATATTCAAAAAGTATTGTTGACTATGAATAGTTATGATGTAAATCTTTTATCTTTATTAAAGTAAAGCCTATTTACAATTCTTTTCATGCCTTATAGAATGAATTTTTTATCAATTAAATTTTTTTAATACACTTACATCGCTGATGCTCATTTTCTGATTGATTTTAGATTGATGCATTTCAGATTACTTGTAATTCTTTGATTTTGATACAATATGTTTAAAATAATAGTTTGTGATGATTTATGACTTTATATTTTTCTAGCTTGACATTGAGTCAGCACTTTGTGTCTTCATACACAACTATTTATGTACTTATACATGTATATACATTCATACAGTGTGACTCCACTATAGTACACTCTGTTATAACATGAATTCGGATATGACACGGTTGTGGTGTGCATCTGAAATTTCATATACTTGTATTTTTCTCGTACATAAAAAAAATAATCTTAAAAGTATGAAGAAACATAAAACGTTTATTGTTATTTTGAGTAAGAGATCACATATGAATAATATAAGATGATTGAGGCATGACTCCTGAAATTTAATGTATTTTTCTTGTACACAAAAAAGTAGTTTTTACT
Source organism: Unio delphinus (assembly GCA_029339505.1). Classification (NCBI taxonomy): domain Eukaryota; kingdom Metazoa; phylum Mollusca; class Bivalvia; order Unionida; family Unionidae; genus Unio; species Unio delphinus. The sequence continues at coordinate 8,323,916 of JAQISU010000054.1, forward strand.
TTACTTCTTAAAAGTACAAAAAATAACATGTAAAACATCTTTGCCAATGTCGCAAACTAGGTTTTTTTACCTTGTTGATGGCAAAATATACCATCTGGCGATTTTATTTTATTTGTGACATTGTTGGCTATTTAGACTTCTGTGTACAACCATTGGTTTGGAGTAAAGACATTCAGAGGCCCCATGAAAGGAAGCCACAAACTGGATATAAAATGCACTGAAAATTATCTATTGTTACATAAAAAAATTCTTTGTCCACATTTACAAACCATATAAACAGTGCATTGTTATATCATAATTCACTTATCTTGACGTCTAGCATGAGTACTATACCTGCTATTTTGTTGTTGACATTTCTGGTAACAGAGATAAACTAGATGAGGCATTATCTCATGATCTATGTTTTGCCAACTTTTCGGCTGCTTGAAATATTTTTACATAGACTGACATTTGTATGTGGATAATAAGTAAACTTCCTCTTCTTTTATTTAGAATTAAATCTTGCAGGACACTCATATATTCTGTAAAAATCACTGTCATCAAACCAGAACTCCTGCAACTCTATTGTCTGTTGACCCTTTGTTAAGTTTCTGATGCTTCCACAAATATATATAAAAAAAACACCCAAAACCATTATTGGTTAATTCAACAGGCAGGGAGAACAGTTACTAGAATATACCTAAATATGCCCAATTCCTTTTTAAAAATGTACCCAGATAAAAAAAGTTTGCAGAACTTTCAAAGGAAACAGATTATCTTTGAAGCACTGATTGTTATGAAAACATACTCAGCAAATGATCTCAATCATACAATACAATTATTTGATCTTGCCATCATAATAAAAAATGGGCATTTGTTTGATTCTTCAAAGCTGTCCTTTAGCTGTGACTTCAATAATGCATGCACCCTACATCAATGGAAGCCAACTACAATCTTCAATAAAAACAAAACTTTTTTCAAAGAAGTCAGTAGCAAACTTACATCAAAGTAATGGAATCTGATGGATTATTGCATTTTCCAACATGACTGGAACATGTTAACTGTGGCGTGAAAGTTTACTTTTTGAAGGGATAAAGTTTATGCTTAACAAACACTACCAACAGCACCTTAAATGCAAACTAACTTTTACTGACTTGGGACGTACTGACAAGTAAATGTGCTTCATCATTCTTTACATGATTGTGCTATGTTTTTACAATGAATTCCGACCAATATGACCTATGACAAAAAAATTACTGAATATTTTAAATCTGTGAGTGTGCATATTTTTGATGGAATTACTTGTATTGTGGATTCATTGTATATATATATGATGAGATTCACAGGTGAGTACACTGTGTTGATACTCTCTCTATTCATGCTATACATTAGACATGTATATATACCAATTCATGGTTCACTAAATAAAGTAAACTATTATATATGCATTCTCTATTTTCACTACAGATGTCTATGTCTATGTCATATAGACAAAGGGCAATAACTCTTGCCCCTTACCTCCCCTTGCTACCTGCTAGGTGTCGCTTCTTTAGTATTTTAGCTTCGCTGTACGCGAAAACACGTACAATTAGACCTCCAATGAATCCAAGCCATCTTAGTGTAAATTCTGACCATCCGAAGTTAAATTTGGAATTACTGTGTTGGATAATCATTCCTCTACAGGTTGTATACATTATTTTACAATATTTTCCAATTTGAGTGACTTTGTCACCTTTTCTAGACTTCGGACCAGGTTGCAACGTGGTCAAGCACGCTTATGGCGGTACTAGCATGTAATACATGTAGCACTCAATAATTTCACTTATTCCGTATGTAACGTTTACGATATTAGCGACTTAATAACGTGCTGCATTGATAATTTGTGCTTTATTTACCTTCTTTGTAGTTTCAGTAGACTTCAAAAAAGTCTTTGAACGACCAAGTTGCGACTATTTAATGGCAGACTTCATGTTGTAGTCACGAGTTCACGCGACACTTAATCATTTCGCTTCCTCCGTTAGTTACGGTTATGGTAATAGCGACTTAATAGCGTGATGAATTGCTAATTGTGCTTTGTTTATCATCTTTTTCGTTTCAGTAGACTTCGTCTTGAACGAACCATTGCAACACGCTCACGGCGATAACTAGTGTTGTCATTAAGAGTTAACATGGCACGGAATAATTTGACTACTCCGTTAGTAACGGTTATAGTATTATCGAATTAATAATATGCTGAATTTTTTAATTTGTGCTTTGTTCTCTTCTTTTGTCGTTTCAGTAGCAAAGTCGACAACGAAGGCATGAATGGCAAAATGGGTGTTGGCAATGTGGAAATGGAGGAAATTATGTTGACATGGTTTAGGCTGCCCAGTGGGTGTAAATTTCACCGCAGGTCCGTGCATGGCTTTCAGGCCTGTAAGTCCGGACGCATGGAGTCTATGCTGGATCGATTGGATCCATTTTAGTATGCACTTTCGCCGTCCGTCCAGCCGTCCATCCAGCCGACACCGTCAGTTCAGCCGGCACTTCAGCAGGCACCAACCGGCACTAGCCGTCCATCCGGCACTGTCCGTTAAGCCCAAATGGCACCGGACGGCCAGCCGACCTTCCAGCTTGCATCAACAGGCACCGGCCGTTCAGCCCAAATGGCACCGGCCGGCCAGCCGACCTTCCAGCCTGCGTCAACAGGCACCGGTCGTCCCGCCGACCTTCCAGCCGGCATCAACCGGCACCGGCCGGCCAGCCGGCAACGACCATTCAGCCCAAATGGCACCGGTCTTCCAGCTGGCACCAGCCGACCATCCGGCAACGACCGTTCAGCCCAAATGGCACCGGTCTTCCAGCCGACCGTCCAGCCTGCATCAACAGGCACCGGCCGTCCACCCGGCAATGACCGTTCAGCCCAAATGGCACCGGTCGTCCAGCCGACCTTCCAGCCGGCATCAACCAACACCGGCCGTCCATCCGGCAACAACCGTTCAGCCCAAATGGCACCGGTCGTCCAGCCAACCTTCCAGCCGGCATTAACCTGCACCGGCCGTCCATCCGGCAACGACCGTTCAGCCCAAATGGCACAGGTCTTCCAGCCGGCATCAACCTGCACCGGCTGTACATCGGATTTACAGAGATTATAGTGATGTACCCGTCAGTCAATCTGTACTACTGGTTACATATCACTACCATGAGAGAGATGTTATAGATGAATCTCCGTCCAATCAGACCATTCGAGAGGCAGGTGCCGGTCATAGCCGGACCTTCGCCGACATTCCGGCCGACCATATACCAGACAAATCAGTTGGTATTGCCGGTGTACACCTCCCGTCACGTCAAATACGTGACGGTGTGATTTTAAAACAAGGGAGAATTAGTGACATTATCAGAGATGACGGAATTGAGTTATCTATGCCACTTGGTATGCGCTACCCAGATATGGCAGCTTTACCAGAACAGGACTTTCAGGCCGACCATTCGCCAGTTCAATCAGCCGTTAGTGCCAGCCGTCCATATGTTCACGGCTTCTCCACAAGGGAGATTTAGTGAAAGTGTCAATTATGACAGAATTGCGTCATCTAGGTCACCTGGTATGCTGTACAGATATGCAAGCTGTACCAGAACCAACATTCCCTCTGAGCAAATGGTAGATGGGCGCGCAGTGCTGGCCGCACTACACAAGCATTATGGAGATTTATATTAAAAATGATGACAATTCCGCTGCGAATGGATGCTTGAGTTGACCAGAACACGACTCAGCACACAGTGAGTGTGACGAAACACTTTAAGCCGTACACAGATCAGGTCATGGACCGAACTGAGCTTAGCGGCACGGCCGCAGGATAAAAGATTTATAGGTTGTTGGGAACTTCAGAATGCCCAAAACCTCCTACTGCCACTCAAGACTACACAATTTAGGCACCTGTAGATCTTGAATGAGGGGGAAGAGACGATGTCCTTCCTGCTTCTTTGCCTGTCGGAAAAAAAAAAAAAAAATTCAGGAAGCTAACTTCCAGCGACGTTCTAGTGTAGCTGGTACGAAAACTCCATCAGACGCCTTCAGTACTGATCTCAAATGCCACGTCAAAGCTAGTCCGAAACGTAGTCGATACGTCTTCATTGTTAGACTTGACTTCACTAGCCATTTTTATTCCAACTCCCTAGGCAAATCCAGCCATGACCACGCTTGTGAAGTGAAGGCCTGGATTGCTAGAGTTGTTAACAGGGCAGCTCACCATTCTATGACCAATGCGTTGACTGCTTCTGCCAACTTCGACCTGATACGATGTGACGTCTGTAGGTGGTCCACGTCACGCAGGCGCCATCGTACTCGGATTTTATGGATGTCTCAGTTTGGGACACCTTTACACTGTGGGGGAAAATTGAAAAAGTTCGGAGGCAGGCAGCTCAAGGAACTGCCCCTCCAACTCGTCGCCCAACTTTCGCAGGCGTTTCGAAACAATCATCCCCTGACACAGCGGAGGGATGATGGGCGGACCGGGGGAAAAGGGATCCTTATAATCAAATGTGTAATATAGATCCCAACCCAATGCTGGGAGTCAACAGTCTAATCAAGCTAGATGCCAACCATACAGAGGCGGCAAGAACCAAAGTTTCTCCGCCTTCACGCCTCCTAACTCTAGACGTTGACATACCCTGCCCACCGCCAGCGGACTGCCTACCTGTGGGCAGCCGCCACCTGCAGTTTCAGGACCACTGGACCACTTTATTACCTTAGAACATTTGGGTGATTCAGGTCATTTCGGAGGGACTTGGGACTTCATTTATCCATCCCCTCCTCTGTCCTCCTCTCCCCTCTTCATGGATGTATCGTCAGACCGGGAGAAGGATGCCTTTATATATATATATTTATATCTTAATAAACCTGCAATAGCTGGGGTTTTATTCATGGCTGTTTCTTATCCAGAGGCCGTTCATCGACCTGAGCCGCCTCAACCACCCTGAAAGTCAATGTAGCGATGGCGTGATCAAACCATCCGACGGGTATGCTGTTAGTCTAGATATGACCGACGCACATTTCAAGTCCCTATCCCACGAGTAGCGGACATTTCTCCGTTGTGCTTGTTGGGACTCGGTTTATCAGTCCAGGTCATACCTTTTGGCCTCAACTTAAGCCCTTGGGCTAGTACCAAGGTTATGGATTACGTCGTCACCCTGTTCCGCTCGACTTCATCTGTGGCGTCGGCAGTATATTCGGACGACATCCTCCAGAAACATTTGTCAAGTTCTACTCTGCTCAAAGGCAGAAACGATCTTATATCACTTTACATCATATAGGCTTTCTGGTGAACTGGATAAAGTCTGATCTCTGTCCAATCCGGATTTTTGGTCCATCTGGGTGTGGAGTTTCTCCCGATCTGAATCTGGTAAGGCTTCCTCGAGTTTGCGATCATCCAGATAATTGCACTCGTAGAGTCCGTTTCCAACAGGATGCGCATTTAGCAAGAGAGTTGCAGATCCTCGGATTATTCAATGCGGCAGCAGACTTGATTCCGCTCAGCCGTCCTTTTATGCGCCCTTTACAAAGGACGTTGCTAGCGTAATTTCGCCTTTTTCAAGTCCCTTCGATCCCACAGTCATGCTCACGCCAGAGATACGATCATTCTTGAGTCAGTGGCACAACCTCTGTGGGCTGTCCACAGGGATTACTCTGGGGATACCCCAAGCGGGGATAACGGTATGTTCCGCCACTAGTACCTACGGTTGGGGTGCCCACCTGTTGCCATACTTCGATACTGTCAGCGGCACGTGGGTGCCAGGGACGAGCCCTTTCCACATCAACCTTTCAGAAATAACGGCTGTCATCAACGCCTTTCATTTCGGGCAGGATCAACTCTTATTACAAACTGCCCTCATTATGTCAGACAACTTTGTGGTATTGCCTTGCCTTAAAAACATGGGGACACCAATCACCAGACCTGTGCAATCTGAGCTGGCAGTTTCTACATTGGTTCGACAATCTCCACCTCAATGTACAATTCCAGCACATTCTTGGCAGACTCAATGTCTTGGCTGACACTCTATCTAGTCATTCACACAGAATGGTCACTCCATCAATCGGACTTTCTTCCAATTGACACACTTTGGGGACGTCCGATGATTGATCTTTTGCAACAAGGTGAAATCGCAAGTTGTCCACCTTTCATCTCACAGGTTCCAGACCCAGAAGCTTGGGTCGTGGATGCTCGATCAATCAGCTGGGAAGGGTTATGGTCATTCTCTTACCCTCCCACGATCTTGGTACTGAAATTAATCCAGAAGTTAAGGGGTCAGAACTGTCAGAGGGTTCTGATTGCCCCTCTCAGATGGAACAACTCCTGGGTCTCCGATCTACTCAATCTAGGCGATAGATCTACCCAGGAAGATTACAGTCAGCACAAGTATTCGCAAGCAACCGCGGCCAGGGGTGTCCCACCCCTGTCCGGACCGTCTTTATGTTCAAGCCTGGCTCTTGTCCAGACAGCCTTGCAAGACAAACAATTTAAATCTTTGATTGCGGAGAGAATCTCGAGAGCAAGAAGGCCCTCTGCTCTGAAGGTTTACGAGGGCAAGTGGCATGTTTTCAGGGACTGGTACCATATCATTCACATTGTTCCTCTGAGTGTCACAATCCCTCAACTGGCCAACTTTTCTCTGGCTTTTCGAGGAGAAACAGCTGGCTCCAGTTATTATCAAATGCTACCGCTCCATGATATCAGACACATTCCGCCATTCTGGTACATGTGCTATCAGCCATGACAAAGATTTGTCAGATCTTTTAGACACTTTTAAAAAAAAAAAAAAATTCAATCGACTTATATCCATCACCCTATTTCCAAATGGAATCTGTCCTGGGTTTTAACATGACTCAATTCAGACAGTATTTAGTCTTTAACCCATGATTAGTTAAAGCTACTATCATACAAATTGGGTTTCTTGATAGTCTTAGCTTCAGCATGCAGGGTGAGCGAGTTACATGTCCTTTCTAGTGACCCGAACTCTCTTCCGTTCCGATCAGAGGGTTTTGATGGTCCTCTTGACGCAGCCAGGCTTCGTAGTCCAGAATAGATTACCATACATTGGCGATCAACGAGTCGTCATTAGCTCGCTTCTTTATAGATAAGTCAGGATCAACAGCCATGTAAGATCCTGTTTGTGCACTCTAGCACCATTTCAATGCATAGAGGTGAGTCAGGTCACATACAAGCACCTCTTTCTTCTGGTGATAGCTGGGACATGAGATATCTCCATTCAAGCCCTTGCTTCATGGCTGAAGTGGGTTATACGCTCGGCGTACTCTGGGGATTCGCAAATCAGTCACCTTATAGAAGCTGTTGGCTGACATGCAGAGTCAACCTTCTACAGTTTTATCTTCAAGTTTGTACTCGCAGAGGCAAACATTGATTCTAGTAGGTCCGGTGTTGGGCAGCCCAGACGCCCACCAGACCCATGTGCAACAATCAGCACAGCCTATTTGCTTCGCTGGATTCGCCAGATAAATTTTCGTAGGTAAGAAGATTTCAATAACTATCTTCTTAACCGTATAAAGGGGTCACATATCACGTGACCCTGGGCTGTGTTGCTGATTGAAAATTAGGAGACCGGGTTATCATTCACATGGGGAATCCAACCATCATTCCCTAGAGGATACCCGGGGTGGAGGTCGGATGCTCCGCATTCCCTCCTCCTATTACTTATTCTCCTAAAGTAATGTGATCGGGGAACGTATTCAAAGGAGAAAGCAAATTTTGTAGTAAATTATGTTTCTCCGAGAATACTTACCCGGATCAGCCCAAGTTGACTACTGTGGTGTGTCTGAGTTTACGACACTTTACAACAGTTGTCTCAATATGATATTGACTTAATTTTGTGCTGTGCCATAAAAACAAACCAAACCAAACTAAGCCAATCAGATCAGATCCCTGTCAGACAAAGATTTAGATACATTGTGTGACATTACAATATCGGTCTTTTTTCATTAATATTTTATAAGACAATGATATTTTGCACATAGATAAAAAAATGTGCAATACTGTTTTTAGCTCTGCTGGCTGTTTCCAGGGCAAACAATTGGTCTCTTTAATACAATAAACATGAGGTCCCTTGGGGTCTGTTCTACACCCCACCCTCCAAAGAGGATGCAGCTGATTGAACGATATACTTTCTTGACTAAACATTTAAAGTTATCTTCTTATTACTTATTAGAGTTACTAATATATGCATTATGATTACAGTTACATGATATTCCTTATAAAAATTATTAATTTGCTGTTTCACTCCCAGAAGGCATAGATATAGCTAGATAGGTATGTGTTATTTTTCTATCTACATAATTTTGTATGGGTTTTTATTATGGAGAAAAAAATATAAAAGTTCCTGTAATTGTGGGAAAAAAAATCAATTACATATGGTTTTTTTGGAATGTCAGAGGACAATAAAAATGTTGTTTTCATGGATTGTGCATGGACATAACACTGCTACAAATAGATAGACTTTCCGATCCAAAGTATGGAATTTTTAATAAATATTTTAAGGAATATGTAATTTATTAGTTGTTTTAATTCTTTTATTTTCTTTTGTTTCAGCTATCAGACATGCCAGCTTTGAACTTGTATCTCAATGTCACCCAGCTGTTGTTAAAGACCAGCAGTACTGTGGGTGGAAATCTGGATAAACTCGCTAATGTCTGTATTTGGACATTGAAAGGTCTTAAAGGGAAGGAGAAGGTAATTGTATGACACTTGTACTGAAACTGTGGAACAAAATTTAGGTTTTTAGCTATGGTCAATGTAAGCCGGAAGAGCTTGTTGAATGACCCTTTATCCACCATGGCTTGTCTATCCATCCATAGGCACATATTTGTAATTGTTGCTCCCCCAAAATTGTTGTCACTACATCTGGATGAATGGCCATGTTAACATGGGGTTTTCACTAAAAGATTTAAATTTACCAACTAAGAACTCTACAAACAAGAGTGTTTCAGCAGGACAGATGCTTTATTGTATGAAAAGAGTTTCCAGGAATTCAGAGATGAGACCTTTTCTTTTTTTTAACTGCTGAGTGTTAAAAACACATCTGATATTCTTGAGCAATGAGAAGGTTTTAAAATCAGCTGCAGTGGTGGCCGTACTAGATGCAAGAATTTGAGTGAAAACACCCATAATAATATGCTTCCATTAAGGAGGACTAGTGATTGCAAGATTTCAATATGGCAGCTGTATTTGATTTAAAATTGGTACCATTTTCATCAAAGGCCAATCACATATCGTAAGAAGTCTTTTGGTGAAAACCCAATAACAGTATGCACATACATTATGGAGTAGTAACAATAGAAAGATGTTCAAGATGGCCACCATGTTGGCAATATTGGATGTCTGATAAGCATTACTTTTATTTAGAACTAACTAGTGATCAAATGAGATCTTTGTATCAGAGCCCAATATCAAGTATGAACTTTCATCTAGAAGGAGTAAGGATTACAAGATTATCAAGATGTCAGATTAAAACCATTTTCATTTATGACCAACTTAATATTTAAAAGTCTTTTGATGAAAATACCATGTTGAAATGACTTCGCTCAGAAGCGGTAACCAGGATTTCACAATGACTGTGATTGTTACCATATCAGATCAACACTGATTTCATTTAGAACGACTTTATCAGATTAAGTTTTTTCGTGAAAACCCCAATCCAATATGACCACCTTTCGATGAGAAGAAGCAATACAAAGATGGCTACCATGATAAAACATTGGTACCTTTTAATTTAAGACCAATAAGTCATCATACAAAGCCTTTCTGGTGGAAACCTGGTCCTATGTTAATATGACTGTAAATTCAGGAGGTATAGCTATAGCAAGATGTTCAAGATGGCTGTCTTAGTGGCCATATTAGATGTCAGATCAAGATCATTTTTGTTGTAGACCAACTAGTTTTCATAAGAGTACTTTGTTCCCCTTTCTAAATCAGTGGTTTGCAACCTTTTATTTGGCCATGACCCTAAAATATATTTTTTTATGAACCTCATGACCCCATATCCACATTTTGATAAGTTTTGCCACCTTAAAAGAACCCTGGCAACCCTCTAGAGCATCCTCATGATCCTTATTTGGTTTGCTAGCCAGCATTGGGAACCACTGTTCTAAATTATATTTTTTTATGACTTTACTGTATTCTTTGACGGGACAAGTGAAATTTAACTGTGTCAGATCAAATATATTTTGGCCCAATATGTTACAAATATGATTCCTGCTCAACAACATTTAAAAGATTTTGTTGGATTAATAGCAGATTTAATGTGGACTTTAATTTCAGTATATCATTAATGGACTTTTTCTTTGTCCAAATTTGGGATTAATAGCAGATTTAATGTGGACTTTAATTTCAGTCTATCATTCATGGACTTTTTCTTTGTCCAAATTTGGGATTAATAGCAGATTTAATGTGGACTTTAATTTCAGAATATCATTCATGGACTTTTTCTTTGTCAAAATTTATATAATTATCAGGTTCATATTGTGTGTTGAAGGTTTTAGCAATATATCTTTATTCAATTTTGAATGTAGTACAGCCAATTGAAGACATATGAAACTAACAAACTACCTGTAGATTCTAACTTGATGACAATATTTTTTATGTATTATTAAACACAGTACTATAATTTCCAGGCATTATCTCTGATCCTTCACCTTTGGATTAGAAATGGCTGCTATTTTCTTTATTAGGGCAGAGTCCATCAGTAATCACTGTTTTTCTGTTCATCCATCATGATTTTGGTGCCATCAGGATAACTTTACATTTTAACAAATTTTTGTGTCCATTTTAGCTTAATGAGATCTTTAATAGATTTGATTTTTTAACCTCCTATTTCATAATATAGAGGAAATGTTGTCCCTGACTGCCAGGTCTCCTTATCTTGACTTAGGATTGTTGGATTTCATTCTGATTGCTTTGTAGTATTATATAGTAGACAAGACCTTGAATGATTTTCATTTCTAGTGTTCATGGCATCATTGACAGGAGTTGTTCCAGAGTTGTTCTTCCTCATTGCCTGTTTCTTTTAAAGTGAATTTAAACAACTTAACTTTACCAAGCATTGTTCAATTTCTAAGACCTGAATGAATATCATTTCTAGTGTTCCAAGACGTGTTGTTCTAGGGTTTAACGCCATTTTTCAGCACAAGATAGGCTATACATGGCGGCCAGTATTATTGGTGGAGGAAGAACCAGGGAAAACCCCCGGAAAGAACCACCGACCCACGAGAAGTTACTAGCAAGCTTTCTCACATAACTACATTAGCCGGATATTAGACTCGAACCCATGCAGACATAGGTGAGATAACAGTGATCTGTAACAGACAGCGCTTTAGACCACTCGGCCACTTGGGGCCCCTCTAAAACATCTGTTAAAGAAGTTGTGTCCCCTGATTGTCTGAAATGCTCACTTTAATGTTTGCAACTTGACTTTCCCACAAAATTTAGCATGCCACTTTGCTTTGACATGACTTTGTTCGTTCCAACTTTGTTTGACATTTACAAGAGTTATGCTCCCTTCCTCCAGACTTTTTTTTTTTTTTATGGAGGTTTATTTATACAAGGATTGTCACTGGCCTATAATTTTGATGGATTTTTATCTCCACCAATCTACATCATTTACAGGAGTACAGTTATAGTCTCTGATTTCAGAACCTCCAAACTTTGGTTAAAGCAGCCTAAATGTACTAAGAATGATCAAATTTCAACATTATTTATGTTTGTATTGTTAAGACTTTGTGAACCTTACATTTATTCTATTGAATACAGTGAAGCATGAAATTTGACTTGGTATCTATTTGTTGATAGAAAAAAACATTCTTTAAAAAATTATCAAAAAATATACACCCAATAACAGAACAGAATAATATAAGGGTATAAGAATTTTGTGGCACAGATTTCCAGTAAGGCACACACAGTTTCCTGTTAGTATTAGATTTTTGGAAGAGAATTAATTCTACCACTCATGAATATTTTTGCTATTGTTAATGTCTTATGAACTTTTCATGTGCCAAAATCAAATTAATTAAATCATTATAGAGTGCTGTACACAAAATACTGTGGCTGATAGTATATTTACACTAACATAATTTTAATTGCATTATTATAGAAAAGTTTGGAGACCCGAATGTGTCAGTTAGCAGCTACATGTTTCTTGGGAGTTACAGCAGAGATTTTATCAGAGATATCATTCCAGTATCCCAACAACCCAAATCATGCAAAACAGTTAAAAGCTGCCATGTGTAGATTTGTTCCAGATCTGGAGATTGACCTGTGTTTTTCTAAGCCTACAGAGGATGGGCAAGACAAGTAAACACACACACTATCTGTCTGTATGTCTGTCTGTCTGTCTACCTACCCACCCACCCAGTCATGTAACCAACCGGTCTATATATATTTATATATATATATATATATATATATATATATATATATATATATATATATATATATATATACATACATACATACATACATACATACATACATACATACATACAGTAAAGAATGTTTCAGCATGAACTGGGAGTTTAGGACATTTTGCATTTTAGCTGGGAACATATCCAAATTTGATTTATTTATTTTTTTCTTCGATATGTGTATGTATATGTCCATGATGAATGACAGAATTCATTTGTAATGGAAATATAATTTTTTAAAAATTTATGTAAGTACATGTTATAATGAAGACAAAAAAAGATAAATCTGCAAGTATAGTATCCAATGAAAGTCTCTGCATGTTTGTATAATCAGGTTAAAGCATGACCAAGGGACAGCTCAGTTGTTATTTATTAAACTTTAACCTCAGAACTCTTGAACAATGCTGGAGCAATTAAGCAAGATAAAAAGTAAAATATCACAATTGTTTCTGCTGAGAAAAAAAATTGTTTTGGTTTTTCTTTGCTATTTTATCGTTGCTAGAGGATGATTAATTTTAAATTAAAGACTCAAAAAGCCAACAATTGACCATGACTTATCCCTTTCTTATTTAAAACACTTAAGAAAACACATTATACATTTGGCCTAAATTCTTCAGAACACAATGATCAGGTAATAAATTAACTTGCTTTGTACACATGTTTCCCTTAATTTCATTACTCAGCTATGGATTGTTGCATTGGTTGAAATGACTGCTGGAATATTTTCGGTACCCAGTAGACCGGTAGTGTCTGGTTTCTGTAATACATGCATAGAAAACAAATAATATTTTATCTTAAATATTTTGTTACAAAAATTAGGTTTTTTTTTAGATGGGTACTTTCTCTCAAATACAAGAGGGGCCCAGTCTGAAATTAACAGGGTCTGGATGTTGGGATATCTTTTTTTTTTTAAGCACTAATATCCATTGTTTATCTGGCTTCAGCACATCAGATGATACAAATTTTAATATTGAGCTAAGTTTCTCAGATGGACTACACAATCAAAAGCTGTTACCAATTAAATGCTGCAACAAAGGAACATTATAACAAAGTTTTTGGAAAGATCATGATTGATATACCTAATTATTAAATGTACCAGACATTGTTATTTTTGGTCATGCATTCATTGCTGCTTTAGTGTATTCCTTTCTTGGTTAACTGGTTTCGTCTGAAACTGATTATTTATATTAAAAACAGTTATACAAAAATATACTATTGAATTTCACCCAACAACATTGTTTTATTCCACTTTACTGTTTTTCAAACTTAGTTATTAATTGACAATTCAGTTTGTCTCTTCCTATGCTAACTTTGCTACTTGCAAAATATACATTTAATATTAAAATACCGGTACTTGTTTTTGTAGGCAGACTTATGGTTGAGAACACATGCTTTGGATTGATAACTGTTATGCAAATTAAATACATAGAGACATATACTTAATTCTAGATTGCCTTTAGGAAATATTCCAGTAAACATTAAAACTGCTTCTCTTCAACTTACCATCATTTTTGTAGTACAGTTATTTTATATTGTTTACCTGTATTAACATCTTGATATGATGTCAAAAAACAGCGCTGTGCCACACAGCAAGTTTATTGAGTAAATGAACATGTTTTAATGTTATGTGATAAATAGATACTAAAACATGACATTTATGAAATATTTGTGAACAATAACAATATGCCTCATGCTTCATTCAGTATTATTGAATATATTTAATTTTTGCTTTGACTCAGTTTCCTGATGACATGAAGAATACATGCCCTTCTACATCCTGAATCCAGCCCTCCTAAAGACGAATTCTTTTTTGTCTGTAAACAAAGAGCAGTAGATCTTGCCAATTGCCTCCCTTGTACCACCTACAGGTGGCAAGTTCTGAGCTTTAATTGTGAACTGACAACTTCGTTCACTTTGCCTCTCAAAATCTTAAAATTTTGTGCTCCTTTTTATTGTAGATTTTATTATGTTTTTGAGTTATTAAGGTTTATTCTACAGCTGTTTTACTTATTTTTTTTAAACTTTGACCATAATTTTGTGGATTTTTATTTCTTCGCCTTTGTGGACTAGTTTCTCTGACCGCATGTCTAGGTAAAACTATGTAAATACAACATGTTGATGTTTGTGTTCATGCATCAGGGATTCAAGACATAGTAAACTTTGCATTTCGTTTTCTTTTCTTTTCTTAATTTATTGTTTCAGAATTAACCATGATGCCTGTGTAAGCTAAATACAAAGCAGTGAGAAAATCTCATGACTCGTGTCTCACAAGTACAAAGTGTATGGCATAATCTACATGTACCAGTTGGTCAGAGAATTCATGGTTGGCAGTTTTAATAAAAAAAATTGCAGGAATCAGGGAGTGACATGGAAAATCAAAGCTAAGAGAAATAATGTTTTAAACATTCACCCTATTCAGAGTCTTTGCCCAGCCTATTGGGAGACAGGTGGCATAAGTCCCCCTGCATGTCTGAGCATGGCATTTGGGCCAGTAAGTCCAGGCTCGTTGGTTTTTATAAATGACTAAAATGACCATTTCAGTGACCTTCAAGGCAGCCAAAGTGGTGTAAAGTACCCCCATGTGTGTCTGAGTCAGAACTTTGGGCAAATAAATTATGGCACATTTGGTTTATAAATGACTTTAATGAGCTGTGCCATTTAGCTGCATAACAGTTTTGACGCCATCTTTGCCACTGACAATACCATCCAGCCATCCACCTCTCTATCCAAAGACCTAGCCACACCATGCCATAATGGTTGCCTACTGTTGTGTCCAGCCATCGACTCTCAATCCATACTATACAGTGATGGCATGTCTTCCATTACATATCATACTATGCATCATCATGCTGAGCCATGGGATGTTAACAAAAGCCAGCTGTGACCCCAATCCCATACATGGAAACAATCTGCTAATCAGTTTTGGATCAAGGCATGTGTCCCCAACTGCCCACGGACAACTGTCTTATTGGTGTCTAACTCTTGGTTTTTTTTTTCCCAAACAGCATTGGATTTATCTCCCTCTCTCTGCCAAGCAATTGTATGATCCAAAGTGTCTCAGAGGCGCTTCTGTTCTCATATTGCCAAACTTGTCCCTTTTCATTCTCTCTATTCGTGAATGAATCATCTCAGAGTTGGTAGTGTACACATTTTTGTAGCCCTAGATCTGTGAATAATCTGATGGTGGAGATAGTTCAGTACCCACAATCTCAGGAGTTTTCCTCAAAGCTTTTTCTAGTTAGGTTGTCTGATGGCATTTAAGATAGAGTTGAAAAGATCAATCCACCTCGATAGGACAGTTGCATATTCTCATATTTCCATTCATCCATCCTTACAGAAATTCACCATTTGCATCCTGAGGAAATTGTTATCAGCTTTGTGCTCTCTTCCAGCTTGAACTCAAGTCCATGGGCCTTTATGAAACTACTCCACTGTCCACTGAAAAGTATCCTTGTTCCATAAAACGCCATCACCTTTCACAACAGTGTATTTAGATCGGTTCCATTCTTGCCAAAGGAAAGAATATTCTCATTTTACTTTTACATCGTTTAGGTTTATTGATCATTTGGGAAGTTCCATCATTGTTCATACCATCATTTCATTCCTATGGATTTTCTCACCCACCTCAAACTGGTACATCTTCCCCAGCTTCAGATAATCTGAATCATAATCCACACAATTAATTTCCATCACAAAATTGATGACAACCTGAAGTTTCTGCGAATCCTTGGATTAACATATGCAGCAGGCAATCTTTTTCTTTTGGCTGGCCACTACATTCATCATTTGCAGATAACCTTGTTATGGCAAACGCATCCCTTTCCATGCCACCCAATTACAGCATTAGTGTGAGACAGTATCATTTCTGAACCAGTGGTTCAGCTAACATTATCTCACACTAGGAATACCTCCTGTACACTATTCTCTTTGGCTATTTGAGGGGTAAATGTTGACATGATTACTCTTAAGGCACAACACTTGGCAGGAAGGAGGGGCTTGGTGATAACAATATCTCTCTGATTGTTGTCGAACTTTGACTTGCATAGGCCTAAATCACTTACATTGTTTTCCTAAGTGGTGTCTTTCATGCATTCTGTCTTGGCTGAATTCAAAGAAATTTTGACATGATCTTACTGAAGCTTCTTTCATACAAAACCTGTTTCATGATGTTGGTCACTTAGGCATGCAGAGTCAGTGAATTATGTGCTTTCTGTGCTGACCCATCATATCTTCAGTTATAATCAGATGGCTTCGTTGTATTTATGATACAACCACTGTTGTTACCAGAAATTGGTTGATGTCAGTAGGCAAGCAAAAAAATGTAATGAAATGACCTCTCTCTCCTGTATTGACACAACCCCAGATGCCTTCAGACAGGACCTGGTTTGTATGCTGACACTATCTGTAGCAGACTGAGTCAGTTTGTGGAGCTCTAAGATGCCTCTTTCTCCCAGTAAACCTTGGAAAGAAGGCATAACCCCTTAATCTCTCTCATTGTGGTTGAAGTGGGTATGGCCACAGGAGTCTGACGTTTTATCAATAAAGTACAGCGAAATCTCTGACACCACGAATTACCCATATTGGTAATATAAATAAACACAAGGATTGCAAGCTTGACCACAACCCTTCACTCATTTAGACTTTTTCTCACGAGTCTTTTATCGCTTCAGAATCGCAAGGAGACTGAAAAACTACACATATGCATTCAAAAGACAGTGACGTACCAACACATAACTCTTAAATAACCATGTCCTGAATCCAATCGGCGAATTAACTTTTATTTTCACCATTATGGTCACAATTCCTTTCTAGCAATATTGATCTGACGGAAGTAGCCCTTTCTACCCGTTTCTACCCTGCAGTAAATATGTGTTAGTGTCTAATAATTGTACCAAACATGGCACAGAATCTCTGTTATCTTTGAATATTAGGGAAATTTAATGATGACATCATCAACCGTTATTTCTACTATCCAAACTTTGACTACATATTTCTGTTCTGGAAATTTAAATAAAATCATAAAATGATACAGTCTGAAATGAAAAGCAAGATAAACATTTTATCTTGTGAACACTGAAGTTACTTTCATCATGTTATTCAGCATATTTACTGCAGGGTAGAAACTTGTTCAGGGTTGTGGTCACGCTTGCACTCTTTGTGTTTATTTATATTACCAATAAGGGTTATTCGTGTTGTCAGAGATTTTTCCCTACTTTATTGATAAAATGTCAGACTCCTGTGGTATGGCATACTGAAATATTACTACAATAGAGTCTCCTTTTAAAGGTCTTCGGTGTCATCAAGGCTGTCATTGCACATGCAGTTAACCTTCTTGAGTTTATCTGTGAGCAAAGTCAGCATCACATCTGCCTGTTACCTATTCTCCTAACAGTAATGTAATCAGAGAATGCATTTGAAGGAGAAAGCAGATTTTTCAGTAAATTGTATTTTTCTTAGAATACATACCGATCACATTACTTTAAGACCCTCCCATCCTCCCAACAATGAAATCATCCTGTTACATGATGTTCTGCTCAGCTTAAAATTAATGCCAGCTGTAGGTGGCAAGGAGCAATAATAAGTACAAGTGATTGTCCGTTATCTTTACAATATAGATAGAAATGACAACTTTTAGTTTTTGGGATGGCTGGATTTGGGAGGTATTAGGGCAAATATTCCTAACGTTAATGTAATTGTGTAAGTACTCCAGTAAAAACTGAATTTACTAAACAATTTGCTTTTTTTTCATCAAATTTGTATCAAATTAACACTTGTGTAAGATTCTCTATGTATCACCTGTTTCAGTTCAATAAGTAAAAATGAATGGGGTAAAATAGCTTCCCTATTTCTGAGGAGTCAGTGGCAGGTGTTACAGCTAGCACTGGAAAGTGGAGAGATGTGGAGACCAGTGTTAGACATATTGGATCTGTGTCTACAGACACTCTCTGTAGGATCAAAGGAAACTTGTTTACCAGTCTTCAACTGCCTCAAGATTATTATTCCAAAGGTAATTAGCTTAGTGTCCTACATTATCTTATTTACAGGTATGCTCCAGGTATAGACGAGTTTAGTCTCATTAATTCATTTCAAATAGTTATATATGTAATTGATTGATGACTCCACATTTTGAATAAATGAATGAAACGTTCCTAAATGACCTTATGTGAATTGTCTGATTGTTGAGGTTCCTTACTGAGAGAAATGGTGAATTTCTAATGAGTGAGCCAAAGTTTTTTTTAGTTTTTAATAGAATCTTTAAACATTTTGCTGACAGAGGCCCTTGTGAACAAATGTCTTAGTTTTTAATATTTTTAACATCTATTCATTTGTTTTGTCCACAGCTGCTTGATTCAGATGAGGCAGAGAAAGTAGTGCAGACATTCAATGCCATGTGGTCGCGGCTGCAAGAAGAATATAGGCAGCAGATCTATTGGCTTTTATTAACGGCATTCTGTGCCGCAGTGTTCCAGTCGGCTTGTCTAGCCTGCTCAGAATCTTCACAAGTGCTTAAGAGGCTAAAGGAAGTAAGTAATGCATAGTTCCAGTCAATTGACATCTTAATTTTCTGAATTCATCTGGAATATTTGAATCAGAGTCTGGCTGATGCTCTAAAGTAACAAGACAAAAAACACCTTTAGAGTTACTGCCTTCCCTAGGTATCCTAGTATATTATTGTACAAGAAGCACATAGAATCAAAATGTAAAACAAAATTCTGTTAGACCAACAACAAAAAAACAATGAAAGTCAAAGTTATTGTTTGGCCAACTTTGCAATTACGGACACCAAAACTTTTTTTAAAAAAAGGTTCCCTGCTAGTTATTCTGAAACACTCTCAACCTATTTCATGTTCCTTGCAGATCATATTGCTTCAGTTACTTTGTTGCCATAATGTTTATTTTCAATTTGTAAAGATCATATCAGCATAGTCCATCTCTTCTGAAAATTAGTTAATTACAGTCTTGATTAAATTCAAATTTAGTTCCATCAATACAAGAGTGCCATTAAAACCAAATGTAGGGTATCAGACTAATTATTATGACTGCTTACATTCACTATCTTATTACAAAATTAGTGATAGTCTGATAACCCAAGACTAGTAAGTTTTATGTAGCATGTGTTTTTCACATAATTTTAATAATCCTATGGCTAGTAAAGTTTCAGTTTGTGACCAGTCAGCATTTATTTACAATCATATGAAAGTCTGAATGGTCAAATGATGTTCAGGTCTGAATGGTCAACTGATGTTCAGGTCTGAATGGTCAAATAATGTTCAGGTCTGAATGGTCAAATGATGTTCAGGTCTGAATGGTCAAATGATGTTCAGGTCTGAATGGTTAAATGATGTTCAGGTCTGAATGGTCAAATAATGTTCAGGTCTGAATGGTCAAATGATGTTCAGGTCTGAATGGTCAACTGATGTTCAGGTCTGAATGGTCAAATGATGTTCAGGTCTGAATGGTTAAATGATGTTCAGGTCTGAATGGTCAACTGATGTTCAGGTCTGAATGGTCAAATAATGTTCAGGTCTGAATGGTCAAATAATGTTCAGGTCTGAATGGTCAAATAATGTTCAGGTCTGAATGGTCAAATAATGTTCAGGTCTGAATGGCCAAATGATGTTCAGGTTCTTTTAAGATTTATCACATATAACATCAAGATTTGGCTTCATCCTTAAAGAGTAAAAACAAATAAGGAGTTTATAAATTGCAATAAAATAAATTGGACTGTATAAATCTTTTCTAATTTATTTTCTCTAAATGGTGTTCGCAGATGCAGATGATTTTTTAAAAGTCAGTTTGGTAATCACTTTGACTTCCATGTTTGTGTTTTAGTTTTAGAAATGGGATGCTCATGTTATTCATCATTAACCATCTTGTTTAACAGATCATATCTGAGATCAACATGCAATTGCTTTAAGCTCCTAAACTTTGTGGTAGCTAGTCAGTAATTTTGGAGTATTACTCGTTTTATTTGCTGTAAATTCATATATATAATTTGTGGATAAACACTTATTCACCTCTATTATTTAGATTATCATATGCAGCTTTTAATTTATTTTTGTATGTTCACATGGCTGCTATACCAAACTGTTATTTTCAGGCAATGTATTTAGGAGAGTCTTACCAAAATGGAAAAATGCTGATATAACTATAAATTTTAATATAAGTATATTGTCTATTGTTGATATTTTTGCTGAATTCCAATTTTTTGAAAGTTAGATTCATGGCAGATGATCATAATATACATTGTTTGCATTGTCAGTTTACAAAAGGGTTGATGAAAAATTGAACCTAACATTTTATTGGTTGTACAGTTCAAAGTTTGTGATCATTGTTATAGAATAGAATATGCTCTATTCATGTTCAACTTCAAGAACGTTACATTTATGATGGTTGCAGTTTGCCAATATCAGATGAGTTAAGAAGTGGAAAATAATATGTTGGCATGTTGAATTTGTTATTGCAGCTAGCAGACAGACTTATGGAAATTGGGGCAGAAAAGACGGGTGTAGCTAATGCCCTAGTAACACAGCTGCTTACCAGTCTGCAAGAACCAGGAATGCTAGACCATGCTGTCAAGTTCCTATCACTTTTGAAAAGTATTGCTATGTTTGGGGGACTGCATAATAAAGCTGAAAGGTAAAATTATTGTTGTGTTTGGAGGACTGCATAATAAAGCTGAAAGTTAAAAGTATTGCTTTGTTTAGGAGATTGCATAAGTGCATAATAAATCTGAAAGTTTAAAGGACTGAATCATAATGTTTTTGAATTTCATTAGCCACTGTGACTCAAGTGGTTAGTGCGTTGGACTCATGACCAATAGATTGTGGGTAATTTCCCCACCCTTGGATCACCCTGGATTGACTATCATGATGTGTTGATATGCAAATGCGCTGTACTCAACTTGCCATAGTATAATATAATCTTCAAAGTGTTGTTGTGTACAACACCAAACCCAACCTGATTTGTTTCATAGAGTGTGGTCCCCATTTTGATGTTACATACATAACACTACTTATAACAATTAATGTGTGTGTGGCATTTACTAACGAGTCCCTTGATGAATAGCGTCAAAACTTATACTGACATGCAGTCAGATGTCTTTTTATTCTTATGCTTTAACGTATTGTTAAGATTTCCAGAGTTATTCTCTTTTTGTGTTAAAGTGTACACTATATATGATAATTCTTGTATGCATAACTGTTTTCACAGCTTTTAATGAATTGCCATGAAACTTGACAGAGACTGTTGATATGAGATCAACATGTACATATCTTTTTATCATCCTGTTCTGATCCCTTTTTCTTGAGTTGTGCCCCTCTTTGGTGTATCGCATATTTATAGCATATCATAATTCTGTGAGTGCAACTAGTCCAACGTCTTTTTATGAATTTACCTGAAACTTAGCAGTCTTTGTTGAATATAAGTATTTATTGTTATATGGAAAAAGTATTCCCAAAAAGTAACTTATGACCAATAGTCCATTAAATAAATGATTAATGAGTATTTAATATTAATAACTTTTGCACAGGTTGAAGATTACAAGTTATTTATTATCATGTCACTTTGAGCAGAAAATAAATGTAGATTTTCTTAATCAGACTTACTTCAAATCAGTTATAATGCTTATTACTACTGTACTTATTGGTAGTGATCCTTGAAAGTTATATTGGATTTTATAACAATTTTGTTATTCAGGAATATATTTATAATTAAATTTTACATTACATTTATTGAATAGGTTTTTTTAGACTTGTAAAACATTTTAAAAAATGTATGCAAATATTATCATTATCAAATAAAAATATTTAGAATCATTGCCTGAAAGGAAAAAAATCTTAGGGATTATTGCCAAAGATACTTTGTATACCATATATAAATATGCCATGTGCAAATCATTTTCATCTGCCAACAACATAGACCCTGATGTGCTGTTAGATAATGTACCAGCAGATCTGGGTCTGTGAAGATTGTTTTGTTAATAGTCCCAGAAAACTCCATAAACCCAGAACTGCTAATACATTATGTGATTCCAGATCTGGATCTGTGGAATTTTGCAGTTTGACTTGACTTGTAACCGAGTAAGGGCTGTTCCAGTAAAACATACATAGGACCAGGGAAGACACATTTATTGTTGACTATTCACCCACAGATGTAATTTTGAATTTTGCTTTCACATGAACTCTTTGGCTAGTCTCAGTACCCTAGAATATATTTTGTTTTTTAAGTGCCTTCCCTAAATGGTCTGTTTAAATGGAATAGCCCTAATTTCAAATATTCTGGTTACAGAAGTTTGTGTCCTATCTTGGTTTGGTGTTCTGAAAGTATCACAGATATGTACATGTGCATACTTTTATGCATGCAGCTATTGTTCAGTTGTTTTAGTTTATTGTTGTCAGATATTTATTGCTTGTGTTTCAGACAGTGGCAGGATGCATGCTTTCACATCGAATCTTTAAAAGAGAAGTGTGCTGTGAATGAGATACGACCTGGGTAGGTATTTGTAATTTTGATTGAAAAGAGAAGTGTGCTGTGAATGAGATAAGACCAAAATATGTATTTGTAATGTTGATATTTAAGGGAAGTGTGCTGTGAAAAAGATAAGACCTGGTTGTATTGGTAATGTTGAATTTCAAGACAAGTGTGCTGTGGAAGACAAAGGACTGGGTAAGTATTTGTATTGTTGATTTAAAAGAGAAGTGTGCTGTGAAATGTCATAACAAGATCGTAAAACACATTGTTGGGATAAAAATGTTTACATTAAATTGTAATTAGGCCGGATCTAAGTTTATTATACATAATAATTTTATTATTGATTAAATGGTACAGACCCTGAAATAAGTCATTTTATCAAATATGCAATTCATTTGCATTCATTCTGCATTTCTTGAATTGTTCTATTTCTATTACATTCACATTTACATTTTCAGCTTTTTTCAGTTTTCATTTATGGTCTCAGAAATACATTCTGATTTTGCATGTATTAATTCCATTCATTGTTTCCTTTCATTTTTATTCATTTAAAATGTATTTACTAAATTAGGGATTTTCAATTTCTCCTTCAGATATGTTCCACAATTACATTATGTTAAAAATATTATCCTGCTGCTTCACAAATCCAGTCCTACTAAAAGTTGAAATATATCTTTTCCCTGTCGTATCAGTAGACAAGGGGCAATAACTCTTGCACATAATCTCCCCTTGGCACTGCCAAGTGTCGCCAGTTTTTAGTTTTGCTGTTATACAGACCACACATACAATTCATCCTCTGGCAATCTAGCTGTTTTTGTGTTCCTATTGGCCCATCCACTGTTCATTTTGTATTTATTTTGTGGATTTATTGATCTACTGTAGGTTTTATGCATTTTTTTTTACAATTTCTGTCGCTTTTTGATCCTCAGTGTGCAATTGTGAGTGATCTCTATGACCAACCACTGAGCCTCTATGTCTAGTTCTGGATGATATCTATGTCCAGCTATTTAGACCATGCCTAGTTCTGGATGATCTCTATGTCCAGCCATTCAGAATATGTCTAGTTCTGGATGATCTTATTGTCCAACCACTAAGCCTCCATGTCTCATTGTGGGTGATTTCTTTGTCCAACCATTTAGACTCTATTATGTCCAGTTGTGGGTGATTCCTTCGTGCTTTTTTTAAAAGATGAATAATTTTATCATATATGAATATATACATTTATAGTCCAAAATTGGGTATGGCCATGGCCTGCAATCGCCTTGTATGCAACTAATGAAATTATTGAATATTTTCAGTACAATCAAGTTACATTCCAAATTCTTTCATATATACTGTATATACTTGCATACAAACAAGCCACACAAAAACCCAGCTGATAGGTACAAAATTGAATAAGTGCATGACCTGTGTATAAGCTGACCCAAAAGTCCGAAACATCATCACAAGATGACTGCAGGAAGTTCTAAATGGATTTATTTAGGCAAACTTGCATTAGCAAAAATTACTTGTACAACCAGTGGCATAACTACTGTGATAGCAGATACAGCTGTGCTGAGGAGCCTGGTTGTGTTGCAGGCCTTGCCCAACCAGGAAATAAGAAATTTAAATTGACAGTAAGGAGAGGGTGGTACAAAAAGTTTTCTTTGGGGCCTATGGTGAGTATAACTCTCTCATGGTTGGCATGTTCATATATGAAATAGAAATGCTATTTGTTTAAAAAGAAATTTATTTAATTTTCTTTTTTCTTTTTGTTTTTGCCTAATTTGGATTTGTGTATAACTTGATCAGACTATGACAAGAATTGAGCATTTGCAGGTTGCTATAACACTACCTGTCCCATTTGACTTGACTACTGTTTATATATGCATTATTGCATTAGACCTTTTAGTGCATGGCTCAATGTAAATGAAACAGCTATTACCGAAAAGCTGAAGTGTTATCTGGAAGAACATGATTTGGTAAAAGAAAAATGAATATAGCAAAATCTGCATATAATATGTTTAGGAATAAACAAGGATTAAAGTAAAGCTAGGGACAATTTGTAGTTTAAGTACTGTACATTTTAGTTCTGCTTGATCTTCCAGGTAAACTCGAGCCGGCCCGTGAATTGTGAAGTCTTTTTTTTTACCTTAATTTAATTTTTTGTTGGAGAAAGTAGAAAATATGCACATGCAAAATATGAACATAAGTAATCATAGTAGTTTGTAACAGTTAATTAAGTGTTGGGACACCTAGTAAAGGTGTAACAATATACCAGTTTGCAGGTGATACAAAATGCTTCAAAATGGTATGTCATGATCAGAGTTTATTGATAACAGTATACCGGGGTTTTTTTTCTTCACCAGTATGAGACAGTCTGAAACTAGCTTTGAGCACACAAATGCCTCTTATTGGGATTAACATGAGCTACTGAAGAACCCAAGAGCAAAGAGTTCTGTTTGGAATAATTTTTCACTAAAATGGGAATTTAGCACTAATAAAATTGACAAAACTGTTGCTGTGTGATATGTGCAAACCTGAAATCAAGCACACAGGTGGTACAACACCTCATGTTTCATTTACCGTGTCAACATCAATCATAAGTACTGTGCAACATGCAACAGAGTGACACAACCTCTAACGCAATAGCCAAAGGTTAAATCAAGAGTACTTATTGTTTTAGATTGACAACCAAAGAGTGCGGATATGCTAGGTGCACAGACTAAATACAAATCTTCATCACCAACGTCCACAGCTATCACTAGTACCATTGCTAGTTTCATCATTCACGATTTGCGGCCATACAATGTTGTATCAAACAAAGGATTTTTAAACATGGCATTGGTGCTTAATCCATGATATGTTGTGCTATCTAGACATGTCTTCTCTGAGAAAATTATCCCAGATATGTATTTACAAGTCAAGGAAGACGTAAAAGCTTGATTATACTTAGCATCTGAGGTTGCATTACCAACTGACAGTTGGACTTCCAGAGAAATGGCATCTTGTTCCAGTAACTTCATGTTTTATGTCTCTTGATTGAAAATGAAAATATTGCTGCAGTTCTGTTGTAATCTTTTAATGAATGGATAATTCCATCCTATCCTCCACTGGTAACTGACAATGCTTCAAACATGGTTGTCACAGCATCAGAAGCTGGATGTAACCTACATATTTGTTGCTATGGACAGACTTTAAATTTAGCTGCCCAGAAAGACCTGAAAATCAGTGATGTTCACAAACTTCTTGGCAGGATAAGATCAATTGTCAGCTTTTTTCATTGCAGTGCAGTTTGCTGCAGAAATACTCAAAAACACAATTGAGCTTCTAAACTTAACAAAACACAAATTAATTCAAGATGTTTGTATGTTATGAAACTCAGCAGCTGACATGATCGAAAGGTTTCTCGAACCACAACCAGCTGTATATGCTGCCCTAATCAGCCAAGATGTATGCAGTGTGAACAAAGATGTAAGTACCTTGTTGGAAACTGATATTAGCAATGCTGAATAAGTATTGGCATGTTTTAAGCCACTACGGACAGTCAAAACAGTGTTGTGCACAGTCGAAACACCCACCATATCCATTATTCTTCCACTGCAAAATCAACTGTTGAATAAATTTATGGCACCATCTGATTATGATTCAACATTTGTGAAATAAACAAAAGCAACTATTGTAAATGATCTTTCTACCAGATATGAAGTAAACAAGGATTTTCCTCCAGATAGCAACTGCTCTGAACCCCAGGTTCAAAATCCTCCCTTTTCTGACAAACAACAATCAATTTGAAGTCTTCAACTGCTTGGCTCTGGCTGCATTCACTTCTTACAAACAAAATCAGCCAAAGAAAGTTAAACAGGTATGCCAACAGGATTCAGCTACTGATGTTCCACCTCTTCTTGTATTACCAGCCTTGTCAGCTGAGGATATCGGTACAACTACATCTCAGCAAATGTAAAGAACAAAGACAGATGAAGATGCTTCTGACTCATCCACATTATCTAAAGCTGATTCTATTTCTGTCTTATCAACATCTACTGATGCTTGCATTGTTTTAACAGATGCAAGTTATTTTTCTCCATAAATAACTAATTCTGGTCTTGCTTCCAGTTTTGGACTGATGTAAATGTTGTGAAAGTAGATACAAATACTGAAAAAGTAAGTGAAGAAATTGAGAGCTACAAGGATCAGGATTCCATTCCTCTTGCCCAGAATCCATTACAATGGTGGCGAGAATTGCTCTGCATACCAGCAACATCTGTCCATTCTGAAACAGTCTTCTGTTCCCTATATTGTTTCAAGCCAAAGGGCTGCAATCAGTGCCAAGAATGTGCTACTATTTCTGAAGAACATGCCTCAACCTTAATGTATCCTTTGTAAACACAATGATATCCTTTGAAACACAGCTAAATAAACTGACATCTTCCGGTTTTTTCCAGTTGTAAAAGTCCTTGTTTTATCCAGTCATTAAAATTTTTGTGTTCTTTATTTTATTGGAGAAATGTATAGTTTGACAGTGTTGCCAAGTTTCAAAATGAAGGCAAGGGGTTTACATCAGTGATCAAATTATATTGTTTCATTTTGATAGTCATGAAAATACTGTTTCTAGTCAGCCAAATAAAGTTCTTCTGTGATTTTATTTCTGCTGCCTGTTAAGTAATTAGTCTCACAGGTTCAAACGAAGGAAGGTTTGGAGTCACTGATATTATTAATTTACTATATCATTCATTTTGCTGATCAAAGTAAGATATTAATCAATGTGATAATTTGTGATTATGTGTAGTTTTTCTTGTATTTTTATCCCTTGTCACGATTGTACTGCAAGAAATGAATCTTTAGATCATTTTGATTTTAAGACCTTCTAATCAGACAAAATAATTCTATAACTCTTTTGCAGTATTTTTGTTTCTTGCTTGTAGAAATTTAAACAAGTTGATTTATTTATTGTTTTCTAAACAAGTGATGTGATTATTACAGTTACTGGGTGCTTTTGTGGAATTAAAAGCAAGATAGTTTCATTTTTTACTTCATATTTTATTAAATGCAAGGAAATTGCTCATTATTGCATATGCAAAATCAACATTCAAGTCATACATGCTATCAATGCCATATTGCAATACATTTTTTCCTGGCTATTTCTAACACCTAGAATGTATTTGTTTTCCACATGCATATACATCTTAGGACACAGAAATGTTTTTCATGTCCCAAGATTTACAGCCATTATGGTAATCAACATAAAATGTCTTAAAAACTTTAAAGTTTAGACATTGGACCATTGACAAGTCGAGCCCCCTTTTTTCAGGCCATTATTTTTTCCTAAATAATTTTGCTTTCTCATGAGTCTGTATGGTATATATAATCTATACATGGTATACACAATCTGTACACATTTTCTCCAGTCAACAAAAACTTGTGAGACATTCCATACCTTCTTAGTTGTTAAATATTTGATAATAGTAGTGAATAATGTTGATAATATACAAGTTTTGTAGTCTTTGATATAGTGTGATTCCGTGGTTAAATTGTAGAAAAAGCTATAGACCTGTTTGATAAGGGTTGTTTCCTCCCTTGCTTGAGTTATCATTATTTGTTAGATCTAATTCCGGTGAGCAAAAATCTGATGAAATGACATCTAATAAAGGAATCGCTGACTCATGCTCTTTTGACAAGCTATCAGTTCATGAATTGAAGGTTTATTTAAGATATAGAGGTGCACACGTGTCAGGGAGAAAATGTTTTGGATAAATGGACTTTAAACGGCTTAAGGGATAGTGATTTGAATCATTTGTCGATGTTCAGAACAGAATATTTGTACAATTATCTTGTAATGAACAGTTTGAGAATTTTTAATTGTAAAATGACGAATATCAAGAAGCAGTTGAAGGCTAAAGTTTTTTTTATAAAGACAGACGTGCACTCAGTTGCATATCACACAATTTTGCAGGAGTGCTTGCATTGATATGTGAAGGCCAAAGTAATTCCATCGTTGCTAAACAATTCTAAGAAGAAAATTGACTTATTCATCATTTTATTTTTGCTCACATAGATTGGGTAATATGCACACTGTTAGTAAATAGGCACATATAATTTTGCTTTAGTGTCCTTTTAAGGAAAGTCAGTTTTTTTTTTAAATTTTATAAACACCCCCACCCACCCCGCCAAACATATGACCATATCCAGCCCTGGTGATACTGAGCTTCTATTATGCCTCTTATTAAAAAATAAGTTTTATCTGCTGGAAAAGAATTAAAATTTCAGTACACCATCGAATTCCACAAAAAGTTCATGATTATGCCGTATATATTGACCTTCTTATTTTCCCATGTGTTGTCATTGTAAAAATATATATGTTCATATATATATATATATATATATATATATATATATATATACACACACACACACACACGGTCTCTGCTAACCTTGCTGTGCCATTTTTGCTCCCCAAAATTTTGTCAACAGGTCAATTTAAATCTTTATTTATGAAGATCATGCAAGGGGAGGTAATAAACCACAGGAGATAACAACCCTTATTGAACAGGGCTATATGCAAATGATCTTTCAAAGTCTATTAATCTATGGTTTGATTGATTTTGCAAATATTTTTTAGTTCAACTGTATTGCAACTTTAATATTATTAAAATTATTTCCTCCAAAACAACTTGTTATATGGTATGTTGATTAATTATTAATGTTAAAATAGATAAATAAGGAAATATAAGAATATTATTATTGGTGTTAAGAGTATTGATTTTGAAACAGAGAAAGACAATGCATTTTAATATGAAATTTTTCTATTTGTAGTATTGCCAAAAGAGACCTTCTTGTGAGAGTGGCTCTAGTCAATTTCCTCTGCAAGCTGAATCCTAGCCATGAGAGCCACTGTAACCTTGCAACTAACCTATGTTGTATAATTCTAAAGACATGCAAAGAAATTTCTGAAACCACAATTCAGACAATCAGCAACACATTATCTCATCGCCAGAAACATAGACTGGTCCAGACACTCTTGCTACTGGAGTCTTTCCTCTCAGAGGTTAATATTTGTGTTTGTTGTTTTCTTTTTTTTTCTCAAGTCTAAACGACATGATTCCTGTATGATGAAATGTGATATGTAGAAATTGCTTTTCTGGTATCAAAGGTGACAGAATTTGGTTGAGGATTTTTGGCAGAGCTTCCTACTAATCCTTACTGGTCAGACTGTGTTTTGCGGAACCCTTGTTTACTGTCACCATAATATTAAGAATTCACTGTTTATTTATTGTGTACCAATTCAGTGCTCAAAAAGTCAGATACCTGGGGCTCTTCTAAATTTAGATCAGGCCTGTCCTGTATTCAACGTGAATTGACCTTTGGGGTTGTTGAAAAAAATATAATTTCTCAGAGGAAATTTTGATCACACTGGTGAAATATAACATGTGTAAATATATTTTCAAGATCTTGACATACTTGCCATAACATGATGCAGTCTAAATCAGATCACAACTGTCCTTCATGAAATTAATCAAACTGAATCATGGCGTGTCATGCTGAAAATATTATCTTGTATTCCCAAAATACTTGACATGGTTGTGTTATAAGAAAACACAATTTTCTGTAGTCTTCATAAATGAAAAAAACAATTAAAAAGAAACATCACTCTTAGTATTTGCCCAATACATACAGCATGAATAAATGGTAATTGTTTATGACTAAAACTGATTTAAAACTATCCTTTAGGCAGTTTAATAGCAGCAATTAAAGACAAAGAGGTCAGTATAAACCATGATTTCATATATTAATGGGCGACAGTAGCTAGTGAGATGTGTTTGAAGGCTACAGTGGGTGAGCCCATTGTATTAATTTGCATATGTAGCAACCCATTATAGGTGATCAACGAGATCCTAGATACGTGTACAAGAACAAAAGTTATTACATATCATTGCCTTGATTGAGAATATTTAAGCCATTTCTTTGAAGTATCATCAAAGTGCAACATGAATAAATTTCAGAACTGCTAATTGACAAAGTTTGATGCATGCCAACACAAAAAAATCCAAAGACATTTAAAAACATTAACCCAATGCAGATAAGGGACAAGCGTCAATTCGGCTCTGACCAGGATTCACTCAGATGATCCAGCAGATAATTTTGAATACCAAGACCATCCATTGTAGAGTGAGAGTGGTGATGAACACTAATGACACTTGCATTACCTTCAAACCCCATAGAACCCTATTGAATTTATATTAGAATTGTAATGATTGCAACTTTGTATTACAATATTGAAAAAGGGGAAATTTTGGGCATGTGGAAATTTGAGTCCAGACTGCTGGAATTTCAGTCAGCACCTTGTGAGTTTATTTAGGTCACCAGCCCTGGGCCTGTGTCTAAAAAAAAGTTTTGGGGAGTACTGCAATTGTTCATAGATTTGATAAACATGACAACTTTTAAAAAACATGGGAAAAGTTTCAACCTGTGAAGCATATACAACCCTTCTTTCTCAATAGAAGACCCCATAGGTTTAAGTATCTTTGGAAATATCATTTTAGATAGATCTATGAAACAAATGGACAAAGAAAAGAATCCACTGATGTTAGTCAACAGAATAAATGCTTCATTAAATTAAAATAATGTATGTACTCACTTAATAAGGTGAGTCCAACTGTATGATGTAATGACAGATCTGGGTCTGTGCGTTTATTAGATGTTGTTGTTGTAAGGTTTAATGCCACTTTTCAGCACCTGATGGGCTATACATGGCGACCAGTATAAATGGTAGAAGAAGAACCCGGGAAAACCCCAGAAAGAACCACCAACTCACAAGAAGCTACTGACAAGCTTTCCCACATTGGCCAAACCTGAGACTCAAACCCATGCAAACAGAGGTGAGATGGCCATGATTTGATACAGTGAGTGCTTTAGACCACTCGGCCACTCGGGGCTGCTTGTTAGAAAAAATTATTTCTGAGATTGCTTTGATTCAGTAGAATGCCGAACTTCCATAATTTGCATTTCAGGAAGAAGAGCTACCATTTCTCAGTAAGTGAATGATATACACAAATTCTAAGTGGTTCAGGTTCAAGTTCTGATTTTTTTAACCATTTTTTTTCTTCTCTATTTTATAAACTCCAACTGAAAAGAAATTCTTAAAATGCTACGTTTTTCATTGTGCAGAAATGCCACCAAATTATGACAAACTATGGGAAATGCCAGCAAAGTATGACAAAGTGAGGGAAATCCCAGCAAAGTATGACAAAGTAACTTAAGCTTTGTCGGTTCTTACAGACAATTCATTATATTGAGTGACTTGATTATAAAACTGTAGGACTTTTACTGTGGATGTGAACACTTGGTAGCTTCATTTTTAAGTTGGAATGGTCTGGATTTATACCTACTGGACATTTTGAAAACCTAGTCATGAAGGCATTTTCACATTGATTTTTCTTTGCAGGATGCAGCAAAAGAAATTTACCCCATCTTGTGGTCATCTATAATAGAGGAGTATCAGCCATCAGTACGAAACATGTTCGAATGGATGGTCTTTTCACTTGCATCTAGGTATCCCAGCTTAGTGAAAGACATATGGGACCTTTTTACAAAGGTAAAAAAAGTTCAAGCTCTGTTTACTTTCATTATGTACTTTGAATCCCCTTTTATTTGTTGGTTATTAATTTCTAATGATTCCATGGTTGGTACATGTTCAAACAGTGTGATAAAGGTACAAATGCATTCGCATCAGACTGGGGCAATTTCATTAGTTTATTCTTTCTTTTTTTCTCATTTTTCTTGTCAACATTTATTTATGAATACAATAATTGCTTTGGGGGCCCAGAGTGGCTGAATGGTCTAAAGCGTTCTCCGTTATGGATCACTGCCATCTCACCTATGTCTGCATGGGTTCGAGTCTAAGATTCGGCTAATGTAGTTATGTGAGAAAGCTTGCCAGTAGCTTCTCATGGGTCGGTGAAATAGTGTGCTGAAAAAATAGTGTTAAGCCCTATAACAACAATAACAACAAGAAATTCTTTAAATCATGGTATATAATTTTTGAAACATTTCTTGACCATAAATGAGGCTGAAAGTGACAATTGCATAACATTAAAGCATAACATGAGGATGCATTTAATCAGTAACAGTCAAATGTTCACAAATAGACAACTTTTGTCTCCTTTATTTCTGTGTTTGATAGTTCTTGATACAGTTTAGACTTATTTGCTATAATTGTTCTTTAGAACTTCCCTTTAGCTAGAAAGTACCACTCTCACACAATGACTGTTTGTATTATTGGTTTTTGTGTGAGCATCAGTGCTACCCATTGGAAAAAAAGGATACAAAATCAAAGTAGAATCCAGAATGTTTTTAGTACATTTTAATAAAACCAAGTTTTGCACTGGTATAATAAAACATTTAAATCTGGGGCTACCCATTTCTGTTATAGAAAAACTGTAGATGTATCACAATTTTTCTCAGTCTAGTGTTGCTTCAATTCTTGTTTTAAGTTATTCATTTATTATTTATTTTTAGTTATCACAGTTTTTGAGAAGAATGAATTGCATGCCATTTAAGAAATGTGTTTCTAAATATAGGATCAGGATTGACATGTGTACCCTACTTTTAGACAGCTGTGAAAAATTTCCAGACTAAAATTTGTTTGAGTGGGGTGGAGGTGGGTCATTGCATGTGATGCAAATAATACTTCATGACAAGAAATGTTACTGCAGATGTGCTCGAAGTTTTGGATGGCTATAACTGTAAATTACAGTTTTCCATTTTATTTTCATTTGTCATGGTCATTTTTACTTTACTTAATTTAATTTATTACATTATTCTGAAGAAAAAACAACAAAATCTGGCATTTAAATTTCTTCTGTGTTTTGCATTTTTTCCAGTTCTGTGTTCTTAATCATAAATAACAAGTTCATTATCTTCATCCCCTGCAAAATTCCATTATTATTACAGACTGTAACTTCAACTAGCTTTTCTGCATTCACCTGGATACAGTTTGTAGTAAAACTTGCACCATGCTTGGAAATACTTTGCTGAGTGTATAAATAGTGAATTGTTTCATAAATAGAAGCAGATAATCGTAGCTAATTGTGTTGGATCTTTTTGAAGTCCAAAATCCTGTTTTTATATGATGCTGTTTTATATGGCAAGTGGATAAGTTTGACATTTTTAAGTTACAATTAGTGTGTGATGTATGCAATTACCATGCTGACTCATGTAAAACAAGCAACCACCCACGTTATGTGTAACATGCACCCACTTATACCATTACCACCTTCTGGTTCATTTTTAACATGTACCCATTTGTACTATTACCAAATTGAATCATGTGTTCCATGCACTCTCCCATGCCATAATTATATTTTGGCTCATGTGTAACATGTACTGTTATCATATTGTCTGATATGTAACATGGGCTGAATGGAATGTTTACCCAACCATACCCTAACCACATGGTTGCCTGTGCATAATCCACCTACCTGTATAATCACCATATTGTTGGCACAATAACATGTACACCCACCTATACTTTTACCATATGAACTGATGTGTAACAGGCAGTCAAATATTCCATTACCATATTAGCTCATGTATAACATTCACCCATCAGTACTATTACCACATTGACTCTTCACATTCTAATATGTGCCCACCTTGACCATCTCCATATCAGACCCTGTTTAATATGTACCCTCCTATACCATCAGCATATTGACTCATTTGTAACATATTGGTTGATGTGTAACATGTACCTGCCTAATCCATTACCATATTGACTCAAGTGTAACATGCCTACACCTATACCATTACCATAGTACCTGATGTGTAAAAGAAATCAATCTTTATCATTTTTTCCAACATGCTAAAAATTCACCTACCTGTATTATCACAATATCAGAACCTTTGTAATATGTACCCTTCTATACCAATACTATTTTGGCTCATGTGTAACATGTTGGCTGATGTGTAACATGCACCCACCTAATCCATTACCATATGACTCATGTATTACATCTATCCACCTATACCAATACAGATTGACTCAAGTGTAACATGCTAAAATCCACCTACCTATACCATGACCTTATTGGATTCTTTGTAATATGTACTCTCCTATACCATTACCATTTTGGCTAATTCGTAACATGTTTGTTGATGTATATAATGCACCCACCTGATCCATTACCATATTGACTAAAGTGTAACATGCCTACACTGATCCATTACCATATTGACTAAAGTGTAACATGCCTACACTTATACATTACCATATTGCTTGATATGTAAAAGGCATCCATCTTTACCATTTTTTCAACATGCTAAAATTCACCCACCTACATTATCACAATATCTGACCCTTTGCATTATGTACCCTTCTATGCCATTACTGGTTTGGTTACCATATCAACTTGTGTGTGAGATGCATATCATTACCATTCTGACTCGTGTATAACATTCAAACACCCATACCATTACCATATCAACTTGTGTGTGAGATGCGTCCACCTGTATATCATTAACATACTGACTCATGTATAACATTCACATACCATTACCATATCAACTTGTGTGTGAGATGCATCCACCTGTATATCATTACCATACTGACTCATGTATAACATTCACATACCATTACCATATCAACTTGTGTGTGTGATGCATCCACCTGTATATCATTACCATACTGACCCATACCATTACTATATTGAATTGAGTATAACATACTAACATGCACCACCTGTACAATTGTCATATTGGTTTCATATAACATGCACCTGTACAATTGTCATATTGCATTCATATAACATGCACCACCTGTATAATTGTCATATTGGTTTAATATAACATGCACCACCTGTACAATTGTCATATTGCATACATATAACATGCACCACCTGTACAATTGTCATATTGGTTTCATATAACATGCACCACCTGTACAATTGTCATATTGCATTCATATAACATGCACCACCTGTACAATTGTCATATTGGTTTCATATAACATGCACCACCTGTACAATTGTCATATTGCATTCATATAACATGCACCACCTGTACAATTGTCATTGGTTTCATATAACATGCACCACCTGTACAATTGTCATATTGCATTCATATAACATGCACCACCTGTACAATTGTCATATTGCATTCATATAACATGCACCACCTGTACAATTGTCATATTGTGTTCATATAACATGTGCCATCTGGACCATTACTGTATTGGCTCATGTATAGCATGGCCCCAGTTATACTATTAACATTTTAGTTCTAGTGTAATGTACACTCATCTGTATCATTACAATATTGTCTGTTGTGTAACATGTACCAAAACATACAAGTACGCTATTGGCTGGAGTATATACACTAACATGCATGCATTTGAGAACAGTGTACACCCAAGTCTGCCATATCATAATTTCTGGAAAATATCAAGAACTGTAAAATAAAAAACAGCAAAGACCCTGATCTGTTTGAACATTATGTGAAGACACACCAGGGTTAGTATTGTTAGCATGTGTCATTATGGTATAACATGTTCCATAATGTATGTGACAGTTTACAGCAATATAATGTAGTGCCTTGGTCATAATGTATGTGACAGTTTACAGCAATATAATGTAGTGCCTTGGTCATAATGTATGTGACAGTTTACAGCAATATAATGTAGTGTCTTGGTCATAATGTATGTGACAGTTTACAGCAATATAATGTAGTGCCTTGGTCATAATGTATGTGACAGTTTACAGCAATATAATGTAGTGCCTTGGTCATAATGTATGTGACAGTTTACAGCAATATAATGTAGTGCCTTGGTCATAATGTATGTGACAGTTTACAGCAATATAATGTAGTGCCTTGGTCATAATGTATGTGACAGTTTACAGCAATATAATGTAGTGCCTTGGTCATAATGTATGTGACAGTTTACAGCAATATAATGTAGTGCCTTGGTCATAATGTAGGTGACAGTTTACAGCAATATAATGTAGTGCCTTGGTCATAATGTATGTGACAGTTTACAGCAATATAATGTAGTGCCTTGGTCATAATGTATGTGACAGTTTACAGCAATATAATGTAGTGCCTTGGTCATAATGTATGTGACAGTTTACAGCAATATAATGTAGTGCCTTGGTCATAATGTATGTGACAGTTTACAGCAATATAATGTAGTGCCTTGGTCATAATGTATGTGACAGTTTACAGCAATATAATGTAGTGCCTTGGTCATAATGTAGGTGACAGTTTACAGCAATATAATGTAGTGCCTTTGTCATAATGTATGTGACAGTTTACAGCAATATAATGTAGTGCCTTGGTCATAATGTAGGTGACAGTTTACAGCAATATAATGTAGTGCCTTGGTCATAATGTATGTGACAGTTTACAGCAATATAATGTAGTGCCTTTGTCATAATGTAGGTGACAGTTTACAGCAATATAATGTAGTGCCTTTGTCATAATGTATGTGACAGTTTACAGCAATATAATGTAGTGCCTTGGTAATAATGTGACAGTTTACAGCAATATAATGTAGTGCCTTGGTCATAATGTATGTGACAGTTTACAGCAATATAATGTAGTGCCTTGGTCATAATGTAGGTGACAGTTTACAGCAATATAATGTAGTGCCTTGGTCATAATGTAGGTGACAGTTTACAGCAATATAATGTAGTGCCTTGGTCATAATGTATGTGACAGTTTACTATAGGATTAAATGATCATGGTTGGGTATTTATTGATGTGTAAATTTTACCTAATCACTCACAAAGTAAATAAAGTCCGAAGGACTTTATGTTAACTTTGTGAGTGATTAGGTAAAATTTACACATCAATAAATACCCAACCATGATCATTTAATCCTTATAATTCCAATTTTATCATTTCTATCGTCAAATTAACTTATTCCATCAATAATGCATTCGAATTTACGTAGCGCGTAGTTACCTTTCATTCGGCGTTTCACACCGCCCCGTAATGCATAACCTGTACAGAATCACACGAAGAAATTGACTACAGCCACAGTTACGTTTATTCATAAACTTCATGTTTTACATCATAGGCAATGGCTACCGTGGTTTTTAACACATTTTGTTTACTGACAACATTCTTGTTAAATTTTAGTCAGTCCCATCTGTTACGTCAGATGACCATGACCTTACATAATAACTGATACCGACTAAACAAGTGTGCTAAATTAAATTTCAATCAAACCTGAAATCATTATGGATTTTTTCAGTGAATACTTCCAATTTTTCTGGAAATATGAACAAGATGATGCTATCCCTTACTATATAAAGGTAACAATGAAATAAATTCTATACAAGAGTAACATTTTATGTCATTCTCAGCAGCGTTAATACTTAACAAGACCCACTCGGTGATCTAGTGAGAAATGAAATGTGACTACTGTCACAGTTACGTTGTAGCAGACGAATGCTAAATTGCATAGTAAACTATGCATTTGAATCAAAGAATATTGGAAAAAGTATAAAAAGTGTAAAAGTTATATTTATTTGCAGAATTATATATTTTACAGATGACAAAATCGTTTCACAATAACGTGTCTGCAATGTTTATTTATATTTCAAAAACCGAAAGTAGTCCCAGAATTTATCGAAGTGTAAACAATTCCTGATCAACATCACGTGACCGTTTACATCCAATCATATTACAGGAAATTCGTTTAATTCATAAAAATTGGAATTATAGCAATATAATGTAGTGCCTTGGTCATAATGTATGTGACAGTTTACAGCAATATAATGTAGTGCCTTGGTCATAATGTATGTGACAGTTTACAGCAATATAATGTAGTGCCTTGGTCATAATGTAGGTGACAGTTTACAGCAATATAATGTAGTGCCTTTGTCATAATGTATGTGACAGTTTACAGTAATATAATGTAGTGCCTTGGTCATAATGTATGTGACAGTTTACAGCAATATAATGTAGTGCCTTGGTCATAATGTATGTGACAGTTTACAGCAATATAATGTAGTGCCTTTGTCATAATGTAGGTGACAGTTTACAGCAATATAATGTAGTGCCTTTGTCATAATGTATGTGACAGTTTACAGCAATATAATGTAGTGCCTTGGTCATAATGTAGGTGACAGTTTACAGCAATATAATGTAGTGCCTTGGTCATAATGTATGTGACAGTTTACAGCAATATAATGTAGTGCCTTGGTCATAATGTAGGTGACAGTTTACAGCAATATAATGTAGTGCCTTGGTCATAATGTAGGTGACAGTTTACAGCAATATAATGTAGTGCCTTGGTCATAATGTAGGTGACAGTTTACAGCAATATAATGTAGTGCCTTGGTCATAATGTAGGTGACAGTTTACAGCAATATAATGTAGTGCCTTTGTCATAATGTAGGTGACAGTTTACAGCAATATAATGTAGTGCCTTGGTCATAATGTAGGTGACAGTTTACAGCAATATAATGTAGTGCTTTGGTCATAATGTAGGTGACAGTTTACAGCAATATAATGTAGTGCCTTTGTCATAATGTATGTGACAGTTTACAGCAATATAATGTAGTGCCTTGGTCATAATGTATGTGACAGTTTACAGCAATATAATGTAGTGCCTTTGTCATAATGTATGTGACAGTTTACAGCAATATAATGTAGTGCTTTGGTCATAATGTATGTGACAGTTTACAGCAATATAATGTAGTGCCTTTGTCATAATGTAGGTGACAGTTTACAGCAATATAATGTAGTGCCTTGGTCATAATGTATGTGACAGTTTACAGCAATATAATGTAGTGCCTTGGTCATAATGTATGTGACAGTTTACAGCAATATAATGTAGTGCCTTGGTCATAATGTATGTGACAGTTTACAGCAATATAATGTAGTGCCTTGGTGATAATGTGACAGTTTACAGCAATATAATGTAGTGCCTTGGTCATAATGTAGGTGACAGTTTACAGCAATATAATGTAGTGCCTTGGTCATAATGTAGGTGACAGTTTACAGCAATATAATGTAGTGCCTTGGTCATAATGTATGTGACAGTTTACAGCAATATAATAAATTGCCTTGGTCATAATGTATGTGACAGTTTACAGCAATATAATGTAGTGCCTTGGTCATAATGTATGTGACAGTTTACAGCAATATAATGTAGTGCCTTTGTCATAATGTATGTGACAGTTTACAGCAATATAATGTAGTGCCTTGGTCATAATGTATGTGACAGTTTACGGCAATATAATGTAGTGTCTTGGTCATAATGTATGTGACAGTTTACAGCAATATAATGTAGTGCCTTTGTCATAATGTATGTGACAGTTTACAGCAATATAATGTAGTGCCTTGGCCATAATGTACAGCATTAGAGTATATCATGGTCAGTAGCTTATCTATGACAGTGCACAGCAATATTGTATACTGTGATCAATAGCTTGTTTCCTAGGATACTTGGTATACTGTGTTCATTACCTGATTTCGTAGGGTACATGGTATACTGTGTTCATTAGCTTGTTTCATAGGGTGCATGGTATACTGTGTTCATTACCTGATTTCACAATGTCATGCAGCTGCATTCATGCCTTTCTTTGTATATATATTTCAGTGTCGCAACAAGAGAAGTGTGGTGATATGTTCCCTCCTTTGTAGCATCTCACATGTAGGTCCTTATCTGACACCGGATTTACAGGTAGGCCCTCCTTTGTAGCATCTCACATGTAGGTCCTTATCTGACACCGGATTTACAGGTAGGCCCTCCTTTGTAGCATCTCACATGTAGGTCCTTATGTGACACCAGATTTACAGGTAGGTCCTTATCTGACACCAGATTTACAGGTAGGTCCTCCTTTGCTTATATAATATTGAAGAGGTTTTTTTTCTAGACAAAGTGGATTAGTTTAACACCCCTTTGTACTAACAAAAAATAAGATTTTATATTCATGGACTCAGCACATAGATGGAATATAATTATGTATGTTTTTTGGGGGGAGGTGTGGGTGTTTGCCACAGGTCATTGTTTACATTTTCCTTGCCTTGTTGGAAAAAAGCTTACATATTGTGTTATGGTTGGTACTTATACAGAATGTATTACTAGAAGGGATATAGAGTTACACACTGTAATGGTTGGTATTTATTTATACAGAATATATTGCATGCAGGGTTTCAGAACTTGGTTAAGTTAATCATCAGAAAGTTACACAATGTAATGGTTGGTATATATCATGCTAGCAGGTATACAAGATTAGTTATGTTAATCAAAAGCAAGAACTTTGCTTACACAAGATGATAACCATGAGTTATTGCAGACTTATGAATAACAGTTTTGCAGTAAATTAATAAACCACTTTACATATTTACATAATTTTAAATATTTCATTTAAAATTGATTTTAAGTGATGTGAAAAGAGTTACACTTGCTAATAGGCCATATTTGTGAGAGATGATTTTTAACTCACTGATTAGGAACATGTAAGTTGTCAAAAATTGGTGACAACATCTTTCCAATGGCAGTGTTTTAGGCTGTGTACTTGATCATAGGTATATGTACATACACAAAACAATAATTTTCTTTTGTAAATTACAG
The DNA here is from genome assembly GCA_029339505.1 of Unio delphinus. Taxonomy (NCBI): domain Eukaryota; kingdom Metazoa; phylum Mollusca; class Bivalvia; order Unionida; family Unionidae; genus Unio; species Unio delphinus. Next base: position 8,365,369 of record JAQISU010000054.1, read on the forward strand.
GTCGACTTTTACAATGAAGCCTTCGCCCATGTTCTACCATTGACAATGGCTCACCACTACAACATCCGTATATTTGCTCAGGCCACACTGGTAAAGCTGTGGCGGCAGTGTGAAGAACTCAAGCTGGAAAGTGTCTGGCAATCTCACATGGTTATTAGGCATTGCATGGACTTTAGTCAGTCCAATAAGTAAGTTTAGCCTCCCTAGCAGGCCAACTATAACTTCTGTAAAGGGTTTTACAAGTGTTCATATTTACAAAACTGAATGAATACAGCTATGAGCTTTATGCAGCCATATCAATAACTTATTACCGATCAAGATAAAATGATAATAGAGGATCTTTACCAGTATATGTTGCACTGTATTAAAGGAATATAGAATTCATGTCAGTATCGATTGCACTTTTTCTTACACTGCATTTAAGCAGTTGAAACTTCATTTCATTATCGATCATACTGCATTCAGACGATAGAGAATTCATGTCAGTATCTGTCACACTGCATTCAGACGATAGAGAATTCATGTCAGTATCTGTCACACTGCATTCAGACAATAGAGAATTCATGTCAGTATCTGCAAAACTGCAGTTAGACAATAGAGAATGAATTCATATCAGTATCTATCACACTGCATTCATACAATAGAGAATTCATGTCAGTAACTATCACTGCATTCAGACAATAGATAATTCATGTCAGTAACTATCACACTGCATTCAGACAATAGAGATTTCATGTCAGTATCTGTCACACTGCATTTTGACAACAGAGAATTCAGACAATATAGAATTTGTGTCAGTAACTATCACACTGCATTCAGAAAATAGAGAATTCATGTCAGTATCTGTCACACTGCGTTCAGACAATAGAGAATTCATGTCAGTATCTGTCACACTGCATTCAGACCAAAAAGAATTCATGTCAGTATCTATCACACTGCATTCAGACAAAAAAGAATTCATGTCAGCATATATTGCACTGCATTCAGACAATAGAGACTTTAGGTCAGTATCAATCACACTGCATTCAGACAAAAGAATTCATGTCAGTATCTATCACACTGCATTCAGACAAAAGAATTCATGTCAGTAACTATCACACTGCATTCAGACAAAAGAGAATTCAGTTCAGTATCTATCACACTGCATTCAGACAAAAGAATTCATGTCAGTAACTATCACACTGCATTCAGAGTATCTGTCACACTGCATTTTGACAACAGAGAATTCAGACAATAGAGAATTTAGGTCAGTATCTATCACACTGCATTCAGACAATAGAGAATTCATGTCAGTATCTGTCACTGCATTCAGACAAAAAGAATTCATGTCAGTATCTATCACACTGCATTCAGACAATAGAGAATTCATGTCAGTATCTATCACTTTGCATTTATACAATAGAGAATTCATGTTAGTTTCTCTCACACTGCATGCAGATAATAGAAAGTTCTTGTTAGTTTCTCTCACACTGCATTCAGACAATAGATAAATTCATGTTAGTTTCTCAGTGGTCAAACAAAAGATAAATTCATGTCAGTTTCTCTCACACAATGAGAGAATTAATGTCAGTTTCTCTCACGCTGCATTCAGACAATAGATAATTTCATGTTAGTTTCTCTCACACTGTTCAGACAATAAATAAATTCATGTCAGTTTCTCTCACACTGTGTTCAGGCAATAGTGAATTCATATAAACGATCACAGATCTTGCAAGACATTTTATTACCTAAGCCAATATTAACTGAAGTTATAAAGTATGGTAAAATAACAAAATTAGGTACAAAATACAAAATGAATACAAGTATTAAATGATAACATGTTCATAAACTTTATTATATATACACCAGAGTAAGTGATCTTGTCAAAATCAAACTACCTGTTCACCTCGTGATTTTGACAGACAGTCTGTCCTATACATGTCTCATTCAGATTCTCATTCAGCAACTTCACTTTTTCTATTTTTTTTCACAATGAAAACCAATGCGAAATGTTTGCCTTAGATCAGACTTTTTTTTTCAGTTACAGAATAAGATAACTTTGACAAGCAGAGAATAATGAAACTGTTTTTACTTTAATACAGAAATATCAGCTAGACAAGTTTGGATTACATCAGTAATTTGAAACATCAGTTTTAAAAATAGTTCTTTGTTGTACATATATTTTATGCTTATTTTGTCGACATATTTTTGCAAGCATCTATCAAATTGGAATGAATTGAGATAGCTGAGTAAATGGCAGTTTGAACTGAGTAAAAAATGAAATATTTCAGCAGAAGTCTTATAATTAATATGAAGTGTAGAAAGAGCAAATAGTGTGGAACAGTAATTACTTTTCCTCATCATTTTAGCTTAAATTTCTACAAGTTTTTCCTCCTATTATTTTTGACAGTAACAGCTGAAAATCACTTGCCCAGTCAGACAAGCTGTTATACCTTTAACTTGTCCTGACCTTAGTTTCATTGTCTCATGCAATCAGGCTACCATTATCTAGAGTCCTGTACTCTTACCATATTCTATTCAACAGGTATGTAGTGTTACCTATGTACATATCACATACATCCTGTACAAAAGAATGAATTTCATTTTATTTCTACTTGATAACTGTCAGAGGACTTCTTGGATTGAAATCAGATTTGATATAAGTATTTAAACACTAAGAAATCTTGTTCTATTTCCATTTTCACCTATTTCCATGAAACATTGACTGAATTAAGGACACAATTTGAATTGGAGCCTTGCTGTTAAATACATCTAAGTTTCTTTAGTTATACTATGTTGGCATAGGCCACTGTTCTGTGGATGCATTTCTGCTTCTGCTTTTGTGAAAACAATGGAAATTGTGTTTCTGAAATTGCCATTTACAAAGTGCTGTCCTTGTGGAGTTTGTTTTTATTTGCCTGCCATTAAGTAAAGTTTATTGTGTTGTGATGTTGTCTGACTGTCTATTGCCAATTTCCTTTCTGAACTATAACTGGAGTTGATTACCATCTACAGTTTCCAAATTTTAAGGATGACTTTTACTGTGTTTTGTGGGTCAAATATCAAGGTTACTGTAACAGAGAAGAAAATTAGTTTGTATACAAGTTACTCACCATCTACAGTTCCAAATAGCTTTGAAAAGTTTGCAATTGTTATAATTTATAACAAATAACACTATCAGGTTTTGAGCCAAAAGGTTAAAAGTCAAGATTACTGTATATGTAAGAAGAGAAATGGTATCCACCATCTACAATTACCAACTTTGTGAATGGCAAGCACCTGGGGTAAGGAAAAATCATATCAAATTTGGGATTGAGGTCATTGTGACTAAAAATGTTTTCTTCACAATGATTTGATTTCTTCATCTATGTTTACCAAACATTGTGGGAGGCTTTCCTTGGAAAAATGAATTACCCTATGGATTTCAATAGTATTAGTTTTATATAACTTACCTGAACCAAACTAGGGTAAGAAAGACATTGATTTAGGAATCATAGAGGTAAAAGGTCATGTTTTCTTGAAAGTGAAAGTGAAAGAAGACAAATTTCTACTTCATAATAACATTTATTCTGAGTTACAATTATTGACCAAACTCAGTGGATGGTTTACATTTGAAGCAAGGACGTCATACGTCAGGGTCACTGTGACAGTGATTAAAAGTTGTTCCTCACAAAAATGTCTGTTGGCTACATAGAGGACTGTTGAACATAGTGCGAGGATATGGTATGATGTTTATGGTATTCTTGTTAGCAGAGTGATTATTTTGCCATAGTCTGACAAGAATAATATGAAGTTTATAAATAGAAAATAGACCATACCTTGCAATGCTCTATGTTCTCTTTGGGACCATAGGTAGTTAAGAACACACCATAACAGATCATAGCATTATTTTCATATGCTGCTTTTTCAAGGCATGTGATATGCCCACCTGCAGGCGCAGTGAACCTGTTTTACAGTCAATAATGGCATGTCATATCTTATTTACAATTATTTCTTACCTGTGTAGACCTATATTGGTGATTGACTTTAACATTCAATGTCTGTCCATTTACTTTACCTTTTCTACACAATGACTTCATTTCTTCAGCACAAACATTATATTCATATATAGGTAACTTTTTCTTGATGAAAGAAGGAAACATATTTTTTTATTTAGAGTCAAATTGTTAAAGCTAAATGCTTCCATGACTGATATCACAGATCAGGACCAAACTTTGTGAATGGCTTTACTTGGGGTAAGCTTGAAGGTCAAGGTGGGGTCAAAACAGCTGCAGACAAAGTTGCTTGACTGAATGGGAAAAAAATAGTTTCAGCACAAGCATTTCCATTGTCAGCTGTGTAACCTTCACCATAGTTTGTGAAATATTTAATATTTAGATAAGAAAGAAACCAATCGATTTGGGAGTACTTATCACGAAGATCGTTCTGTCTAAACAAAATGCAGTTTTTGTTCAAAATACAAAACAGAAGCTGCACTTAATTCATTAAGTGTGTAATGTTTGCAATAGCTATTATTACCATAAATAACCTAATTATAACCAATTTCAAACAAGTCCCATTCTACATGATGTTTCATTTCTAAAATTCAGGTATTTTCACAAAAGTATTACTTATAAACATTTAAATTACTCTTTACCTTTCATTAATCTTATTGTTCATTTTTTCTTTCAGCAATTCAAATAAGAATGTGAGGAAATTACTTGAAAATTTCTTTTTTCAAGTTCTGGATTTCAAGAGAGATTTTAGCATAGAGGTGAGAGTAATAAATGGTATTATTTTTACATGTGATTATCATTTGTTTCTGTATGGTGATTTCTGTTTTGGATGATTTGATAGACTTTTGTTGGAAACAGAATTTGGAATCAAAATGCCCCACACATTTTTAACACATTAAAAAATTTCTTACACTTTTTTTAGCTGATTAAGGCATGACTGTTTACAACAGAATCTTGTTGAGGTCATGTCCATTTGTCTTCTACTTAGTGAATACATTCCAAATCTTCAACTGAATGTATTCACTAAGTACAATAAAAATGGACATGACAAATCATCAACTGAATGTTGGCTCTGATAGTTTATGAGTTGAGTGCCCCAGGTAGTATTTGGGAAATTTGGAATCAAGTCCAGTTGTGCACATTTTCCCCCTGTGATATTTGGTGCAGGTGAGATCAGCCATTTTGCAGGAAGGAAACAGGTCACAGATGCCAGGACATCAGCTCATGTGGTAGAATGCCTAGCTAATATTAAGCAGATCCAGGTTAAAACCTTTGTTTGGCTTTGCAAATATTTCGCTGTGGCATTTGATTGACAATAAAGATCAAAATAATGTAACATTCATAGGGTAATTTTGGGTTGAGCCAGCCTTGGATGAAGCTAGATATATTGATCACTTGGTATCCATTTCAATGCCTGACTGTATGGTTTGCCAAACCCCTCATTAACTGGACTTAAGTTAGTTAAACAAATTGAAAATTGATCAAGATGAGATCTCTTGTTAGTAATTGTTGAAATTTAATGTGTTACAAATCTGTGTTCTTAAGAAAAAAGCAAAACCAATAACTTTAAAGTTAGTAAAATTACCATTTGAAAAAAATTATTTTCTCTATGTTACAAAGTGAAAATTGAAGAGGAACTTACAATATTGTGAATTAAATGCCAGATAATCATAATTGTTCTAGCACAAGTCCAAAAATTCAGAATGTTCTGAATGAATTCCATTACACTAATGTACCAATAGTTTTGATGTATCACAATAATTTAATTCAGATTTATTTTGAATGAATTTACAATAATCCCAAAGTAATTAGTCCAAAAAGCCAGTGAGCTCATTGTAATTTCAATGATAATTGATTCCTTTGAAATTATAATAAAACAGTAAATAATTCAGACTAACTTAAAAACAAGAAAGAAGAATTGTTTACTAAAACCTCTTTGTATACAAACTGTCATCTGACCCATGACACAATAGAAAACTTATGATTTCTAATGGACCAATTCCACTAATTCATAGACAAGGTTAGGCCTTGAACTTAAAATTTTAGTAAATAACTTGTGTACAACTTAATAGAAACATGACAGGTTGAGGTTACATTGACAATAGTTAGGTAGGCCAAAACTCAACCCTCAATCATGGCCACAATATAAATTAAGTATACATAACAAATGCATGGACATTTTAATCTGCTTAGTCAACTCAGCTATACTAGATGTTATAACAATTGGTAAAAACTTCTGGATTCTTAAGATGGTTAACCTATTCATGGAGCACAGAGGTTACCTTCCCCAGTCATTCATTATCCTCTTAGGGATATAACATAATGACTTCTGCTTATTGTGTAGGAGAAGGATTTTCCATTTTTTTAAATCTATGTCTCAACACAGTCAGCGTTCCAGCCGCGTTCTCAGTTTTTAACTTGCCTCTGTATCTTATGGGACCAGAGATGATCTCTCCAGAGAAGGGCATCTAACTCCTGCCACCTTATACCTATACTCTTAATGGAGTATGATCCGGTAAAATATTTCTTGGTAATACCCACCTGATCATAAAAAGTATACAACCTCCCAGGCTTCCTGTAGTTACATCCTTATCAGAGTGTGCATTCTGCTTCAGTAGTAACTGAGGTATGTGTGGGATTTGGAGCTAATCCCTGTGTCAAGGGTGATCATTCTCCAACTCCCTTACATGTGGCCAGACATCATTTAACTCCCATTGTTACAAGTTATGGCTGGGAGACCTGGATTTGCTAAGGTAGTGGCAGTACTTCTAATTAAGTATTATGATCGTGTAAGTATAATCAAAGAAACATAATACTAGAAAAATTGGTTTCTTGTGTTTCTTCCATATTAAACTTAATATTGTTTCCACATAAGTTTAAAAATTATATAAAAAGAACAGCCAAGAAATTCTATTTTATACTGGATGTATTTAGTATGTAAAACTACTGTTAGCATACTTTACTAGAGATAAAGTGATAGATACATAATATAAGTTGAAATATTTTCTGCTGCTGCAGCTGTTACATATTGAAGATAATGCATGACATATGGCTTATATGTGAATTTTTTTTTTCAGACATTGTTTCACACATTTCCTTGTCTTACATGCCTGAGTGATGAAGATTGGATTTTGCCATCCCTCTTCTCCCATGCTGACCCTTCGTGGCTTGATGGGTCCAGCTACCACTTTGTACCCCTGTACAATGAAAGGCCAGACCTGAAAATATGTGAGCCCGGACCCTGGAGACTTAAAAGCCAGAGTAAGCAGTTTGTTAATGAGGACAAATAAACCACAGTTAAATATACTGCAGAAAATATGGCGGTGGCATAATCATCAATGCCCTTTTTTCCATGGAAATGAGAGTTGACAGTATGTGGAAGAAAATTAATATGAGACAAATAAATATTCCTTCAGTTTACCTTAGGAGACATGTTTTTTATGTACATAAAGTTATATGTTACTTTGTAATCATTGTGATAAGTTCTGGCAGCATATTGCACAATTTATTTGAAATAGCTCAGATTTTTCTTGCATCATGATGTCATGTGCTAAAATTTGCATTCTCTTGAGTCAAGCACCATTAATGTATGCATAGCCTCTTACCGTTTTAAGAACTGGAACTTCTAATCCCGCCTATAACTCAGTTGTGCATGTTACTGTTGTGATGCTATGCCCCTTTCAGGTAAAGGAATGAAGCCATCAGTACATCAGTAGTGTTGACAGCAATAGTTTTAAATCTTACTTTTTCAGATGCCCATATGTATGCTGATGAAGATGCCTTAGAGGATGTTGAAGAGGAGGGGGTAGATGATGTAGAGGGCGATGTACAGAAGAAAATAATGCCTTGGAAAGTCATGGTCCCAGATGAAGAAACTACACTAGAACTAGAACATGGAATAAAGACCCTTGAGAAAGAAGGACTTGTAGTTGTGACCTCCCTTATTGATAAAGCACCAAATTTAGGAGGTGAGCTAAAATGATCATTCGAAGGGCTAGTTATCTGTTCAGAATCTGGGTAAGAAAGGAAAATTGTAATCCAGTTAGTCCTGGCCTAAATCTTGATGCTTAATGGTCTGTCTGAATCAAGCCAACACACAGTGGGTCAGTTATTTTTCTTGCCCACTATATGCATCATATACAACTTGATAGATAAAGTAGTAGTGTTGGAGCAGTTTGTATGTTATAGTGAGCTTATTAAGGGCTTAGGTCACATATCAACTTATCAACTCCATGAGTAGGATAGAATTATCAGGATGGAATTTGGAACTATTACATCTGGTGGGCAAGAAAACTAAATCTGGTTACTAAAGAAGTTAAATCAGTTCATAGTAACATGAGGAATTCAGCAGAGTCCCTACACATGCAACAGTATTTTTTGGCATTGTTCAGTTCCATTTTCAAAAACTATATAGGCTTCTGTGGTCAATCACAATCTTTTAATGACCATAAAAATGGTAAAAGCAGGATATATACATGGAATACCAGGGACAAGTTTGGATGAAACTTTGAAACTCTTCCATTTCATCAGACACTTGTTACATTACTGTGATGAAACAATTTGAAAACCATAGGATGTTTTACGTATAGATTTGCTAATTTTGTTTTTGCTCTTAGAGCATGTTGTATGAAGTAATTGTTTTATTGTCTTTTTCCAGGTCTTTGCCGAACCAGTGAGATATTCGGTGTGTCAGAGTTTGTGTTGGGCAAGCTGAGTTACACTGAGGACAAAGCATTTCAGAGTTTGAGTGTTACTGCTCACAAGTGGCTTAATATCACTGAGGTAATCATTTATTAGTGGCAGTGATAATCAGTAAAACCTAATTTACTTAGTTTGTGTACTAAAGGATGCAAGATCAAAGAATTTTCATAGTGCCAGTTACTATATGACAATGAGAAGAGAATGTCCTTGTTTATCTATTTGTGTATGTCAAAAGTAAAAACAAATTTTGTCTTTTTTTAATAGTGGAAAAATACAAAAATTTTAGTAAAGTTAAGGTGCATGTTTTTTGTATTTAGCACTGTTTGATTATGCAGTACATTGGGGTGCTAAGACATGAATCTGTCCTTTCATCAGTTTCTTTGTATGCACATTGTTTGTTGCAGCCTAAGTTTGTTTAAAGCTCAATCCAAGTAACATCAGAGTGAAAATTAGCAGATTCAATATGTCATATCACTTTATTGTTATAGGATAAATATCACAACCTGCTATCTACATATTTTGTTGAATTTCAAGCTAATTTCAGCTCTAAACTGACTATTTTTTTTCCATAGCTATTGGCCTTTATAAATAATCTGTTAGAGTCTGTAAAAACTCTAGCATCTGTGGTTAGAGATGACAGACTTTAGACATTTGCTATCTGTTGCTGCATCCAGTTTGCAGACTGGTTTATCTTGATATGTTTACTTCATTAGGGTACATATAAAAATTGCTATCTGACTCATGCCCTGGAGAATGTTGCAGACACCTGAGTTAGAGAGTAAACAAGATTGGATAATGAATCTTTGAGATATGGACAACATTTTTAAATGTACATGTCAAATATATAAGAACACAAAAATTAGTTTCAGTGGTTTTTTTGTACCTTACCTTTCAGGTGTATGAGACCAAGCTTCCAGAGTACTTACAGCAAAAGAGACTGGAAGGATACACACTGGTTGGAGTGGAGCAGACGGCAAACAGTGTCTGTCTCACTGACTACCAGTTTCCTCAGAAAACTCTCCTTCTGCTTGGGTAATTTTGTGCTGATTGTGATTACATTTCTGTGCTGGGCTTCTATAATGGAATTGCTGTACCTATGTGTTTTTTAATGCTCCCACATATATGTATGTATGTATGTATGTATGTATGTATGTATGTGTGTGTGTGTGTGTATGTATGTATGTATGTATGGATGGATGGATGGATGGATGGATGGATGGATGGATGGATGCATGCATGCATGTATTGTAATGTATGTATGTATGTATGTATGTATGTATGTATGTATGTATGTATGTATGTATATATATTATATATACATACACATATTTATCATTATATATAAAATGATATCAATATTGGGTTTGTACCACAAGACTTCGTATGATGTATAGTTGGTACTGATTGAAGATGGTGTTGATCTGACATTTTTTCTTCAATTGATATGACCACCAGGTCTGTCATTGTGAAACATTTGTTATTACAACTTCTCTTAATGCTAAGCATAGCTGTATGGGGTTTTCACCAGAAAACTAAATATAAGATCTAGTTGGCCCAGAATGAAAATGATGCTGATATAACATCAGATATGTCTACCATGATGAACATATTGAAAATCTTCTCATAAATTCTCCAGTAGGTGAGGGGGGGGGGCCACAAAAAGTCTTGTAATGGTGTCTAGTTTGTCTTAAATGAAATTGGTGCTAATGTTGGATCCAATATGGATGCCATACTGGCTAATTGAAAAATGTTGTTCTAGCATATTAGATATGTTTACATGACTCGTTAGTTAAAAATAAGAGTCTTATCTTGACTTTCTGGAAATTCATTTTGGATAGTAAATCATCAGTACCTTTTACATTTAAATGTCATTCATCCTGAAATATTGAGTAGTTAAATTTTGGTGAGTAACATTTTATATAAAGCTATTTCTTTCTTTCTTTTTTTCTCCAGTTGGATAACATTGACTCACAATTGACCCTTTGTTTTGTTTCGAAATAAAAAAAATCATTTTAATTTAAAAATCTTTAATTTTTTCCGTTAAAACATGTAGTCATATTCTTTTGCCCCACATGTCTTGCATGGATCATTTTTTATTACAGAAATGAGCGTGAAGGTATTCCTGTACAGTTGATTAGTCTTTTGGATGTGTGTGTGGAGATCCCTCAGCAGGGAGTCATAAGGTCCCTTAATGTCCATGTCAGTGGGGCCCTGCTTATCTGGGAGTACAGGAGACAGCAGATTATGAAAGGGTCAAGATGAAACAGAAAAACAAGGGAAAGATCAAGATTTTAGCTTCAAGATCTGAGTGGAGGATAGCTAATTTAAAACAAAAATGAAATATTTATTTTATTTGTCATCATACCTATTGACTATTTTGAATAAAGGAATGTGTACCAGTGTTGTCCCTAGTACCGTTTTGAAGGGGGATGCCCCATGCCTTCCATATTTGTACTTTGATTTCCCTTGGGTGAACCGTGCTCTCTTTGTGCATACTGTGCATCCTTGATTGGCATTTGGTATTACATGTCCAGTTTAGTGATCAATGTAAGACCATTTAACCTTATTTTTCACTTGCATTGCAAATAATGCCTTAAATGCACCAGTGTAATACATAGATATGCCCTCTATAAAGAGGGTGCCACAGAAGAGATAATAATACATTTGAATACTGCCCTAATTGGCAAACAGTGCCCTGCTCTGACTCTTAGGCTTGGGACAACAGAGTGATATTAACAAAATTTAAATGATGGTTCTTTTAATATCAGTTGTGTAATGTATCACAGTACCAGTTTTATTTATTTAAAAAGATTAGATAATTTCTTAGTCATTGGTTTCCTACTTGTATCATTGATTCTTTTTCTTTGTTACTGAAACATTGCAAATATTGATTCTACTGTCAGAGGTGAATGTTGCATGCTCAATTTGATTTCTCTTTATGGAGTCAGAGAAAAAAAAGTGTCACAGCTGTTCATGTGGTCTTGACTACAACAACCAGTGATTTTTTTCATTCATAGTATATGCACACACTTATGTTAAGAAGGTGGACTATTCTTGGAGATTTTGTTTTCTGGAAGTCATGAAATGAAACCCACTGTATATACTCACTATAAGATGCAAACTTGATTTTTCTCCGTTTTAAAACAGAATTCTGCTTTTCTCCTGACTAGAATCTGATTTTTCTTGCTATAGTCCATTTTTTAAAAATAATGTCGGATGCATTTTTTTTCTCCAGTTTTTAACCGTTCTTTTCAGTCCCATTCTGCATCAACCCTTGTAACATATTCGCTCCATATATTAGTTAGCCCACGACTCTCATAAAGAGTATTCTGATTGGTCAAAAGTTTAAATGCATTCAATGAATCTTCGTGTAAAGGAAACTGATGGCAATGGAAAGAAGAAGCGTGTTTGCAAAAAATGGCGTCCCTTGTTGTTGATCAAGAAGATGACATGAAAAGTTTAGATAAAGGTTTAAAAAAAAAAGTGGAATGTCTGGAACGAATTGTCAACGGAAATTTTAGTTGGTCAGTTTATAAGAAAACTGAATGCTCGCATTTTGTGCCCTCTGCAATATATACCTTACAGAAGTCGTGGTTGAAAGAGTCTGAAACCGCCGGACCTACAAATGAAGCTGCATACAGAAAAAATGAAGCCCTCTGTCAGAATATGTGCACTGCATGTCGCCAATACAAGCTGGAGCTTGAAAGGTAAAAGGCTCTCGTTGAGAAGGAAAAGAAACGATTGCACATTGAGCCAGTAAAATCAATGGTGACAAAAAAGAAGACTAAAGAAATCTTTCTTAAAGCCGTAAAAAGAGCTGAACTGGCATATTAAAAGGTTGCGTTCAGTGGACAAAAAGACAAGTGAATATATGAAATTATTTGTATATAGATGATGTATTTGGGTGTTTATTTTACATATTTGTTATGAAAAGAGAGAAGTGTCATATGTTGGCAGCAAAAAATGCCTAATTATTGATTTATTCATGATGTGAACACAGACATGCACATGAAATAACTTAAGTACCAATAGTATTGGAGAACAAATTCATGTGACAATAAATATTGTAAAATTATTCAAATTTTTGATAAGTTTGTTTGTTTTTCAAATGATTATTTTATTACATATTATGGTCACAATTTGCACCAGGAGCAGATTTTCATGCGTGTAAAATGCATTTTTAGTCAGGGGTCTTTGACCCCCCCGGAACCCCCTGATCAGGGGTGCTGACCCTCGAGACCCCATTAGGAGAATACCCCCACCCCACCCCATTCACATTTTCAGTTGTTTTTTTTTTAAAGGTCAAAATCATGTCTGAAGATGAGTCAAACTGCAAACAACAAGATCCAAGTTTGCCATAGCATAATGATCCTGCAGATCAGGGTCTGTGCTGTTTGTTCTACTCATTCTTCGTAACAAACTGCACAGAACGTGATCTGCCAGTGCATTATGTGACAGGAGATCTGAGTCTGTGCATTGTTGGACTTGTAAGAGAGTATAAACAGTACTTGTGTTTCACAAAACCAAACTAAAGGCCTTTCATAAGGAAACACCAAGGCAACAAACCGAGGTTGAACTGAGCAGGTATCAAAATGCTTGCAAGTCTGACGCTCGACCAACTTAACTGCCATTTTTCTATAAATATAAACACAAGAATTTAAAGTAAAATTAGTAAACACCCTGAAGACAAACTTAGCATTCTATCAGCGATTAAGTTCAAAATAATGAAACTAAAGATCAGCAAACAGATGCAAATATGTTAATAAAACTAAAAGAAATACTAAAATTACAGAAGTTAATATGAGATGTAGCAGCGACTAATAACAAATTGTCTGAAATGTTATTTAAATATAATAAATATAATAAAAATAATAAGATTCTGAAACCAGTAGGCAATTTATCAGAAACTATTAAAAAAAATGTAAAAAATAAAATAAAAAAATTCAAATACGTTTGCTATTAAAATTGATAAACTTCAGTAAATTATAACAAATACTGAAAATAAATCTGGAAATCTTATTAAATATTAAACATTTTTGCAATGTTTTTCAACTGTGTCTACACACATACACACACACACACACACACACACACACACACACACATATATATATATATATATATATATATATATATATATATATATATATATATATATATATATATATATAAAGAAATGTAAAGTTTAGAAATAAAATTTTAAATAATGAAATAAGAAACATTGTTACATTAAGAAAAGTTTCATAATTACTTTGAGGTTGGTAATATTAGGTAGTATTTTATTTCTAGAAACCTTATTAGTACTGAAAAGTCAAGGTTAACAAAGTTATCAGTTGTTGACATGTATTGCACTGTTTTGGTGCAACCTTTAGAGTGTTAATCACAAACATGTAATAATCATCCATCACCTACATTAGCCATCCATCACCTACATTGACCATCCAACATGTGCATACATTAAAAAAATGAGAGAAAATAGTTATGTGATGGTCACTAATTTATCAAAATGAAATCCAAAATCACACACAAACAGAGCAGATGATAGAATGAGGATAATCAAGGGTCACTCACATGTTCTTATGGACAAACACATACCCATACTCAAAAACTAAATGAAACATTCAATGACATCCAGATTCACATCAAATGAGACATTCAGTTGAAGACAATTATTTAATATCCAGACCACATACCGAGTTTTTAAAGGGTTTTACAGATTATACAGTTAAGTAGTATTATCACATATTTACAATCCAACACATTATTTGCTTTACAATGTCCATAAAATCAGCTGGATGTGAAAGGGACATATTTTAAAATTCATATTTTATTTCCACTTAATTTCTTTTCAGTATCCAGTAAAGGCAATGTATTTGAAATTTTAGTATTTAGACTCTGCCATAATTTAAAATTTGATGTTCCTTTTCAGTCATCTACATTTCATATTGGTTTCAGAATTTTTGCATTAATTTTAGTCCAAGGCATGTTTTGTACATTTTTCCAAACTGGTTTGTCTTCATTCAACTCCATGTGAATTTCAGATTTTAGTACTACTTTTTGCCTACTGGTTAGAGCATTCAACTTAGATACAAGAGGTTGTGGGTTTGATTCCTGTCTGAGTCATACCAAAAACTTACAAAAATGGTATTAACAACTGCCACACTTGGCGCTCAGCATTAAGAAGTTAGTGTTAGGACTGGTCAGCCTGGTGTCAGGATAATGTGACTGTGTGACATCATGCTACATGTGTGCAGCATGATGCCTCAGTGCTAGACATCACTATAAACTGTTACACTGCAAACATCCTAGCAATATGATTGAAGTTTTGAAAAATTAAGGCTAGCCGCTATGTTAAAAATCCTAAATCTCACACACAAATAGTACTACACTTTGTCGCAGCTATCATAATAATATTTTTCCAGTCTCCACTCAAGGACATATTTTTCTTCATAATTTTAGTATTGTAGCCACAGCTATTTTGGTTTACTTTTCTAGACTTTTATCTAGCTTTAGTTTCACATATTAGTAGCACTTTTGATGTAAACCATAATTTGTATATTTCTTCTTGGATTTTTTCTGTGTCTGATGAGGTTCATAATAGTTTGACATTCTGTTGCTTCTTTTAATCTTATATTAGTTTTGAAATTTGAGTATTAGTTGTAGTCTGGACCATATTTATTTCAGTTATTTGTGTTTTTTCTTCAATTTCCCATAATTTTTTTTGTTAGTCTTGGAATCATATTTCTTGTACTCTTTACCAGACCATTCCAGTCGCCTAATGGTTAGCAGCATTTGAACCTGTCTATGGATTAAGTATGGACAATCGTGATGAAGAATGCACCAAAGTCATGTGAACTTGATCCAGTTCCAACATAAATGCTTAGATCCAATATTGCCTTCACTATCTGATGTTATTAATATCTCTCTCATCAGAGGAATTCCGATTATTTTTCAAAACTACCATTGTAAAGCCTCTGCTGAAGTTACCAATACTCGATCATAACAATTTAGAAAACCACCGCCCAGTTTCGAATCTCCCATTCATATATAAAAAAATCTTAGAAAAAGTTGTTCAAACTCAGCTTGTATCATTTGAATTCAACCATTTTTTTTTATTTTAGCAACGTACAGTCTGCATGTCGCCCTTATAAGACTGGCACTACTCTTATGAAAGTTGTTAATGATATTCTCTCTGCTATGGATAGCGGAAAGATTACAGTCCTCACCCTCCTTGATTTGTCTGCAGCATTTGATACAATATACCATGATATATTACTTCACCTTCTCTAGCATGTATTTGGCATTCACAGTGCAGCCTTACTGTGGTTTAAGTCCTACTTAGTCAACAGGGCACAAATTGTATCTGCAAATGGAATACACTTCAGCCCAGTTGATCTATGTTGTGTTCCACATTGGTCTATTCTTGGGCCCGCTCTCTTCATTTTATACACTCAGCCACTATCAAGTGTAATATATCATCATCCAGTGTCTCACCAATTGTACGCTGATGACACCCAAATGTACAAATCTAGCCACCAAACTGAAATTGATGTTACCATCCAGGGATTAGAGAGGTGCATTTCTGATGTGAAATCATGGATGAAGTGTAACAAGCTGCAGATGAATGATGATAAGACTGAGGCCATTCTGATCACTACACAAAGACTTTCTCATTTGTATCCATTACCTCAAACAATAAATATCAGCAACACCAACAATAAATCCATACAGTATGAAACTAGGGTGTTACTCTGGACAGTACTCTCACATTGCACCAACATGTCATGCACATATGCAAGGCTGCATATCTTGAGCTGAGACGCACCAGCTCCATTTGCAAATATCTTTCAGTTAATGCCAATAAAACGCTTGAGTGTTCATTAGTACTTTCAAGACTGAACTATTGTAAATCAATTCTGTCTGGTTTGTCTCAATATCTACTCTGCTCGGATCATCCACGATCATAGCACACCTCCCCGCTGCTCTATACCCTACACTGGCTATCCATTCTATCCAGAATCAAACACAAAATTTATTCTCTACTTTTGTTCATTGACGCATTCCTATCTTGACACACCCATGTGTACACACCAGCAAGATACTTACACTCCTCTTCAGACAATTGTATACTCATTAATCCCACTATTAGAACGAAGTCATATGGACAACGTTCTTTTGCATACCAGGGCCCAGCAACGTGGAACGAATTGCCCATTCAAAGTAGACACAAAAACATAACGATCCCTTGCAAGAGCGCTCTTAAAACTCACCTTTTTCGACTGCAATAACAAATTTAAAGACCTAATAATGTCTCCTTCCTTAAATATTTTTAGCATGATTTTATATTTTCTAATTTCGTGGTGGTTTTTTTTTTTTTGTTGTTTTTTTTATTGTTTTTTTTAGTTTATATTTTTTAAGTAGTCATCATTATAGATGTTATAAAGCGCTTAGAGTTTCTAAAGATTTGGCGCTATACAAAATCCTCATTATTATTATTATTATTATTATTATTATTCACCCCCTCGTAGAATAGGGTGAACCAGACAACAACATTAGGTACCCAGAAAACCCACTCCACGCCCCTTCCCACTTACTCCATAAGAGAGATAGCGTTGGGTCATAATAATTGGCAAACAATCGTTGTCATTTGTCCTCTGAAATCAATCCTGATGTAAAACATATCATGGAACTGATTGCAGATGGAATCTTTTACAAACTACATGATGCAGTACGAATGCACAGCATTGAAACAAATATTGTCACATTCACCTCCTCGTGGAATAGGGTTGCTATTTCCATCCTGATATTTGGCAAAGTCTGAGGTGTCATGTAAAAGTGAGATATCAGTAACAATATAAAATTCATCATGAAGGAATTTATTGCACCATAATATTTTAGCTGACTTATTGTGAAGTGTGCAATATTTGCAAAACAAGCATTACCCTCACCCCCATTAGGGGTGATATTTTCATACAACTCTTTGGCTATATTTAAGTTGTCATACATCACCTCATATCAATGTGAAATTTACCAAGGAATCGATTGGAAAAGGATTTTTTTAGATGACGCTATGTAAAATGTGCAATATTAACAAAATATCGTTGTGCGTACACTTTTCCTTTATCTTCGCCTACTAGTAAAAATATTTGTAAAAATTATTATATAACCTAATTGAACACAAGATAACGACTGCTATAGTTCAAATCAAAAGTATTAGTAAAGTTCACATTGTGTTACTAAGAATGTGAATATCAAATGAATAAATGTGCCTCTGTAATATTAACTAGATCTTTCCGTACCACGGCATTTGTTTTGATCCCGTGACAATATGGCGTTGGCGTTCGCCTTATTTACTATGGGGGCAGGGTCCACTTTTTATGTACAAATTTAATGTCGCATGCATCTGCCTAATATAAAAATTCATTAAAATATAATATGTGAGTGAGGTCAAAAAGGTTCCATGTTTCTGGATAGGTATTATGTAGCGCAACATAATCATATCACACGCTTGACCTGACAAGTCTACTTTAGTTCTTAGAATAAAATGTTTCTGTACCCCAACCCTTATTTTATGCATGCATTTTTGACATCCGAAGGTCATTTTTGACAGCATGTGGTGCTCACAGTGCAAACACAAGGTCTTTCCCTGGATGAAAATTTTGAAAAACATTGTCTACTAAATCGCTTGATGCAATTCATAATAGTTGTCATCCAAGCCGTTTTTGAGATATTCTACTTGCCTTGAACCCACGTGTCTACTGCTATGGCAGGCTAGCTCTTCTTCCTAGCCGACTATTGGTATTTCACTATCAACAGCAGAGTAACTATGGAAAGTGTACATGTCTGACATCTTTTTCAAGAACAAAACAAGCCTGAAACACCTAGTTCACAAATTGATCCATATCTTTAATTATTACACAATAGTAGCTCAAAAACTCACACCATACCCCTAAGAAATTTGCACAGGGGCCAATTTACGAAACTGGACCCTGCCACCTATAGTGGAGTGCAACGCTCGGTGCATACTAACAAGGGAACCAGACTAATCCTTTTTGTGAACTTTGGACTACTTCTGTACATACAAACACAAACAAGGAACGGTGTATGACTTAACCTCACAAGGTAAGAATGTATATGTTCGTTTATATGGTCGCTTTGACGGAGAGTTTGATAAATAAGCGGAATGAATAAAGGAACTTGAATGATATAGGCAGCTATATCGGTGTGTGTGTGTCTGTGTGTCTGTGTCTGTGTCTAGATGGGAGAATGCCTTAAATTTTGTGTTCGTGTTATCACAGGAGTTTTATTGATAAAACGTCAGACTCCTGTGGTATTATCACTCACCAATACACCCGTTCACCCATTCTTTCTGCCCGCCTTTGTATGTATCTATCTATACACTAAGAAATAATAAGGTTAAAATGGAAAATCACCACAGCAGTCTTAGTTACATCAAATACTCTCAGATATTCTTCGCTCTATCAATAAACATATATTAAACAAGTAGCTAGTTCTACTTTCACTTTCCAAATAACCTTGAAATATTTACGTCACACAAGACGGAAGTGGTCACCATGCTTTATTTTCATTTTCGACAACCGGTGTCAAATAAATGAAGAACATCATTTACTTGGGATAAAATATTTTCGTAATACATTTAAAACTTCCAATCGGACGCACATACATCGAGCCTGAGTTCACAGACACACATTCGCGCGCGCGCAAACGAATTAATAAATCTTTCGCCACAAAATCTAGACATTGATTGCAAGAATATTTTCATTATTTTGATAATTATATTTTGATGTTTAATTTGCATGAAAAAATAAGAGGACAGTTTAAAAATCTGGAACATAAATTAGCAGATAAACAATTTTCATTTTTAAGATGAGCGCAACGTTTTTATATGCGCGTGTGTGTGTGTGTGTGTGTGTGTGTGTGTGTGTGAAAGACAGACAGACATAAACTTAACCGACTTATATAAACTTGCACTCGCTAACGCAGAACTGGTGTAAACGAGCCTAACAGTGTTCAGGATCTATTTTGCATTTTAGACTAACTGGAATTATCTCTAACCTAACTTGATTCCAGAATCTTTGGCGGGATAGAGGATTCTGTTTCAGCCAGAATTAATAACATGATTCATAGGTCTTTGAATGCCTTGAAAGTTTGGGAAAATCGAGCAGATTACACTGAGCTCTTTAAAAGTATTTGAAAATTGAAATAAACGCAAACATTTTAATTTCTTTCCATAATCATAAATAAAATTGCCCATGGTTGTTAGATTCGGATATAGTCGAGTTTTGCTGGCTTCTTTCTTTTGATGACCCATTCAGTTTCATTTCATCATTAAACAGTATTGTAGTATTTTGCATTCCTTGTTTTCTTTTCTTTCTTTCTTCATATAACATATTTTGTATACAAAATGTTAGCGAAAATAGGTCTTGGAAATCTGTGTTTGTAGTACTTGAAAATTTGTAAAAAGTATTTGAATTTTCAATTTAGAATTTAAAATTCGATATGAACCCTAAATAAAAACGGGCATCTTCACACACACACACACACACACACACACACACACACAATTAGTACAGATAATCAACGAGAGTAAAATCAACGATATTCCAGTGACACATCTATCTTGAACTTTTCCACAAAATTCTCAATTGTCAGAGATATCGACAGTAGTGGACGCTATGCTGGGTATGCTTTCCTTTATTTTATGTCCTCGGATGCGGGAATTCGTGGGTTCGATCCTCAGCTGAGTCATACCAAAGACTTACAAAAATGGTACTAACAGTTGTCTCACTTGGCGTTCAGCATTAAGAGGTTAGTGTTAGGACTGGTCGACCTGGTGTCAGGATAATGGGGCTGGGTGGGACATCATGCTACATGTCTGCGGCATGACACCCCAGTGCTAGACATCACTATAAATCGAGACACTGCAGACATCGTAGCGATATTACTGATGGTTTGTAAAACAGCTACTTAAAAATTTAAATCACACACACACACACACACACACACACACACACACACACACTTACGCACGAAAGCGAAGAGGGGAATGGGAAAAAAAGAAAGGATTCGGATGCATTTGAGTACTATTTTGCTTTCATTTAGAAAACGGACTATTTTTCAGTTATTTTCATTAGATATTTATGATTAATGAATGAGAAGAAATTCATCATCGATCTATAGGTTTGCAGTTGAAAAATTGTTTATATATTGCTTTATACCAACAGTATTAAATATACTAAACTATAGTTCCAAACACTTGGACCCAGTAAGTTTTTAGTTGTGGTGACTTACTAAAAGGATGGTGTAATATTATGTCTTGGTTGTAATTTGAGCTAAGTGAAATTCTTCCAATGAAGGCCGCCGACATGATAGGACAACTAGGACAAAATTTCGGGGCTCACAATGGTCAAGGGATCAACTGACGTCACAATTTCTAATTCAAAGGGGTGTACTGAAGGATTTTTCCTACGGCTCACAAATCATATATGCAGCCCCGCTAATAAAAAATTACATATCTTTGCAAAACGTAATATTGTCCATGCTCAGCACTTATGATCAAATCATCGTTTGTTGCTGTGTATGTTTTTGCTCTTTGTCAAGCTCTTAAACAGCAGAGGACAATAAATATTGCATGCAGTCTGCAAGCCTATGATTCTTAAATGGAAATAATATGTTTTGAAAAACAACGGAGCTTGTAAAGTTTGTAATGAACTATAGTTGTGAACTTTGCAGTGATATAACTTTCTAGGCGAACATGGAAAGTCACAAAGTTGCACGAAGTTGTTTGAAAGGGTATTATCACAGACTGGACGAGGGATGGACTTAATGAGTTACCTTGACCTTAAGAACTGATTTTGACCAGGGTATATAGTATGACGTCAGATTGCGAAAATAAGTCTCTTTAATAGTAACAACAAAGAGAATTAAACTGTTGACCATTGGCCATCATCTAGAAGACATGACAACAAAACGTATTACGCAACACACCTTCCAATAATGAAACAAAGTCATTTATTGATATCTTAGAACGTTAAAGTTATAGAATGAAAAAGAAAGTAAGACGGAAAACTAATAAAATTGATCACTGACCTGAACCTTAACGGCATGGCCACGATGTTTTCCATGACACGTCATTTTATATGTTAGCAAGCTATGTCTTATCCGTCTGTCTGAAACGTCTTTCAGTTTTTAGAATGAAAGTGAAAGTATTACAGACGGACGGACTGAAACAAGAATATTATGCAAGGCATGACGGGCGTTTGCGGGTTTCGCGCTTATTTCTAAAACATTGTGCTCAGAAATGGACTTAATATAAAAGGCAGATAATACTTTCAAACCCTGTTTTGTTTCTTCATTAAATCTATCTTATGTTCAAAAATTGCTCTTTTATTTTACAGAAAGACGATTTAATTCGCCTCTAACTTTTCACTTCTAAAATACACCATACCTCCTACTTTTGGTAAGGTGGCGACTAAAAATGTTTTAATATTTGCAACGTTTTATATTTTTAATCCTTCTGCATAGATAAAATACTGGTAACTTAGACGTCAGATTAAGCAATCGCGCTATGGTAGACGTTTTACCTAAAATTATTTATTCATGGTACTAAATTTGAAACAATCGATGTGTGTTGTTGTATCTTTGTTACCGCTTTAAGATTCAATATTTATTTCTCTTCTCATGGGGAATACGTATTCAACCTTTTAGTAAACCACGTATGGATACCATCAGCAAAACTCAGACTAGTGTGCGCCTGAAAAAAAAATGTTCAGACGAAATGACCTCGTAGTCTTTAAAATATTTAGACTATTGCCTATGAAAGTTAATCCGGCCTTTTAATGTTCCTGCCATACATCATCATCATCATCAATCCTCTCTGCGCCGTCTGGTGCTTGAGGCGACAGCAATGGAGCACCAATTTGGTCTATCGGCAGCTGTTGCGAGGGCGGTCTGCAGGGTGAGGCCTCTGGTCTTAAGGTCTCGCACCACGGTTCGTCACCAGGTCTCTTTGGGTCTGCCACGGTTCCTTTTCCCCAGTGAGGTCCATCACAGTGCCATCCTTGGTAGTGAGTCAGAGAGCATTCTGCAGACGTGGCCGAACTATCTCCAACAACGAGTTGTAATGATTTCAGTGATGATGCTTGCGCCCGCTCTGTGCCGGAGTTCCTCGTTCGAGATCATGTTTGGCAAAAGGATCCTCATGATCCGTCGCAGGCACATGGTTTGGAAGACTTTGAGTTTGCGTTCTATGTTAGCAGTGGACTTCCAACACTTTGATTCGTACAAAAGGACGCTCAACACTTTACTCTTATAGATACGGATGCTGAGTGTGGATGCTGAGGTTTCTTGTAGCAGCAGAGAGGGTGAACAGACCAAGTTTTCAAGCAAAAATAAGGCTTCTACGGAAACCGAAAATATCTAACAAAATGCAGGGAGGGTGAACAGACCAACTTTTACAGGCGTCAATTTAGCAAACTGAGGCTTCCTCAAAAATGCTTAATAGAAGCCTCCATTCAGCAAAATAGCAGTAAAAAAAAAGACGCCATTTAGTTGGCGTTCACCTCCTCGGCTGCTAATGCGCTAACTAAATATTTGATCAAGTCCTTAAGATTTCACAAATAAACTAATTTGTAAAACCTCACCTCGTAAATCAATCAGATTATTAGATTGGTCAGTGAGTTTGAAATTAATTCTCGTTAACAAATTATTATGACATCGCATATAGACTAGATTAGTTGGGTCTTCAATAATTAAAAATCCTGGAGGAGCCGTTGGTGCAAATGAGTATAAAATATATCCTTGCTGAGCTTGATTTGATTGTTCGAGATTTATTTGATAATTTCCTTCGATAACATCACATACTAAATTGAGCGCAATCACCGTTGAAATATTCACATTGTTCGGAGCAATATGTCTACCGCCGCCTTCTGGATCATTATTATATTTCAGAATATTTGCTGTAGGATTCTTCGATTTTTTCCAATTATCGTGGATTCTTTTGAACCCAATATTAATAGCATCGTCAAGTTGTTTCTTTAGTTTATCCGGATTATATCCAGGGATTTTAAAATCTTTAATCTCCGTTTTATTAATCTTATATAGATCCGCAAACTTATCATGTAAGATCTCTTCATTTAATACTTCTTGAATAATTTTCGAGTGAAATATTTTCATATCGTCGATGATTTTATTACCTGTTTCTACGACGTTGATAAATTCATCCTTGGTGAGAGAGCCGGATTTAATAGATATTAGCAGTAGTGAAAAATCGTTATTCATTGCTGTGAAATTTCCGTTAATGAGAGGAACATAAATTTCTTTATTAAAGAATTTATTAGGAGCATAATCCTGATAACTCTTGATTTCATTGACGGGTTTTATTTTGTTGGTGATATAATCGGATTTCTTAGGTTCGGGTGGAAAATCCTTCGAATTTTCTCGCGAGTTATCCGGTGGTAATTCAGGCCATCCTAACACTGATCTTATAGAACTCTGATAAATATCTACAACGTATCCTTCTGTATTTATCTCGATAGCAGATGATAATGTTGGTTCGTGAACTGTTATAGCGATTTTTGATTCTTTTCCGGTGAGAGATTTTATTCTGCGTTGAAATTCAGCATTGATCTGTTCGATTTGGTATGATCCTGTTGGTATAGAAACAACCTGCCAATCTGGTGTTCCGTCTTCACGATTCTTGTTTGCAAATACCAAGGAATTATTCGGTTGTTGACCACCAAATGCTACCGATCTAATATTAGGCCAGCTATGATACACTCGTAGTTTTGCTAGTGCGATCTCGCTCACGGGAACAGGAATTGGAAAATTAACACTAAATTCGGGACGTGTTGAGGTTATTGATATCGTGCTTGTTTTCACCGGTGTTGTATTTGTTACTATTTGTTGAAGTAGTTCTTGCGACGACATTATTATTATTATTCTGCTCTAATTTCAGCATTGTTGATTTATACAATTGAGCCATAGTTGAAAATTCGCTATCTGATATTGTTGTGTCATCCAACGACGATGATATCAACGAGGATAATTGCGAGTAACCGGCAGATGCAATATGATATTTAATTAAATAATCATGTAGTTTACTCTGGCTACACGATGATAGTTTTTTTGTGATCCCAGTTAATATACCAGCAATTGTAGCCACTGCGGAAATAGCGATTGGAACTACGACCGGAGCAATCATTGTAACCGAAGATAGTATTATTCCAGCAGCAGTGATTACTCCTGACACCGAGTACACGGTGATATCAACTGTGGTTATTCTTCGTTTGTATTTTTTGATTTTTATTTGATATTCTTCACAGAGAGAACTGAGTTTAGTTTGAAACTCTTTGACTTGATCATAGCGATACTGATTCGATGATGGAGTCATTTTATTTTAAAAGCGTTAGCATTTTCAATTTAACTGTTTACTTAAATCCGCTACGAATTCTACGTACCACGTTACTGAAGCCTTGGCTAGATTATCATCTGTATTCGTTATCTTGAATTGTTCAATTGTATTCTTGTCGATGATCGTTGATATCGTATTATTGACTCCAAATGAACTACTTGATGATATTTCAAATTGAGATTTAATCGGTGATACTATTGTTAATCGATAAATACCCTTGACTGCTGCGGTTATGTCTAAAATGTTATCTTTAGGTGTCCACGTATATGATCCGTGTTGAATCGTGTATACTACGTTGATGATAGATTTATCATGAGGAATTTTTACTTTTTCAACAACGCTTATCATTCTCTTTGCATCACCCTCTATTGCGATTTTGAATGTTTTAAGTTCATCGATGGATTTTTTAATATCGGGAAGTGTTATTTCAATTTTATCAAATGGGCTCCCAATAAACTTATCCATGAGGTTTTTACGAAACGTCATAAATAGTTTCGTGTGTTTTTCATATTCGGATTGAAGAGTTGCTAGTTCTAACATAGAATCTTTTATTACGGTGAGTTTTGGTTCAGTCACTGGTGGATTTCCAAAAAATTCTAGCAGGGGTTTATCAATTTTGTCAACTATATTTCTTTGTAATGCAGTAAACTGGTCAAATACAATTATATGATCGTCATATTTATCATTAAGCGATTTCAATGAATTTACTGTGTTATCATATGTTGCTAATTTATCCGTAATTGTTGAAACAAGTACACCTGGTTTGAGTTTACCCTCATCAGAAAATAACGCGATAGTATCCTCTGCTGCGTCTCGTTGTTTAACCAAAATATCATTAAGAGAGATATTACTACTTTTCAATTTACCCTGACGATCTTGAAATACAACTATTTCACCAGGATCAACATTTGCTAGGTTTAATATTTCGGATATTTCATCTTCGATTAATTTTTTAACATCCTTGTTATCAACGGTTTCAACTCCACTATCAGGTTTCTTCAGCGATGATAAAGGTCGTCCCCAAATATCAATCATTATTATAGAAATCTTTTTATTATTCAAATCCTATGGATTTCTAATCCGAGAAACGCTAGCGTTTCTACCGCTAGTATACTCATTTACTACTATATGAGGTGGTTTCGAAAATCTTTTGGATATAGCATCAAGTACGTTTAATACTTCATTACCACATATTGGTGGATCAAGCATTGTTTGTGTTGGTAACGTAGAATACCAAGTCTTCATTGGAAGGGTTTTAATATAACGCATAAATTCTTTCGGCGGCGCTAATCCATATGAGTCAAAATAAATAATCCCACGTGGATCAATTGCGTAACAAACCCAGTGAGTTCCAGGTCCGGAGCTGTTATCTAAATTAATAATACCGGTTTCAACATCATTTGGTTGTGCCGGTAACTGATCTCTCATAAAAACCCCTCTGAAATTTTTTATTTTTAATTTTTTAGCGGTATCAATTAAATCAAAATTGGACATAGGAATCGCAGATTCCCGAACTATATCGTTCCTGGAATTCGAAGACCTTTTCCGCTGTACCATGAACTCGGGGTTCCTGGTAGTCTTAGACCCTTTCCTTTTTTTTTATACCCCTTTCCAGTTGCCTTTTTCAACGCCATTCCTGCCGCGGTACCAATAGCTCCTAATGCTGCTGCCTTCGCTACCGCTGGGGCTGCTGCGGCAATCAACCCTGGAATCAACCCTAACAACGGGAATATACCACCAGTCTTTTCCATATTACGGATCGCACTTGTAGAAAGAGTAACCTGAACTCCCTTTTTTTCTTTCAGCGCTTTATTAAAATGATTAGTTTGAGTTTTCGTCAGCGATAGTTTATTTCCTCCGCCATTCATTTGATTAGGTTTCAGCGTTATTGTGGTTCCACATTGTTTAGCTGATTTAGATTGTAATTTTTTTATTTGACCAGGTGTCAACGTAACATTGATATTGCTATACGACATTATACAAAATAGATTGATTCTAAATCGCGAGTCATTTTTAAAGAATTTTGGATTAAGAAAATCTTACAGATTTTCAACTGGTGCATCTACTAGTCTCATTCGTCCACCAACACCTTCAAGTATCATTGACTTATCACTGAGAATGACAGCAACCGCTCTATAATTATCAATAGCACCAGCAGCAGCACCAACAGGACGGTTTACATGAGCTCGGAAGTGTATATCAACTACGGACTGTTTCATCAAGTCAAGATGTTCCAACGAAAAGTAATAAATCGGATACAGACTTTTAAAATCCAATTGTGATATTTGTAGACCAGTATCTACATTTTGATCACGTCCCATAAATGATAGCAATCGATGATAAACTCGTGCAATATGGTTTTGACCGTAATTAAGTTGTATATCCTCTGCTGGTTCTTGTTGTCCGTTTATTTTTAACGAGACTTCACTACACCCAAGTTGATCAAATATCATATGAGAACGTGTTTGATTATCCAATCGCGTTCTATCCTGTAGCGCAATAAAAATATGCCGTGGAGCTGAAACACCCTGTCGTGCTGCCAAATGCCATGTAAATGTACCATTAATATTAGAATCCATGGTATCTGTGGACGTTGTCAACCAGCTTAATAATCTCTTCCCCCCTTGATCCATAAATGATAGCAACCGCGGTTCTACTGACAATGATGGAGTCAACACTGGCATCCATAGTGATAGTTTTGATAAAATTACTCTACCAGCATCATCATTGGGATTTGCAGCATCTGCTGGAATCCTCCAGATTGCATTATTATCATCACCCTTTCTCACTAGTGCTACAGTATGCTTTACTCCATAAATAACTTTTCTGACGTTTCTACAAAATCCAAATATATGATGGAGTGGAATCGCACATGAAAATCGTCGACGATCTCCTTGTAATGTTGCTATTCTTGTTGCAGCTCCTAGATTGAAATTCTCATCATTATTTATAATCATATCCTCGATACCACCAGCAGCACCAGCAATAAAATTAACAGGATTAGCAGCACGATCCTTTGGTTGTCTTATAACAAATGGATTTTTACCCGTTGTATTTTTAACATCCTTTGCAAACATCATAGATGGACCCGCTGATCTAGTATAGTCATCAGAGTATCTTGCTAGCCCTAATATTGTTGTTGCTACATCAACTTCACGTTCAATAGATTCGATTTCTTTTCCATCAATGAGATATCTAGCGCTTTCAAATAATGCCATGATACCATTATTGACAAAACCAACTTGAGTATTAGCTGGATATTGTGTATTATCATGCTGTAAAAGTTCACCTTCAACCTCAATAAAGGCTTCAGCGGGTAAAAAGTATTTACTGGTATCATGAACCTGGAGTTCAATTCTTCCACGAAGATCAGGTTGTACTGCGTGATAAGCAAAAAATTGATAATCACGTACAGAAGTATCTTTAAGTACTGGGGCTTCCATGTCAAATGCAACATCAGGGTTCTGTTTGAACATTTTTATTATATATCCGATGGTCTAAATCAAAAATTCTGAAAGAATTCTGAAGGAATTTTGAATTGAAAACCCCAGGAATTCATTTAGAGAAAATCGATTTTCATGAAATTTTGTCGACGGATTAGCTAAAAAACAATACAAAATCAATAAAAAAAACATCGAAAATTCGATGACAACAACATATTTTAGCCTCACATGATAAAAAATCTGATCAAAATCGATTTTCTCTAAATGAATTCCTTGGGTTTTCATCCTCGATTTTGATCAAATTTTGTCGATGAATTGCATAAAAACACTAGAAAAATGAGTAAAAACACTAGAAAAATGAGTAAAAAAAGTAAAAAATCTAACAAAATTAGCAAATTATAAATATTTTATAATATAAAAATTCTAAAGAATTTTGAAAAGAATTTTTAAAATAATTATTTAGTTGGGTGTATTTTAATAATGATGATGAAAATATCTGATAATGAAGATAGCGTTAGTAGAATCAAAAGTGATTCTGACATTAATGTTTCTGATACAAGTGATTCTGACACAAGTGATTCTGACATAAATATTAGAAACACTAGTGTTTCTACAATAACCATAACAACTGAGCATCCTATTCAAATAAATAGAATCACAAGTGATTCTGACATAAATATTAGAAACACTAGTGTTTCTACAATAACTATCATAATTGGAAATCCTGTTCAAATAAATATTTCTAACGTTTCCGGCGAATCTTCTTAAAACCACTTCCCGAAAGCCCACTTCCGGCTATCATATTTGCTGTTATATTATCCTGAGCGTTAGTCATTAACGACTGTAGTTTTTTATCCACGGCGTTATTTATTATTTTACTAACCTGTGTAGGCATTACTGCAGTAGATGGCAGTGAAGTCATTCCAGAAACACTAGTGTTTCTAATGCTAGCATTTCCAGGTTTTGAAAAATTTCGTCGTCGAACTAGCGCTGTTAGTTTATCCCGAGCGGCTGAAAATGCCTTACTAGCAAGATCACCAACAGTGTTAATACCCTTATCTCGGATAACATCAATTGCTTTCATTGCTGCCTGTTTTGCAAATGGAGCCACTTTTGGAGCCATTCTTGAAAATAATCCCATTATAGTATTACCGAGACCATCTCCATAGTATACTCGGTATTTTGGTAATCGTGAGTTTACCACGTAGACGTTAGTTGGTTTATCATGGTTGTAGTGTATGATCATTCTTCTATATACAAAAACACTAGTGTTTTTCCAAATGCTAGTGTTTCCAATTATCTAATCACGAAATCCTACGGATTTCCAGTGACATTAGTCACTATGATAACCATGAGAATTTTCGGCTAACTCCTCAATGAAATCTCTATATGTTGCAATATCCATGATACCACCTTGAAATAATCGCCTACAGATATCAGCAGCTTCATTGATTATTTCTGGTGAGTTATTTCCGGCTCGTTTTCCTCCTACAAGTATTTCTAATCGTGCTATATCGCTAAGAATATTACCAGGACATGTTACACTAGCGTGAAAATCTATAGGATTTTTACCAACTAAACCACTACCCTTTTTTTTAGTTGTACCAGTTGCACCCTTCTTAGAATCAGCCTCTGCCATTATTTGTATTTCATCAGGGATTGGGTCTGCTGTGTATACTGGTGGTGGTACTGTGATCCCCTTTACCATAGCTAGAAATTGGTCATAATCAGGTTTTATTTTTTTGTTGATTTTATTTTCCCCGCGGTTTGCTAAAAACACCTTATTTGCCCAAAGGTCTTTACTGTTTATAAATTTTTTAGCCGCGTCGTCTATTAAATACTCATTTCTCTTATCTTTTTTAATGTTGTTATTGGTAAATTTAGCTAAACCATTGAGTGTTGGGATATTTCTGATTGTATTTAACGCATCAACTGTAAATATATTTTCAGGATTATAGTCCCCCCTTGGAACAGCTCCCACTTCTTCTTGTTGTTGTTGTTCTTGAAATTCTTCAGGTGGAAATGCTTGCGTTTCTAGTGAGGAAATATCAACATCACCTAATCGTTCAATTTCTTCCTGAAGTTCACGTTGTTGTTCTTCTTGTCGTCTTGCAGCAGTTATTATATCACCAGGAAGTGTTTTTAATGATTTTTTCGTTTGTTTAGTTCGTTTTGATATTTTCTCTAACACAGGGAGAAAGGACTCTTTTTGCGAGCTTTCTTGTTTAGAGATTGCTGTTTTCACACCCTCAGTTGCACTAACAATAGGTTTGAAGAGTTGTTCTGTATCCTCTGTGAAGTCAGTCTGAAATAATTGCCGCTGTTGAAGTTTTTCGCGGATTCTATCACGAAGGGGTAATATTTTCTTAAGAGCTTCAAGTCTTTCTCTAGCTAATCTCGTTGTTAATGATTCTCCTATCATTATTAAAAGAGTATCACTAATTGTTAAATTAGAAATGCAAAGCATTTCATTGCAATTTTTAATTAAAAAATCCAAAGCATTTCGAAAGAAATCACTAACTAAAAAATGCAAATCATTTTAATACTTCCTTGTTGTTACACACATAATTTTACTTCCTCATACCGTACTGGTTATACAAACAAAGGAGGCTCTCTACGCATGGGGCTCATCACCTTCAGAGTTTTCCATTAACATTTTTAATTGTCTCACTTTACAATTAATAAGTCTCTTTTGTTCATATTCTAATCCTAATTGCTTACGTACACGTTCAACGATGCTACATAATGGTACGAAGACATTAACATCTTCAGTATTTACTAAACTCTCACGTATAAGCTTTTGGATATTTTTGATTAAAAAATATTTCTTAGATAGAACATATTTTCCTGTCTGTTCTGCAAATTGTATATCCTCGAAATTGGTCATAATTTGATCACAATCCAAACCTGAACATAATTTTACATTTTCATCCTTCAACTTATTGATTTCAATAATAATCAATTTGAGATTTTCAAGATTCATATATATATATATATATAAAAATATATTTGTTTAAATGCAAAGTATTTTAAATACAAAGTATGAAAATTCTTTAAAAGTATTTCAAATACAAAGTATTTCAAAATGAATTCTGGATACACTAAGGTGTTGATCATCTTAGTATACCCAGAAGCTTAATGCGATTATAGGTGATTATGATTATATATAATGAATGACGACGGCACAATTCACCGTTTTAAACCCCCTTGGTGTTTTATACATCAAGCAGCGCGCTCAACGGTTAACCGACAAACACATAACAATAGATTATAGGTGAACAATGAATGAATTGATTTCAATGACAATGACGACGGTACAACAATAGATTATAGGTGAACAATGGAATGAATTGATTTCAATGACAATGACGACGGTACAACAATAGATTATAGGTGAACAATGAATGAATTGATTTCAATGACAATGGATGACGCGGGCTATTCTACATTCAAGTGTAAACAAAACCACAAAATCGAAACTTTGGTTTTGAATGTCAATAATAACGTTCATACCACGTGTGACGGTGTGGTTTTGTTTACACTTGAATTTCGGCTAATGCCCAATTATAATAAAGACGAATTTGTATATATACACTCATTACGACGAGGTGATATAAAATAGGTGTAGTGATTGTAATTATTTGTTTGTTTATTAGCGATCACTGACAACGTTGAAAACACATATAATACTTGAAACAGACATTAAAAAAAATGTTTAAATACGACGTGTTTATAAAACAGTTTTGTTAATACTTGAAAAAAGACAAAATTGATTGTGTTTTGTTCGGATTTATTTAATTATAACAGCCAATGAAAAATCGAAGATTTTCCAACACTAGCGTTTCCGTGTTTAAGATCCGTAACTCTGTCATTGGTGGAAATCCTATGGATTTCACACGCGTTATACCTAACGGAGTTATCTCCCATGTGAAATTGCAAAATGAAGATTTTCAATGGAAATTCTTTCACAATTTCACGAAGCAATTTCCAATGCAAATTATACATAAACAAACTGAATTTTGTTTTTAAAACGCTTTGAAAAAGCGGTCTTATAAATTCCTTCTGCTACTTTTTGTACCGAGGGGGGGAAAATATCGAAATACCTACCAGCTTCTGTCATTGATTGAAATACCATCTCCGTGTCAGTATTAAACGATCTTACAGGTCTAGCAATTTTCGGGTATTTCCCAGTTCTTCCTCGTTTTGTGTTTTCACATTGAGAAATAGCTTGAAGGTTGTTCAATTTGTTATTCTTGGGATTAGAATCAATATGATCAATAACAAAACCATCCTTGATTAATCCATTATGCACTTCATAAACGAAACGGTGATTGAGATACATTTTCCCTCCAGCATTAAACATCAAATAACCCATACCATTATCCCGCCCAACAGATTTCTTATTTTTACTGTGTCTAACAACACCATCACTAGAAGCTTCGTAATTTTTAATAACAGGATGTCTTTGAAATTCTTGGCTCATTTGTATATATAATATATCTATTTGTCTAATTCATTAATTGGCTGAATTATAACATTAACAAATCTTTTTATATAGTCATCCGTAGTTTTTATGATTTTGCTATTGACGTCGTCAGGATTTTTGATTCTTCGCTTGTCATAATAACGTTTTAACTCTCTATAACGCTTACCCCCGCAATTAATGCATAACTGCGACTTGCCTCTTACACCTACCCCACAATGCAAGCATGGTAGAGGTCCCTCCGAACCGTTTCTCACACTCTGCATATGATACCCACAGAATTCATTTCTACATGATTTGTTACACGGAGTCTTTGATCCAATCATAAGCCATTTGCAATGATTCATTATATAAAAATTTTCTATTTAAATACTTGTTTTAATTATTAATATGAAAGGATTCAAGAGATTATCGAAAATTAAGCCTTGGAAAAATGTTAGATTTAATCTCGATAGAATCTCTGATATACCTAAAAGTCTAGTAGATGATAAACCACTATTGAGTAAAATCAGCGACTGTTTTAATGAGTTTAAGCGTGATGGAGCATCTCATACGTGGTCGACATTTCGAATTATTGATGAAGATGTCAATGTACCTGTAATTGATGCTACTATGAATGATATAAGAGCAGCTGTGATACTTTCACACCTTGGCGGGAAATCTCTACTGAAGTATTTTTTTAGAATAAAATTCATTATCGAAGAGGAAGGTGAATGGATTATCAGAGATAAATTTGACCCAATCCTTAAGGATAAAAAAACTGTTATTGTGAGTAGAGATTCCAAACCAGGAATTCTAACTGGAATTGACAAACCATACTATGAGAAATCTTACCCTGTAACAGCAGTTGTGTATGGGTTATATCCAATAAATAATAATCCAAGTATTGCAAAACTAGCTCCAATGTTTTCATCATCAGTGGCTTTGCCACTTAATTGTGTAGCAACACGGTTAATAGAACACTTCAAAAATGCATCCCGGGGAAACAAATTAACTGATCTACGAAGAAAAAAAATAACCGAATGGGAATTGACAGTGAAACAGCGCGGGGCAACGATTTCCGATATAGCTAAATTAGAAGCATTATTAAAATTTCCAATATCGGTAGCGACAATAACCGGAGAAGTATTATACGAACCAAAATATCAATCGCGAGGAGCTCCAATTGAAATTATCGATCATAACAAACACGCGTGGACACCAGCGGTAAATATATTTCCACGAGAAAGAACTGTTCGATATATCCCTAAAGAATTTTCTAGGGATGATTTCTATGAAGAGAAATTATTTGATGCTATTCACACGTTAACCAAAGACGACCCTGTGTCAGTATGGTTACTCAGGAGTAATGAGGATCCGGAAATAGGATTTGATCAGTTTGTAAAACCAAATGGTGAATTATATCGAACTGAAGAATTAGATAATAGAATGAGAAAAATCGCTAATGAGTATTTAGAAAATTCTAAAGAATTTTCAGAGGGAAACACTAGCATTTCTACAGAAAAACTACTTACGGATAGCTTCACAATTCCATCAGTGGTAGCTCACTTCGCACGAGAAAAGAATTCATGGCGCCCAACACGAAGTGATTTTCTGGAGGATGTGAAGTTGAGTTGCGTCGAATTTGGTCATGGAGGATTGTGGAATACGAAATACTCACGTGATGGTATGATTTCAATTGATATATCCGCGTGTTATCCTGGAAGTTTTCTCGGATATGGAGAATGCTCTGAATATTTTAAACGATTTGGACACCCCACGCATGAAATGACTCGTGTTGCGATTAATGGTCCATTGCCTGATTTTGATTTAACCGGGTTCGCTCGTGTGATATCATTCGAATTAGCTACAGGGTTACATCCGTGTAGTTATCTTTGGCTTGGTAGACATATGTATGAAAAAGCGTGGATGCCAATTGTGCTATTGCGGTATATGATCGATTGTGGTATGCTAATATCGTTAATTGTCAGTGAAGCGATTATTTGTTATAACGCTCAGAAAGATGTTTGGTTACCAAAACCCGATCTCGAAAAAATAATTAACGAACAACGAAAACAATTTCTAGATGGAAATTCGAAGAATTTCAGCGAGGAACAAATCATAGATTGGTCTAAGAAATTATTCGAAGGTAGTAATAGAGAGGCTAAAGATCTCGGACGAAAAATAATCGGTAAATTCACTCAAGGTGGAAGATTTGATAATGCAAAATATTCTTCGAGATTAATCATAGACGATGAAGAATACAATTTCATAATATCTGATTTAATAAAAAAAGGGAAATTTGTAACCCGTAAGAATGCTTTTCTATCAGGGGAATTAGATGAGGAAGCTTACAAATCTGCGAGCGGAACTAATAATGTTTGGGTAGATGATGTCCTTCGAAATGGTAAGAAATTAGGTACGGTTGTTACCTACTGTGATGGAAAAAGTTGTCAATACACACAATTGAGAAGTTCTATGCTAGCCTATTCTTGTATTAATCTATTCTCGATGATAAATAGATTTCCTAATACCGCGGTTAGAGTAGCTACTGATTCGATGTATATCCATGAAAAATACAAATCAGATGTAGCTAAATTCACAGATCCTAAGGAAGCGTGGGGAAATTGGAGGTTTAAAAAAGAAACACTACATGAATATTGTAAATCCGCAGACGTTGCTATGGATGATAAATACTTGAAAAGTAACCATAATATCTCAGAGATTAAATCAGAATTTTCTACTGCACCGCCCGTATCCGATCCGATTTGTAGATACAAGACAGTTTATTTAAACGGCTGTGGTGGATCAGGAAAGACAACTCGTGCAATCGAATTATTTCGTAGAAACGCTAGCGTTTCTAACATGATTGTGTTAACACCAACTCACAGACTCGCCAGAGAGATGATAGCGCGGGGGGTAAAAGCCTGTACTTATCACAGCTTCTTTCGATGGAAAGGCGATACATGGACTCCTGATCGAATGGGCGATAAATTCATTCCTGATGTAATAATCTGGGATGAAATATGCACGGTATCGTTGACAGTATTACAGACATTTCTATCATGGTTGTTGACAAAAAACACAAAAGTCGTCATGTGCGGGGATCACGGCCAACCGCAGCCATTTGTTGGTGGATCTCCACATGAATGGTTAAAAGGATTTGTAGATTATTATGAAGAGATTAATACCGACCATAGATCACTTGATGAACAATTACGCGAGTTCAAAGCGCTAATTAGATTACAACCGGATAAAATCCAATGTGAAATAGCGCGTGAAATAATTTCAGAAACTCCCATGAATGATTTTTGGGAAATGTGGAAGCCAAATGATTTAATAATCGCGAGTAGAAAAATAGTCAGAGACGCACTTCAGATGAAGTTGTTTGCGCTACATAAAGAAAAATTTGCAACACTTCCAGTACCACTCTGTTATAGACCTAAGGATACACGAAAGCAGAATATCGACGTTGACATTCCTGGACAACAACAAAAGCAGAATTTAGTATTAAATGATATTGTGTTGGTTGATATCAGCGTCGTTAAAGATGCATTAGGTGCTGATAAATCCCCATGGACGTTAGGTTATGCAGCAACAATACACTCTTCACAGGGATTGACTATATCCGATACAACTCTTTGGATAGTAGATAATCATATTGAGTGGTCAAATTTAGTTTATCTCGCAGTATCCAGAGTACGGCGAATAAACCAACTTCGAAGAATTGTGGTTAATGATAATGACAATACAATAAGTAATATACACACCGATGATAATATAATCAGAAAAAAACTCTCTGGTTATAAACAACAGGATAAAAAAAATAAAAGAGAATTTGACATTGATGCTGAATTAATTAAGACACTAAAGCAACAACAGAACAATCACTGCGCGAGTTGTAATTGTATAATGAGTTGGAATTGGTCGGATAAAGATCCTCGCCAATTCACCGTAGATAGAAAAGATAACAATCTCGGTCATGTCAGAAACAATGTGAGGTTGACTTGTCTTGAGTGTAATAGACGCCGGGGTGACAACACCCTGGGTGCTAATTAAGACCACGCGGTGGTAATTGAGTATCCTCAGGAATCACTTGTAATTGTTCGCGTGTAAATCCTCGCTGAGGAGCAGTTGAATCCAGTCTATAGATTGGAGGTCTACCAGTTGATCGTGTTATGCCGGATATATTATGCGTAGTGACGCTCCAAATAGGATCAGTAGCTCTTTTTTTACCACCCTCAAGCTCTCCTGGTTCGTATAAGTACCTTACAATGACATTACTACCAAGAATTGGTTCTTTTTGTGAAATTCCTTGGATTTCCATTTTGATAGACGCCTTCTTAATAGCGTTGACAGGTTTCATATTAATTGTTCTAGTAATCTCATTATTGATTGCGGTAATCACAGCTGATAATCTCTTGACCCATTCACGGGATCGTTTATCCTGTATGAATTCTTTTGCGTATTGATATCCGAATAACCGCTCAGCAAGGGTTTTATTAAACCGTTCAACAATTGCCTGATCGCGATGTAGCGCAGTGTGTCCTCGTCTGATGGCGACATTATGATGTTTCATCGTAGATGTAACAACACCTTGAAATTCCTTGCCAGGATCAACTTGTAACAGATTTGGCCAGCGCAGAGGACCTCGTCGATAAATTTTTTCAAATGCAGAAGCTACTTCAGTAGATGATTTTGTTTTTAACGGTTCTGCTTCTTTGTATCGACTTGCAATATCAACTAACGTTAACGCGTATTTGTAACCGTTGTCATGCGGCAGAAATAGTATATCAGCTTGATGAACTTCATTAGGTGTTGTAACATCAAAATGCGAATAGTTAATTTGTTTAGGCGCTGGTAGATAAATTTGCCATATTGCTTGTTTAGATAACCAGTTTGCCGCTGTAGTTTTTTTCACCTTTGATGCACTAGCGAGTTTATTAATTGCTGCGTAACCTCTCCAGTATCCTCTCGGAGAATAATAAATAGATTCCATATTAAAATGCTAGCATTTTCAATTACCAGCACCTAACATCAATTTACCCTTCATAGCAGATTTTACCAACCACGAAGCCAATTTTTCTTTGAAGGATTTATCAGGAATAGCATTTAACGCATGAATTAAT
The DNA here is from genome assembly GCA_029339505.1 of Unio delphinus. Classification (NCBI taxonomy): domain Eukaryota; kingdom Metazoa; phylum Mollusca; class Bivalvia; order Unionida; family Unionidae; genus Unio; species Unio delphinus. The sequence continues at coordinate 8,403,510 of JAQISU010000054.1, forward strand.
TTTACATCTGCGAGATGTCTATGTTGAAGATTGCTGCTTTTATAAGCGACATCATGAGCATGACACGCCTTATCAATAGCGTTTATTGGATATTCGCCGGGTCGGGGCTGATTTTGATCATCAAGTCTGATATCTAATCGTGTCCCCGGTCCACAGTAGCTATATCCTGGAAGGTGCTTTTCTCCTGGATACTTTGCCCACGGTGTTCCTGGGAGTTTTGTCAATTTGGCTGCAATATCACCTCCTCGTTTTTTTTAAAGGTTTCGTGGAAGTAAATCTAAATTTTTTCGTACTACATTGTACGCATTTACCAGAAAGCGCTGATCGATTATTTTTCGTTGTAATCGTCGTCAAGTCATTTGTGCCAGTACGCGTCCTACACTTCACACAATATAGATCCATAATTTATATATAACAGTTATGAATGTAATTGATTATTCAGCTACTCGACAACGAAAACCTATTAAACATCATGCAATGTTACCAGATTCTATTCGCGCGATTATCATCGGACCATCTGGAAGTGGCAAAACACAATTGCTACTTAATTTGATAACGAGATGGATGAAGTGGGATAAATTGTACATGATTGCTCCGAGTGTAGACGATCAACGATGTTATGAAGTGCTAAAGGATTTTAATGATGCCGCGCGAGAAATTAACGGTGATGATATCATTGAGTTTATAACCGATATCGAAGAGGCACCTAGTATTGATGATATTGATGGAAGTATTAACAATTTAGTCGTATATGATGATGTTATGTTGGAAAGACAAACAAATCCTGCTAGAATATTTTCCCGAGGCAGACATAAAAACATAGATGTGATATATGTTACTCAAAAATACGCACAGATTCCAAGTATAATAAGAGAAAATTGCAATTTAGTATGCGTATTTAACGGTACTGGAAAATACACATTACAAAATATTTTTAATTACTGGTGTGACGGTGATATGGATTTTAATAAATTTAAAAATTTCTTTAGTATGGCTAGAACCGCCCCATACGGATTTATAACGATAAATTTAGCAGACTCTCGGACAAGATATCGTATCGGACTTGATCAAATATTTAGTTAGCGCATTAGCAGCCGAGGAGGTGAACGTCAACTAAATGGCGTCTTTTTTTTTAAATTTTATTTTGATGAATGGAGGCTTATATTAAGCATTTTCGAGAAAGCCTCAGTTTGCTAAATCGACACCTGTAAAAGTTGGTCTGTTCACATTCTCTGCATTTTGTTAGATATTTTCGGTTTCCGTAGAAGCCTTATTTTTGCTTGAAAACTTGGTCTGTTCACTTCCTCTGCATTTTGTTAGATATTTTCGGTTTCCGTAGAAGCCTTATTTTTGCTTGAAAACTTGGTCTGTTCACCTCCTCTGCTGCTCTTGTCCTCCAGATGGGCTTCAGCATTGCGAAGACCTGATTGGCCTTGCTGATTCTTGTGGTGACTGTTGTCTTGTGCAATTCCCTTGTGCAATCTCCATCCGTGGCGACCTTACTGCCCAGGTACGTGAAATTGTCAACTTCTTGCAGGGGCTGGTCGTTGATGGTGATTGCGCTGCCCACTCTAGTGTTCTTCCTCAAGACTTTTGTCTTCCCTATGTTGACTCGAAGACCTATGGAGCTTTCTGTCTGTACCATCTGTTGTGTCTTCTGCTGGATATCCTGGTGTCTGCTTGTCAGCAACCCGATCTCGGCTTAGTCCAGGTCATCCAGCATTGAGGTCAACGTCCACTGTATTCTTTGTCTTTTGCCCTCTTTGAAGCGGCGCATGATCCAGTCAATGACCAGTGAGAAGAGGATCGGATAGAGAATGCATCCTTGCTTCACTCCGGTTTCCACCTTGAATGGTTCAGTGAGTAGGTTGTTGTGGATTACTCTGCACTCAAAGTTCTCGTATAGGGACCTGATGACATTGACAAGTTTCTGGTTGATGCCATAGTGTTGTAGGATCTTCCACACAGAGGCTCGGTGCAGGCTGTCGAAAGCTTTCTCAAAGTCCACAAAGATCACATAAAGGGATAAATTCCACTCATGGGACTGCTCAAGGATCTGCCTCAGTGTGAAGATGTGGTCGATGCAGGATTTGCCCTTCCTAAAGCCTGCCTGTTCCTGGCGTAGGATGCCGTCCACAGCTGTTGTGATGCGTTGAAGAATGATGCGGATGAAGATCTTACGGGAGAAGTATAGTAAGGTGATTCCTTGCCAGTTGTTGCAGTTCCCCAGATCTCTTTTATTGGGAAGTTTTACTGTGATTCCGGTTTTCCAGTCATTTGGTGCTTTCTCACTATCCCATGGCTTTTGGAGAATATGGCAAAGAAGCTGCGGTGTCTTTGTGTTTTCTGCCTCCAGCATCTCGGGACATAGTCCATCATCGCCAGGTGCCTTCCCATTCTTCAGCTTGTGAATGGCCTGCTTGACCTCCACAATAGTGATGTCGTCGCAGTTGATGTCGAGATCCTCCTCTGCTTCAGAAATGTCAGCGAGTACTGGTGGGTCTGGACTCAAACCTGCCATACAATTTTCACTAAATTTCGAAAATCTTACTGAATATTGGTTTTCGTGTACATATAAACTGGATGACGCAAATACTCCAATAACAATTGGGTTGTCTGAATTAAAATATCATCGGATAAATGAATTTGATGAAATGAGATAAACTGGAGAACTTTCCTTTGTATACGAATAAGAGTAATTGGTGACATAATATCGCACTATTGACATTATAGTACCAAGTCTACACCGAGTCTTTAAAGAACAGGGATGTCAAAATTCTTCGTTCAATAGTTGTACTAGTATGCACGTGTACTAAGCGCTTATTATCCACATTTTCAATAATCTTAGTCATTCACATTTTTTTTTAAGAAAATGACCCAAAAGTGTCTCATAATTTGATATATTAATTAAGATAGAGTGTGATAGCATGCATCTCTCGTCATTATACAAATCAGATTTTAACGGGTGTTTCGAGCTGAAAATACAGTGTTGAAATAAAACGGCACACATCATCAAATATATATAACGTGATTCATTGAATTCATTGTTTTAGGTATGAATTGGCGTGAAAAATACAGTGCGGATTTGGCATCAGGGCTTCTAAACTTACGATGCAGTCAGCAGTACACCGATGTGGAAGTGAAGGTGGGGGAGATGGTGTTCTACTGTCACCGAGTCATACTTTGCGCCATGTCTGAATATTTCCGCACAATGATGCAGCTTCCGATGATGGTCAGTATATTTATATTTTAGCAAGGTTCATGTGTGTGTGTGTGTGTGTGTGTGTGTGTGTGTGTGTGTGTGTGCTTTGAAAGAAAACCGAACACATCCATGCAGTACCAAAAGAGCTTTAATTAGGATAACAGAATATCACGATGTCAGTTGTATGAATTAATTAAGAATGTCACGAACCAAAATGAACCATGCCTTTGCATGGCATCAATTCTGAGAATTAGTTCGTGTCACTTTTCTCATTTAGCATACAATATATGTATATCCGCTGAAAATTATTATAAACACTTAATGTACAACAGCTAATTCAATCCTAGTTACATATATATTACAAAGCAATTTACCGGTGATGCTTTCACCGCTTTCAGGAGTCTGACACTGGAACGATCACCTTGCAAGATGATGAGGATGTTGTAGAGGCTGTTCTCAATTTCATCTACACTGGTGACATAGTTGTTACAGAACAAAACGTCTACAAGCTCTTCGATGCAGCTCAGTGCTACATGCTCCCGTCACTGTCCCTACAGTGTCAGGAATTTCTGACAAGCGGTATCACAAAGGAGAATTGTGTTGGGATCTGGAAAGTAGCCGGGCTACACGGCTGTCGCGATGTTGCCGACAAGGCATGGTACGAAATCCTCAAAACTTTTTCAGGTATCTTGGAAAATGAAGATTTTCAGCAGCTTTCATTTGATGATTTGAAACAGATTCTAGAAGACCCGTTGTTAAATTGCTCAGAGGACCATCTGAAGTGCAGAGCAGTAGTTCGCTGGTTGGAGGCAGACTTGGATCAAAGACACATACATATCCTTGATTTGTTCATGCATTTGCTAAATTTAAAGGTGACTTTCGAAACTATTAACGAAGAAGTTCGAAGTAGTCAACCACTTGCCGGAATGGCAGTTTGCCAAGAACATTTAGAGGCAATCAGAAGAATGACGTTCATGGCACTGGTCCCATCACCAGCTGGTGAGTATGACAATTGTTTTATAATGATTGGTGGAAAAGAGACTGGCGAAAACAAGAACATCACTTGCTTCAGTTTTAAAGATCGACGATGGCTTGAACTTCCACCTTTGGAAAGAGATCCGGGATTTTTCTTTGCCGTATGTTCGTTGAATGATCTCCTTTTCCTCAGCGGTGGAAGTGTTAAACGGGATCACTTTCTCTGCTACAGTGGAACTCGAGGTGTATGGAAGCAGTTTCCGGATTTGATCGAAGAAAGGCAAAGACACTGTATGCAAACAGTTAAAGGAGGAATCTACATACTTGGTGGGCATTCAGGTTTAGATGACTCTACCTCTATATGGGAAGTAGATAGGTTTGACATTGAACAGAAGAGATGGGACCAGGTGGGTCAATTGGCTGTCCGAGTCCATTCCCCATCCGTGGCAGTTCTTGGTACGAATATTTTTCTATTTGGTGGACGAAACATGCAAGAAACAGGTCGAGGCCCATCGAATATTATCCAGATGTTTAACACAGAGCAAAGATACGGTAGTAAACTTGATGCAAGACACTTGATGCAAGACTCCCAATTCCAACGAAAGGCCCCACTTTAGGGGCAGTGACAATGGAGAATACAATAGTGCTGATCATCTTTATGTCAGGAAAAGGTGTTGCCTTTTCGTTTGATGGGCGTTCTACTCCAAAACAAATAGGCGAGGTGGAACATTGTCCAAAAAAGGAATATGGGATAGCAAGGTATGACAACAAGGTCCTCTTAGTTGGAGGGGAATCAGAAGAGATGAGGACATTAAAGTCAATGGTTCTTTACAATCCAGTTAGTGGTGTTAGCATTGAATTACCAGAAAGACTGCATTTTGAAGCCAAGAATTTTGGTCATGCAACAATGTACATTCGTAGAAGTTTTTTGAAAACTGATGTTGCTTGAAGCCAGTGTATCTAAAATGTATTAGTACCTAGACTTCCTTAAATATTATCAGTCAATGGAATACAGTCAAATAGGAAATGACTCTATCTAGTTTGAATAAAGTTGTTAGCGGGGAAAAGACATGTATTATTAGTTCCTCGTTTGCTTTCACTGTTTCTTGAATTGCTATCTTGTACATATTTTTAGGCTTATTCGGAAAAGCGTTTTCCGTAAGATTACTTTTTTCGATTATTTTAAATAAATATTTTCTGTCTACTACATTCTGTAGTTGGTGGGTGGTGGTTCAGATAAGAAGGTGGTTCAGATAAGAAGCTTTAAATCCCTTGCTTGAGAAAACTTAGAGAGAGAGAGAGAGAGAGAGAGAGAGAGAGAGAGAGAGAGAGAGAGAGAGAGAGAGAGAGAGAGAGGATTTGCTCGTCTTTCTTGCTTCTGAGGAATGCTAGATTCCTTGTAATTCTTGTTTATTCAACCATAATAAGAGCTTCTTGGACAGAACATTTACATCAGCCATTCATAACTAATGCCATCTGATCAACATCAAATGAATACAAAGATTTTATTATTTTAAAACATTTAAAGAAAGGTAAAACATCTACTAAATCACCAGAAATCGCTACTTGACCGTACTCTCTACGTAACCAGTAAGATGAATTGGTAAGCGTAATGAATGTTTAAAAAATTGTTCGGAAATGGGAACAAAACTTCCTGGAAACAATTTCAACTACTCTTCAACGGTCAAATCTACTCTTAAGTTGTTCTAACAGTTTCTTGTTGATGTGTATTAAGGGAAAATATTTTAAGAAATATGGAATTTATTAAACTTCTTGTAATCCCCAGCTGTATTAAATATTTATAACAAGTATTTCATTCTTCAGAGACCAGAGTGATTGTAGCGTTCCGCAGGATACAACCTTTGGATGAATTACCTATTTGGAAAATAAATATCCCAATAATTTAAATACTCTGCTAGCATTCATGTACTTCATGTAGAATTCGCACAAATAAATCAAGTCCATAATCACGAAATTTCGTAGAAATGACAAAAATACCAAATACTCTTTATTCCAAATCAAATGGAAAAGTTGTTGCAATGCACATTCATTCGCAATATGACTTCGAATTTCAATTTTAACTAGACCAAAACGCCATTTTCTTACGAATGTTATGTTTAGCTCGCGACTAAATTCAAATTTATCTGGGTGGAATTATGTGCGCATGAATAATGTTACGTAATGGTAAAATCTGAGCTGTGTATTTAGTTTGGAATATGTGAAGTGTAATTTTTTTAATTTAATTATGCCTTGGGTAGAATAAGAAAATGAGCATATAATAAAAAAAAGATTACTGCGTTTGTATGGAAAATGTGAATTCTTTTTTGTCGGATGGATATACTGCACTCCTGTCATGAGAACGAGGGAGTCTCAAGTTGTTACACATACAGGATTTATTCACACACTTTCTGAGTACACATCAATAAGCTTCCTTGATGGATTGCGGCATACACAGCCTCCAGGAGCACTCCCTATCTATTAATTGCAGCTACTAAGGGAACTAGTTTTATTCCTTAGAATTTGCAAGTAAACTATGACGCCAAACATCTCCCCTCTTTTCAAATTACCCGAGCATTACATTTTACTTGCTTATGACTAGATAGGAATAAAATGAATCAGTTTCGCCAATATGAAACATTAAATAAGCAACGCATTTACCGTCTTTGTATCTGAACTGATCACTGAAAAGAATTTGACGGAATTGTTTTATATAATAGGTTACTGTAAACTTGCACAGGATAATCCTGATTTTAATACATATCGAAAACCTAAAGGTCCAGTTCTGTTTTAATAATTCAGAAATCGATCAATAAACTACTTATTGTCATATTTATAAAAGTCACTTTCTTAAAACAAAATCACTGAATCTAGCTGGTTTTCGGACAACTCTCACGCTTAAAGTCCGCACTGGAGTGTTTGGACTGTTGAACCCTTTGGGTACAAGCTGGTTTGCTGAGGTCGGCTGGACTGGGGGTCGTGCTGGGTGGTAGAATCATCAGATAGTGGCACGGACTCCATGTTATTGAGAAACTTTGTGCTGGACTCCAAATGAGTCCTGACATGACACTGTGGGGACTTTGTTGCAATGTCTGTAGACGAATTTTAGATCTCAGAGCTTTACATCCGCTGTACATGGATTCGATTGGGCCTGTATATTCCATGGGGATTTCTTTTACAAAGTAGCTTATTACGTCGTTATCGGCTTTAATAACTATGCGTGGTGATGACCACTTGTTATATGCCCATGCAATTTGATTCTGACATTGTCTCCTCAGCAATATCTGGTAGAGTATGTGTAGTGTGAGAGGCGTTGTAAAATAATTCGTATCTTTCTTTTGTATTAAGGTCTCTCTGCTGGATGATTTTGAGGTTTGGCCACTTGGGGTTTAACTGCTTTACAATAACAGGCAAGGTTATCCTCATCTGGCGTCCCATGATCAATCGACTCGGCTGGCACCTGTCGCAGCTGTCGGTGTGACTCTAAAAGCCATAAAAGCAAGTAAAACAACATCCTGTTTTAGGATGGACTTTGTTATTTTGACACCACTTTCTACCTTACCATTGGCTTGTGGTTAGTGAGAACTTGTAAGTATATGTTTGAAGTTGTATTTCTCAGCAAACCCCTTGAATTCAGGGAAGTAAACTGGGTCCCATTGTCTGATACTACAATTTGTGGGATTCCTCATCGTGCAAATGTACTCTTGTATCTTTCCAATTACTTGCTGTGAGGTTATTTTTGTTAGATACATAATTTCCAAATAGCGTGAAAAGTAGCCAAGAGCTAGAAGGTATTTCTCTTGTTTGGCTTCATAAATATGGATTGCAATTTTATGTCATGGTCTGTCTGGTAAAGAGAATGTCTTCAACGGTTCCCTTCTTTGTGATGGCTTCCCAATCTGACAAAATTAACATGTCTCTATTTAGTATTGGATCTGTATAGAGATTACAGGCAACCATGCACAAATTTGGACTCAATCACGACATTTCGCTATTCCCTGAAGTTTGGATGTACATCTAAGGGTACAGCCTTTTTCTTATCCGGCCATCCATTTCTGGTAAACGTCTCTGCAGTCTACATATGGTATTCACTCCTGTAACCTTTTATTTGTTCTAATGTCATATTGGAAATTGACCTGCATGCCTCCGTTGACTCTTATAAAAACTTCCATTTCCTTTTCGTAGATGGCTTTCTGGCCTATGAGAGGGCTCCGATAAAGGGTGTCTGGAACTACCAAAAGCTTCCCAGCTATGTACTATGCCTATGCGTTGAAGCGTCTCAACCTTATCAACAATCGTTGACATCTCAAAACAGCTTTATCTATATCACATGTGTTGATTAATAGTATTAAAGATGTTTGGTCAATATGCAATGTGAACGAGTCCAGTCAAAAAAGATATCGAGGCACACCTTCTCTGTCTGTGCATATTTAACCTCTGCAAGAGTGTGTTCTGGAACAAAAGGCAATGACCTTCAATTTGTCTCCATGTTGGTTGAATACTGCCCCATCGATTCCATAACTCCTTGCATCAGCGCTGACAACTGTTAACTTACCAGGATCATAAAATATTAAGACTTGAGTGGATGGCAGCATCTCCTTGACTTTTGTGAAGGCGTAATCTTGGTGTAGGCCCCAATACCGGGCTATGTCTGATTTCAGCAGGTCCATAATTGGTTACATTATTGTAGATGAGTATGGGATAATTCTGCCAAGGTAGCTAATCATGTCCATGGTGCGACGAAGCTCACTGATATTTAATGGAGCAGATAGCTCTTTTATTGGGCAAAGTTTGCTGGACTGGAAAGTATGCCATCCGAGCTGATCACATGACCGAAGAATTTCGATTTGTTCTTCCTAAATTCACACTTCTCTTTGTTGCGCTTGAGACCACTCCTATCGAGATTTTCCAGTACCGAATTTAGGCGTCTGTCATGCTCCGTCAAGGTTCTGCCATAAATGATTATATCGACTATAATGGCATCTGTCCCTTCATAGTCAGTCAGCAGCTCGTTGATTTGTCTCTGAAAAGTCTCTGGTGCATACATAATAACAGATGGGACTCGTTTAGAGCAGAAGCTACCCAGTGGTGTAATAAGGTTGTCAGTTTTGCACGTTCTGGATAAAGTCCGCTTTCTGCATCAAGTTTAGAAAACACCGTGGAGCCTCGGTGATATATCATCTAGAAAAGGGATCATATATCTATCCCGTTTTATATCCTCATAGAGCTTCTTCAAGAACACCAAAATTCTGAATATACCATTTTTCTTAAGGACTGATACCATAGACTCACACCATTCTGTCGGCCCACTTACTTCCTCAATGATGCCTTTCCTGCTCCATATGGAACAGTTTGTACCTTAGAAGCCATAGTGTCCAAATGCTGTTTTGTTGATCTCTTCGACTCTTTTAATGTGACCACGTCCAACGAGATTATTGGCACGTGGTCCCTTAACGACCAATACCCGAAACTGGTACGATAATTTATTATAGGTAGTAGGTGTCATCAACTCACCTCTTGAATCCAAAAACCCATCCAGGGATGCTCAACTTGGATTCCGGTTGTCTCAGCTTTGATTTTAGTTGGAAGAAAGTTGTATGTTGCTTCAGACAATACTGTTGCGTCTACGCCAGTGTTACGTTTGAAGTGAATTGAGGCTCCACAAATGTTCAAAATCACACGCCATGTCTCAATATCATCATCGCACACATAGTTACTGAGTCAGTGTAGAATGCTTCTTGGTATTCGACATAATCTAAAGTTGGTGTTTCATTGAATGTGACCTCATTTATTTTTTTTGAACTAACTACAGGCAATGGCAAAGTGGTCAAGCTTGTTACAACTTCTGCACCGGTTTGCATTTAGCGGGGCATATCTCATTTCTACCATGCCTCCTGTTGCATTTGTGACAGGTTTTGTTTTGCTGTTGTTTGACCAATCTTATTTAGTTTTTGACACCTTGTTCTGTTTATAAATTTCATCCAAATCTTTGACCGTCTGACTTTGGTCGCGTATCTGACTTTTCACCAGTTCTGGTCGTCTCGCTATTTATATGGCTTTCGCTAAGGTAAAGACGGCCTCCGTTTGTAATGTTTCTGAAACCTCTTTATTCAGAATTTCAATCACAAGACGATTCCTTAATGCGTCGTTCTTTTGTGCGCCAAAGTCACAATGATTGACAATTTCATACAGCTTTCTTACAAATTCCTCCACATACTATCCTGGTTTTTGTCTAAGTTGGTGAAAACACGCTCTTCGGTGGATTACATTGCTCTTGGGGACGAAGTAATCATCAAATTTCTGCAAAAATGGGGCGTACTTGTCGGCATCTTCGTCGTTAGCAAACTCAAACGATTTAAATATTTGTTCTGCTTCTTTCTCCATTGCTTATATTAGTGAACTTACTCAACTGCTTCATCTTTCTTATTTAGTTTGATGGCTAACCTAAAGCGCGTCAAACGCTGTTTCCAATCTGGCCACTCCACTGGTTTTCCAAATTTAAAGCTCTCCTGTGCCTGGAATTTCACCATTTTCACTCACTGCAACGTTTATGTCTCTTTTGGAGTCACATCTAATACCATGCCATAAAAACGAGGGGTTCACAAGTTGTTACAGAAACTATTTATTTCCACACGTTCTGAGTACACATATAAAAGCTTCCATGATGGATCTAGACGCCCCTTTGCCTCTGGGAGTAGTTCCTATCTAATGTTTCAGCTACTAAGGAGAGCAGTTATTAGTTAGAACTAGCAAGTAAACTACGACACCACACAAGTCCCAAGGTCGTGCAGCATTTTCATCAAAACAACCTCGTTCATATTTTCCCATACAAATGCAGTAACCTATAAGTATACCACAGGTATATGTTTTGTATCACATGACGAATCACACACTTGATCGTTAGCTCATACAATTGCACATTGGCAAAAACAGAAAGTTAAATCTTTACACTTCTTTTGTTTCTATGGAAGCATATAAATAATTTTTTGTCACCCACATTCTTATCATGCATTATGCTGTTAAATAAAGTCAACTTCTTTTTCAAAAAATGGATAGAGTTTCATAACTCCCTGATAAATGTTCGTTGTATATTGCATTGGCGATACATTTGGAATGAAATAGAATTGATGCAGATGTGTGTGTGTGTGTGTGTGTGTGTGTGTGTGTGTGTGTGTGTGTGTGTGTGTGTGTGTGTGACTCTAATCGCGGTTTCTCTGCAAAAAAACACAACAAAAACACAACACACACAATTCTCGGAAAAATAACAATATGAAAACAAAAAGGATCATAGGCTTTAAGACGGCACTAATATGGTCCTATCTACGATTTCTCCAAGCATTCGGTGTGCTGTTTTGCACGTGTTTCGTCTTTTTTATCAAGACTTATATGTATCATTTGGTGTGTGTGTGTGTGTGTGTGAGAGAGAGAGAGAGAGAGAGAGAGAGAGAGAGAGAGAGAGATCAACAACTTATTTAGTTTGAGAATTTTTTTAAAAATATATCTCATTTAGGAAACAATTTGTTGAAATGACGTTTTAAAAATATTACAGAGTTTTATTTGCCAATTTGATTTTGGGGGTTAAACAAATTAAATGACAAAGAGTTGAACTTGTCTGGGTCGAAACCGCTGCTTGCACCACCGCTTTGACCGAGTTTAGAACTGGATGGATCTGTGAGGCTTGCTTGGATCTGATTGACGTTGTTGCCATTGTAATTTGGAGCCTGATAATCCTTTTGTGATGACTGGAGGTTTTGTTGGATCATTGATGACTGCTGCTGGTAAAGTGAGTTGGGGTCAAAACTTTGGCCACCACCCGATCCGCCACTTGACCCAGAGGAGGCACTAGATGCACCTGTACCGGAGGAAGCACTAGATGCACCTGTACCAGAGGAGGCACTAGATGCACCTGTACCGGAGGAGGCACTAGCTGATGAACCTCCACCACTGCTACCGCCACTTCCTTGACCATCTCCCATCTTTGGCTGGGTTTGACTCAGGTAACTCTGCATCATTGAGCTTTGTTGGTTGTACAGAGCGTTTGGATCAAAGGAACCAAAGTTAGCTTGACGCTTGGATCCAAAATGTAGAACTCCATCACCTAACGAAATGTAAAATATTGGAAACATTTACACGTATTTCAACAATATCTCGCATAATTTTCTTCTCATTATTTTTTCAACAGATTGTTTTTATTGTAACACCCGCTAAACCTCAGACTTGTTTTAAATGAATGGCAGTATACTGATAAAAATATATTAACGTTATTTCCTTTTTTTAATATTTATTTTCGATTAGACCTCAGTATTAAAAACCATGTCATTCTCGCAGATCGAAACAAATTATATATATATATATATATATATATATATATATCTATATATATATATATATATAGAGAGAGAGAGAGAGAGAGAGAGAGAGAGAGAGAGAGAGAGAGAGAGAGATAGATAGAGAGAGAGAAAGAGAGAGAGAGAGAGAGAGAGAGAGAGAGAGAGAGAGAGAGAGAGAGAGAGAGAGAGAGAGAGTCGGTATTGGAGTGGTTTCGAAGACTCAGCGGCCTGGTCTTGAAGATTGTGGGAAGGACAAATCCAACAACAGCAGCTGACTGCATAAGTTAATACACTTGACGTGTCAAGGCTTGCACTTTTTTCTCAAGTACTGCTCGTATATATCCATTTCGCTTTTGTCTACTTTGTTCACACATTAGCATGTTTACCCAGCCAAAATAGTGTTTGGAACCAGCGCCCTCTTGCGGATGAGGATTCACTGTCCATAACAAGCAAAATCGGTTGATCATACCGAGATCTTTACTCTATCAGCTAGATATTCAATATGGTGACTTCAATGACGTCCACATGCCTTAACTCGAAATTAACAAAATTATTACAAGCTGGAATTGAAATATTTACACTAGACCCGTGTCCTTGTGTTGGGACGCTGCAATGATTATTCCCAACTAAATTCCCAGATAAAAATTTCCTCAAACTGCAACTAACCAAATACCGGAGCAACAGACACTGTTTTGGCTAAGTTTATATGCCATGGATCGATATGGAACAAAGTAGCTCCACGACTAATGGGTATCAAGTACCAGAAAGACGGACGGGAATAGGGGAAGGTTGTGCAGTTGCATAAATGTCGTTCATGTCGAGAAAGTGTATAGAGTTTAATAGTATTGATCTCAATGGTTTCCAGGTTATAACCCAAAGTTTAGGTGTAGAGAGTAAGGACAAACAAAAGGGTATACTCCATTGACAATGTTTGTTAAGAAGTTAAGCATTAATTTATACAGCATTTCAAGGACGGAAGCATGCTTCATGACAATGTACAATGAATTCTATAAAAGTGTCAATAAATTAGGGGATGGCCTTTGATTCTCAAACTCCTATATGTGGGAATGATCGAGTTTTACAGCGTGTAACGCCGTTGCAGGATAGTTCTGTCCTACCTCACACGTACCTTTTTTCTTTGCTCATGGACTACTTTAACCATTTGTCCATAATAATAATTTGACCATAATACGAGCAATGCGCACATACAGTAGCAATTACTTCCCGATTTCCATCATCACGTGACTATTACATTCACAATATTCAATATAAACATTATTACAAAGATTGTTGAAGTTAAGCGTCCTGCACTGATCGACCTAGCTGCATGTATTGCGTCTTTAATTCGATTTCGTGTAGAAAAAGCGGTTGTGATTGTCGTTTTCAAAATTCCTATAATCGTTATCATTACTGAAAAAAAATTAACTTCTAGACCAAAACTGTTTCGATGACTATTTCATTACTTTTGTCTGTCTTGGTTTATCTTATGGTTGTTGTTGTAGTGTTTAACGCCGGTTTTTAAGCACACGATATACATATACATGGCTATACATGGCAGCCAGTATTAATGGTGGAGGAAGAAACAGGGAAAACCCCCTAGAACGAACCACCGACCCACGAAAAGCTACTGGCAAGCTTTCTCACATACCCACATTGGCCGAATCTGAGACTCGACTCCACGCAGACAGAGGTGAGTTGGCAATTATCCGTAACGGAGAGCGCTTTAGACCACTCGACCACTCGGGGCCTCTTGGTCTATCTTATGGACAAGAGAGAACTCGCGTGTGTTATCATTGCGCAAGCTATTTGTAAGTATACATTTTTTATCATTATACAAGCTATCTGGAGTACACAGTTGGGACGCAGTGTATTGACATTACAAAATCCATTGCAACTGTTCTTTCAAAGCTAAAATGTGATTAAATATGATTTAAAGTTTACATTTACAGTTAACCTTATGCTCCCAATCCTATTAAAATGAATTTCCAATTGATGTTTAGTTGTTTCACAGTAACACGAGTATTTACAATAGGCCATTTTGATTTCGACCATCAGTCTTCGCTCAGAAATGTGAGAGAAAATCAAATCTTTCCTTATACTACAGTGTAGGATTGAAAAATTCCACTCTTGGGATCAACATTATGTCTGAAGTTTCAACAAATTCTTTTGGGTTTAGAGTTTTGTGCCTGCATATCAAGTTTAAGATTGAGTTAGCGCCACTGCGAACGACCGTTCTCACTTTTTTTATTAATATCTAAACAAGTTTTTCGTTAAGTTTAAAGTTTCTTGTTTCAATATTTCACGATAAAAGAACTGAGAAATTCGTCATAGGAATAATAAAGTTAGAGTTTTACAAACCTCTTTGTACTGAAGGGAATCCTTGAGATAAATTCACTGCTAAGAACAGGAAAGCAATCAAGATTTTCATGATGTATTTTCTGGATTGGAAGAGGTGGAGACAAATATACAGAGGCTTTAAATTACCGATTGACGACCACGCAAGAACATGCAACCTGTCATCGACTAGATATGGAATATAATCACCTGTGACTATCCAACGATTTGTCTAAGTACGTAGGCATTCAAGTTCGTTAACAATTCCATACGAATGTCAGACATTCCGCATAGTAGTAGGCTGAGGAACTTTTCAAACAACTAAAGTCTGTAAAGCGTTGGGGGAAACAAATAGGTTTAATTGTTTGGTATGTTTTGCAAAACGAAGTATTTGAAAACAATGCTGTTTATTTAAGAAGATTAACGTTGAGGTATGTATGGTACGGACACCTGTACTTTGGTTGATAAGAACAGTGCTATCTCTTGTTTGAACCTTTTGGTCTTCAAAGCGTTGAGGTTATCAACGCTCATTTACGCAATCCGCCTATGTCCGTTTGCAGATCAATAGAAGTTAAAGGAGGTCCTTTCATATATATATATATATATATATATATATATATATATATATATATATATATATATATATATATATATATATATATATATATATATATATATATAACCATTAATTAATCAATTCATCAATTTAATATAGCATTAATATACGCATATATAAATAATATTTCAACATTATACTATATTGGAACAGTAGGCTATCGCTTCTATATATTTTCTATATAAATTATTAGCTTTGTAATAAAATAATGATACAAGAAATAATCATCTTCTTCTAAATGAATTAAACATGGTGCAGAATTTCATACTGTAATTTAATGTTGTAATAATGAATAACAAATACGGTAAACTATTTAATGCTTTGTTTGTTTTGATTTCTTCATATTCGATGAAGCATATTCTATCTTAATACATTATTTAATATTAAAATGTCCGAAGGTCGCTCTTTTATCCATCTCCATACCCTATCACTGTTTCTCTTGCTAAGGCGTCAGACTAATCGACCAATAAAGAAACGCATGAATGGGCAATGAATAAACAGATTTATGGCGAGTCTAACCTCTCTCTCTCTCTCTCTCTCTCTCTCTCTCTCTCTCTCTCTCTCTCTCTCTCTCTCTCTCTCTCTCTCTCTGTGCACATTCAAAGAAGAATACCTACGAAAATCTGTTAGAAATGAACGTTACGGACTATCGGCTGTGTCGTGCGTCGATGTCTCTGGACCTATGGATGATGGAAAAATATAGTCACACGAAGAAACGGAGGATGAAATCTATAATATAGTCGATAGCAATGTTAATTGTATTATAATCATTACTTTGGCGAACTGTAAATACGTTTAAATGTTTCAATTACCTCTTTCTGATTCATCATTCTGCTTTGTTAATAGTCCCAACCCGATTCAATTTGCTAGCCATTACATGAAAGCCTGCTCGTTCAATGTTCACATAGTTAACCATGATGTGTTTGTAGTGCTCTACTTTCTTCATTTAAACCATCTTTCTTGTTTGAATCATAAGTGTGTATTTCATTTATCTAATTAATATGAATGAATATTGTATTTAATGCGTTGGTAGGGGCCCCGAATGGCCGAGTGGTCTAACGCGCTCTCCGTTACGGATCACTGCCATCTCACCTCTGGTTGCGTGGGTTCGAGGTTCGGATTCGGCCAATGTGAGAAAGCTTGCCAGTGGCTTCTCTTGGGTGGATATGACAATACTATTAGTATATCCTAATGTGATCCGCCCATGGCGCAATAATATAAACATTATTTCCACTGCATAACTGTTGATCAATGATGATTTTTCACTCATTAATCATTAATGACGTATGAAAATAAGGACAATAGTCCCAGTTTTCGAAATGAATTTAACGTGGTACACAATTTCATCTCAATCCTTTCTTGTTTCCGTTTCCCACTCCCCTATCAGGCAGAAGAGACAACACACGCAGAAGTATGGAGTAAGAGAGAAAGTCAAGTTGGATTGAATTGAAACCATACAACTAAACTTGCACCAAGTAACCTACAAGAATATGTTTCGTCGTAATTGTATGCTAACGCTTTCTTTGAGATTTATCTACAGTGTTCTGTTACGTATATCTGATTTAATTTATATTTGATTTAAGGTAATTATTTGTTACTTTTTTTTAATTTAATTTTATTTTTCATTATATGCTATCATAGTGCAATGTTATTTACTGGAGATGATATTTTCCAGAACGTCAGTTTGCCTCTTTTTTTTCTTCGTAAAGACCTAATGCTGACTTAGATTTTGACATTACTTCAAAATTCGCAACAGCCAGGGTGAGATCAAGGTTGTATTGAATACGTGACCCTAAAATTGTAAATAGTTGTTGGTGATGTAAACAATATCTTTTTATTCTTAAAGTAAAATGTTTTGTTTCGTCAAGGTTATTTTATGAATACGTGACTTTAAAATGTAAACATAATTACTTGACCCCATCGATTTCGCAGTACGGGAATTTTCGAAACGGCGTTATAGATTACTGTATTACCTTTTGTTTTAGAAAAACAAATCAGTTTTGATGCTTTTACACTTGAAGTCAAGTCGTTTTCTTCTGTTGTAGCCAGTTTTAGTTATATGTTAAAATTTCTTCAAATTATTTGTATTTTCAAAGAATAATTCGTTTCTCTGGCAATATGTAAGTGCCCATACCTAATTCTTGGACAAAGACTTTTAGTGAAATTGTATTCGGATTTAAAGCAATTTAGTGTTATTTCTTGTGTTTCTGCAAGGAAATGTAGATACAACACTATGCAGACTACAGCATACGTCATCGTCTTTCATCCAGAATTTGCATCAGTACTCAGACTTGAATTCATTAGAACATTTCATTTCTATGACCCTCAAAATTTAATTCTTGGATTATTCTTGAATTATTTTTCGATTTGAATCTTAAGACCGTAAGTTCTTTTTTTTACCTAGTTTTTCTAGAGAAATAAAATAGTTGTTAAATTTTACGAAGCTTGTTATTTTCACTCTTGTATGTAATTGTTTATTAGAGCCTAAACACAAAGCATAGCAGATGGGTAGCTTGTCTTCATATATTTTAATTGTTGCTAGAATATTTGAAAAACTTTTATTTAAATTTGAATTCCCCTAGGTTTTTTAAAAAATCCTTTGTGAAATCGGCAAGCCTTTTCTAAAGTGTCATCAAAAGTGAAAATCTTTCTTTCAAATCCTACCCAGAAACAATTAGATCTTTCAAAAAATAAGAATTGATTCAAGTTACCAGAAAATACGATCTTTCTGAGACAAGCTTCCTTAATGAAACAAGAAATAAGAACTATTTTGGTTCATTATTTGGTATAAAAGACTGTTTTGGATATAAAGGCTATTAGTTGCGATAACTAAGCCTGTATCAGACTCTGACATACAAGTGAAGGAATTATAATTAAAATATAAGATGAAAAAGAAGTTAAGGAAGCTGGAGTTTCAAAAGAAGAAAAAGAAAAACAAATACAGTTATCATTTGAGAGAGAGAGAGAGAGAGAGAGAGAGAGAGAGAGAGAGAGAGAGAGAGAGAGAGAGAGAGAGAGAGAGAGAGAGAGATGCAATTTGCGAAAGATAAAATACGAATGAAGTTGGTAAAAGAGAAAGAACTAATGAAATTTGAAAAAGAAACAACACATAAAATTGGAAAAAGAGAGCAAATGCATTTACAAAACGAAAAGAGAGAGGAAATATAAGACAAGAACAAGAGCTGGCACGTGTAAAGCACTTCATACTTCAAATCCCAATTTAATGTTGATTTTACAAAGAACAATAAGTTAGTGCCCTGTTTCAGAGAAAGAGAAGTAGACGAATATTTTATTCGTTTTGAAAAAGTTGCTGAAAATTTGAAATGACCAAGAGAGCATTCGACTCAATTATTACATTATAAAATAAACAACACCAACAGGTAGAATGTGTGATCTGTTTTGCATCATTGCTTTAATAGACTGATAATATACATTCAACAATATGAATATGCCTGAAACTAAAATATCACTTTTGGACGTTGATGTCATGAAAATTGCAAATAATGACATAACTACCATGGTTCAAGTTAAACACGAATATTAATTAATATGTTGAATATTATTCATGTCATCCTAAATCATGTTTTAAAAAAGGGATTTCATAAAATCAAGCAAAAACCTATAGAAGAATTATTTCAGATGACACCGTTTTCATCTTTAACAGAGTTAGGTCAGCATTTTTTAAATAGACATTACTTTATTTACAAGATTAATATTGCTACAAAATGTATCTTTTCTTACACAACTTGTACCATTAAAACGTAAAATCAAAACTAAAAATATTTAATTCCTTTTGGGGTTTTAAAAAAATAAAATTCAAGTTTGCCTAATATAGGTAATAATATCAATACATATTAGGATTTATTATAGTTATCAAGTAAAGCAAGTGTACACAAAAGCAAACCCAAACTTGCTTATAAAAGGACTAAAAATCTTAAAGATTTCCTAATTCATTCTAAATTAGTAATTTATAAAATAAAATAAAAAAAAACATCAAATACAAAAGGATCATCAGCTAAGTGTAATAGACCTAGATGTTCGCACTGTTCTTTTTTAATGAAAATACTTTATTCAATAACAATACTACAAAAGAAACTTTTAAATTGCTTTGTGATACAAATTGTGCAACATCAAATGTTATTTATTTGATCACATGCAAAAAATGTTGCATCTCATATATTGGACAAACCATTCAACAAATATCAAAATGTATGAACCAACCTAGATCAGACATAAAACATTATATGGATAAATTATTTGTATCACATGTTGCCGCATTTTCATAACACGTTGCCGCACATTTTACAAGAGTTCCCATAATGCGCAAGATTTCTCCTTTCAACCTATTGTTGTAGCTGATTATGAGATGGAATTCTGCTGAAGAAAACCTATTGGATTCACCGTCGTAATACGATATTTCCAAAAGGTCTAAATTCTAAAACATTATACGGCATTCATTAATCCTTTTTTTATGTCCCTTGTTTACAATTAGTTAACAATATTTGTATAGTATTCCAATTTACAAAATAACTTATAAACTAATATCATAAAAAGAAATTTACTTCTTTAAAAATGAAAGGGCATTTTAAAAATTAATTTGCACAAGAATATGATTAATTATTTTTATGCTTGATTATAATGATTATACACACCATAATATTTTTTATTATATAAACTGTGAATCGTCAATATATATATATATATATATATATATATATATATATATATATATATATATATATATATATATATATATATATATATATATATATATATATAAGTCATGGCTTTCTTGGATATATATATTTTCAGTCCTGGACATATGGCAAGTATTGCTGTTAGCAGTGCAATTATACGCTACCTGGATATTTTGTGGAATAAAGTGCTGACTGCGCAAATTACTCTAATTGGTTACGTGTAGGAGTTTTCATTTGCAGTTACATTGTTATGTTTGATGTAACTAGGGCTGATTGAGGGTGTTTGACAAAGTTCATGATCATTGACTACAAAAGCATGTTTCCAAACAAAACTTGAGTTCCTCACAACTTCTGGATATCAAATTTGTGCATGGCTTGAAATTAGTGCAATGAAGAATCGTACTGGAGAGGTCGAAAGTACGGTTCACTGTGACTGAAGGTGTGGTTAAGATCTTGACTGAAAGAAGAGGGTGGGTGTGATTTTGATTTTTAATGTAGATTTAACACTTTTTCAGTCATATCACTACGATGTAGGTAGTGTGACAGTTTATAATGATGTCTAGCACTGGAACATTATGCCACTGGCATGTAACATCATGTCCCACTAAGTCACGTTATTCTGACACCTGGCCAACCAGTCCTAACACTAAACCCTTAATGCTAAGTGTCAAGCGAGATAGCTGTTAATACTGTTCCTTAGAAGTCGTTGATATAACTTGGTAGGGGTTCAAACCTGCGTCCTCTCGCATCCAAGGTGGACATTCTAACCACTTAGGCCACAAGAGCAGTAGTTTTCACACGTTGCCATGATTTCTGCATATCTATGATTACCAAACTTTGTGGATGATCGGCACTTACAGTAAGGAAGACCCTTATCATTTGTGGTGTCAAATGTCAGCATGATTGATAGTGTAAAAATAGTTTCTGCAAAACAATAGTAGTTCTAGATCATATATCAACACCAAACCTGGGATGGCTTGCACTTGGGGCAAGGGAGAGGCCTATCAATTGTGAGGTCAAAATGTCAAAGGTCAGGATCACTGAAAGAAGATAAGTAGTTTATGTACAAACGTTTCAGTGATATACAAAGAAGACTATTAATTACATGGGCATACAAAATGCTGTTTACATTACAGTGATATCCAAAGAAGACTATTAATTAGGTGGGCATACAAAATGCTTTTTACATTACAGTGATATAGAAAGACGACTGTTAATTACGTGGGCATACAAAATGCTTTTTACATTACAGTGATATACAAAGACGACTATTAATTACGTGGGCATAAAAAATGCTGTTTACATTACAGTGATATCCAAAGAAGACTAATAATTAGGTGGGCATACAAAATGCTTTTTACATTACAGTGATATACAAAGACGACTATTAATTACGTGGGCATACAAAATGCTTTTTACATTACAATGATATACAAAGACGACTATTAATTACGTGGGCATACAAAATGCTTTTTACATTACAGTGATATACAAAGAGGACTATTAATAGGGTGGGCATACAATGTGTTGTTTACATTACAGTGATAAAAATAGAGGACTATTAATATGATGGGCATTAATAATGCGCTGTTTACCGATCTCTTATTCAAGAATACATGTAACAATGCAATGGGACAATTTTGTATATATGGCCATAAATTAAAGGGAGCAAATATTTAAGACAGTTTGGACAGTGAGCCACAGTAATTGTAGGTGAATCGAATGTGTAACCTCACATCATCGACCAGGTATATGATGCAACATTGTTTATACATCCTTTCATATTAGAAATTTAATTCTGCTCAATACCTTCTAAGGGACTTCATTGAATAAAATCAAATTTGGTGTGAGGTTTTCTATTAACAAGGCACAGGTTGACTTAGAATGACTTTCCATTAACGAGACCAAGAATGACGTAGAATGGCTTTAAATTAACAAGACTGAGGTTGACTTAGAATGGCTTTAAATTAACAAGACTGAGGTTGACTTATAATGGCTTTCTATTAACAAGACTGGGGTTAATTTATAATGGCTTTCCATTAACAAGACTGAGGTTGATTTAGAATGGCTTTACATTACCAAGACTGAGGTTGACTTAGAATGGCTTTACATTACCAAGACTGGGGTTGACTTAGAATGGCTTTCCATTAACAAGACTGAGGTTGACTTAGCATGGCTTTCCATTAACAAGACTGAGGTTGACTTCGAATGGCTTTACATTACCAAGAATGAGGTTGACATATAATGGCTTTCCATTAACAAGACTGAGGTTGAATTAAATGGCTTTACATTAACAAGACTGAGGTTGTCATAGAATGGCTTTCCATTTAAAAAACACTGAGGTTGACTTATAATGGCTTTCCATTAACTAACAAGACCAAGATTGACTTAGAATGGCTTTCCACTAACAAGACCAAGATTGACTTAGAATGGCTTTCCACTAACAAGACCAAGATTGACTTAGAATGGCTTTCTGTTAACAAGATTGCGGTTGACTTAGAATGGCATTCCATTACAAGACTGAGACTGACTTAGAATGCCTTAATATTAACAAGACTGAGGTTGAGTTAGAAATGCTTTCCATTAACAAGACTGAGGTTGACATTGAATGGCTTTACATTAACAAGACTGAGGTTGGCATAGAATGGCTTTCCATTAACACGACTGAGGTTGACTTAGAATGGCTTTCCATTTAAAAAACACTGAGGTTGACTTAGAATGGCTTTCCATTAACTAACAAGACCGAGATTGACTTAGAATGGCTGTCCATTAACAAGACCAAGATTGACTTAGAATGGCTGTACATTAACAAGACTGAGGTTGACTTAGAATGGCTTGCAATTACAAGAGTGAGGTTGACTTAAAACCTTTAAATTCATTTTATTTTATCTGAATTACTTCACTAACATGTACAAATAATAAGAGCTAGTCAGCAACATAAATAGTATTTATATACTTCCAACTATATTCTATTAGTTGTGCTAAAGAGAATGTTTATCCGTTGGTTAGTTTGCTGGCGCATGAGCAGAAGGTGAAAAAATGTTTTTTTTTTGTTTTTTGTTTATTTTATTTTTTGCCTAACGGATCCATAATTTTCATATGGAGAAGACTCTTTATTCAAAATGTCCACCTTATCCTGTTTTTGTTTTTTTTTGCACAGGTTAACCTGTCTGTGTGCGCTTCAGACCGGTCTGCCATAGATCTGAGGCTATACAGTCTAAAATCTGGACACAAATTCGGAATCCGACGATGGGCAAATTTTGGGTGAAAACAAACAACGGGTCCAAAATCTCTCTGTATTTTGTAGTGCAACTAAAATGTCCAGATTATTTGCTATCATTGTAGAGCTACGTCTGTCTACCTTTCTATAATACCACCCACTTTAGTGTATCATGCATGACCTTAACGCTACAGACCTTGGAAGTAGGTTACTACCTCATGCCCCGTTATGTCGTCGCTATGGGGTTAATATTTTAAAGGAATTTACTATGAAGGGAAGTTCTACTGTAGGTAACGTCAGCAAGAGAGAAACCAATGTGACCACACTATGTTGGTTATCTGAAACCCACTGACTAGATGAGACAAGTTTTCACTGTTGTTACGTGCTTAGGCTCGAATAAGCAGCAACACAGAAAGAGTGAAAACTAACAAGCTTGTATAACTTGAACAATTAATTTATTAAGTACAATTATTTTCATAAAATAAATAAACTTACAGTTTTAGAGAATCGAATCCAACATTATTCCAATATAGAATTCACAAAAATAATCCAGTATTGGAATTGCAAGAGTCCTGATAAATAAATGTTCTAATAGTTCCAGGTTCGAATCTTGACGTTGTAATCCAAAATGGCTGACAATGTCACGTGATGCAGTTCTTGTTTTTTTATCATCCAAATGAATTATGAACACATGTTTTCTCCTCCAAATAGATAAATAAATCTTCTTTCTTCAATGAATTGACACAATGTCCAGAATAATTATAACTCAAATAAATATACACAACTAATATCTTAAAGCCCAGAGATTCTACTGATTTGTTCTATCCCAAACAACAGTTCTTATACTTGTTTTTCTTAAGTAAACAAGTGATCACGTGATTTTCTAGAAATTGATAGAGGTTCGTGGAAGGTCACAGAAAGAGACTGCCTTCAAAAAGTCACGTATTAAAAGAATGATCCAGAAGAAAAACCATCCCCAATAACTAAAAATATAAAGATGCCCTTGAAATTAACCAATAGTTTTAAAGACCTGTTTATCAATCTGAAACAAGGTCAGATAATGAGGTAAACAAGCCAAGGTCAGCCTGTTTACAACCAGGGTCTAGGTCAGCCTGAATTTTTCTAGAAAAAATCTCCCAATTAGTGAATATTAAAGCCAAAATGACAAATTTGGATTTAACAATTAAAAAATAAATTAATTAAATCCAATAGCCGTAACACTGTATATTCATGATTACATGTATATACAGGTAGAACATAAAAAACTAGTACACTCTCTTATAATCAGGTCCAATTGCAAACAGATCTTGAACTGCCATGGCATAAAGATTGATCAGTTTCAAGGATGTTTGTTCTACTGAATAGCAAGCTGTATAGACCTTGATATGCTGTTACATTATGTAATATCAGTTCTGGGTATATGCAATATGCAGTTGGACCTGTCTTATAGACAGGTATATGCAATAACTATACAAAGGTACATTTATAGCATGCAAATTTCCATGCACAACAGTTTTATTCAGCAACTCTAAAAATGTTTACACTGTCCATCTTTGGCTAATTTAGGCAACTTATATCTTTTATTAATTGATAATCATTGTAGATATGTTTTAGTTATACCTTATTTTTTTACTTTGCTAAAATATTTCCTAAACTGTACAATGATACAATTTTTCTTGCTTTAAATCATATTAGCAATTGTTACTATTTTTCTTTCCATTTATTTATTTTAATTTTATACTATTTTATCTTAAGTACGCAGTGTAAAATGTTTATAAAATGTTCTATTAAAGATGGCATCTTATTAAAGATGTAAGATTTTATTTTAACAAATTTCAATTTGGTTTAGATATCTGATTTGCATTCTTTATAATTCACTAAGACATGTAATTGAATATGTTAGGACTATGCAAGTAGATATTTATTTGTTTTTAAATTAAAATAATTGTAATACATTAGAAGTTTCATTAGATTGACTTGAATTTAGGAAGTTATATTGGTATGTCCTCAATGTCATTATGTTAGCACACATTTAGACAAAAAGAGATATTTTCTTTGCTGATCTGGCTTGAAGTAGTTACACAAATTGAACTAAACAGATTTATGAGTACAAAATCTTCAAATAGCCATGGATTACACAGATGGACATTGAGATTCCTTATATTGCAGTGGACTACACAAATCAGAAATCGAGATACTTTATACTGCAGTGGACTGCACAAATCAGAAATCGAGATACTTTATACTGCAGTGGACTACACAAATCAGAAATCGAGATACTTTATACTGCAGTGGACTACACAAATCAGAAATCGAGATACTTTATACTGCAGTGGACTACACAAATCAGAAATCGAGATACTTTATACTGCAGTGGACTACACAAATCAGAAATCGAGATACTTTATACTGCAGTGGATTGCACAAATCAGAAATCGAGATACTTTATACTGCAGTGGACTACACAAATCAGAAATCGAGATACTTTATACTGCAGTGGACTGCACAAATCAGAAATCGAAATACTTTATACTGCAGTGGACTGCACAAATCAGAAATCGAGATACTTTATACTGCAGTGGACTACACAAATCAGAAATCGAGATACTTTATACTGCAGTGGACTACACAAATCAGAAATCGAGATACTTTATACTGCAGTGGACTGCACAAATCAGAAATCGAGATACTTTATACTGCAGTGGACTGCACAAATCAGAAATCGAGATACTTTATACTGCAGTGGACTACACAAATCAGAAATCGAGATACTTTATACTGCAGTGGACTGCACAAATCAGAAATCGAGATACTTTATACTGCAGTGGACTGCACAAATCAGAAATCGAGATACTTTATACTGCAGTGGACTGCACAAATCAAAAATCGAGATTATTTATGGTGTAGCAGACTAAACAAACAAAAAATGTTTGGTTGGATCAAAAAGTTTGAACATCCCACAAAATTATAATGTCAGTTTGTATTTAAACTTGTCATTTTAAAGCAAAAATGTGGAATGCTCCACATATGAATTAGTATTACAGTTTAATTAAAGTATGCATTATGTCTTCTTAAGAAATATAACGGTGATTGAATGTGGACTTTCATTATGCTATGAAAATGTCAATAAAATTGGACAAGAGATGTTGAAGCCATACTGATATGATATTGTGTATATTCTGTTTTAACGGCAAAAAATAAAACAACTTCACTTTGTCAAGCTACATGACCAGCTTGAATAGATGGACTCCAGATACTATCAGGGAAAAACATTTTGACTTAGCTAAGTAATTAATTGATCAGTGGACCATTTGAATTGCAAATGAGCACTCATTTCCAATAACTGCATCTGTTCAGAGGTTAATGTTTGTCCCCTCCTTATAGATTCTGTCCAGGGATGAACAGATTAGAGATCTTAGACAAGGTAAGTTTATAAGTAAATAATTGCTTGTGCACATTAAATTGCGAAGTGCCTGTATGGGGGAATATTAAATATTGGGTGGGTATTTAATGTGTTGTTAACAATACTCTTGTTATATTCTTTTCCCAAAAAAATCAATTGCCCTTGAATATTGTGTTTGTTATAAAGACATTGTATACAGCATGGAAACCTATCTCAGAAAACCATATTCTGTTTCTTCTTCAAATACATTACCTGATCATAATACCTTAGGAGAACTACTGCTACATGCAACTTAAGCCCTCATAGAGTAACACTTGCTTCTAGCGACAAAGCTAAAGGTTATCTGCCTACCTAGGTAGCAGTTATAATGATCTCCTCTTGATACAAGGAGTTTTGCTTGTCATGAACATCATTGGGCCTTTCCTAAAAGTAAAACTGTCTCACAGAGGATATTGTAGCATCCATTTTGTAATGATAAAGATATCTGTATTACATATAAATGTATTACATATAAATATGTAATATAGTTGCTTTTTTATTTTTAAAAAGTCATTTGAGTCATGAAATATACATTTTGTCCTTAATTGTGTGGCTGGTTAGTGCTATTGTGAAAGTATATATACAATACATTGTGAAATGTTCATAAATAAGGCTTATTGCCCAGGTCATATTAAGAACTATTTCGGTCAAAGTACATCACGTATAAGTTTGAGCGGACTTCACAAAACATCACGTGATCGTAGGAGAGCATCTGTATTCTAAATAAATCATGAGTTGTTATAGGTTCAATAAAGTGAAAAGCTCAGACCACGGTTTTTAACATATTTCACAGTAAGATTATTTAAATGTTTGGGGAAACTTTAGTAATTCTGATTTTGTTGATTTGATGCATACATAGTGGCTATATAAAGGAATCAGGTATGCAGCATCTCATTCTACAGTTATATTTAGCTTTTGTAAAGGTCATGATAGGAAGGAAAATTTATTTATAATTTTTTCATTGAAATTGCAGCGACGAAAACATTCATTCTAAGTAGACGGTAATTGGCTGAACTATTGTGAAATTGTTCAAGGACATGGCCATTTAAATAATTCAGTTTGATTATATAAAACATTCAAGGACTTTAATTCTACTTCCATGGAATTTACCTTGAAGTAAAACCGTTTGGATTATTAGAATCTTGATTCTTTATTGGTACTAGCATAGCACATACGCACATTAAAACCTTCATTTGGAATAACTTCAGATAGTTTCCGGATCACTGTGAAATTTATAGTGCATTTAGGATAATATTGTCAGAATTCATATATTGTATGTTATTTTTTAATTCTTTTTACATTGATTTTAATTTAGAGAAATAAATTTATGTTTTGGAAATTGTAACGCTCGTTGGGTTTTATCTTGTCATATTGACCACTCTGGTGGCCTAATGATTTAGAACGTCAACCTCGGATGCGGAAGGTCGTGGGTTCGATACCCAACCTATTCATATCAAAGACTTACAAAAATGGTACTAACAGCTGCCTCGCTTGGCGCTCAGCACTAAGAGGTTATTATTATTATTATTATTATTATTATTATTATTATTATTATTATTATTATGCTAATTGAAAACGCATCGCCTCCTAAAACTATTGATGCAACTCGGAACAAATTTGTATTTGATTTTTCTATTAGAAGTTAATAATGACTTCTAAACATAAGAGCGAGTTCGCACACGGTGCAATGGGAAATAACCTTCGTTCTGTTACCAGTGCCACGTGACTTACCTAATAATGAAGAATAAAAAAGTTACCTATCCGAAAAAGTCTACTTTTAAGTTAGACTTTTATTTGACATAGTTTCGTCAATTGTTTTCGCTTTGATAGCCATGCCATTTTACAGCAAAAGCACTGTCTCAACTGGACGTCGACAGATCAGGATAACTACATTTAGTATGTAATCAGTTAATGAATAAATGATAATGGAGGCGCTCTACGACTTCGTCTTTTGTATATATAAGAATTTAAAAGAAAAGGCATTTCCCTGGGTGTTCTCATTGGTTATACTGACTATTTAAAAATACCTTGTATATCTTAGGTATTGTTCAAAGAACC
This sequence comes from Unio delphinus, assembly GCA_029339505.1. Classification (NCBI taxonomy): domain Eukaryota; kingdom Metazoa; phylum Mollusca; class Bivalvia; order Unionida; family Unionidae; genus Unio; species Unio delphinus. The sequence continues at coordinate 8,432,381 of JAQISU010000054.1, forward strand.
TTTTATTCCCTTTATTGATAGGTGTAATATGGGTTATACAGTATACAGCTTCGTCTTACTCCAGATGTGCACCTTTCAAAAAAGCGTTAGCTCCACTTAGTCATTTTCACTTCCTAAACTTCAAAGGTGAATTGTAATAATAAAAGAGGATACCTTTTTTATTTACATTTTATATATCTGGTAATTTATTCGTTGCACTTTCAGAAGCTAGTAGTGTCTAATCTGGCAAGATTAATTTTTCATATTTTAATAGCTGCTAAGGAGAATGTACTTTAGACTAATTCAGGCTGCTTTTTTAGTACAAGGGTGTACTCTTTTTAGTTAACAGTGTGCTTAGATCATGTACAATTTCCAAAAGTACAATATCCAAAGAAATGTCAGCCACATTAAAAAACATAGCATAACGGTACGCCAGTTTTCTCTCCACTGTGCACTTTTTAAATACAAACAACTTCACCTTAGAATACGTCACTCTTTCAACAGTAAATAATAGTTGGTAAGCGCCCCCTATATCATTAGTGCAGTTCAGTGTTATTCAAATGTAAAATGCTGACTGCAAATTACGCCAGATTACTGAGCGAAAAATGCATTTAAAGAACAAACAAAAGAATATTTTAATCTGTTACAGAGAGTTCACTAGTTTTCTATTTGTCCCTTCTCTTTTTCCAATCAGATTCTTATATCTATAAATCACATGTGAAAAGATGGACAATAATATCACGTGACGTTGTTCTGTCGTCATGACGCTTGGCAACTAGTTGAGGGCTGCACTCAACAGTTTTAACTGTAGTCTCAGGATCGAATCAAACGATTAATCATTTTTTCATTTGAGACTTCAGTTGATTTCACAGGTTTGTAAAATTCAAGTAATCAGAGATAAAGCATATATGTAAACCACATTATTATTTATATAGTAATGTTTTATTTTATGTAAATTGTTGTAAAGAATGATCTAAAACGTTGTATGTGATAAGTATTTTTTAATGATTTCAACTTTTCTATACCATTTATGTTTCATGCACTTGGGTTTAAAGTCTATTTTACTTTATATTTAAAATATAGAAGTCGTTTAGGAGTTTCTTTTAATAAATCTCTGTATGTTCTTGCTATCTGTTACGTAATGATTACGGCATAATCTTGAAATGGATATTACATGCGTCATCAGGAGACCGATCCAGTGGCCTAGTGGTTAGAGCATTGATGCCCCAATATTAGACATCACTATAAACTGCCACAATGCATACATTATAGCTATGTGACTGAAAACTTGTTAAAGCTACGTTTAAAATCCTAATAACACACACACACACACACACACACACACACTATCATCAGTAAGAATGGGGAGAAAATATCTTCATAAATCTAGTCAATCACATTTAGTGAGTCTTTCTGTCAATGAGTAATGGTGTACAAATTAAACTAAATTGTTTTTGGTACTAATATTTTCCTTTAAACGTATTCGAATTACATTCAAAGGTTCAAGTGTTTTGGCTTAGAGAGGTATTTGAGGTGGTAGGAAATTAAGACCTGTTACATAATAATGTTCGGAATTTAATATACGAACACGGCACGGTACCATGCGATGGTAATAGCCACCTTCATGTGCATAAATCGTCAGTATCTTGCAGGCACAACATCACCCCATCCAATTCTCAACACCGCATTGTGGAAAATTGCCTCTAATGGTATTTAAATTCAAATACAACATAAAACCGTTTGTGTGACTAGTTTTGTACTTGCTGTATCCTTCTTCAGGCACAAAATAGTTTCAGAGAAACGGATGGCGCCTTCACATTTTATAAGTAATTACGTCATTGACATTACGTCATAAATAATATGCATTATCACAACAATCTCGTATGGAATCAGAAAAAGACATGAGTCTCCAGTGAAAACTGAATCAGTGAAATTATAATGTAGAAAACACCATGCAATTACACACACACACACACACACACACACACCAAAATGTGTTCCTAAATAGGTCGCGCGAGCAAGGAGACAAGTCTTGTCCCTTGTAGTTATTGTATAGTACATATATGACAGGTTAATTGTAAACAACGATACGAGCCCCTTTTCTTTCAGCTACAGGAAACGTTCACGACTGGGCCCTACCCCTACCACTTCTCATTATGTGTCCCACCCCAACCTACACACCTCCAACGTGTGTTGTAAAGAAAGATCTGAACAACCGTAGGGAACATATTAAATAGTTGTTATGTCTTAATGTAAAGCTTTTTATAATGAATGTTACAGGAATTGCAAGTCTGGTACTGGACAGTATGGATACTAATTGATTCCATTAATATATAATTCCTTCTGCTCACTTAAACTACTAAACTAGTTACCGACAGTGGAAGCAATAAGTCATTCTATGTCTTTTCATTAGCAATTCGTCATTCTCAACTCTGCTACAAAATACTATACATCACAATATAGTAAGGACATAATAACGTACGTCTGATGTATGAAATGAGAGACCATACAAAATTCAACCTATTAAGCTCACAAAATATGATTAAGAAAAGCAGGTTTAAACATTGTGCAAACGGTATGATGATATGTGTATCGCTAAACTCATAAAACTAAGCTTAAATAAAATTAAACCAAGCCACTGCCGAACAAAAGGAATATCGGTCGTGGCATATAAGTTCAGATTGTCAAATTTAAGGCAACAAAGGTTGCTCTTATTTTGCGTTAATTTCAATTCGTCTATTTTTGTTAGATTATCAACAGTCTGAAGATGCAAAGCACGCTTAGTTCTATTCTGAGACACAGATTTTCACACTGCCTTACGCAACGATGGGCATCTCGTTCTACATGGCCGGCAGCAGCACCTGCTGCACATGTCATTCCACGAAGCACGCCAATCAAAATACCGAAGAGGGACATGGGTTTTAAAGCTGAGGACTTCATATATAGCAGTCCTTTCCCTGATGTAAATCGTCCTAAAATTTCCTTGGCGGAATACATGTTCCCTAGGTTTGAGAAATTCAAGAAACTGGTAGCAATAGTAAGTATACGAATACAGTATACAACTACATGTTGTTCATCCATATTATCTCCAAAATAATATGATTTTTTTCTTTCTTCTGAAAATGTAATTATTGTTGGTCTTAGAAAATATGCTGAACGCGATTTCGTAATCACCTTAAGCAAACACGGTCTTAATTGTCTTTCTCTTTCTTTCTGTCTAATTTTTATTAAAATTTAGAGGAAACATTTTAAGAGTATTGGTCGAGAAATTGAAGATGCATTAGACCCGAATCTTCTTTACCGTTATACCCTCAAAACTTCATTCGCCGACATGCAATATATCTGTTAACACGAGGGAATGTTGTCTGATTAGTTTTCTGACATTGGCTTTTACATTTTTGATCCGCTCATTTTTTCCGTTAGGTTATATTTGTTGCCTTATGCATTTCTTCTTTACTCTGATATAATTGTTTCTTTCCTGTTTCTTTTAAAATAAAATAAAAAATTAGAAATGTCCCATTATCTTTAATTTTAAAGATGAATGTAGTAGAAGACGAAAACCCTATTTTTGGCTCAAAGGTCCAACATATTTATCAAATCAAGTACAAAATCACTTTTTGATCACCCTGTTTAGAATAATGTCATTCAGGTTTCTAGCTCAAACATTTCAAATAATCATCGTTTTTTTAATTACCCATGAGAGACACTTGTCTCATTTTGCAAACGTATTTTATTTGATTATTTCTTTTAGTCCTTTGTTAAAGAAACACTGGTTTTCGTCTACTACTGAAATTATACAAAACTTCTTCACCATCTGTCGACGTGTCAACGGTAGATATAAGAAATATTTCGTTGTCACGATGATACATACAAAATTGTATTCGTTCACTTACTTGACCACGACATTCGAATTAATCTTGCATTGCTACTTTGCTGAGAGGATACTTGCCACCAACAGCTCTTTTGACCGATCACGATCAATATAAGTTTAATATATTTTTCTTGCCTGATCGGATCATAAAAGCTATTAGACCGCGACATTAACTCGTCACGCAATTGTTCAATGTAATTAAAATATTTGCTGTCGGATTTCACAAGCGAAGATTTAGTTTATCAAATTTGCCAAAGCAAATAATTTAAATTTCATTGTTAATTTCAAATGTTAACAGCTGACCAGCGATTGTTAATCTAGTAATTTTACTGCTGCTGCCATTCTATTACTACTAAATGTTTGGACATATATTTTTAAAGTTAGACAAAATTCATTTAAAGATGATATCAAGTGTTTTACGTAAGATAATAACCAAGCGCAAATGCATTAATTCCGTCGAGGCAATATTGTTTGTCATCAAAATTACTTAAACCATTTTTTATTAATGCATCTGTTTCAAGTTTGTGAAGATTTGTTCTAATCGCCATTGATATGATAAAACTACACCCTCTAGCGCAAGTTTGTAATCAATGAACCCTGATGACTTTTTAACATTTCCACATGGCAAACCTTTTGCTTTTTTTTTTCTTCTATTGTCGAGCAGCATGGCCTACATTTGACTTCGGAGTTCGATACATTCACTAAAGACATTAAAATTAAATTCGTCCTTGAATTTACCAATACCTTTTTTGTTTATCATCGTGAAATGCACTATTTCGCAGGATAATCTGAAAGATCAAATAAATCCTTATTATCGTAAATATCTCGATACGCGTCTTTTCGTGTTATCTCGTAAGCTAGCGAATCAGTGTCAGTAAACATTAATTTACTTGACGGCCACTGTAGCTTAATAAAATTGTAAGGAAATCACACAATAACCATTTTCATAGATCAAGCTGCTCCAACATAACTGCTTTCTTTAACTTTGAGGTTTTTTTTCGTCGCTGGATCTCAACAAGGTATTCATTAAATATCTTCATGCTGACAAAATCGTCATCGGTCACAATTTTATTTCTACGGTCGATATCATTAATAATGTTATTTCGTTTTCTGATATTCTTCATTTTTTTTGCCAAATTTATTCGTCAATTTGAAGAAGTTTTTTTTTTGTTTCTCTTCAAAATTGGTCTTAGCAATAGCACGAAGTTTAGTACTGAAATCAACATAACTTGCCATCCACCTCGACTGATTTAATTTTAACGCTCAATTAACTTTACGTAAGATTCAACCAGCATGTACGTTTTGTTTCAGAGGTTTGTAATGTAGCACATAATTTTGTTTATTTAACAAATTTGGAACCAGATTACTAACCATCGAGGACGTAGCTGTTGTCATTACTCGTTGTCCAGACGACAGCAAACTATAGTTGATTAGCATAGAATCGGAACATAAAGGATAGTCGTTATGTAAATCGTGCTAGGATAATCAAGATCAACGTCAACAAAATACAAAAATTAGCTGGTAAATTTTTTCTGTCTCCGCTAAAAATTGATTTGGTGTTATCCAATGAAATCCGTCAACAGGCATTGGCTCTGACATAGCAAATTTATACAAATTATTATTTATTTTTTTTAAAAAAATAATATATTTCGATGAAGACTTTTATAATTGTTTAACATGTATTGTTATTAGTGGCAACATATGTTTGGTTATAAAACTTATAGCGCCGCGGATACCACGCTCGATCAGATTAAACATGTATATGTCTGTCAGAAGCTTTAATTTGATTCCCCTAGTTTTTAGCAATGCGTCCCATGATAGCCCTTGCGCAGAATAATACCAACAAGGGTTTAGAGCGTAGTTGTTATAACTAACCCGACGAAAACTCTCGAAAACGTCTAATAGGAATAGCAAGTCGGTTTTTAAGTAATGATCACGACAATCGCCGAATATTTTACCATGAAATTAATTCCAAATATCTTGTGCGTAATTGTGTTCGTCATCTCCTATATTTTAATTTTCTTAGTAGCGACAAAAAAATTGCCAGGTAGTGACGTTTCATCAGATCTGCTCAGGTCGTCAAGGTACTCTTACTGAAAAAAATTAAACTCGTCACTGAAACAGCTGCGCAGATTATCAAATAACATATTTCACTAGCTCGTCAAGAGGTGCTGCCATAAGCTAAAAGTTGTCAATAAATCGTAACCTTCCTAGCGTCACTATTATGTAACTTTCAAAATTGTTGGGAATAGACTTTATCACATTTGTAAGTTTTAAGCGAGATTTAATATCAGTGTCACCAAAGCTTTCATGATAATAAATTCATGATTATGTGTGCGTCGTATTCTCTGAAATTGTGAAGTACGACAGGAACAAAATCTGGTGAATGAAATCAATTTTTTTTGTTTGGATGTCAGCTCTTTTATTGGTGTAGTTTTTGATAATCTATTAAACACTCAAAATCAGTGTAGATAACGTACGGTCTTTTCATCTTGTTTTTTTTTTTTTTTGTTATTTGTGAAATGTAGTATTTTATCCTTGTTCGATATGATCTTTATTTTCTGTTCGTTAACACGGTATTTAAGATGCTCTTTTAGTTGTTTCTCTCTGGAAAAGCCGTGCACGCAACGATAGCAAAATATTTTTTTGTTTTTATCTTTGTTATATTGACATCCAACAATTCCGTTAAAGTTTTTTTCTCCATCTAATCGTACAGCGATTTATAAAACAATAAGTTGATCGTTGATTGACTAGCCTTATCTGTAATATACCTAGGATAAACTTGATCATGATTGTCTATACCAAATACATTAACAGAAATATCTTTATTTTGTTGTTCAAACTTTGGTAATTGATTCTCTGCTTCAGGAAAATTGGATCCGCTAAAATGTAACTCTAACGTATAAAAAGGGTATTTTTCGACGCGCTCAACCCAGAAAAAAAATGGCTCATTAAAACACCTGTTATCGAAAATCGTTAAATTAATACAACAGTTTTTAATTGTTATTTTCTGTGGTAGATCGACATCAGAACTTCCGCGTAATACGTCATACTTCATCGTTTGAAATAAAATTTTAGTTATTGCTTAAAGCTTCCAGCCAGGACCTGGTGCAGTATATTCTTCAATCTTTTTATTTATTTCCTGATGTGATGTGTCAGCGAGTAATAAAAATTTGGTTACAAGTAAAACTAGCATAGATTTAGCCGTTAAAAACACAGGGACTTTTATCATTGCTTACAACTGACATGTCACACATGTACTATACAATAACTACAATGAAGGACACGTGTCTCCCTGGTCGCGCGACCTTTTAAAGAATAAACACTGTTATCTCAAGCTACGCATTGCGTAGCCAAATAAATTTGGTACCGATATTTTAGCTCAGGCAGTCGACTGTGTCTTCTCATCAAATGTTTGACTTAACATCATACCTTTAAGGAATGCCCAGTCATTTTCTCAAGCTCTTGTACGACATGGCCGTGATCGAGCCCGCCATTGCAATTGTACGCAGCGATACGAGCCCCTGTGGTTAAAATCGGATCGGAGATTTCTTCGTCAGTAAAACTTTCTGTAACATACAGCTTTGGAAAAAATAACGTGATATTGCACAATCAACTTGATGCTTCTGTGTAAATTACGTTTACGAAACACAATTTGGTTTTAGTAATTGAAACAAATTAGTCGGTGTAAAATTTGTTAGCACGTTAATTAGTTTTTTCTCCCCCTTACAGAAAGATTTTTCAACCGGAGCCTCATTCACTTATGGAGAGCTTAAGGATCGTTGCATCAAGGTGGCAAGTTGTCTAACTCGTAAGGGGTACAAGAAAGGCGATGTTGTGGCTTATTACGGCATCAACAATCCTGAGTTTGCCATGTTGTTCCTGGGATGTGCAGCCGCTGGGATCATCCTGACAACCGCTAACCCTGCATATACCCCGGGTTGGCATACTTTTTCTTTACCTTGCTTAGAGCAGCAAATTCTGTAAATGGGTTAGGGTAAGGGTTTAATAATAAAATTAAATTTGTCAATCCGTCCATCTGTCTGAACCTCATGTCAAGGTTGCACTCTTATTTTAATGCAAGCTTCCGGTCAACACTCAGTGTTGGTACATCTCGAGCTAAGGTTGCGCTTCTGATATAATCCGTGTCACATGACCTTCACTAATTTATTCCTCATCACTGCAGGCACTTAATAGCGCCTTCGATGCATCAACTTCCTAGTCACTTAAAGTTCTTGTATTAGTTAGAAGGGCCACGCAGCGACAAATCGTTAGTATCAATGTCTATTCAATTATGTGTTAAACCAAAGATTTACAGTTGGATAAACGTTTCCTGACAAGTGTTGTACATGGTATCAGAGTAAATATTTGGTTGGTCGTCTTTTTTCAGTCTGCAAAAAGGACAAAAGGGTTCAGAAATCATCAGAACATATAGCCTGGAATCCGATATGTGACTTATTTATATATACACAACATTCATATACCCAATGTGATCCAAATAATTAAAAACGGAAAGTCTGTCAATGCTCATATTTCATTCTATATTGTTATAGTGTTTAAATAAAATACAATGTTGGGTTTTTTTCCAGGTGAGCTAGCTCATCATCTGGAACACTCGGGATCAACGGCGATAGTCACCGTGACTCCACTCGTAAATAACGTTAAGGAGGCCATGACAACTAAACGCCTCAAGGTAACTAAGCATGCTCTACTCCAGTTAAATGTATTTTCTCAGTGGTTAATCTAAGCAATATGACTCCCCAATAAATATCCACTCGTCATACTTCATATTTCTGCTTTCATCTAAAAAAGACAACGTAATCCCAAGGTAATCGAGAAGTTCAGCACAAGGCAAGTATTTATATTATAAATTTGCAATTAAAGTTCAAAGGAAAATCCTGTGTATTCAAATGTCATTGTTGTCATTTAACCAACTGTATGTTTCTTATATGTAAAATAAAGTGAAATAAGTTTGTCTAAGTTAACAAGAATTTCACTAAGTAAATAATTTTTACTTTGGTCCTTTTCAAAGTCATTGGTGGCCTTTGTGCATACATCAATTTTCATCTCAATTTACGGGGTCATCAAAGCTTGCTGACGATATTCGAGTACTCGATGGATTTTGGTTACACGCATTATCCAATCACAAGTACAACTGCATATTTTGCACGTGTAATACGTAATTGATTTTGGTCCTGCCACTTTGTGTTAATGATTTTCCTAAGACCTGTGGTGCGAAAGTGGTTCAGCTTTCTGGCATTGCGTTGGTACACCTTCCACGTTTCGCATCCGTAAAGTTGTGTGCGGATCACAACTTGCCCGAAGACCTTTAGTTTGGTCTGGATGCTGACGCCTCTTCTATTCCAGACATTGGAATACAATCTGCCGAAAGGTGCGATTATTCTGGCAATGCAGGTTCACGTCGTCGTTAATAGTGACGCTGTGTGATAGTGTACTGCCAAGATTCACTACTTTGAGTTTTTTGCCGTTGAAGGTGATGTTGGGCTCAACATGGGGATTTCCAAGGTACTGGCTGATGAAGAACTTTAGTCTTCTTGGTACTTATGGGGAGATCAATGCTTGTGCAGGAGCTGGAGAACGTGTCAACGCTGCATTGCAGATGGACTTTTGAAACAGCAAATAAGAAATCCCTAATGGTGTTTGTCATAATCTTGAGTTTTCGCTTGAAGCCCCCTGGGATTGAATAGTTTTCCATCTGTAAGGTACCTGATGCCGACTCTAACCTCTCCGTTTCTGAGAGCATTAGTCAGCATGGAGGAAAATAATAGACTGAACAGAGTCGGTGCCAGAACACAGCCCTGCTTGACGCCATTCATCACTTTGGAATGGCTCAAATGTCTCGCCATTGTCCTGGACTCGTGCCTGCATGTCATCGTGGAAATGATGCACCAGGATTATAAATTTTCTTGGGCATCCGAATTTGTCCATTACCTTCCACGAGCTTTCTCTGCTGACAGATTCAAAGGCCTTTGTCAAGTTGACGTAGATGGAGAAAAGGTCGGTGTTTTGCTCATGGCATTTCTCTTGCAGCTGTCTCATAGAAAACACCATGTCGATAGTCCCTCGTTCTGTTTGGAATGCACACTGGCTGGCTGGTCAAGGTGTGTAGTGAGGCGGTTCAGTAGTATTCTGGTGAGAATCTTTCCTGCAATTGAGAATAAGGATATACCCCGATCTTGATGCTTTCTGTATGAGGGTCCTAGGAGTTCCGAATATGTGCTGTAGACCAGCACTCCGAATGCCGCCCAGACCGGTCTCCACATTCTGATTGTCGAGAGGGGTGAACTTCAGATGTTCTTCCAGGGCATCCACGAGAGACTGTTTGGTACTGGTGCATTTCAACTTGGTGATGTTCAGTCGTGTAGGAGCCTTCTTTTCCTGTAGACGTCATTTGGGCTGATTCCAGATGTTTATCTTGGTAATGATGAAGTGGTAGTCTGTCCAACAGTCAGTATCGCACAAGGACATGGTCACATGCACATCCTGGCTGCCCCTATTCTTGACAATGACATAGTCGATGAGGTGCCAGTGCTAAGTGCGAGTGTGCATCCATGACGTCCGAGTACGCTTTGTGAGGCGGAAAACTGTATTGGTGATTAGCAGTTCATGCTCGGCGCAAATCCGGACCCAACGGAGAATATTGCTGTTACATTGACCCACTCCGTGCTTTCCTAGCACTCCATCCCAGGCAACGTGATCGCAGCCTACTCGTGTATTGAAATCGCCAAGAATGATGAGTTTATCTACCATTGGAACATCAGCCATGACGTAGTAAAGATCCTATTCTTCAGAAGCTAGGTATACAAAGCCTAACTCACGGAGGGTTTAAGACCTGTCGGGTATCCTCAGCCTGTTTTAGCCGGATTTGAGGCCGATTTCCAGGATGTGGCCGCTGTGCATGTCACAACTTCTTGGAGCTGAGTGCTAAGTGTGGACCAAAGATGGGCGAGATAGCCCCGAAGGAGTACGAATGCTTAGCCCGCCAGAGGTGTTAACCCTCTTTTAACAGAGTGAAAAGAATGATGGAGCCACTGAGCAGGGGATTGAGTGGATTATTATTACCTCATGACAGCTATGGCAGAAATTTAGACGAACGAGGTAAGACAATTGACATTGAGCTAAAGAAGAATAACTTGGAATTTGCTGAAGAAACGTTGTTTGAAATATGGTCACAGTTGACTGTAGGCAATTACCCAACCATTGCTGAGTATATGGATGTATTAAATTCATCAGAGCTCATGGACAGTAAAAATGTGTAGCGATCTAAACTGGTGTGTCAGCTCAAACCAATATTTGCTTCAGATTGTGAAGCATGACCACAACATATGCTGTTCGAAAACACGAAGCTCATATTTCAGCGTGATAAGGACTTATTTCTTCATCCTTTACCCCTCGTTCAAACACGTGAAAAGCTTAAAGTTCCAGAACGAACAACAGATGGATCCTGCACAAATTTCCATCCTTATTTGCAACTCAAAGTCTCAAAACGGAAGACATTCTACCTCGGTCAGCAAATACATTTCAGACAATTCCCTACGATCTGTATTGCCCTTCACTTCAATCCGTGCTGAATGAGAGAATTCCCAAAATATGCCATGTGTATTTCAGCTCGCTGGTCATGATACGATATCACCCAGTCCTTCACAAATGAATAATAGTTTCACCGAAACGCATCAGACCAATGAGACTGGTTACTAGAAGGAAACACGAAATGATGGTCATACTAGTAAATGCGGAGAATGGGGAAAGTGTGGATTGGCTTGACGAGGAGGAGCTTGATTTGGAGGGAATATCCTTTCCAATAAACGATGTTAATCTAGAAACAAATGAATTTCTTGTTCGTTCAGTAGAGGAGCATCTAACTTTGCCTTGGGATAATTATAACTATGAAGCGAAATAATTAATTTACAAATACTTCAGATTTTAAACCCTTAGAATTTTTGTGGATTTGTTGAAACTCTAATGTTTATAAGAATTGAAGTTTTAATGTGCTTAATTTACATTTTATTTTGTTTTCTGTTTTAAATTAATAAAAGAAATTTAAAATAGTTTTATAAACTTTTAACTAGCCAAGAAGTCTTTTTAAAAACCTGATTAATTAACACTATTTTACATAAAGAGTTTTGTTTTGTCTGAATAGTTAACTGATATACAATACATCTACTTTTTCAGTATAACAAAACATTGTGGGGAAAAAGGAGGGGTAAGAGATTTGTGAAGTCACATAGTGGGGGGGGGGGGCTGTTTTTTTTTGAAGAATGAATGGCTAGTCGGATAGCGAGTCTTCCTATCTATGGTAACTGGAAGTTTCAAAACAGGCTTTCTCAGATAAAATAGTACATTATTATCATTGGCATTATTAAATTCATCCACAAACACAGATACAATGAATTTAAATGCTTCGTCAACCCAAATGAGCTCAAATGGCCCATCACTTTAGAGTACTGTGTCATCAAGACAGAGTGCTGCTCCAATCTGAGGAGAACCGCACTCTGTGAGTTGGAATCCATTAGCATACAAATTTTAAAAGCAATGGTAAATTTCCACAACTTTGTTTGTTTTGTTCCTGTTGGAAATAGCCTCTGAACATTATTTCAGGTGCCTGCGTCTCTCTTCTTTTGCGTCCTCTTAATACCTTTCGTATATATACGGAAGAGTAGTGAGTTTGGATGCTAATATAATTAGTATGGTCCAAACGCATTTGTTTAATTAGCCTGCTCTTCAACATATTTTTGCCACTGAGCTCATCAAAAACGTCATTCATTTCAGAAGAAGCAGTGGGCAAGTTATATTTCTTTTGCTGGTATACTTCAAGCACACTATTCTTCAGATTCTTTTCAGTTTTATTTGCCTCAAAAATCTGCCCCAATTTATTTCATTCTGTTTCTAAGGTCAATCACAGATTATCCCACAGGGCTTTTGCTTTTTGGGGAACCAATTGGGGGCCAGACGAGACTCCGGACCCCATAACTGGCTCACTCACGTGATGTGTGTGGACAAAATTAAAAGTGATCAACAATTGAATTTATCTGACAGCCATTATGTGCAAAATATTGGTGTATTTTATATTAGATTTTAATATTCATGTATTAGCAAAAATTCTTATAATTATTAACAAATTTATAAATATGAAATGGCATCAGCGTTTGTTTTTTGTTGCTTACACTTGTTAAACATGATATCTTTTCTTCTGTTTGTCTTTCTATCCCACCATAACAATTTCTTTTTGTCGTTTTAAAACATAATAACCTCTTCTCTTCCAATTTTGACTTGACTTTGATTGCAACCACAATGTATAACGGGACCTACAAGGCACAGAATATAGCAAATGTCTATTTAAAGCCTAAATTATAATCATCAAAATCAAAACTATAATCATCAAAATCAAAATTATAATCATCAAAATTATAATCATCAAAATCAAAATTATAATCATCAAAATTATAATCATCAAAATCAAAATTATAATCATCAAAATCAAAATTATAATCATCAAAAATATAATCATCAAAATCAAAATTATAATCATCAAAATCAAATATATAATCATCAAAATCAAAATTATAATCATCAAAATCAAAATTATAATCATCAAAATCAAAATTATAATCGTCAAAATCAAAAGTATAATCATCAAAATCAAAAATATAATCATCAAAATCAAAATTATAATCATCAAAATAAAAAATATAATCATCAAAATCAAAATTATAATCGTCAAAATCAAAATTATAATCATCAAAATCAAAATTATAATCATCAAAATCAAAAATATAATCATCAAAATCAAAATTATAATCATCAAAATCAAAAATATAATCATCAAAATCAAAATTATACCGTAATCATCAAAATCAAAAATATAATCATCAAAATCAAAATTATAATCATCAAAATCAAAATTATAATCATCATAATCAAAATTATAAACATCGAAATTATAATCATCAAAATCAAAAATATAATCATCAAAATCAAAAATATAATCATCAAAATTATAATCATCAAAATCAAAGCTATAATCGTCAAAATCAAAATTATTATCATCAAAATTATAATCATCAAAATCAAAAATATAATCATCAAAATCAAAATTATAATCATCAAAATCAAAATTATAAACATCAAAATTATAATCATCAAAATCAAAAATATAATCATCAAAATTATAATCATCAAAATCAAAATTATAATCATCAAAATCAAAAATATAATCATCAAAAATCATTTATACATACACGTGTATTAACAATATTGAATGTATGTGAATCAGGATGAATCAATAGACTTCAAAAATGAAAATATTCATCCATTATTAAGGAAATCATCATTACTTAATTAAGGCATTAGCATGACAATGTTGGCATGTACAAACCACGTGTGGGTAACTCATATTCAGTTTTGATATGTTATAACAAAGATATTATTGATTCGCTTTATTTTCAATGTTTTCTTACACAAATATTATTTGCCTTCTTTTAACTTTCTCACATTCAGAAAATTGCATTATTTTCTTCCTTGTTCATTTTACATATAACAAGTAGTAGCATTTTGCAATTAATTTCATAATCACTCAGATACAACTGTGACATTGTGCAAAATGATTCTCTACTGCTTATTATAGACATTTCACAATAAAACAAGGATCTGATATTTATGTATTACTTACTTTTAGTAGACATGACACTAGTAATTGGTAATTGATCCATAAATGGGCCTTTTTGGGTTGGGTCTTTTTAAGCACTAGTCCGTTTTGGTCATGGTCGTTTTTGGTACCGGTCCGTTTTGACCTGATCCCAAATGCATAACAACCAGAAAGCCTACAATTTTAGATTAATATATTTATTAAAATGCTATTTTTTTAAAAAATATATTCAAGAGAATGTTCAAGCTTCAAATATTTGAGTTATTGTTTTTCTTAGAGATAAATAATATATACCTGTATCACAATTGCTTTTGTATAGTTTTCATTTTTGAGACTGATTATATCTTGCATTTTCAGGATGTTTTTGTAATAGGTAATCCTGGAAGGTACCAGCCCTTTTCCGTGCTCACAGAGGATGATGGGAAGGCATTCCCTACAAATGTGAACATAAATGCAATTGAAGATGTCCTGGTACTCCCATATTCCAGTGGAACAACCGGGCTTCCCAAAGGAGTCATGCTTACACATTTTAATGTTGTAAGCAATCTCAACCAATGCAGGTTTCTATATGCGAGTCTTTTTCTTGGTTTCTTGTACATTTTTTTTTTAATGAATCCCTGAAGATAAATAAGAGACAGTAATGAAAGCTTATCAAACTCCTGGATGTGATCAGTGGCAATATACAATAAAACATTTCACTTTTTTAAAAAAAAGGAACTGGAAACTGGAATGAAAAAAAATACCAAGAATAATTTTATCTGCTGAATATGTCTGGATAATTTAATGAAAATTGCTGAGAAAAATCTGAACATAATTATGAATTAATTACTATATTTTCCTGTGTTTATGTACATGTTTATCTGTTCATGTCTGGCTATCAATGGTTTTCAAACCAATGTTTTCAGACCAGCCCATGTCACAACAACCGAGGACAAAAATCTTGCAGTTTTACCATTTTTCCACATTTATGGAATGGTGCCAATTCTCCTTGGAGCCTTGCAAGATGGTGCCACAATTGTTACATTGCCCCGTTTTGATCCCGAGATGTTTCTGATGGCTCTACAAAAAGAAAAGGTCTGTAGTTTATTGTTGTGCTTAAAATAGGTGTGTGCATATTTGATATGCCATTATTACCAGGTCCATAGATCCAGACCTGCCAGTAAAATATTGTCTTCAAATGTTTTCTGTATTATCTTTCTTCTACCTTCAACAAATAATGAATTTTTTTTTGTTTTCCACAAAAATGCATCTTTTTCTTACAAAAGTTGTGTCATTAATACAACCACATGTCATAATGTATCTTTGTGATGTATATGACAGTAGTCTGTTGAATGCATATGTGTAGCTTTTTTCAGTCTGTTGAATGCATATGTGTGGCTTTTTCCAGTCTGTTGAATGCATATGTGTAGTTTTTCTCAGTCTTCTTGCAATTCTCAGGCAATAAAAGAAAATCAAATCGAGCGGGGGGAATTTCGTGTTATCACAGATTTCATTATACTTTATTGATAAAAAGTCAGACTCCATTGGGTCTTTCGCTAATCTATTGATAAAAAGTCAGACTCCAGTGAGTCTTTCGCTAATCTACAGGACATTTAAGCATAATTTAAGGACATTTAAGCATAATTTAAGCTCATAAAATAAAATAATAGAATATTGTCAGAGAGGGTTTGGATTAACATTTACACTTCACAAATCAGCTTTCCACAGATATCTCACAATGTGATATGGGATTTTTTTAATATTTCTATAAGGACATTAAACAAGTTAAGACTGAGATTGCTCAAAATTATTATGTATTGTGCCGATTGATTAAACAATGAAGTCTATGCAACAATAATTTGTGCATTTATTTACATTGAAGTCTGTGTGACAATCATTTTTGTCATTTATTTACATCTACAGACATTGAAGTTTGTGTAACAAACATCTTTGCAGTTACCCAGTAGTAACATAAACATGGCACAAAGTTCAAAGATTAACTTGGACCAAAGCAGGATATTTTGGTCCAAATATGAGACAATTAAAGTTCAACTATAAGATTTCTCTTATTTATGCAAAGTGTTGTACCACATTAAACTGAAATGCTTTCAATTAAAAATTCTTAAAAAGAATAATGGCCTATAAGAATAGTTTAGCGAAATCTAATCTTTGTCCAAATTTTCAGATAACTCTTCTGACCATTGCCCCTCCAATAGTCCAGTTTATGGCCAAACACCCCGCAGTACAGAAGCTAGACCTGTCCCACTTAAAATACGCCATCTCAGCTGCAGCTCCTCTTGGTGATGCCCTTACACATGAATTCATGCACAGGTTAAAGATTCCACTTGGTCAAGGTGAACAGTTAATTGTATTAATTATATTCTAGAACATTCATTGTGCAGAAATATAATCAAGGCAGTAGAATTACAACATGAATTTCTTTTCTAAATTTCAAAACAGAAATGATGTCTCTAAAGAGCAGACCTTCAATGCAATTTTTAACCTAAATTTTTTCCCATAAAACTGCCAAAACAAGAATAAAGGGTAGAAAAAGGTATCATATTAATTCAGTGTGTGTGTGTATGTGTGTGTGTGTGATTTTGATGTTTAACATAGCTTTAACAATTTTGAGTCATATCGCTACAATGACTGTAATGTGGCAGTTTAAAGTGGTGTCTACCACTGGGGCATAATGCCGTAGACATGTAGCATCATGTTTTACCCAGTCACATTATCCTCATACCAGACCAACCAGTCCTAACAGTAACCTCCTAATGCTGGGCACCAGTGAGGCAACTGCTAGTACCATTTTTATTAGTCTTTGGTATGACTTGGCTGGGGTTTGAACATGCAACTTCCCACATTGTAGGCAAAAGATCTAACCACTTAGACCACCGAAAAGGTCTGAATACATTCAGTGATATACTATTTAAATGATGGTATTGATATTTAAATGGATAAATGTAGTTCCTTCCTTAATCCTACTATCTACATTTGCCAATGCCATAGTAGAAGTTATCCTGTACTTCCTAGTATTACATTAGCTACAGTTTCTGGCTAAATTGTGTATAGATCACTATGTCACCTCATATTAGTGTATTAAGATCTAAACATTCTGGTTAGATTGTATATTGGTCACTATGCCACCTCATATTAGTGTATTAAGATCTAAACATTCTGGTTAGATTGTATATTGGTCAATATGTCACCTCATATTAGTGTATTAAGATCTAAATATTCTGGTTAGATTGTATATTGGTCACTATTTCACCTCATATTAGTGTATTAAGATTTAAACATTCTGGTTACATTGTATATTGGTCAATATCTCACCTCATATTAGTGTATTAAGATTTAAACATTCTGGTTAGATTGTATATTGGTCAATATGTCACCTCATATTAGTGTATTAAGATCTAAATATTCTGGTTAGATTGTATATTGGTCACTATGTCACCTCATATTAGTGTATTAAGATCTAAACATTCTGGTTAGATTGTATATTGGTCACTATGTCACCTCATATTAGTGTATTAAGATCTAAACATTCTGGTTAGATTGTATATTGGTCACTATGTCACCTTATATTAGTGTATTAAGATCTAAACATTCTGGTTAGATTGTATATTGGTCACTATGTCACCTCATATTAGTGTATTAAGATCTAAACATTCTGGTTAGATTGTATATTGGTCACTATGTCACCTCATATTAGTGTATTAAGATTTAAACATTCTGGTTAGATTGTATATTGGTCACTATGTCACCTCATATTAGTGTATTAAGATCTAAACATTCTGGTTAGATTGTATATTGGTCACTATGTCACCTCATATTAGTGTATTAAGATCTAAATATTCTGGTTAGATTGTATATTGGTCACTATTTCATTTCATATTAATGTATTAAGATCTAAAAATTCTGGTTAGATTGTATATTGGTCACTATTTCACCTCATGTTAGTGTATTAAGATCAAAACATTCTGGTTAGATTGTATATTGGTCACTATTTCACCTTATATTAGTGTATTAAGATTTAAACATTCTGGTTAGATTGTATATTGGTCACTATTTCACCTCATGTTCGTGTATTATGATCTAAACATTCTGGTTAGATTGTATATTGGTCACTATTTCACCTCATATTAGTGTATTAAGATTTAAACATTCTGGTTAGATTGTATATTGGTCACTATGTCACCTCATATTAGTGTATTAAGATCTAAACATTCTGGTTAGATTGTATATTGGTCACTATGTCACCTCATATTAGTGTATTAAGATTTAAACATTCTGGTTAGATTGTATATTGGTCACTATGTCACCTCATATTAGTGTATTAAGATTTAAACATTCTGGTTAGATTGTATATTGGTCACTATGTCACCTCATATTAGTGTATTAAGATCTAAACATTCTGGTTAGATTGTATATTGGTCACTATGTCACCTCATATTAGTGTATTAAGATTTAAACATTCTGGTTAGATTGTATATTGGTCACTATGTCACCTCATATTAGTGTATTAAGATTTTAAAACATTCTGGTTAGATTGTATATTGGTCACTATTTCACCTTATATTAGTGTTTAAGATCTAATCATTCTGGTTAGATTGTATATTGGTCACTATTTCACCTCATATTAATGTATTAAGATTTAAACATTCTGGTTAGATTGTATATTGGTCACTATGTCACCTCATATCAGTGTATTAAGATTTAAACATTCTGGTTAGATTGTATATTGGTCACTATTTCACCTTATATCAGTGTTTAAGATCTAATCATTCTGGTTAGATTGTATATTGGTCACTATTTCACCTCATATTAATGTATTAAGATTTAAACATTCTGGTTAGATTGTATATTGGTCACTATTTCACCTTATATAAGTGTATTAAGATTTAAACATTCTGGTTAGATTGTATATTGGTCACTATTTCACCTTATATTAGTGTTTAAGATCTAATCATTCTGGTTAGATTGTATATTGGTCACTATTTCACCTCATATTAATGTATTAAGATTTAAACATTCTGGTTAGATTGTATATTGGTAACTATTTCACCTTATATTAGTGTTTAAGATCTAAACATTCTGGTTAGATTGTATATTGGTCACTATTTCACCTCATATTAATGTATTAAGATTTAAACATTCTGGTTAGATTGTATATTGGTCACTATTTCACCTTATATTAGTGTTTAAGATCTAATCATTCTGGTTAGATTGTATATTGGTCACTATTTCACCTCATATTAATGTATTAAGATTTAAACATTCTGGTTAGATTGTATATTGGTCACTATTTCACCTCATATTAATGTATTAAGATCTAATCATTCTGGTTAGATTGTATATTGGTCACTATTTCACCTTATATTAGTGTATTAAGATTTAAACATTCTGGTTACATTGTATATTGGTCACTATTTCACCTCATATTAATGTATTAAGATTTAAACATTCTGGTTAGATTGTATATTGGTCACTATTTCACCTCATATTAATGTATTAAGATCTAATCATTCTGGTTACATTGTATATTGGTCACTATTTCACCTTATATTAGTGTATTAAGATTTAAACATTCTGGTTACATTGTATATTGGTCACTAATTCACCTCATATTAATGTATTAAGATCTATTCATTCTGGTTAGATTGTATATTGGTCACTATTTCACTTCATATTAATGTATTAAGATTTAAACATTCTGGTTAGATTGTATATTGGTCACTATTTCACCTTATATTAGTGTATTAAGATTTAAACATTCTGGTTAGATTGTATATTGGTCACTATTTCACCTCATATTAATGTATTAAGATCTAATCATTCTGGTTAGATTGTATATTGGTCACTATTTCACCTCATATTAATGTATTAAGATTTAAACATTCTGGTTAGATTGTATATTGGTCAATATGTCACCTCATGTTATTGTATTAAGATCTAAACATTCTGGTTAGATTGTATATTGGTCACTATTTCACCTCATATTAATGTATTAAGATTTAAACATTCTGGTTATATTGTATATTGGTCACTATTTCACCTCATATTAATGTATTAAGATCTAATCATTCTGGTTAGATTGTATATTGGTCACTATTTCACCTTATATTAGTGTATTAAGATTTAAACATTCTGGTTAGATTGTATATTGGTCACTATTTCACCTCATATTAATGTATTAAGATCTAATCATTCTGGTTAGATTGTATATTGGTCACTATTTCACCTCATATTAATGTATTAAGATTTAAACATTCTGGTTAGATTGTATATTGGTCACTATTTCACCTCATGTTAATGTATTAAGATCTAATCATTCTGGTTAGATTGTATATTGGTCACTATTTCACCTTATATTAGTGTATTAAGATTTAAACATTCTGGTTAGATTGTATATTGGTCACTATTTCACCTCATATTAATGTATTAAGATCTAAACATTCTGGTTAGATTGTATATTGGTCACTATTTCACCTCATATTAATGTATTAAGATTTAAACATTCTGGTTAGATTGTATATTGGTCACTATTTCACCTGATATTAGTGTATTAAGATCTAAACATTCTGGTTAGATTGTATATTGGTCACTATTTCACCTCATGTTAGTGTATTAAGATCTAATCATTCTGGTTAGATTGTATATTGGTCACTATTTCACCTCATATTAGTGTATTAAGATCTAAACATTCTGGTTAGATTGTATATTGGTCACTATTTCACCTCATGCTAGTGTATTAAGATTTAAACATTCTGGTTAGATTGTATATTGGTCACTATTTCACTTCATATTAATGTATTAAGATCTAATCATTCTGGTTAGATTGTATATTGGTCACTATTTCACCTCATATTAATGTATTAAGATTTAAACATTCTGGTTAGATTGTATATTGGTCACTATTTCACCTTATATTAGTGTATTAAGATCTAAACATTCTGGTTAGATTGTATATTGGTCACTATTTCACATCATATTAGTGTATTAGGATCTAAACATTCTGGTTAGATTGTATATTGGTCACTATTTCACCTCATATTAATGTATTAAGATTTAAACATTCTGGTTAGATTGTATATTGGTCACTATTTCACCTTATATTAGTGTATTAAGATCTAAACATTCTGGTTAGATTGTATATTGGTCACTATTTCACCTCATGTTAGTGTATTAAGATCTAATCATTCTGGTTAGATTGTATATTGGTCACTATTTCACCTCATGTTAGTGTATTAAGATTTAAACATTCTGGTTAGATTGTATATTGGTCACTATTTCACTTCATATTAATGTATTAAGATCTAATCATTCTGGTTAGATTGTATATTGGTCACTATTTCACCTCATGTTAGTGTATTAAGATCTAAACATTCTGGTTAGATTGTATATTGGTCACTATTTCACCTTATATTAGTGTATTAAGATTTAAACATTCTGGTTAGATTGTATATTGGTCACTATTTCACCTCATATTAATGTATTAAGATCTAATCATTCTGGTTAGATTGTATATTGGTCACTATTTCACCTCATATCAGTGTATTAAGATTTAAACATTCTGGTTAGATTGTATATTGGTCACTATTTCACCTCATATTAATGTATTAAGATTTAAACATTCTGGTTAGATTGTATATTGGTCACTATTTCACCTCATATTAATGTATTAAGATTTAAACATTCTGGTTAGATTGTATATTGGTCACTATTTCACTTCATATTAGTGTATTAAGATTTAAACATTCTGGTTAGATTGTATATTGGTCACTATGTCACCTCATATTCATGTATTAAGATTTAAACATTCTGGTTAGATTGTATATTGGTCACTATGTCACCTCAAATTAGTGTATTAAGATTTAAACATTCTGGTTAGATTGTATATTGGTCACTATGTCACCTCATATTAGTGTATTAAGATTTAAACATTCTGGTTAGATTGTATATTGGTCACTATTTCACCTCATATTAATGTATTAAGATTTAAACATTCTGGTTAGATTGTATATTAGTCACTACTTCACCTCATGTTAGTGTATTAAGATTTAAACATTCTGGTTAGATTGTATATTGGTCACTATGTCACCTCATATTAGTGTTTTAAGATCTCAATATTCTGGTTAGATTGTATATTGGTCACTATTTCACCTCATATTAGTGTATTAAGATTTAAACATTCTGGTTAGATTGTATATTGGTCACTATTTCACTTCATATTAATGTATTAAGATTTAAACATTCTGGTTAGATTGTATATTGGTCACTATGTCACCTCATATTAGTGTATTAAGATCTAAACATTCTGGTTAGATTGTATATTGGTCACTATTTCACCTCATATTAATGTATTAAGATTTAAACATTCTGGTTAGATTGTATATTGGTCACTATTTCACCTTATATTAATGTATTAAGATCTAAAAATTCTGGTTAGATTGTATATTGGTCACTATTTCACCTCATATTAGTGTATTAAGATCTAAACATTCTGGTTAGATTGTATATTGGTCACTATTTCACCTCATATTAATGTATTAAGATTTAAACATTCTGGTTAGATTGTATATTAGTCACTACTTCACCTCATGTTAGTGTATTAAGATTTAAACATTCTGGTTAGATTGTATATTGGTCACTATGTCACCTCATATTAGTGTTTTAAGATCTCAATATTCTGGTTAGATTGTATATTGGTCACTATTTCACTTCATATTAATGTATTAAGATTTAAACATTCTGGTTAGATTGTATATTGGTCACTATTTCACCTCATATTAGTGTATTAAGATTTAAACATTCTGGTTAGATTGTATATTGGTCACTATGTCACCTCATGTTAGTGTATTAAGATCTAAACATTCTGGTTAGATTGTATATTGGTCACTATTTCACCTCATATTAATGTATTAAGATTTAAACATTCTGGTTAGATTGTATATTGGTCACTATTTCACCTTATATTAGTGTATTAAGATCTAAACATTCTGGTTAGATTGTATATTGGTCACTATTTCACCTCATGTTAGTGTATTAAGATCTAATCATTCTGGTTAGATTGTATATTGGTCACTATTTCACTTCATATTAATGTATTAAGATCTAATCATTCTGGTTAGATTGTATATTGGTCACTATTTCACCTTATATTAGTGTATTAAGATTTAAACATTCTGGTTAGATTGTATATTGGTCACTATTTCACCTCATATTAATGTATTAAGATTTAAACATTCTGGTTAGATTGTATATTGGTCACTATTTCACCTCATATTAATGTATTAAGATTTAAACATTCTGGTTAGATTGTATATTGGTCACTATTTCACTTCATATTAGTGTATTAAGATTTAAACATTCTGGTTAGATTGTATATTGGTCACTATGTCACCTCATATTAATGTATTAAGATTTAAACATTCTGGTTAGATTGTATATTGGTCACTATGTCACCTCATATTAGTGTATTAAGATTTAAACATTCTGGTTAGATTGTATATTGGTCACTATGTCACCTCATATTAGTGTTTTAAGATCATGATATTCTGGTTAGATTGTATATTGGTCACTATGTCACCTCATGTTAGTGTATTAAGATCTAAACATTCTGGTTAGATTGTATATTGGTCACTATTTCACCTCATATTAATGTATTAAGATTTAAACATTCTGGTTAGATTGTATATTGGTCACTATTTCACCTTATATTAGTGTACGTGCATTAAGATCTAAACATTCTGGTTAGATTGTATATTGGTCACTATTTCACCTTATATTAGTGTACGTGCATTATGATCTAAATATTCTGGTTAGATTGTATATTGGTCACTATTTCACCTTATATTAGTGTACGTGCATTATGATTTAAATATTCTGGTTAGATTGTATATTGGTCACTATTTCACCTTATATTAGTGTACGTGCATTAAGATCTAAACATTCTGGTTAGATTGTATATTGGTCACTATTTCACCTCATATTAATGTATTAAGATTTAAACATTCTGGTTAGATTGTATATTGGTCACTATTTCACCTTATATTAGTGTTTAAGATCTAAACATTCTGGTTAGATTGTATATTGGTCACTATTTCACCTCATATTAATGTATTAAGATTTAAACATTCTGGTTTGATTGTATATTGGTCACTATTTCACCTCATATTAATGTATTAAGATCTAATCATTCTGGTTAGATTGTATATTGGTCACTATTTCACCTCATATTAATGTATTAAGATTTAAACATTCTGGTTAGATTGTATATTGGTCACTATTTCACTTCATATTAGTGTATTAAGATTTAAACATTCTGGTTAGATTGTATATTGGTCACTATGTCACCTCATATTAATGTATTAAGATTTAAACATTCTGGTTAGATTGTATATTGGTCACTATGTCACCTCATATTAGTGTATTAAGATTTAAACATTCTGGTTAGATTGTATATTGGTCACTATGTCACCTCATATTAGTGTATTAAGATTTAAACATTCTGGTTAGATTGTATATTGGTCACTATTTCACCTCATATTAATGTATTAAGATTTAAACATTCTGGTTAGATTGTATATTAGTCACTACTTCACCTCATGTTAGTGTATTAAGATTTAAACATTCTGGTTAGATTGTATATTGGTCACTATGTCACCTCATATTAGTGTTTTAAGATCTCAATATTCTGGTTAGATTGTATATTGGTCACTATTTCACTTCATATTAATGTATTAAGATTTAAACATTCTGGTTAGATTGTATATTGGTCACTATGTCACCTCATGTTAGTGTATTAAGATCTAAACATTCTGGTTAGATTGTATATTGGTCACTATTTCACCTCATATTAATGTATTAAGATTTAAACATTCTGGTTAGATTGTATATTGGTCACTATTTCACCTTATATTAGTGTACGTGCATTAAGATCTAAACATTCTGGTTAGATTGTATATTGGTCACTATTTCACCTCATATTAATGTATTAAGATTTAAACATTCTGGTTAGATTGTATATTGGTCACTATTTCACCTTATATTAGTGTACGTGCATTAAGATCTAAACATTCTGGTTAGATTGTATATTGGTCACTATTTCACCTTATATTAGTGTATTAAGATTTAAACATTCTGGTTACATTGTATATTGGTCAATATCTCACCTCATATTAGTGTATTAAGATTTAAACATTCTGGTTAGATTGTATATTGGTCAATATGTCACCTCATATTAGTGTATTAAGATCTAAATATTCTGGTTAGATTGTATATTGGTCACTATGTCACCTCATATTAGTGTATTAAGATCTAAACATTCTGGTTAGATTGTATATTGGTCACTATGTCACCTCATATTAGTGTATTAAGATCTAAACATTCTGGTTAGATTGTATATTGGTCACTATGTCACCTTATATTAGTGTATTAAGATCTAAACATTCTGGTTAGATTGTATATTGGTCACTATGTCACCTCATATTAGTGTATTAAGATCTAAACATTCTGGTTAGATTGTATATTGGTCACTATGTCACCTCATATTAGTGTATTAAGATTTAAACATTCTGGTTAGATTGTATATTGGTCACTATGTCACCTCATATTAGTGTATTAAGATCTAAACATTCTGGTTAGATTGTATATTGGTCACTATGTCACCTCATATTAGTGTATTAAGATCTAAATATTCTGGTTAGATTGTATATTGGTCACTATTTCATTTCATATTAATGTATTAAGATCTAAAAATTCTGGTTAGATTGTATATTGGTCACTATTTCACCTCATGTTAGTGTATTAAGATCAAAACATTCTGGTTAGATTGTATATTGGTCACTATTTCACCTTATATTAGTGTATTAAGATTTAAACATTCTGGTTAGATTGTATATTGGTCACTATTTCACCACATGTTCGTGTATTATGATCTAAACATTCTGGTTAGATTGTATATTGGTCACTATTTCACCTCATATTAGTGTATTAAGATTTAAACATTCTGGTTAGATTGTATATTGGTCACTATGTCACCTCATATTAGTGTATTAAGATCTAAACATTCTGGTTAGATTGTATATTGGTCACTATGTCACCTCATATTAGTGTATTAAGATTTAAAAATTCTGGTTAGATTGTATATTGGTCACTATGTCACCTCATATTAGTGTATTAAGATTTAAACATTCTGGTTAGATTGTATATTGGTCACTATGTCACCTCATATTAGTGTATTAAGATCTAAACATTCTGGTTAGATTGTATATTGGTCACTATGTCACCTCATATTAGTGTATTAAGATTTAAACATTCTGGTTAGATTGTATATTGGTCACTATGTCACCTCATATTAGTGTATTAAGATTTTAAAACATTCTGGTTAGATTGTATATTGGTCACTATTTCACCTTATATTAGTGTTTAAGATCTAATCATTCTGGTTAGATTGTATATTGGTCACTATTTCACCTCATATTAATGTATTAAGATTTAAACATTCTGGTTAGATTGTATATTGGTCACTATGTCACCTCATATCAGTGTATTAAGATTTAAACATTCTGGTTAGATTGTATATTGGTCACTATGTCACCTCATATTAGTGTATTAAGATTTAAACATTCTGGTTAGATTGTATATTGGTCACTATTTCACCTTATATCAGTGTTTAAGATCTAATCATTCTGGTCAGATTGTATATTGGTCACTATTTCACCTCATATTAATGTATTAAGATTTAAACATTCTGGTTAGATTGTATATTGGTCACTATTTCACCTTATATAAGTGTATTAAGATTTAAACATTCTGGTTAGATTGTATATTGGTCACTATTTCACCTTATATTAGTGTTTAAGATCTAATCATTCTGGTTAGATTGTATATTGGTCACTATTTCACCTCATATTAATGTATTAAGATTTAAACATTCTGGTTAGATTGTATATTGGTAACTATTTCACCTTATATTAGTGTTTAAGATCTAAACATTCTGGTTAGATTGTATATTGGTCACTATTTCACCTCATATTAATGTATTAAGATTTAAACATTCTGGTTAGATTGTATATTGGTCACTATTTCACCTTATATTAGTGTTTAAGATCTAATCATTCTGGTTAGATTGTATATTGGTCACTATTTCACCTCATATTAATGTATTAAGATTTAAACATTCTGGTTAGATTGTATATTGGTCACTATTTCACCTCATATTAATGTATTAAGATCTAATCATTCTGGTTAGATTGTATATTGGTCACTATTTCACCTTATATTAGTGTATTAAGATTTAAACATTCTGGTTACATTGTATATTGGTCACTATTTCACCTCATATTAATGTATTAAGATCTATTCATTCTGGTTAGATTGTATATTGGTCACTATTTCACCTCATATTAATGTATTAAGATTTAAACATTCTGGTTAGATTGTATATTGGTCACTATTTCACCTCATGTTAGTGTATTAAGATTTAAACATTCTGGTTAGATTGTATATTGGTCACTATTTCACTTCATATTAATGTATTAAGATTTAAACATTCTGGTTAGATTGTATATTGGTCACTATTTCACCTTATATTAGTGTATTAAGATTTAAACATTCTGGTTAGATTGTATATTGGTCACTATTTCACCTCATATTAATGTATTAAGATCTAATCATTCTGGTTAGATTGTATATTGGTCACTATTTCACCTCATATTAATGTATTAAGATTTAAACTTTCTGGTTAGATTGTATATTGGTCAATATGTCACCTCATGTTAGTGTATTAAGATCTAAACATTCTGGTTAGATTGTATATTGGTCACTATTTCACCTCATATTAATGTATTAAGATTTAAACATTCTGGTTAGATTGTATATTGGTCACTATTTCACCTCATATTAATGTATTAAGATCTAATCATTCTGGTTAGATTGTATATTGGTCACTATTTCACCTTATATTAGTGTATTAAGATTTAAACATTCTGGTTAGATTGTATATTGGTCACTATTTCACCTCATATTAATGTATTAAGATCTAATCATTCTGGTTAGATTGTATATTGGTCACTATTTCACCTCATATTAATGTATTAAGATTTAAACATTCTGGTTAGATTGTATATTGGTCACTATTTCGCCTCATGTTAATGTATTAAGATCTAATCATTCTGGTTAGATTGTATATTGGTCACTATTTCACCTCATATTAATGTATTAAGATCTAATCATTCTGGTTAGATTGTATATTGGTCACTATTTCACCTCATATTAATGTATTAAGATTTAAACATTCTGGTTAGATTGTATATTGGTCACTATTTCACCTTATATTAGTGTATTAAGATCTAAACATTCTGGTTAGATTGTATATTGGTCACTATTTCACCTCATGTTAGTGTATTAAGATCTAATCATTCTGGTTAGATTGTATATTGGTCACTATTTCACCTCATATTAGTATATTAAGATCTAAACATTCTGGTTAGATTGTATATTGGTCACTATTTCACCTCATGTTAGTGTATTAAGATTTAAACATTCTGGTTAGATTGTATATTGGTCACTATTTCACCTCATGTGAGTGTATTAAGATTTAAACATTCTGGTTAGATTGTATATTGGTCACTATTTCACTTCATATTAATGTATTAAGATCTAATCATTCTGGTTAGATTGTATATTGGTCACTATTTCACCTTATATTAGTGTATTAAGATTTAAACATTCTGGTTAGATTGTATATTGGTCACTATGTCACCTCATATTAGTGTATTAAGATTTAAACATTCTGGTTAGATTGTATATTGGTCACTATGTCACCTCATATTAGTGTATTAAGATCTAAACATTCTGGTTAGATTGTATATTGGTCACTATGTCACCTCATATTAGTGTATTAAGATTTAAACATTCTGGTTAGATTGTATATTGGTCACTATGTCACCTCATATTAGTGTATTAAGATTTTAAAACATTCTGGTTAGATTGTATATTGGTCACTATTTCACCTTATATTAGTGTTTAAGATCTAATCATTCTGGTTAGATTGTATATTGGTCACTATTTCACCTCATATTAATGTATTAAGATTTAAACATTCTGGTTAGATTGTATATTGGTCACTATGTCACCTCATATCAGTGTATTAAGAATTAAACATTCTGGTTAGATTGTATATTGGTCACTATGTCACCTCATATTAGTGTATTAAGATTTAAACATTCTGGTTAGATTGTATATTGGTCACTATTTCACCTTATATCAGTGTTTAAGATCTAATCATTCTGGTCAGATTGTATATTGGTCACTATTTCACCTCATATTAATGTATTAAGATTTAAACATTCTGGTTAGATTGTATATTGGTCACTATTTCACCTTATATAAGTGTATTAAGATTTAAACATTCTGGTTAGATTGTATATTGGTCACTATTTCACCTTATATTAGTGTTTAAGATCTAATCATTCTGGTTAGATTGTATATTGGTCACTATTTCACCTCATATTAATGTATTAAGATTTAAACATTCTGGTTAGATTGTATATTGGTAACTATTTCACCTTATATTAGTGTTTAAGATCTAAACATTCTGGTTAGATTGTATATTGGTCACTATTTCACCTCATATTAATGTATTAAGATTTAAACATTCTGGTTAGATTGTATATTGGTCACTATTTCACCTTATATTAGTGTTTAAGATCTAATCATTCTGGTTAGATTGTATATTGGTCACTATTTCACCTCATATTAATGTATTAAGATTTAAACATTCTGGTTAGATTGTATATTGGTCACTATTTCACCTCATATTAATGTATTAAGATCTAATCATTCTGGTTAGATTGTATATTGGTCACTATTTCACCTTATATTAGTGTATTAAGATTTAAACATTCTGGTTACATTGTATATTGGTCACTATTTCACCTCATATTAATGTATTAAGATCTATTCATTCTGGTTAGATTGTATATTGGTCACTATTTCACCTCATATTAATGTATTAAGATTTAAACATTCTGGTTAGATTGTATATTGGTCACTATTTCACCTCATGTTAGTGTATTAAGATTTAAACATTCTGGTTAGATTGTATATTGGTCACTATTTCACTTCATATTAATGTATTAAGATTTAAACATTCTGGTTAGATTGTATATTGGTCACTATTTCACCTTATATTAGTGTATTAAGATTTAAACATTCTGGTTAGATTGTATATTGGTCACTATTTCACCTCATATTAATGTATTAAGATCTAATCATTCTGGTTAGATTGTATATTGGTCACTATTTCACCTCATATTAATGTATTAAGATTTAAACATTCTGGTTAGATTGTATATTGGTCAATATGTCACCTCATGTTAGTGTATTAAGATCTAAACATTCTGGTTAGATTGTATATTGGTCACTATTTCACCTCATATTAATGTATTAAGATTTAAACATTCTGGTTAGATTGTATATTGGTCACTATTTCACCTCATATTAATGTATTAAGATCTAATCATTCTGGTTAGATTGTATATTGGTCACTATTTCACCTTATGTTAGTGTATTAAGATTTAAACATTCTGGTTAGATTGTATATTGGTCACTATTTCACCTCATATTAATGTATTAAGATCTAATCATTCTGGTTAGATTGTATATTGGTCACTATTTCACCTCATATTAATGTATTAAGATTTAAACATTCTGGTTAGATTGTATATTGGTCACTATTTCACCTCATGTTAATGTATTAAGATCTAATCATTCTGGTTAGATTGTATATTGGTCACTATTTCACCTTATATTAGTGTATTAAGATTTAAACATTCTGGTTAGATTGTATATTGGTCACTATTTCACTTCATATTAATGTATTAAGATCTAATCATTCTGGTTAGATTGTATATTGGTCACTATTTCACCTCATATTAATGTATTAAGATTTAAACATTCTGGTTAGATTGTATATTGGTCACTATTTCACCTTATATTAGTGTATTAAGATCTAAACATTCTGGTTAGATTGTATATTGGTCACTATTTCACCTCATGTTAGTGTATTAAGATCTAATTATTCTGGTTAGATTGTATATTGGTCACTATTTCACCTCATATTAGTGTATTAAGATCTAAACATTCTGGTTAGATTGTATATTGGTCACTATTTCACCTCATGTTAGTGTATTAAGATTTAAACATTCTGGTTAGATTGTATATTGGTCACTATTTCACTTCATATTAATGTATTAAGATCTAATCATTCTGGTTAGATTGTATATTGGTCACTATTTCACCTTATATTAGTGTATTAAGATTTAAACATTCTGGTTAGATTGTATATTGGTCACTATTTCACCTCATATTAATGTATTAAGATCTAATCATTCTGGTTAGATTGTATATTGGTCACTATTTCACCTCATATCAGTGTATTAAGATTTAAACATTCTGGTTAGATTGTATATTGGTCACTATTTCACCTCATATTAATATATTAAGATTTAAACATTCTGGTTAGATTGTATATTGGTCACTATTTCACCTCATATTAATGTATTAAGATTTAAACATTCTGGTTAGATTGTATATTGGTCACTATTTCACTTCATATTAGTGTATTAAGATTTAAACATTCTGGTTAGATTGTATATTGGTCACTATGTCACCTCATATTAATGTATTAAGATTTAAACATTCTGGTTAGATTGTATATTGGTCACTATGTCACCTCATATTAGTGTATTAAGATTTAAACATTCTGGTTAGATTGTATATTGGTCACTATGTCACCTCATATTAGTGTATTAAGATTTAAACATTCTGGTTAGATTGTATATTGGTCACTATTTCACCTCATATTAATGTATTAAGATTTAAACATTCTGGTTAGATTGTATATTAGTCACTACTTCACCTCATGTTAGTGTATTAAGATTTAAACATTCTGGTTAGATTGTATATTGGTCACTATGTCACCTCATATTAGTGTTTTAAGATCTCAATATTCTGGTTAGATTGTATATTGGTCACTATTTCACCTTATATTAGTGTATTAAGATTTAAACATTCTGGTTAGATTGTATATTGGTCACTATTTCACTTCATATTAATGTATTAAGATTTAAACATTCTGGTTAGATTGTATATTGGTCACTATTTCACCTCATATTAGTGTATTAAGATCTAAACATTCTGGTTAGATTGTATATTGGTCACTATTTCACCTCATATTAATGTATTAAGATTTAAACATTCTGGTTAGATTGTATATTAGTCACTACTTCACCTCATGTTAGTGTATTAAGATTTAAACATTCTGGTTAGATTGTATATTGGTCACTATGTCACCTCATATTAGTGTTTTAAGATCTCAATATTCTGGTTAGATTGTATATTGGTCACTATTTCACTTCATATTAATGTATTAAGATTTAAACATTCTGGTTAGATTGTATATTGGTCACTATTTCACCTCATATTAGTGTATTAAGATTTAAACATTCTGGTTAGATTGTATATTGGTCACTATGTCACCTCATGTTAGTGTATTAAGATCTAAACATTCTGGTTAGATTGTATATTGGTCACTATTTCACCTCATATTAATGTATTAAGATTTAAACATTCTGGTTAGATTGTATATTGGTCACTATTTCACCTTATATTAGTGTATTAAGATCTAAACATTCTGGTTAGATTGTATATTGGTCACTATTTCACCTCATGTTAGTGTATTAAGATCTAATCATTCTGGTTAGATTGTATATTGGTCACTATTTCACTTCATATTAATGTATTAAGATCTAATCATTCTGGTTAGATTGTATATTGGTCACTATTTCACCTTATATTAGTGTATTAAGATTTAAACATTCTGGTTAGATTGTATATTGGTCACTATTTCACCTCATATTAATGTATTAAGATTTAAACATTCTGGTTAGATTGTATATTGGTCACTATTTCACCTCATATTAATGTATTAAGATTTAAACATTCTGGTTAGATTGTATATTGGTCACTATTTCACTTCATATTAGTGTATTAAGATTAAAACATTCTGGTTAGATTGTATATTGGTCACTATGTCACCTCATATTAATGTATTAAGATTTAAACATTCTGGTTAGATTGTATATTGGTCACTATGTCACCTCATATTAGTGTATTAAGATTTAAACATTCTGGTTAGATTGTATATTGGTCACTATGTCACCTCATATTAGTGTATTAAGATTTAAACATTCTGGTTAGATTGTATATTGGTCACTATTTCACCTCATATTAATGTATTAAGATTTAAACATTCTGGTTAGATTGTATATTAGTCACTACTTCACCTCATGTTAGTGTATTAAGATTTAAACATTCTGGTTAGATTGTATATTGGTCACTACGTCACCTCATATTAGTGTTTTAAGATCTCAATATTCTGGTTAAATTGTATATTGGTCACTATGTCACCTCATGTTAGTGTATTAAGATCTAAACATTCTGGTTAGATTGTATATTGGTCACTATTTCACCTCATATTAATGTATTAAGATTTAAACATTCTGGTTAGATTGTATATTGGTCACTATTTCACCTTATATTAGTGTAAGTGCATTAAGATCTAAACATTCTGGTTAGATTGTATATTGGTCACTATTTCACCTTATATTAGTGTACGTGCATTATGATCTAAATATTCTGGTTAGATTGTATATTGGTCACTATTTCACCTTATATTAGTGTACGTGCATTATGATTTAAATATTCTGGTTAGATTGTATATTGGTCACTATTTCACCTTATATTAGTGTACGTGCATTAAGATCTAAACATTCTGGTTAGATTGTATATTGGTCACTATTTCACCTTATATTAGTGTACGTGCATTATGATCTAAATATTCTGGTTAGATTGTATATTGGTCACTATTTCACCTTATATTAGTGTACGTGCATTATGATTTAAATATTCTGGTTAGATTGTATATTGGTCACTATTTCACCTTATATTAGTGTACGTGCATTAAGATCTAAACATTCTGGTTAGATTGTATATTGGTCACTATTTCACCTTATATTAGTGTACGTGCATTATGATTTAAATATTCTGGTTAGATTGTATATTGGTCACTATTTCACCTTATATTAGTGTACGTGCATTAAGATCTAAACATTCTGGTTAGATTGTATATTGGTCACTATTTCACCTTATATTAGTGTACGTGCATTAAGATCTAAACATTCTGGTTAGATTGTATATTGGTCACTATTTCACCTTATATTAGTGTACGTGCATTATGATCTAAATATTCTGGTTAGATTGTATATTGGTCACTATTTCACCTCATATTAATGTATTAAGATTTAAACATTCTGGTTAGATTGTATATTGGTCACTACTTCACCTTATATTAGTGTTTAAGATCTAAACATTCTGGTTAGATTGTATATTGGTCACTATTTCACCTCATATTAATGTATTAAGATTTAAACATTCTGGTTAGATTGTATATTGGTCACTATTTCACCTCATATTAATGTATTAAGATCTAATCATTCTGGATAGATTGTATATTGGTCACTATTTCACCTCATATTAATGTATTAAGATTTAAACATTCTGGTTAGATTGTATATTGGTCACTATTTCACTTCATATTAGTGTATTAAGATTTAAACATTCTGGTTAGATTGTATATTGGTCACTATGTCACCTCATATTAATGTATTAAGATTTAAACATTCTGGTTAGATTGTATATTGGTCACTATGTCACCTCATATTAGTGTATTAAGATTTAAACATTCTGGTTAGATTGTATATTGGTCACTATGTCACCTCATATTAGTGTATTAAGATTTAAACATTCTGGTTAGATTGTATATTGGTCACTATTTCACCTCATATTAATGTATTAAGATTTAAACATTCTGGTTAGATTGTATATTAGTCACTACTTCACCTCATGTTAGTGTATTAAGATTTAAACATTCTGGTTAGATTGTATATTGGTCACTATGTCACCTCATATTAGTGTTTTAAGATCTCAATATTCTGGTTAGATTGTATATTGGTCACTATTTCACTTCATATTAATGTATTAAGATTTAAACATTCTGGTTAGATTGTATATTGGTCACTATTTCACTTCATATTAGTGTATTAAGATCTAAACATTCTGGTTAGATTGTATATTTGTCACTATGTCACCTCATGTTAGTGTATTAAGATCTAAACATTCTGGTTAGATTGTATATTGGTCACTATTTCACCTCATATTAATGTATTAAGATTTAAACATTCTGGTTAGATTGTATATTGGTCACTATTTCACCTTATATTAGTGTACGTGCATTAAGATCTAAACATTCTGGTTAGATTGTATATTGGTCACTATTTCACCTTATATTAGTGTACGTGCATTATGATCTAAATATTCTGGTTAGATTGTATATTGGTCACTATTTCACCTTATATTAGTGTACGTGCATTATGATCTAAATATTCTGGTTAGATTGTATATTGGTCACTATTTCACCTTATATTAGTGTACGTGCATTAAGATCTAAACATTCTGGTTAGATTGTATATTGGTCACTATTTCACCTCTTATTAATGTATTAAGATTTAAACATTCTGGTTAGATTGTATATTGGTCACTATTTCACCTTATATTAGTGTTTAAGATCTAAACATTCTGGTTAGATTGTATATTGGTCACTATTTCACCTCATATTAATGTATTAAGATTTAAACATTCTGGTTAGATTGTATATTGGTCACTATTTCACCTCATATTAATGTATTAAGATCTAATCATTCTGGTTAGATTGTATATTGGTCACTATTTCACCTCATATTAATGTATTAAGATTTAAACATTCTTGTTAGATTGTATATTGGTCACTATTTCACCTTATATTAGTGTATTAAGATTTAATCATTCTGGTTAGATTGTATATTGGTCACTATTTCACCTCATATTAATGTATTAAGATTTAAACATTCTGGTTAGATTGTATATTGGTCACTATTTCACCTTATATTAGTGTATTAAGATCTAATCATTCTGGTTAGATTGTATATTGGTCACTATTTCACTTCATATTAATGTATTAAGATCTAAACATTCTGGTTAGATTGTATATTGGTCACTATTTCATTTCATATTAGTGTATTAAGATCTAAACATTCTGGTTAGATTGTATATTGGTCACTATGTCACCTCATATTAGTGTATTAAGATCTAAACATTCTGGTTAGATTGTATATTGGTCACTATTTCACCTCATATTAATGTATTAAGATTTAAACATTCTGGTTAGATTGTATATTGGTCACTATTTCACCTTATATTAGTGTACGTGCATTAAGATCTAAACATTCTGGTTAGATTGTATATTGGTCACTATGACACCTCATATTAGTGTATTAAGATCAAATCATTCTGGTTAGATTGTATATTGGTCACTATTTCACTTCATATTAATGTATTAAGATCTAATCATTCTGGTTAGATTGTATATTGGTCACTATTTCACCTTATATTAGTGTATTAAGATTTAATCATTCTGGTTACATTGTATATTGGTCACTATTTCACTTCATATTAATGTATTAAGATTTAAACATTCTGGTTAGATTGTATATTGGTCACTATGTCACCTCATATTAGTGTATTAAGATCTAAACATTCTGGTTAGATTGTATATTGGTCACTATTTCACCTCATATTAATGTATTAAGATTTAAACATTCTGGTTAGATTGTATATTGGTCACTATTTCACCTTATATTAGTGTACGTGCATTAAGATCTAAACATTCTGGTTAGATTGTATATTGGTCACTATGACACCTCATATTAGTGTATTAAGATCTAAACATTCTGGTTAGATTGTATATTGGTCACTATTTCACCTCATATTAATGTATTAAGATTTAAACATTCTGGTTAGATTGTATATTGGTCACTATGTCACCTTATATTATTGTACGTGCATTAAGATCTAAACATTCTGGTTAGATTGTATATTGGTCACTATTTCACCTCATGTTAGTGTATTAAGATCTAAACATTCTGGTTAGATTGTATATTGGTCAATATGTCACCTCATATTAGTGTATTAAGATTTAAACATTCTGGTTAGATTGTATATTGGTCACTATGTCACCTCATATTAGTGTATTAAGATTTAAACATTCTGGTTAGATTGTATATTGGTCACTATGTCACCTCATATTAGTGTATTAAGATCTAAACATTCTGGTTAGATTGTATATTGGTCACTATTTCACCTCATGTTAGTGTATTAAGATCAAAACATTCTGGTTAGATTGTATATTGGTCACTATTTCACCTTATATTAGTGTACGTGCACTAAGATCTAAACATTCTGGTTAGATTGTATATTGGTCACTATGTCACCTCATATCAGTGTATTAAGATCTAAAAATTCTGGTTAAATTGTATATTGGTCACTATTTCACTTCATATTAATGTATTAAGATTTAAACATTCTGGTTAGATTGTTTATTGGTCACTATGTCACCTCATATTAGTGTATTAAGATCTAAATATTCTGGTTAGATTGTATATTGGTCACTATTTCACCTTATATTAGTGTACGTGCATTAAGATCTAAACATTCTGGTTAGATTGTATATTGGTCACTATGTCACCTCATGTTAGTGTATTAAGATCAAAACATTCTGGTTAGATTGTATATTGGTCACTATTTCACCTTATATTAGTGTATTAAGATCTAAACATTCTGGTTAGATTGTATATTGGTCACTATTTCACCTTATATTAGTGTATTAAGATCTAATCATTCTGGTTAGATTGTATCTTGGTCACTATTTTACCTCATGTTAGTGTATTAAGATCTAAATATTCTGGTTAGATTGTATATTGGTCACTATTTCACCTTATATTAGTGTACGTGTATTAAGATCTAAACATTCTGGTTAGATTGTATATTGGTCACTATTTCACATCATGTTAGTGTATTAAGATCAAAACATTCTGGTTAGATTGTATATTGGTCACTATGTCACCTCATATTAGTGTATTAAGATCTAAACATTCTGGTTAGATTGTATATTGGTCACTATGTCACCTCATATTAGTGTATTAAGATCTAAACATTCTGGTTAGATTGTATATTGGTCACTATGTCACCTTATATTAGTGTACGTGCATTATGATCTAAATATTCTGGTTAGATTGTATATTGGTCACTATTTCACCTTATATTAGTGTACGTGCATTAAGATCTAAACATTCTGGTTAGATTGTATATTGGTCACTATTTCACCTCTTATTAATGTATTAAGATTTAAACATTCTGGTTAGATTGTATATTGGTCACTATTTCACCTTATATTAGTGTTTAAGATCTAAACATTCTGGTTAGATTGTATATTGGTCACTATTTCACCTCATATTAATGTATTAAGATTTAAACATTCTGGTTAGATTGTATATTGGTCACTATTTCACCTCATATTAATGTATTAAGATCTAATCATTCTGGTTAGATTGTATATTGGTCACTATTTCACCTCATATTAATGTATTAAGATTTAAACATTCTGGTTAGATTGTATATTGGTCACTATTTCACCTTATATTAGTGTATTAAGATTTAAACATTCTGGTTAGATTGTATATTGGTCACTATTTCACCTCATATTAATGTATTAAGATTTAAACATTCTGGTTAGATTGTATATTGGTCACTATTTCACCTTATATTAGTGTATTAAGATCTAATCATTCTGGTTAGATTGTATATTGGTCACTATTTCACTTCATATTAATGTATTAAGATCTAAACATTCTGGTTAGATTGTATATTGGTCACTATTTCATTTCATATTAGTGTATTAAGATCTAAACATTCTGGTTAGATTGTATATTGGTCACTATTTCACCTTATATTAGTGTATTAAGATTTAATCATTCTGGTTACATTGTATATTGGTCACTATTTCACTTCATATTAATGTATTAAGATTTAAACATTCTGGTTAGATTGTATATTGGTCACTATGTCACCTCATATTAGTGTATTAAGATCTAAACATTCTGGTTAGATTGTATATTGGTCACTATTTCACCTCATTTTAATGTATTAAGATTTAAACATTCTGGTTAGATTGTATATTGGTCACTATTTCACCTTATATTAGTGTACGTGCATTAAGATCTAAACATTCTGGTTAGATTGTATATTGGTCACTATGACACCTCATATTTGTGTATTAAGATCAAATCATTCTGGTTAGATTGTATATTGGTCACTATTTCACTTCATATTAATGTATTAAGATCTAATCATTCTGGTTAGATTGTATATTGGTCACTATTTCACCTTATATTAGTGTATTAAGATTTAATCATTCTGGTTACATTGTATATTGGTCACTATTTCACTTCATATTAATGTATTAAGATTCAAACATTCTGGTTAGATTGTATATTGGTCACTATGTCACCTCATATTAGTGTATTAAGATCTAAACATTCTGGTTAGATTGTATATTGGTCACTATTTCACCTCATATTAATGTATTAAGATTTAAACATTCTGGTTAGATTGTATATTGGTCACTATTTCACCTCATATTAATGTATTAAGATTTAAACATTCTGGTTAGATTGTATATTGGTCACTATGTCACCTTATATTATTGTACGTGCATTAAGATCTAAACATTCTGGTTAGATTGTATATTGGTCACTATTTCACCTCATGTTAGTGTATTAAGATCTAAACATTCTGGTTAGATTGTATATTGGTCAATATGTCACCTCATATTAGTGTATTAAGATTTAAACATTCTGGTTAGATTGTATATTGGTCACTATGTCACCTCATATTAGTGTATTAAGATTTAAACATTCTGGTTAGATTGTATATTGGTCACTATGTCACCTCATATTAGTGTATTAAGATCTAAACATTCTGGTTAGATTGTATATTGGTCACTATTTCACCTCATGTTAGTGTATTAAGATCAAAACATTCTGGTTAGATTGTATATTGGTCACTATTTCACCTTATATTAGTGTACGTGCACTAAGATCTAAACATTCTGGTTAGATTGTATATTGGTCACTATGTCACCTCATATCAGTGTATTAAGATCTAAAAATTCTGGTTAAATTGTATATTGGTCACTATTTCACTTCATATTAATGTATTAAGATTTAAACATTCTGGTTAGATTGTATATTGGTCACTATTTCACCTCATATTAGTGTATTAAGATCTAAACATTCTGGTTAGATTGTATATTGGTCACTATTTCACCTCATATTAATGTATTAAGATCTAAACATTCTGGTTAGATTGTATATTGGTCACTATTTCACCTCATATTAGTGTATTAAGATCTAAACATTCTGGTTAGATTGTATATTGGTCACTATGTCACCTTATATTAGTGTATTAAGATCTAATCATTCTGGTTAGATTGTATATTGGTCACTATGTCACCTTATATTAGTGTATTAAGATTTAAACATTCTGGTTAGATTGTATATTGGTCACTATGTCACCTCATGTTAGTGTATTAAGATCTAAGTATTCTGGTTAGATTGTATATTGGTCACTATTTCACCTTATATTAGTGTACGTGTATTAAGATCTAAACATTCTGGTCAGATTGTATATTGGTCACTATTTCACCTCATGTTAGTGTATTAAGATCAAAACATTCTGGTTAGATTGTATATTGGTCACTATGTCACCTCATATTAGTGTATTAAGATCTAAACATTCTGGTTAGATTGTATATTGGTCACTATGTCACCTCATATTAGTGTATTAAGATCTAAACATTCTGGTTAGATTGTATATTGGTCACTATTTCACCTCATATTAGTGTATTAAGATCTAAACATTCTGGTTAGATTGTATATTGGTCACTATGTCACCTCATATTATAGTGTATTAAGATTTAAACATTCTGGTTAGATTGTATATTGGTCACTATTTCACCTTATATTAGTGTATTAAGATCTAATCATTCTGGTTAGATTGTATCTTGGTCACTATTTTACCTCATGTTAGTGTATTAAGATCTAAATATTCTGGTTAGATTGTATATTGGTCACTATTTCACCTTATATTAGTGTACGTGTATTAAGATCTAAACATTCTGGTTAGATTGTATATTGGTCACTATTTCACCTCATGTTGGTGTATTAAGATCAAAACATTCTGGTTAGATTGTATATTGGTCACTATTTAAACTTATATTAGTGTATTAAGATCTAAACATTCTGGTTAGATTGTATATTGGTCACTATGTCACCTCATATTAGTGTATTAAGATCTAAACATTCTGGTTAGATTGTATATTGGTCACTATGTCACCTCATATTAGTGCATTAAGATCTAAATATTCTGGTTAGATTGTATATTGGTCACTATTTTACCTCATATTAGTGTATTAAGATCTAAACATTCTGGTTAGATTGTATATTGGTCACTATGTCACCTCATATTAGTGTATTAAGATTTAAACATCCTGGTTACATTGTATATTGGTCAATATCTCACCTCATATTAGTGTATTAAGATCTAAACATTCTGGTTAGATTGTATATTGGTCACTATTTCACCTTATATTAGTGTATTAAGATCTAAACATTCTGGTTAGATTGTATATTGGTCAATATGTCACCTCATATTAGTGTATTAAGATCTAAACATTCCAGTTAGATTGTATATTGGTCACTATGTCACCTCATATTAGTGTTTTAAGATCTAAATATTCTGGTTAGATTTTATATAGGTCACTATTTCACCTTATATTAGTCTACGTGTATTAAGATCTAAACATTCTGGTTAGATTGTATATTGGTCACTATTTCACCTTATATTAGTGTACGTGTATTAAGATCTAAGCATTCTGGTTAGATTGTATATTGGTCACTATTTCACCTTATATCAGTGTATTAAGATCTAAAAATTCTGGTTAGATTGTATATAGGTCAATATTTCACCTCATATTAGTGTATTAAGATCTAAACATTCTGGTTAGATTGTATAATGGTCACTATTTCACCTCATGTTCGTGTATTATGATCTAAAACTACTGGTTAGATTGTATATAGGTCACTTTTTCACCTCATGTTAGTGTATTAAGATCTAAACATTCTGGTTAGATTGTATATTGGTCACTATTTCACCTCATGTTAGTGTATTAAGATCAAAACATTCTGGTTAGATTGTATATTGGTCACTATGTCACCTTATATTAGTGTATTAAGATCTAAACATTCTGGTTAGATTGTATATTGGTCACTATTTCACCTCATATTAGTGTATTAAGATCTAAACATTCTGGTTAGATTGTATATTGGTCACTATGTCACCTCATGTTAGTGTATTAAGATCTAAACATTCTGGTTAGATTGTATATTGGTCACTATTTCACCTCATATTAGTGTATTAAGATTTAAACATTCTGGTTAGATTGTATATTGGTCACTATTTCACCTCATATTAGTGTATTAAGATCTAATCATTCTGGTTAGATTGTATATTGGTCACTATGTCACCTCATGTTAGTGTATTAAGATCTAAACATTCTGGTTAGATTGTATCTTGGTCACTATTTCACCTTAAATTAGTGTATTAAGATCTAATCATTCTGGTTAGATTGTATATTGGTCACTATTTCACCTCATATTAGTGTAGTGTATTAAGATCACAAAATTCTGGTTAGATTGTATATAGGTCACTATTTCACCTCATATTAGTGTATTAAGATAAAACAAATTCTGGTTTGATTGTATATACCGGTAGGTCACTATTTCAACACATATTAGTGTATTAAGATCTAAACATTCTGGTTAGATTGTATCTTGGTCACTTTTTCACCTCATATTAGTGTAGTGTATTAAGATCACAAAATACTGGTTAGATTGTATATAGGTCACTATTTCACCTCATATTAGTGTATTAAGATCTAAACATTCTGGTTAGATTGTATATTGGTCGCTATTTCACCTCATGTTAGTGTATTAAGATCAAATCATTCTGGTTAGATTGTATATTGGTCACTATTTCATTTCATATTAATGTATTAAGATCTGAACATTCTGGTTAGATTGTATATTGGTCACTATTTCACCTCATGTTAGTGTATTAAGATCAAAACATTCTGGTTAGATTGTAAATTGGTCACTATTTCACCTTATATTAGTGTACGTGTATTAAGATCTAAAAATTCTGGTTAGATTGTATATTGGTCACTATTTCACTTCATATTAATGTATTAAGATCTGAACATTCTGGTTAGATTGTATATTAGTCACTATTTCACCTCATGTTAGTGTATTAAGATCAAAACATTCTGGTTAGATTGTATATTGGTCACTATTTCACCTTATATTAGTGTATTAAGATCTAAACATTCTGGTTAGATTGTATATTGGTCACTATTTCACCTTATATTAGTGTATTAAGATCTAATCATTCTGGTTAGATTGTATCTTGGTCACTATTTTACCTCATGTTAGTGTATTAAGATCTAAATATTCTGGTTAGATTGTATATTGGTCACTATTTCACCTTATATTAGTGTACGTGTATTAAGATCTAAACATTCTGGTTAGATTGTATATTGGTCACTATTTCACCTCATGTGAGTGTATTAAGATCAAAACATTCTGGTTAGATTGTATATTGGTCACTATTTCACCTTATATTAGTGTATTAAGATCTAAACATTCTGGTTAGATTGTATATTGGTCACTGTTTCACCTCATATTAGTGTATTAAGATTTAAACATTCTGGTTAGATTGTATATTGGTCACTATTTCACCTTATATTAGTGTATTAAGATCTAAACATTCTGGTTAGATTGTATATTGGTCACTATTTCACCTTATATTAGTGTATTAAGATCTAAACATTCTGGTTAGATTGTATATTGGTCACTATTTCAACTCATATTAGTGTATTAAGATTTAAACATTCTGGTTAGATTGTATATTGGTCACTATTTCACCTCATATTAGTGTATTAAGATCTAAACATTCTGGTTAGATTGTATATTGGTCACTATTTCACCTTATATTAGTGTATTAAGATCTAAACATTCTGGTTAGATTGTATATTGGTCACTATTTCACCTCATATTAGTGTATTAAGATTTAAACATTCTGGTTAGATTGTATATTGGTCACTATTTCACCTTATATTAGTGTATTAAGATCTAAACATTCTGGTTAGATTGTATATTGGTCACTATGTCACCTC
This sequence comes from Unio delphinus, assembly GCA_029339505.1. NCBI lineage: Eukaryota > Metazoa > Mollusca > Bivalvia > Unionida > Unionidae > Unio > Unio delphinus. The sequence continues at coordinate 8,477,168 of JAQISU010000054.1, forward strand.
ATATTAGTGTATTAAGATTTAAACATTCTGGTTAGATTGTATATTGGTCACTATTTCACCTTATATTAGTGTATTAAGATCTAAACATTCTGGTTAGATTGTATATTGGTCACTATGTCACCTCATGTTAGTGTATTAAGATCTAAACATTCTGGTTAGATTGTATATTGGTCACTATTTCACCTCATATTAGTGTATTAAGATTTAAACATTCTGGTTAGATTGTATATTGGTCACTATTTCACCTCATATTAGTGTATTAAGATCTAATCATTCTGGTTAGATTGTATATTGGTCACTATGTCACCTCATGTTAGTGTATTAAGATCTAAACATTCTGGTTAGATTGTATCTTGGTCACTATTTCACCTTAAATTAGTGTATTAAGATCTAATCATTCTGGTTAGATTGTATATTGGTCACTATTTCACCTCATATTAGTGTAGTGTATTAAGATCACAAAATTCTGGTTAGATTGTATATAGGTCACTATTTCACCTCATATTAGTGTATTAAGATAAAACAAATTCTGGTTTGATTGTATATAGGTCACTATTTCAACACATATTAGTGTATTAAGATCTAAACATTCTGGTTAGATTGTATCTTGGTCACTATTTCACCTCATATTAGTGTAGTGTATTAAGATCACAAAATACTGGTTAGATTGTATATAGGTCACTATTTCACCTCATATTAGTGTATTAAGATCTAAACCTTCTGGTTAGATTGTATATTGGTCACTATTTCACCTCATGTTAGTGTATTAAGATCAAATCATTCTGGTAAGATTGTATATTGGTCACTATTTCATTTCATATTAATGTAGTAAGATCTGAACATTCTGGTTAGATTGTATATTGGTCACTATTTCACCTCATGTTAGTGTATTAAGATCAAAACATTCTGGTTAGATTGTATATTGGTCACTATTTCACCTTATATTAGTGTACGTGTATTAAGATCTAAAAATTCTGGTTAGATTGTATATTGGTCACTATTTCACTTCATATTAATGTATTAAGATTTAAACATTCTGGTTAGATTGTATATTGGTCACTATTTCACCTCATATTAGTGTATTAAGATTTAAACATTCTGGTTAGATTGTATATTGGTCACTATTTCACTTCATATTAATGTATTAAGATTTAAACATTCTGGTTAGATTGTATATTGGTCACTATTTCACCTCATGTTAGTGTATTAAGATCAAAACATTCTGGTTAGATTGTATATTGGTCACTATTTCACCTTATATTAGTGTATTAAGATCTAAACATTCTGGTTAGATTGTATATTGGTCACTATTTCACCTTATACTAGTGTATTAAGATCTAAACATTCTGGTTAGATTGTATATTGGTCACTATTTCACCTTATATTAGTGTATTAAGATCTAATCATTCTGGTTAGATTGTATCTTGGTCACTATTTTACCTCATGTTAGTGTATTAAGATCTAAATATTCTGGTTAGATTGTATATTGGTCACTATTTCACCTTATATTAGTGTACGTGTATTAAGATCTAAACATTCTGGTTAGATTGTATATTGGTCACTATTTCACCTCATGTGAGTGTATTAAGATCAAAACATTCTGGTTAGATTGTATATTGGTCACTATTTCACCTTATATTAGTGTATTAAGATCTAAACATTCTGGTTAGATTGTATATTGGTCACTATTTCACCTCATATTAGTGTATTAAGATTTAAACATTCTGGTTAGATTGTATATTGGTCACTATTTCACCTTATATTAGTGTATTAAGATCTAAACATTCTGGTTAGATTGTATATTGGTCACTATTTCACCTTATATTAGTGTATTAAGATCTAAACATTCTGGTTAGATTGTATATTGGTCACTATTTCACCTCATATTAGTGTATTAAGATTTAAACATTCTGGTTAGATTGTATATTGGTCACTATTTCACCTCATATTAGTGTATTAAGATCTAAACATTCTGGTTAGATTGTATATTGGTCACTATTTCACCTTATATTAGTGTATTAAGATCTAAACATTCTGGTTAGATTGTATATTGGTCACTATTTCACCTCATATTAGTGTATTAAGATTTAAACATTCTGGTTAGATTGTATATTGGTCACTATTTCACCTTATATTAGTGTATTAAGATCTAAACATTCTGGTTAGATTGTATATTGGTCACTATGTCACCTCATATTAGTGTATTAAGATTTAAACATTCTGGTTAGATTGTATATTGGTCACTATTTCACCTTATATTAGTGTATTAAGATCTAAACATTCTGGTTAGATCGTATATTGGTCACTATTTCACCTTATATTAGTGTATTAAGATCTAATCATTCTGGTTAGATTGTATATTGGTCACTATGTCACCTCATATTAGTGTATTAAGATTTAAACATTCTGGTTAGATTGTATATTGGTCACTATTTCACCTTATATTAGTGTATTAAGATCTAAATATTCTGGTTACATTGTATATTGGTCACTATTTCACCTTATATTAGTCTACGTGTATTAAGATCTAAACATTCTGGTTAGATTGTATATTGGTCACTATGTCACCTCATATTAGTGTATTAAGATTTAAACATTCTGGTTAGATTGTATATTGGTCACTATGTCACCTTATATTAGTGTATTAAGATTTAAACATTCTGGTTAGATTGTATATTGGTCACTATGTCACCTCATATTAGTGTATTAAGATCTAAACATTCTGGTTAGATTGTATATTGGTCACTATGTCACCTCATATTAGTGTATTAAGATCTAAACATTCTGGTTAGATTGTATATTGGTCACTATTTCACTTCATCTTAATGTATAAAGATTTAAACATTCTGGTTAGATTGTATATTGGTCACTATGTCAACTCATATTAGTGTATTAAGATTTAAACATTCTGGTTAGATTGTATATTGGTCACTATTTCACCTCATATTAGTGTATTAAGATTTAAACATTCTGGTTAGATTGTATATTGGTCACTATTTCACCTCATGTTAGTGTATTAAGATTTAAACATTCTGGTTAGATTGTATATTGGTCAATATTTCACCTCATATTAGTGTATTAAGATTTAAACATTCTGGTTAGATTGTATATTGGTCACTATGTCACCTCATATTAGTGTATTAAGATTTAAACATTCTGGTTAGATTGTATATTGGTCACTATGTCACCTCATATTAATGTATTAAGATTTATACATTCTGGTTAGATTGTATATTGGTCACTATGTCACCTCATATTAGTGTATTAAGATTTAAACATTCTGGTTAGATTGTATATTGGTCAATATGTCACTTCATATTAGTGTATTAAGATCTAAATATTCTGGTTAGATTGTATATTGGTCACTATGTCACCTCATATCAGTGTATTAAGATTTAAACATTCTGGTTAGATTGTATATTGGTCACTATGTCACCTCATATTAGTGTATTAAGATTTAAACATTCTGGTTAGATTGTATATTGGTCAATATGTCACTTCATATTAGTGTATTAAGATATAAATATTCTGGTTAGATTGTATATTGGTCACTATGTCACCTCATATTAGTGTATTAAGATTTAAACATTCTGGTTAGATTGTATATTGGTCCATATGTCACCTCATATTAGTGTATTAAGATTTAAACATTCTGGTTAGATTGTATATTGGTCACTATGTCACCTCATATTAGTGTATTAAGATTTAAACATTCTGGTTAGATTGTATATTGGTCACTATGTCACCTCATATTAGTGTATTAAGATTTAAACATTCTGGTTAGATTGTATATTGGTCAATATGTCACCTCATATTAGTGTATTAAGATTTAAACATTCTGGTTACATTGTATATTGGTCACTATTTCACCTCATATTAGTGTATTAAGATCTAAATATTCTGGTTAGATTGTATATTGGTCACTATTTCACCTCATATTAGTGTATTAAGATTTAAACATTCTGGTTAGATTGTATATTGGTCACTATGTCACCTCATATTAGTGTATTAAGATTTAAACATTCTGGTTAGATTGTATATTGGTCACTATGTCACCTCATATTAGTGTATTAAGATTTAAACATTCTGGTTAGATTGTATATTGGTCACTATTTCACCTCATATTAGTGTATTAAGATTTAAACATTCTGGTTAGATTGTATATTGGTCACTATGTCACCTCATATTAGTGTTTTAAGATCTAAATATTCTGGTTAGATTTTATATAGGTCACTATTTCACCTTATATTAGTCTACGTGTATTAAGATCTAAACATTCTGGTTAGATTGTGTATTGGTCACTATTTCACCTTATATTAGTGTACGTGTATTAAGATCTAAGCATTCTGGTTAGATTGTATATTGGTCACTATTTCACCTTATATCAGTGTATTAAGATCTAAAAATTCTGGTTAGATTGTATATAGGTCAATATTTCACCTCATATTAGTGTATTAAGATCTAAACATTCTGGTTAGATTGTATAATGGTCACTATTTCACCTCATGTTCGTGTATTATGATCTAAAAATACTGGTTAGATTGTATATAGGTCACTTTTTCACCTCATGTTAGTGTATTAAGATCTAAACATTCTGGTTAGATTGTATATTGGTCACTATTTCACCTCAAATTAGTGTATTAAGATCTAAACATTCTGGTTAGATTGTATCTTGGTCACTATTTCACCTTATATTAGTGTATTAAGATCTAATCATTCTCGTTAGATTGTATATTGGTCACTATTTCACCTTATATTAATGTATTAAGATCTAATCATTCTGGTTAGATTGTATATTGGTCACTATGTCACCTCATATCAGTGTATTAAGATTTAAACATTCTGGTTAGATTGTATATTGGTCACTATTTCACTTCATATTAATGTATTAAGATCTAAATATTCTGGTTAGATTGTATCTTGGTCACTATTTCACCTTATATTAGTGTATTAAGATCTAATCATTCTCGTTAGATTGTATATTGGTCACTATTTCACCTTATATTAATGTATTAAGATCTAAACATTCTGGTTAGATTGTATATTGGTCACTATTTCACCTCATGTTAGTGTATTAAGATTTAAACATTCTGGTTAGATTGTATATTGGTCATTATTTCACCTCATGTTTGTGTATTAAGATCTAAACATTCTGGTTAGATTGTATATTAGTCACTATGTCACCTCATATTAGTGTATTAAGATCTAAACATTCTGGTTACATTGTATATTGGTCACTATGTCACCTCATATTAGTGTATTAAGATTTAAACATTCTGGTTAGATTGTATATTGGTCACTATCTCACCTCATATTAGTGTATTTAGATTTAAACATTCTGGTTAGATTGTATATTGGTCACTATGTCACCTCATATTAATGTATTAAGATTTAAAAATTCTGGTTAGATTGTATATTGGTCACTATGTCACCTCATATTAGTGTATTAAGATTTAAACATTCTGGTTAGTTTGTATATTAGTCACTATGTCACCTCATATTAATGTATTAAGATTTAAACATTCTGGTTAGATTGTATATTGGTCAATATGTCAACTCATATTAGTGTCTTAAGATTTAAACATTCTGGTTAGATTGTATATTGGTCACTATTTCACCTCATATTAGTGTATTAAGATTTAAACATTCTGGTTAGATTGTATATTGGTCACTATTTCACCTCATGTTAGTGTATTAAGATTTAAACATTCTGGTTAGATTGTATATTGGTCACTATTTCACATCATATTAATGTATTAAGATCTAAAAATACTGGTTAGATTGTATATTGGTCACTATTTCATTTCATATTAATGTATTAAGATTTAAACATTCTGGTTACATTGTATATTGGTCACTATTTCACCTCATGTTAGTGTATTAAGATTTAAACATTCTGGTTAGATTGTATATTGGTCACTATTTCACCTTATATTAGTGTATTAAGATCTAAACATTCTGGTTAGATTGTATATTGGTCACTATTTCACCTCATGTTAGTGTATTAAGATCTAATCATTCTGGTTAGATTGTATATTGGTCACTATTTCACTTCATATTAATGTATTAAGATCTAAACATTCTGGTTAGATTGTATATTGGTCACTATTTCACCTCATATTAGTGTATTAAGATTTAAACATTCTGGTTAGATTGTATATTGGTCACTATTTCACCTCATATTAGTGTATTAAGATTTAAACATTCTGGTTAGATTGTATATTGGTCACTATTTCACCTCATATTAGTGTATTAAGATCTAAACATTCTGGTTAGATTGTATATTGGTCACTATTTCACCTCATATTAGTGTATTAAGATTTAAACATTCTGGTTAGATTGTATATTGGTCACTATTTCACCTCATATTAGTGTATTAAGATTTAAACATTCTGGTTAGATTGTATATTGGTCACTATTTCACCTCATATTAGTGTATTAAGATCTAAACATTCTGGTTAGATTGTATATTGGTCACTATTTCACCTCATATTAGTGTATTAAGATTTAAACATTCTGGTTAGATTGTATATTGGTCACTATTTCACCTCATATTAGTGTATTAAGATTTAAACATTCTGGTTAGATTGTATATTGGTCACTATTTCACCTCATATTAGTGTATTAAGATTTAAACATTCTGGTTAGATTGTATATTGGTCACTATTTCACCTCATATTAGTGTATTAAGATTTAAACATTCTGGTTAGATTGTATATTGGTCACTATTTCACCTCATATTAGTGTATTAAGATCTAAACATTCTGGTTAGATTGTATATTGGTCACTTTTTCACCTCATATTAGTGTATTAAGATTTAAACATTCTGGTTAGATTGTATATTGGTCACTATTTCACCTCATATTAGTGTATTAAGATTTAAACATTCTGGTTAGATTGTATATTGGTCACTATTTCACTTCATATTAATGTATTAAGATCTAAACATTCTGGTTAGATTGTATATTGGTCACTATTTCACCTCATATTAGTGTATTAAGATTTAAACATTCTGGTTAGATTGTATATTGGTCACTATTTCACCTCATATTAGTGTATTAAGATTTAAACATTCTGGTTAGATTGTATATTGGTCACTATGTCACCTCATATTAGTGTATTAAGATTTAAACATTCTGGTTAGATTGTATATTGGTCACTATGTCACCTCATATTAATGTATTAAGATTTAAAAATTCTGGTTAGATTGTATATTGGTCACTATGTCACCTCATATTAGTGTATTAAGATTTAAACATTCTGGTTAGTTTGTATATTAGTCACTTTCTCACCTCATATTAATGTATTAAGATTTAAACATTCTGGTTAGATTGTATATTGGTCAATATGTCAACTCATATTAGTGTATTAAGATTTAAACATTCTGGTTAGATTGTATATTGGTCACTATTTCACCTCATATTAGTGTATTAAGATTTAAACATTCTGGTTAGATTGTATATTGGTCACTATTTCACCTCATGTTAGTGTATTAAGATTTAAACATTCTGGTTAGATTGTATATTGGTCACTATTTCACTTCATATTAATGTATTAAGATCTAAACATTCTGGTTAGATTGTATATTGGTCACTATTTCACCTCATATTAGTGTATTAAGATTTAAACATTCTGGTTAGATTGTATATTGGTCACTATTTCACCTCATATTAGTGTATTAAGATTTAAACATTCTGGTTATATTGTATATTGGTCACTATTTCACCTCATATTAGTGTATTAAGATCTAAACATTCTGGTTAGATTGTATATTGGTCACTATTTCACCTCATATGAGTGTATTAAGATTTAAACATTCTGGTTAGATTGTATATTGGTCACTATTTCACCTCATATTAGTGTATTAAGATTTAAACATTCTGGTTAGATTGTATATTGGTCACTATTTCACTTCATATTAATGTATTAAGATCTAAACATTCTGGTTAGATTGTATATTGGTCACTATTTCACCTCATATTAGTGTATTAAGATTTAAACATTCTGGTTAGATTGTATATTGGTCACTATTTCACCTCATATTAGTGTATTAAGATCTAAACATTCTGGTTAGATTGTATATTGGTCACTATTTCACCTCATGTTAGTGTATTAAGATTTAAACATTCTGGTTAGATTGTATATTGGTCACTATGTCACCTCATATTAGTGTATTAAGATTTAAACATTCTGGTTAGATTGTATATTGGTCACTATTTCACTTCATATTAATGTATTAAGATCTAAACATTCTGGTTAGATTGTATATTGGTCACTATTTCACCTCATATTAGTGTATTAAGATTTAAACATTCTGGTTAGATTGTATATTGGTCACTATTTCACCTCATATTAGTGTATTAAGATTTAAACATTCTGGTTAGATTGTATATTGGTCACTATTTCACCTCATATTAGTGTATTAAGATCTAAACATTCTGGTTAGATTGTATATTGGTCACTATTTCACCTCATATTAGTGTATTAAGATTTAAATATTCTGGTTAGATTGTATATTGGTCACTATTTCACCTCATATTAGTGTATTAAGATTTAAACATTCTGGTTAGATTGTATATTGGTCACTATTTCACTTCATATTAATGTATTAAGATCTAAACATTCTGGTTAGATTGTATATTGGTCACTATTTCACCTTATATTAGTGTATTAAGATTTAAACATTCTGGTTAGATTGTATATTGGTCACTATTTCACCTCATATTAGTGTATTAAGATTTAAACATTCTGGTTAGATTGTATATTGGTCACTATTTCACCTCATATTAGTCTATTAAGATCTAAACATTCTGGTTAGATTGTATATTGGTCACTATTTCACCTCATATTAGTGTATCAAGATCTAAACATTCTGGTTAGATTGTATATTGGTCACTATTTCACCTCATATTAGTGTATTAAGATTTAAACATTCTGGTTAGATTGTATATTGGTCACTATTTCACCTCATATTAGTGTATTAAGATCTAAACATTCTGGTTAGATTGTATATTGGTCACTATTTCACCTCATGTTAGTGTATTAAGATTTAAACATTCTGGTTAGATTGTATATTGGTCACTATGTCACCTCATATTAGTGTATTAAGATTTAAACATTCTGGTTAGATTGTATATTGGTCACTATGTCACCTCATATTAGTGTATTAAGATTTAAACATTCTGGTTAGATTGTATATTGGTCACTATCTCATTTCATATTAATGTATTAAGATTTAAACATTCTGGTTAGATTGTATATTGGTCACTATTTCACCTTATATTAGTGTATTAAGATCTAAACATTTTGGTTAGATTGTATATTGGTCACTATTTCACCTCATGTTAGTGTATTAAGATTTAAACATTGTGGTTAGATTGTATATTGGTCACTATTTCACCTCATATTAATGTATTAAGATTTAAACATTCTGGTTAGATTGTATATTGGTCACTATTTCACCTTATATTAGTGTATTAAGATCTAAACATTTTGGTTAGATTGTATATTGGTCACTATTTCACCTCATGTTAGTGTATTAAGATTTAAACATTGTGGTTAGATTGTATATTGGTCACTATTTCACCTCATATTAATGTATTAAGATTTAAACATTCTGGTTAGATTGTATATTGGTCACTATTTCACCTCATATTAATGTATTCAGATTTAAACATTCTGGTTAGATTGTATATTGGTCACTATTTCACTTCATATTAATGTATTAAGATTTAAACATTCTAGTTAGATTGTATATTGGTCACTATGTCACCTCATATTAGTGTATTAAGATTTAAACATTCTGGTTAGATTGTATATTGGTCACTATGTCACCTCATATTAGTGTATTAAGATTTAAACATTCTGGTTAGATTGTATATTGGTCACTATCTCATTTCATATTAATGTATTAAGATTTAAACATTCTGGTTAGATTGTATATTGGTCACTATTTCACCTTATATTAGTGTATTAAGATCTAAACATTTTGGTTAGATTGTATATTGGTCACTATTTCACCTCATGTTAGTGTATTAAGATTTAAACATTGTGGTTAGATTGTATATTGGTCACTATTTCACCTCATATTAATGTATTAAGATTTAAACATTCTGGTTAGATTGTATATTGGTCACTATGTCACCTCATATTAGTGTATTAAGATTTAAACATTCTGGTTAGATTGTATATTGGTCACTATGTCACCTCATATTAGTGTATTAAGATTTAAATATTCTGGTTAGATTGTATATTGGTCACTATGTCACCTCATATTAGTGTATTAAGATTTAAACATTCTGGTTAGATTGTATATTGGTCACTATTTCACCTCATGTTAGTGTATTAAGATTAAAACATTCTGGTTAGATTGTATATTGGTCACTATTTCATTTTATATTAGTGTATTAAGATTTAAACATTCTGGTTAGATTGTATATTGGTCACTATGTCACCTCATATCAGTGTATTAAGATTTAAACATTCTGGTTAGATTGTATATTGGTCAATATGTCACTTCATATTAGTGTATTAAGATTTAAACATTCTGGTTAGATTGTATATTGGTCACTATGTCACCTCATATTAGTGTATTAAGATTTAAACATTCTGGTTAGATTGTATATTGGTCAATATGTCACCTCATATTAATGTATTAAGATTTAAACATTCTGGTTAGATTGTATATTGGTCACTATTTCACCTCATGTTAGTGTATTAAGATTTAAACATTCTGGTTAGATTGTATATTGGTCACTATTTCACCTCATGTTAGTGTATTAAGATTTAAACATTCTGGTTAGATTGTATATTGGTCACTATTTCACTTCATATTAGTGTATTAAGATTTAAACATTCTGGTTAGATTGTATATTGGTCACTATTTCATTTCATATTAATGTATTAAGATCTAAACATTCTGGTTAGATTGTATATTGGTCACTATTTCACCTCATATTAGTGTATTAAGATTTAAACATTCTGGTTAGATTGTATATTGGTCACTATGTCACCTCATATTAGTGTATTAAGATTTAAACATTCTGGTTAGATTGTATATTGGTCACTATGTCACCTCATATTAGTGTATTAAGATCTAAACATTCTGGTTAGATTGTATATTGGTCACTATGTCACCTCATATTAGTGTATTAAGATTTAAACATTCTGGTTAGATTGTATATTGGTCACTATTTCACCTCATGTTAGTGTATTAAGATCAAAGCATTCTGGTTAGATTGTATATTGGTCACGATTTCATTTCATATTAGTGTATTAAGATTTAAACATTCTGGTTAGATTGTATATTGGTCACTATGTCACCTCATATTAGTGTATTAAGATTTAAACATTCTGGTTAGAATGTATATTGGTCACTATTTCATTTCATAATAATGTATTAAGATTTAAACATTCTGGTTAGATTGTATATTGGTCACTATGTCACCTCATATTAGTGTATTAAGATTTAAACATTCTGGTTAGATTGTATATTGGTCACTATTTCATTTCATATTAGTGTTTTAAGATCTAAACATTCTGGTTAGATTGTATATTGGTCACTATGTCACCTCATATTAATGTATTAAGATTTAAACATTCTGGTTAGATTGTATATTGGTCACTATTTCATTTCATATTAATGTATTAAGATTTAAACATTCTGGTTAGATTGTATATTGGTCACTATGTCACCTTATATTAGTGTATTAAGATTTAAACATTCTGGTTAGATTGTATATTGGTCACTATGTCACCTCATATTAATGTATTAAGATTTAAACATTCTGGTTAGATTGTATATTGGTCACTATGTCACCTCATATTAGTGTATTAAGATTTAAACATTCTGGTTAGATTGTATATTGGTCACTATGTCACCTCATATTAATGTATTAAGATCTAAACATTCTGGTTAGATTGTATATTGGTCACTATTTCACCTCATGTTAGTGTATTAAGATTTAAACATTCTGGTTAGATTGTATATTGGTCACTATTTCACCTCATGTTAGTGTATTAAGATTTAAACATTCTGGTTAGATTGTATATTGGTCACTATTTCACCTTATATTAATGTATTAAGATTTAAACATTCTGGTTAGATTGTATATTGGTCACTATTTCACCTTATATTAGTGTACGTGTATTAAGATTTAAACATTCTGGTTAGATTGTATATTGGTCACTATGTCACCTCATATTAGTGTATTAAGATTTAAACATTCTGGTTAGATTGTATATTGGTCACTATGTCACCTCATATTAGTGTTTTAAGATTTAAACATTCTGGTTAGATTGTATATTGGTCACTATGTCACCTCATATTAGTGTAGTGTATTAAGATCACAAAATTCTGGTTAGATTGTATATAGGTCACAATTTCACCTAATATTAGTGTAGTGTATTAAGATCACAAAATTCTGGTTAGATTGTATATAGGTCACTATTCTACCTAATATTAGTGTATTAAGATCTAAACATTCTGGTTAGATTGTATCTTGGTCACTATTTCACCTCATGTTAGTGTATTAAGATTTAAACATTTTGGTTAGATTGTATATTGGTCACTATTTCACCTCATATTAGTGTATTAAGATTTAAACATTCTGGTTAGATTGTATATTGGTCACTATGTCACCTCATGTTAGTGTATTAAGATCAAAACATTCTGGTTAGATTGCATATTGGTCACTATGTCACCTCATATTAGTGTATTAAGATCTAAACATTCTGGTTAGATTGTATATTGGTCACTATGTCACCTCATATTAGTGTATTAAGATGTAAACATTCTGGTTAGATTGTATAATGGTCACTATTTCACCTCATGTTCGTGTATTATGATCTAAAAATACTGGTTAGATTGTATATAGGTCACTTTTTCACCTCATGTTAGTGTATTAAGATCTAAACATTCTGGTTAGATTGTATATTGGTCACTATTTCACCTCATATTAGTGTATTAAGATCTAAACATTCTGGTTAGATTGTATCTTGGTCACTATTTCACCTTATATTAGTGTATTAAGATCTAATCATTCTGGTTAGATTGTATATTGGTCACTATTTCATTTCACATTAATGTATTAAGATCTAAACATTCTGGTTAGATTGTATATTGGTCAATATTTCACCTTATATTAGTGTACGTGTATTAAGATCTAATCATTCTGGTTAGATTGTATATTGGTCACTATTTCACCTCATGTTAGTGTATTAAGATCAAAACATTCTGGTTAGATTGTATATTGGTCACTATGTCACCTCATATTAGTGTATTAAGATCTAAACATTCTGGTTAGTTTGTATATTGGTCACTATGTCACCTCATATTAGTGTATTAAGATCTAAACATTCTGGTTAGATTGTATATTGGTCACTATTTCATTTCATATTAGTGTATTAAGATTTAAACATTCTGGTTAGATTGTATATTGGTCACTATTTCACCTTATATTAGTGTATTAAGATTTAATCATTCTGGTTAGATTGTATATTGGTCACTATTTTACCTCATGTTAGTGTATTAAGATCTAAATATTCTGGTTAGATTGTATATTGGTCACTTTTTCACCTTATATTAGTGTACGTGTATTAAGATCTAAACATTCTGGTTAGATTGTATATTGGTCACTATTTCACCTCATGTTAGTGTATTAAGATCAAAACATTCTGGTTAGATTGTATATTGGTCACTATTTCACCTTATCTTAGTGTATTAAGATCTAGACATTCTGGTTAGATTGTATATTATTCACTATGTCACCTCATATTACTGTATTAAGATCTAAACATTCTGGTTAGATTGTATATTGGTCACTATGTCACCTCATATTAGTGTATTAAGATTTAAACATTCTGGTTAGATTGTATATTGGTCACTATGTCACCTCATATTAGTGTATTAAGATCTAAATATTCTGGTTAGATTGTATATTGGTCACTATGTCACCTCATATTAGTGTATTAAGATTTAAACATTCTGGTTAGATTGTATATAGGTCACTATGTCACCTCATATTAGTGTATTAAGATCTAAATATTCTGGTTACATTGTATATTGGTCACTATGTCACCTCATATTAGTGTATTAAGATTTAAACATTCTGGTTAGATTGTTTATTGGTCACTATGTCACCTCATATTAGTGTATTAAGATTTAAATATTCTGGTTAGATTGTATATTGGTCACTATGTCACCTCATATTAGTGTATTAAGATTTAAACATTCTGGTTAGATTGTATATTGGTCACTATTTCACCTTATATTAGTGTACGTGTATTAAGATCTAAACATTCTGGTTAGATTGTATATTGGTCACTATGTCACCTCATATTAGTGTATTAAGATCTAAACATTCTGGTTAGATTGTATATTGGTCACTATGTCACCTCATATTAGTGTATTAAGATTTAAACATTCTGGTTACATTGTATATTGGTCAATATCTCACCTCATATTAGTGTATTAAAATCTAAACATTCTGGTTAGATTGTATTTTGGTCACTATTTCACCTTATATTAGTGTATTAAGATCTAAACATTCTGGTTAGATTGTATATTGGTCACTATGTCACCTCATATTAGTGTATTAAGATTTAAACATTCTGGTTAGATTGTATATTGGTCACTATCTCATTTCATATTAATGTATTAAGATTTAAACATTCCAGTTAGATTGTATATTGGTCACTATGTCACCTCATATTAGTGTTTTAAGATCTAAATATTCTGGTTAGATTTTATATAGGTCACTATTTCACCTTATATTAGTCTACGTGTATTAAGATCTAAACATTCTGGTTAGATTGTATATTGGTCACTATTTCACCTTATATTAGTGTACGTGTATTAAGATCTAAGCATTCTGGTTAGATTGTATATTGGTCACTATTTCACCTTATATCAGTGTATTAAGATCTTAAAATTCTGGTTAGATTGTATATAGGTCAATATTTCACCTCATATTAGTGTATTAAGATCTAAACATTCTGGTTAAATTGTATAATGGTCACTATTTCACCTCATGTTCGTGTATTATGATCTAAAAATACTGGTTAGATTGTATATAGGTCACATTTTGACCTCATGTTAGTGTATTAAGATCTAAACATTCTGGTTAGATTGTATATTGGTCACTATTTCACCTCATGTTAGTGTATTAAGATCAAAACATTCTGGTTAGATTGTATATTGGTCACTATGTCACCTCATATTAGTGTATTAAGATATAAACATTCTGGTTAGATTGTATATTGGTCACTATTTCACCTCATATTAGTGTATTAAGATCTAAACATTCTGGTTAGATTGTATATTGGTCACTATGTCACCTCATGTTAGTGTATTAAGATCTAAACATTCTGGTTAGATTGTATATTGGTCAATATGTCACCTCATATTAGTGTATTAAGATCTAAACATTCTGGTTAGATTGTATATTGGTCACTATTTCACCTCATATTAGTGTATTAAGATCTAAACATTCTGGTTAGATTGTATCTTGGTCACTATTTCACCTTATATTAGTGTATTAAGATCTAAATATTCTGGTTACATTGTATATTGGTCACTATTTCACCTCATATTAGTGTATTAAGATCTAAAAATTCTGGTTAGATTGTATATTGGTCACTATTTCACTTCATATTAATGTATTAAGATCTAAATATTCTGGTTACATTGTATATTGGTCAATATGTCACCTCATATTAGTGTATTAAGATCTAAACATTCTGGTTAGATTGTATATTGGTCACTATTTCACCTTATATTAGTGTATTAAGATCTAAAAATTCTGGTTAGATTGTATATTGGTCACTATTTCACTTCATATTAATGTATTAAGATCTAATCATTCTGGTTAGATTGTATATTGGTCACTATGTCACCTCATGTTAGTGTATTAAGATCTAAACATTCTGGTTAGATTGTATATTGGTCACTATTTCACCTCATATTAGTGTATTAAGATCTAAACATTCTGGTTAGATTGTATCTTGGTCACTATTTCACCTTCTATTAGTGTATTAAGATCTAGACATTCTGGTTAGATTGTATATTGGTCACTATTTCACCTCATGTTTGTGTATTAAGATCTAAACATTCTGGTTAAATTGTATATTGGTCACTTTTTCACCTCATATTAGTGTATTAAGATCAAAGCATTCTGGTTAGATTGTATATTGGTCACTATTTCACCTCATATTAGTGTAGTGTATTAAGATCACAAAATTCTGGTTAGATTGTATATAGGTCACTATTTCACCTCATATTAGTGTATTAAGATAAAACAAATTCTGGTTTGATTGTATATACCGGTAGGTCACTATTTCAACACATATTAGTGTATTAAGATCTAAACATTCTGGTTAGATTGTATCTTGGTCACTATTTCACCTCATATTAGTGTAGTGTATTAAGATCACAAAATACTGGTTAGATTGTATATAGGTCACTATTTCACCTCATATTAGTGTATTAAGATCTAAACATTCTGGTTAGATTGTATATTGGTCACTATTTCACCTCATGTTAGTGTATTAAGATCAAATCATTCTGGTTAGATTGTATATTGGTCACTATTTCATTTCATATTAATGTATTAAGATCTAAACATTCTGGTTAGATTGTATATTGGTCACTATTCCACCTCATGTTAGTGTATTAAGATCAAAACATTCTGGTTAGATTGTATATTGGTCACTATTTCACCTTATATTAGTGTACGTGTATTAAGATCTAAAAATTCTGGTTAGATTGTATATTGGTCACTATTTCACCTCATGTTAGTGTATTAAGATCAAAACATTCTGGTTAGATTGTATATTGGTCACTATTTCACCTTATATTAGTGTATTAAGATTTAAACATTCTGGTTACATTGTATATTGGTCAATATCTCACCTCATATTAGTGTATTAAGATCTAAACATTCTGGTTAGATTGTATATAGGTCACTATTTCACCTTATATTAGTGTATTAAGATCTAAACATTCTGGTTAGATTGTATATTGGTCAATATGTCACCTCATATTAGTGTATTAAGATCTAAACATTCCAGTTAGATTGTATATTGGTCACTATGTCACCTCATATTAGTGTTTTAAGATCTAAATATTCTGGTTAGATTTTATATAGGTCACTATTTCACCTTATATTAGTCTACGTGTATTAAGATCTAAACATTCTGGTTAGATTGTATATTGGTCACTATTTCACCTTATATTAGTGTACGTGTATTAAGATCTAAGCATTCTGGTTAGATTGTATATTGGTCACTATTTCACCTTATATCAGTGTATTAAGATCTTAAAATTCTGGTTAGATTGTATATAGGTCAATATTTCACCTCATATTAGTGTATTAAGATCTAAACATTCTGGTTAGATTGTATAATGGTCACTATTTCACCTCATGTTCGTGTATTATGATCTAAAAATACTGGTTAGATTGTATATAGGTCACTTTTTCACCTGATGTTAGTGTATTAAGATCTAAACATTCTGGTTAGATTGTATATTGGTCACTATTTCACCTCATGTTAGTGTATTAAGATCAAAACATTCTGGTTAGATTGTATATTGGTCACTATGTCACCTCATATTAGTGTATTAAGATCTAAACATTCTGGTTAGATTGTATATTGGTCACTATTTCACCTCATATTAGTGTATTAAGATCTAAACATTCTGGTTAGATTGTATATTGGTCACTATGTCACCTCATGTTAGTGTATTAAGATCTAAACATTCTGGTTAAATTGTATATTGGTCAATATGTCACCTCATATTAGTGTATTAAGATCTAAACATTCTGGTTAGATTGTATATTGGTCACTATTTCACCTCATATTAGTGTATTAAGATCTAAACATTCTGGTTAGATTGTATCTTGGTCACTATTTTACCTTATATTAGTGTATTAAGATCTAATCATTCTGGTTAGATTGTATATTGGTCACTATTTCACTTCATATTAATGTATTAAGATCTAATCATTCTGGTTAGATTGTATATTGGTCACTATGTCACCTCATGTTAGTGTATTAAGATCTAATCATTCTGGTTAGATTGTATATTGGTCACTATTTCACTTCATATTAATGTATTAAGATCTAATCATTCTGGTTAGATTGTATATTGGTCACTATTTCACCTCATATTAGTGTATTAAGATCTAAACATTCTGGTTAGATTGTATCTTGGTCACTATTTCACCTTATATTAGTGTATTAAGATCTAGACATTCTGGTTAGATTGTATATTGGTCACTATTTCACCTCATGTTTGTGTATTAAGATCTAAACATTCTGGTTAGATTGTATATTGGTCACTATTTCACCTCATATTAGTGTATTAAGATCTAAGCATTCTGGTTAGATTGTATCTTGGTCACTATTTCACCTTATATTAGTGTTTAAGATCTAATCATTCTGGTTAGATTGTATATTGGTCACTATTTCACCTCATATTAGTGTAGTGTATTAAGATCACAAAATTCTGGTTAGATTGTATATAGGTCACTATTTCACCTCATATTAGTGTATTAAGATAAAACAAATTCTGGTTTGATTGTATATACCGGTAGGTCACTATTTCAACACATATTAGTGTATTAAGATCTAAACATTCTGGTTAGATTGTATCTTGGTCACTATTTGACCTCATATTAGTGTAGTGTATTAAGATCACAAAATACTGGTTAGATTGTATATAGGTCACTATTTCACCTCATATTAGTGTATTAAGATCTAAACATTCTGGTTAGATTGTATATTGGTCACTATTTCACCTCATGTTAGTGTATTAAGATCGAATCATTCTGGTTAGATTGTATATTGGTCACTATTTCATTTCATATTAATGTATTAAGATCTAAACATTCTGGTTAGATTGCATATTGGTCACTATTTCACCTCATGTTAGTGTATTAAGATCAAAACATTCTGGTTAGATTGTATATTGGTCAAGTATTTCACCTTATATTAGTGTACGTGTATTAAGATCTAAAAATTCTGGTTAGATTGTATATTGGTCACTATTTCACTTCATGTTAGTGTATTAAGATCAAAACATTCTGGTTAGATTGTATATTGGTCACTATTTCACCTTATATTAGTGTATTAAGATCTAAACATTCTGGTTAGATTGTATATTGGTCACTATTTCACCTTATATTAGTGTATTAAGATCTAATCATTCTGGTTAGATTGTATCTTGGTGACTATTTTACCTCATGTTAGTGTATTAAGATCTAAATATTCTGGTTAGATTGTATATTGGTCACTATTTCACCTTATATTAGTGTACGTGTATTAAGATCTAAACATTCTGGTCAGATTGTATATTGGTCACTATTTCACCTCATGTTAGTGTATTAAGATCAAAACATTCTGGTTAGATTGTATATTGGTCACTATTTCACCTTATATTAGTGTATTAAGAGTTAAACATTCTGGTTAGATTGTATATTGGTCACTATGTCACCTTATATTAGTGTATTAAGATTTAAACATTCTGGTTAGATTGTATAT
Source organism: Unio delphinus (assembly GCA_029339505.1). NCBI lineage: Eukaryota > Metazoa > Mollusca > Bivalvia > Unionida > Unionidae > Unio > Unio delphinus. Next base: position 8,496,707 of record JAQISU010000054.1, read on the forward strand.
TGGTCACTATGTCACCTCATATTAGTGTATTAAGATCTAAACATTCTGGTTAGATTGTATATTGGTCACTATGTCACCTCATATTAGTGTATTAAGATTTAAACATTCTGGTTAGATTGTATATTGGTCACTATGTCACCTCATATTAGTGTATTAAGATTTAAACATTCTGGTTAGATTGTATATTGGTCAATATGTCACTTCATATTAGTGTATTAAGATCTAAATATTCTGGTTAGATTGTATATTGGTCACTATGTCACCTCATATTAGTGTATTAAGACTTAAACATTCTGGTTAGATTGTATATTGGTCACTATGTCACCTCATATTAGTGTATTAAGATCTAAACATTCTGGTTAGATTGTATATTGGTCACTATGTCACCTCATATTAGTGTATTAAGATTTAAACATTCTGGTTGCATTGTATATTGGTCACTATTTCACCTCATATTAGTGTATTAAGATCTAAATATTCTGGTTAGATTGTATATTGGTCACTATGTCACCTCATATTAGTGTATTAAGATCTAAACATTCTGGTTAGATTGTATATTGGTCACTATTTCACCTCATGTTAGTGTATTAAGATCTAAACATTCTGGTTAGATTGTATATTGGTCACTATTTCACCTCATATTAGTGTATTAAGATTTAAACATTCTGGTTAGATTGTATATTTGTCACTATGTCACCTCATATTAGTGTATTAAGATTTAAACATTCTGGTTAGATTGTATATTGGTCAATATGTCACCTCATATTAGTGTATTAAGATTTAAACATTCTGGTTACATTGTATATTGGTCACTATTTCACCTCATATTAGTGTATTAAGATTTAAACATTCTGGTTACATTGTATATTGGTCACTATTTCACCTCATATTAGTGTATTAAGATCTAAACATTCTGGTTAGATTGTATATTGGTCACTATTTCACCTCATATTAGTGTATTAAGATTTAAACATTCTGGTTAGATTGTATATTGGTCACTATGTCACCTCATATTAGTGTATTAAGATCTAAACATTCTGGTTAGATTGTATATTGGTCAATATGTCACCTCATATTAGTGTATTAAGATCTAAACATTCTGGTTAGATTGTATATTGGTCACTATGTCACCTCAGATTAGTGTTTTAAGATCTAAATATTCTGGTTAGATTTTATATAGGTCACTTTTTCACCTTATATTAGTCTACGTGTATTAAGATCTAAACATTCTGGTTAGATTGTATATTGGTCACTATTTCACCTTATATTAGTGTACGTGTATTAAGATCTAAGCATTCTGGTTAGATTGTATATTGGTCACTATTTCACCTTATATCAGTGTATTAAGATCTAAACATTCTGGTTAGATTGTATATAGGTCAATATTTCACCTCATATTAGTGTATTAAGATCTAAACATTCTGGTTAGATTGTATAATGGTCACTATTTCACCTTATGTTCGTGTATTATGATCTAAAAATACTGGTTAGATTGTATATAGGTCACTTTTTCACCTCATGTTAGTGTATTAAGATCTAAACATTCTGGTTAGATTGTATATTGGTCACTATTTCACCTCATATTAGTGTATTAAGATCTAAAAATTCTGGTTAGATTGTATCTTGGTCATTATTTCACCTTATATTAGTGTATTAAGATCTAATCATTCTGGTTAGATTGTATATTGGTCACTATTTCATTTCATATTAATGTATTAAGATTTAAACATTCTGGTTAGATTGTATATTGGTCACTATGTCACCTCATATTAGTGTATTAAGATCTAAACATTCTGGTTAGATTGTATATTGGTCACTATTTCACCTCATGTTAGTGTATTAAGATCAAAACATTCTGGTTAGATTGTATATTGGTCACTATTTCACCTTATCTTAGTGTACGTGTATTAAGATCTAATCATTCTGGTTAGATTGTATATTGGTCACTATTTCACCTCATATTAGTGTAGTGTATTAAGATCACAAAATTCTGGTTAGATTGTATATAGGTCACTATTTCACCTCATATTAGTGTATTAAGATAAAACAAATTCTGGTTTGATTGTATATACCGGTAGGTCACTATTTCAACACATATTAGTGTATTAAGATCTAAACATTCTGGTTAGATTGTATCTTGGTCACTATTTGACCTCATATTAGTGTAGTGTATTAAGATCACAAAATACTGGTTAGATTGTATATAGGTCACTATTTCACCTCATATTAGTGTATTAAGATCTAAACATTCTGGTTAGATTGTATATTGGTCACTATTTCACCTCATGTTAGTGTATTAAGATCGAATCATTCTGGTTAGATTGTATATTGGTCACTATTTCATTTCATATTAATGTATTAAGATCTAAACATTCTGGTTAGATTGCATATTGGTCACTATTTCACCTCATGTTAGTGTATTAAGATCAAAACATTCTGGTTAGATTGTATATTGGTCAAGTATTTCACCTTATATTAGTGTACGTGTATTAAGATCTAAAAATTCTGGTTAGATTGTATATTGGTCACTATTTCACTTCATGTTAGTGTATTAAGATCAAAACATTCTGGTTAGATTGTATATTGGTCACTATTTCACCTTATATTAGTGTATTAAGATCTAAACATTCTGGTTAGATTGTATATTGGTCACTATTTCACCTTATATTAGTGTATTAAGATCTAATCATTCTGGTTAGATTGTATCTTGGTGACTATTTTACCTCATGTTAGTGTATTAAGATCTAAATATTCTGGTTAGATTGTATATTGGTCACTATTTCACCTTATATTAGTGTACGTGTATTAAGATCTAAACATTCTGGTTAGATTGTATATTGGTCACTATTTCACCTCATGTTAGTGTATTAAGATCAAAACATTCTGGTTAGATTGTATATTGGTCACTATTTCACCTTATATTAGTGTATTAAGAGTTAAACATTCTGGTTAGATTGTATATTGGTCACTATGTCACCTTATATTAGTGTATTAAGATTTAAACATTCTGGTTAGATTGTATATTGGTCACTATGTCACCTCATATTAGTGTATTAAGATCTAAACATTCTGGTTAGATTGTATATTGGTCACTATGTCACCTCATATTAGTGTATTAAGATTTAAACATTCTGGTTAGATTGTATATTGGTCACTATGTCACCTCATATTAGTGTATTAAGATTTAAACATTCTGGTTAGATTGTATATTGGTCAATATGTCACTTCATATTAGTGTATTAAGATCTAAATATTCTGGTTAGATTGTATATTGGTCACTATGTCACCTCATATTAGTGTATTAAGACTTAAACATTCTGGTTAGATTGTATATTGGTCACTATGTCACCTCATATTAGTGTATTAAGATCTAAACATTCTGGTTAGATTGTATATTGGTCACTATGTCACCTCATATTAGTGTATTAAGTTTTAAACATTCTGGTTGCATTGTATATTGGTCACTATTTCACCTCATATTAGTGTATTAAGATCTAAATATTCTGGTTAGATTGTATATTGGTCACTATGTCACCTCATATTAGTGTATTAAGATCTAAACATTCTGGTTAGATTGTATATTGGTCACTATTTCACCTCATGTTAGTGTATTAAGATCTAAACATTCTGGTTAGATTGTATATTGGTCACTATTTCACCTCATATTAGTGTATTAAGATTTAAACATTCTGGTTAGATTGTATATTTGTCACTATGTCACCTCATATTAGTGTATTAAGATTTAAACATTCTGGTTAGATTGTATATTGGTCAATATGTCACCTCATATTAGTGTATTAAGATTTAAACATTCTGGTTACATTGTATATTGGTCACTATTTCACCTCATATTAGTGTATTAAGATTTAAACATTCTGGTTACATTGTATATTGGTCACTATTTCACCTCATATTAGTGTATTAAGATCTAAACATTCTGGTTAGATTGTATATTGGTCACTATTTCACCTCATATTAGTGTATTAAGATTTAAACATTCTGGTTAGATTGTATATTGGTCACTATGTCACCTCATATTAGTGTATTAAGATCTAAACATTCTGGTTAGATTGTATATTGGTCAATATGTCACCTCATATTAGTGTATTAAGATCTAAACATTCTGGTTAGATTGTATATTGGTCACTATGTCACCTCAGATTAGTGTTTTAAGATCTAAATATTCTGGTTAGATTTTATATTGGTCACTTTTTCACCTTATATTAGTCTACGTGTATTAAGATCTAAACATTCTGGTTAGATTGTATATTGGTCACTATTTCACCTTATATTAGTGTACGTGTATTAAGATCTAAGCATTCTGGTTAGATTGTATATTGGTCACTATTTCACCTTATATCAGTGTATTAAGATCTAAACATTCTGGTTAGATTGTATATAGGTCAATATTTCACCTCATATTAGTGTATTAAGATCTAAACATTCTGGTTAGATTGTATAATGGTCACTATTTCACCTTATGTTCGTGTATTATGATCTAAAAATACTGGTTAGATTGTATATAGGTCACTTTTTCACCTCATGTTAGTGTATTAAGATCTAAACATTCTGGTTAGATTGTATATTGGTCACTATTTCACCTCATATTAGTGTATTAAGATCTAAAAATTCTGGTTAGATTGTATCTTGGTCATTATTTCACCTTATATTAGTGTATTAAGATCTAATCATTCTGGTTAGATTGTATATTGGTCACTATTTCATTTCATATTAATGTATTAAGATTTAAACATTCTGGTTAGATTGTATATTGGTCACTATGTCACCTCATATTAGTGTATTAAGATCTAAACATTCTGGTTAGATTGTATATTGGTCACTATTTCACCTCATGTTAGTGTATTAAGATCAAAACATTCTGGTTAGATTGTATATTGGTCACTATTTCACCTTATCTTAGTGTACGTGTATTAAGATCTAATCATTCTGGTTAGATTGTATATTGGTCACTATTTCACCTCATGTTAGTGTATTAAGATCTAAATATTCTGGTTAGATTGTATATTGGTCAATATTTCACCTTATATTAGTGTACGTGTATTAAGATCTAATCATTCTGGTTAGATTGTATATTGGTCACTATTTCACCTCATGCTAGTGTATTAAGATCAAAACATTCTGGTTAGATTGTATATTGGTCAATATTTCACCTTATATTAGTGTACGTGTATTAAGATCTAATCATTCTGGTTAGATTGTATATTGGTCACTATTTCACCTCATGTTAGTGTATTAAGATCAAAACATTCTGGTTAGATTGTATATTGGTCAATATTTCACCTTATATTAGTGTACGTGTATTAAGATCTAAACATTCTGGTTAGATTGTATATTGGTTACTATTGCACCTCATGTTAGTGTATTAAGATTTAAACATTCTGGTTAGATTGTATATTGGTCACTATTTCACCTCATATTAGTGTAGTGTATTAAGATCACAAAATTCTGGTTAGATTGTATATAGGTCACTATTTCACCTCATATTAGTGTATTAAGATAAAACAAATTCTGGTTTGATTGTATATACCGGTAGGTCACTATTTCAACACATATTAGTGTATTAAGATCTAAACATTCTGGTTAGATTGTATCTTGGTCACTATTTCACCTCATATTAGTGTAGTGTATTAAGATCACAAAATACTGGTTAGATTGTATATAGGTCACTATTTCACCTCATATTAGTGTATTAAGATCTAAACATTCTGGTTAGATTGTATATTGGTCACTATTTCACCTTATATTAGTGTATTAAGATCTAAACATTCTGGTTAGATTGTATATTGGTCACTATTTCACCTTATATTAGTGTATTAAGATCTAAATATTCTGGTTAGATTGTATATTGGTCACTATTTCACCTTATATTAGTGTACGTGTATTAAGATCTAAACATTCTGGTTAGATTGTATCTTGGTCACTATTTTACCTCATGTTAGTGTATTAAGATCTAAATATTCTGGTTAGATTGTATATTGGTCACTATTTCATCTCATATTAGTGTATTATGATCGAAACATTCTGGTTAGATTGTATATTGGTCACTATTTCACCTCATATTAGTGTAGTGTATTAAGATCACAAAATTCTGGTTAGATTGTATATAGGTCACTATTTCACGTCATATTAGTGTATTAAGATAAAACAAATTCTGGTTTGATTGTATATACCGGTAGGTCACTATTTCAACACATATTAGTGTATTAAGATCTAAACATTCTGGTTAGATTGTATATAGGTCACTATTTCACCTCGTATTACTCTATTAAGATCAAAAAATTCTGGTTAGATTGTATATTGGTCACTATTTCACCTCATATTAGTGTATTAAGATCTAAACATTCTGGTTAGATTGTATATTGGTCACTATTTCACCTCATATCAGTGTAGTATATTAAGATCGCAAAATTCTGGTTAGATTGTATATAGGTCACTATTTCACCTCATATTAGTTTTATTAAGATAAAACAAATTCTGGTTTGATTGTATATAGGTCACTATTTCAATTTGTATTAGTGTATTAAGGTCTAAACATTCTGGTTACATTGTATATAGGTCACTATTTTACCTCATATTACTGTATTAAGATCTAATCATTCTGGTTAGATTGTATATTGGTCACTATGTCACCTCATATTACTGTATTAAGATCTAATCATTCTGGTTAGATTGTATATAGGTCACTATTTCACCTCATATTAGTGTATTAAGATAAAGATATTCTGGTTAGATTGTATATATGTCAATAATTTCACTTTAGTGATATAATTCATAACAAAATTAGGTTATTGTGGCTTAAGTGTCAAATTCTCAACAAGCGCCATTTTGTAGCACTTTGTGATATGGTAGTATGTAAATTCAATAATTAAGATGAACAGGAGAGATTTTCTTTAAATTTGTTTTGTTCTAAGAAGTATTTCAATTTTTTGGAATAGGTTATGGATTAACAGAGCTAAGCCCTGTGACACATATAGATCAAAGACCTGTCACAGTGGGAAGTATTGGACCTTTGATTCCCAATACACTTGCAAAGGTATAATGTCTTGACACATAATTTTCTTCTTGATGCATTTGCAATTCAAGATGGGTGGGTGGTAAATGTATAGATTTATTCCAGAACAGATCTCATTTCTTTCTAACCTGGAACTGAAATAATGAACTTCAGATACCATATTATAGATATGATAACATGTTATAATTCTTAATACAATACATTTAAGGACTAGAGGTACATGTCCAGTCCAGAGTCAAAACACAATTAAATCAAATACTTAATTAATTCACAGCAATTTTTGTACAAATCAAAGCACAACATGTGGAAAATTCAAGATATTTAATCACAAAAGTTGTTTTATATAATTTTGAAAAAAATATGCTTTCAAAACTATCATCTAACGTTTTACATCAAAAACCTGTCTGTGTACTTGCATTGTAATCAAAGTACCTAAAGTACTGTAAGTTTAATTAATCAGTCCATTAAAACAAACTCACTTTGTGATGCACATGATGTCCAGTTGGAAAACAGCAGAAATATTCTGTTACTCCTCTAGATAAGGTTTCACCTGACATCTTGAATTTTCATTCTCAAATTTAGATTTCAAAATACATGTATATTTCTTCTTGTTTGGTTTGAATTAATGAGTAATTGAAGTGGTTTAAATGAGTAAACAGATAACCTCATCTCAGTCATTAAGTTTTACTGAAGCATTTCAATATCTAGACAAAAGACTGTTGTTCAAAGAAAACAAGCTTTCTAGTGATGCTGACATGAATCACACTGAGGTAGTTATATTTTCCATTTGAAATGATCTCCACATTTCTTTGTGAAATAATACCTGCCATTTATTTTTAAAATTTTCATTGCTCCTCTCCTTTTCTGCCTCTTTATTTTTTTCCCCTCAGATTTTGGATATGGAAACTGGAAAACCTTTGTCAGACAACAAGGAGGGGGAAATCTGGATAAAGGGACCACAAGTTATGAAGGGTTATTTCCGTAATGAGAAGGCCACGCGTGAGATGATCACTAATGATGGTTGGCTCAAAACAGGTAGATCAGATTTGTTGCATTAATTTGTGTGAAAGGATGGTGGTGATTGAGTGTTTTGAACCATTAAATCCACAATACTATTATAAATCGAATCAAACCATCATTTTCCTCCATTTTATTTTGCATATGTAATATACCATAATGTATATGTCTTGGAATACTAAGGATACTGTACTAGAATAAAAGTTGCAACACCCTTATTTTTAAAATTAAATTTTTAAAGCTTAATAAAAGTTGGAATACAAAATTAATATGGTTTTGTATATGTACTGTCTTATTGCAGGTGACATTGGTTACGTGAGGAAAGATGGCCGCTTTATTATTACTGACAGGTTGAAAGAATTAATCAAATACAAAGGTTTTCAAGTACGTATACAAAAATAACGACACCTGTCAAATTGTGAAATCCCTGGAAAAATTAGACACTAGTTAGTTTTAGGTTAATGATTTTATTTTTTTTCTGTATTTATAGGACATCAGTATTTTAAAAAAAAAAAATGGAATTCTTATTAATTTAAATAGAAGTTTCCTTGGATAGTTATGTTACAAACTACATCTACTTGTATATATCCAACATTAATTTAGGCATGCATTTTGCATATTCATCACCACTTATGAATGGCAAAGATTGCATTCCCTTAATGTCTAAAGCATTATACAGTTTTATACTTAGTATTAGGAATAACAAAATATGGGTTATTCAAAACTTCAGTGTAGGAATAAAATTTAAATATTTCTTTTAATTAAAAACTTGCTAATAAGTAGGGTTCATATATAAACAGCATAGTCCCTGATCTGTCATTGCATAGTGTGCTGGCAGATCATGGTCTATGCAGTGTGTTTTACTGATTACTCCTAACAATCTGCATAGACCATGCTGTGTCAGCCAATTATATGATGGCAGATCTAGGTCTAATATTATTTATATTTCATTTGTATTGTGTGATTGACCTTTTTTGTCATAAATGGTAGGAGTTGGGACTACCTGATCAATATATTTTGTTTTATAAACAACATATTACATTGCTGATTCTTGTCTGTCTACTTTAGATTACATATTAAGATCATTATTACTTGTTTATGACTTTTTGACTTTACATGGGCTCTTGCTTATGAATTTGATTGGAAAATTTCACTCATCCTGGTTCTGTTATTTTATGTTTGTTTTTTTATACTTGGGATGTTTACTTCAGAATTGTTCATTCCTATCTTAACACCCAAAGCGGACTCAGTTTTTTAATAGTGTTCAGAATTTAATTTGAGAGGATCAGTGTAAATAATTTACTTCTCAAGAATATAAAGTGAAAGTTTAAAAAGAACTTAACAGTATTATGAATAAAGTTCCAAATGGTCCAAACTTTTTAACAAAACTCCAGAAGTATAGTGTATTCTAAATGAATTCCAGTGGTGTTTCAAGTGAATTCCAATTTCAAATATGTAATGAACCAATAGCTTGGAATATTGTTCATGTACAGTCTAACAGTCTTGATGTGTGTACAGTATGGACATCTGCCAAGTAGTTTGGAAGGAGTACCAATAACAAACTGCGATAGATCGTCCCTAAAATGCTTAAAATCTTAGAGCTAATAAAACCACATACATATGAATTTATACAAATAATCTTATTTTCTATGGACTGTCTGGGCTTAAAGTGGGAGAAATACTATAATGAAGTAACCTTATAAACTTTATTCCCAGGTTGCTCCAGCAGAACTGGAAAACCTGCTGCTAAAACACCCAGCTATTCAGGATGCTGCTGTGATTGGAATGCCTGATGACCAAGCAGGAGAGCTTCCCAGAGCATATATTGTCACCAAACCAAACATTAAAGTGTCTGCTGAGGAGATAATGAAATATGTAGAGAGTAAGCTGTTGTTTCTGATTTTTGTACAGTCACCCCACCCCCTTTATATTAAGGCCATCCCTTCAGCAGAGAATGATGGTCTGATAAGGAATGTTCTCTGGTGAGGATGACAGAATTGTAAAATTTTCAGCCTTGTCCTGGATATTATTATCTCTCATCAGGGGTAGACTTTGTGAGTGAAGGAAGCTAAAATATGGGGACTGCCTTTTTATACCAAACTTTGAAAGAGAGTAACTCCAGTATTCCATTGTCTTGTCATTTCTGGTGCATAAATGTTTGGTTTTCATCCTTCAAGCTTTATGATGTCAACAACTGGGTACAGGTTATATATGGGTAAATAGAAGATATCTAGTAGTGTCATATTTTGGTCAAACCAAGCAGTGCTAACATATGGCTTGTGGGCTGCATGCAGTCCATTAACAATTTCTGTGTGGATTGCATTCATTGTCCTAGACAGCAAACATTTGTAACAATGGTTACTTAGTTCCAGTCAAGGTCAGTTCTGGCCCATGTAACAGATCTAGACAAATCTGTCAATATTGTGAATGGGCAATTTCATGCATTGTATAAATAGACATATTGATACTCCAGATCTAGACAAATCTGTCAATATGGTGAATGGGCAATTTCATGCATTGTATAAAAAGACATTGATACTCCAGATTGAGTCAAATCTGTCAATATGGTGAATGGGCAATTTCATGCATTGTATAAAAAGACATTGATACTCCAGATTGAGTCAAATCTGTCAATATGGTGAATGGGCAATTTCATGCATTGTATAAATAGACATATTGATACATGTACTCCAGATAAAGAAAGAAAATTCCAAATAATGTTATCCAGCTCAACCATTTAAGAAAAACATTACCAATAAAAACGATCTTGCAGAACATTTTCACAAGTTCATTTACTATGATATTATTGGGCTGGTTAATTACAAGCATTCAGAATTGCTGCCTGCCTAAACATTCAGGAGAGTTTAGTAACTCTTTCAAAAAATTTACTTTTTTAAAAAAAAATAGTCACTGGCCCAAAGACAGCAGATTCCGAAAGTTAACTTCAAACAGTGGTAATAACAATGCCAAAAAAGTATTTAAAAAAGCATTTCTCTCTGCTTTTGATATTCACGATGCTTATTTTATCTTTTGCTGAAAAAACATGATATTAAACCCACAAAGCCATACCATGCCTGGTTTAATTAATCTACCTCATTTGGTAGATTCAAAAGCAAGCAAGTGATAAATGCTAGGATTGATAGCAGATGATTTCCCAAGAAAAGATCATTTTGGTAAGTCTCCAACTTTATTACATTGCATTCTAATTTCAGCAAATGTAGCAGCTTACAAGAAACTACGTGGTGGAGTAGAATTCATTAAAGAAGTTCCCAAAAATCCAAGTGGCAAGATCTTGAGGAGAATTTTGAAGGAACGGCTGATCAGTAATCAGACATAGATAATAATTCATGCATTATTTTCTCATGCTTCATGTATATTATATTTATGATGCTATGCTAACAGATTTCAGATTGTATCTTCCATTTGAATAATCTCAATCAATTCAATTATGCATCACTCAAAATTTAAGTAACTTTTCAATATTTTTTAACCAAATCAGGTAACATTTTTGGGAAATTATGCTTTACAATCTTGAGTGATTTACTTTATCACTTTATAGTTCTTTCTAAAAATGCATTTAAAAATGAAATATTAATAAACCTCATCAAATTTACCTATATTGTATTGATGCCAAAATATTGTTTGATTTGCAGCAGTTTTAAATTTTAGATCTTGGCATGAGTTTTCTACCCAGTTCCTATTCTTTACATCTACATAGGAATGTTTTTGTTGAATGCAGATCTTACTCTACTTATATATCTTACAAAGTTGCATGCTATTTCTAACCAACATTATTTTCACAGTGTACAGAACTGATTAATTTATTTCAAAGTGTGATCTTCAAATTACTATCTTGAAGCAGCGCAGTTTTAATGAATTTCTGTTAACTTTTCAGATTCTAATTTTACAATTCTTGTTCTAGTCATGTTTTAAAATATCTTCATATATATTCTGTTAACTGTTAATTGGTTTTCATTCCAAGCAAAAGCTGTGTTGTTATTATTTGATATATTTATATTTTGTTTATCATTCGTTATACAATAAGCATTTGCAATACTTTATATACCTAATATGTTATTATATTCAAGATCATGAGAAATCTGTACACTCTGGCATGATGTTAAAATAAATACATTTTTATTACAGTCTTATGCTTGTTGTCTGTGTTGCACTTATGTTGATTCTAGTTAATTTTGTTTTGGGTGGGTGGGGGAGGAAGGATAACGCAGGCAAATGCTTACACAGTGTGATAGAAGATATCTTTATTTCAAAGAATATTCCTATACTCTATTACACAACAATCATGACCTTCAAATTGATTAATCTAATTAAAACTATACCAATTTAAAATTACAATTACACTTAATGTTAAAACTTCAAGTGTGACATTGGCACAATTTATTCACTACTTGACAGAAAAGTTCAAATACAATGTTTTAATGAATATTTGAGCATCTTAAGGACACGCACACACACACACACACACACACACACACACACACACACACACATAGGTATATAATTTTGTGCCATCTTATTATAGGTGGTCATTAGAAAATGTTTGATGTATTTTATGTTTCATATCAAACGGAGTGTGATATTATTAATTTAAAGTCTGCGGCATGAAACCTCCGAGGACTGCTAGCCATCGACATTGTGGCTGCAGTGTCTTTTAGTAATTCCTGACTTCTGTGCACAAAATCTTGCTACCGCATTGCTCCGACGGAATTCTGAATGCTGATCTAGGAAGAATAATCAAAATTTTCTAGTCATTTACCACTTACAACAGTACCCTATATGTAGGCAGATCTTAAAAGTCCAAATCCAACAGTCTGCAACCTTATTAACTTTGATCATACACAATTACTTTATACATAATACTATAAATCGAAGTGATCAGGTGTCATCCAATAACAGAGTAAACTGGTTATAAAGAGAAATTTTATACTACTATGGATGAATACAAAATATTGCACTCGAGCTGAACTGAGTATGTATTTTCCAATCCATTAACTGGCTACATATGCAACCCTGCATATTAAAATAGCAATATTAAAAATCACTTTTATAAACTTTTCCATGTGTGACACAATTTCACTGGATTTCAACATTAAGTTATGGAAAAGGTTTCTTTCACAGCCTGTCTTATCAACACATTTTGCAACCCAATGGTATATTGAAGAATACTCCAATACAAATGTGATACAAATATGAAAATGCACACATAATGCAGGGGCATATACTATTTATAAAAGAAAATTTCCCTGTCGATTCCAACTCATCACTGTAATCAACATAAAATGCCTTTTTTTAAATACAAATGCATACTACTTTCACAATGAAACTTGAAATGTTTTGATCAGGAGAGGAACATTTCATAAGAAAATATCCCCAAAGTATCACATTTAACATAATACACTTAGAGAAGATAAAATATTTCTAAAAATGGGGTATGTGGGGCTTGTAGGCCTAAGGATTTACAGGAGTTACCCATGTGCTTTACAAAACAAATATTCAAAGTATTAATGCCAACATGGGAAACCAACATGCAGAAAACTCTGCTAGATGTTGATGAAAGCTGGTGTCCAGATATTTTAGCTGCAATGTCTGCTTTTTTTGAGAATCTATGCATATAGAGGTGATATGTTGGTGATCTGTAACGGTGAGTGGCTTAGACCACTTGGTCACCTGTTGACTCCGTTCAGGAAGTGATCAAAGGATTAGGTTTAATTGCTTTGTCATTATTTACTTGTCTAACCTTCACTGACTGTTAACAGTAAACACACTAGACCTGCTGATGCATAATGCACTATCAGATCTGAGTCCACTGTTCATTATAGCCTGAAGCAAACAGAAAAGTCTCCATATCTGCTGCTGCATAGTATACTGGCAGATCCAAGTCCACACATTCCATTTATAACCTCAGATGGTCACATGGTGCAACTGCCAGACTTGAGTCCTAAATGAAGAACTGGCAGAGTCAATTCTCTACTGATTATAGTTATATATCTCAAACAAACAGAAGAGACTAAAATCTGATAGTGGATTTTGCAGCTGGGTGCAGGTCTGACACCAATATATAAAGTACTCAAAAAGTGTGATGCTTTGCCTGTCTGGAGTTGCTTTGTTCTTGAATTTTTACAAATCCTGTCCCAACAACGTCAATTTATTTGACAAAGGAGAACATGAAATATTAACTTATACATCAGCAACATTGACTGATTCCAACTTGGTGATCATTGATGAGACATTGCTAAAAACGAGAGTATTTAACTGTTTGAAAGATGGAAACTTTTACATAGTGATGATACCTTTTGATCCAAAAGAAATTATACATTGGTGTGCACTTTTTGTACTATATTTTGCTTAATATCTAAACCAAAAATTTTATTATTACATAGAAAAGTAAGGGAAAAATGGCCTGACACCAATTGTCCACAAAATATTATTTGAACAACAATTTAAATCATCGTTGGAGCTGTGGTGGTTTAGTAGTTAGCATGCTTGACTCGGGACTGAAAGGGTTCTAATCAAACCATTGGACCAGCCTAGGTCAGCTACCAAGGTGTGTATTTGGGCAAGGCAAATTTACTCCAATTGCCCTATATTAAATAGACACTAGTGTTTGCCATGTCATAAAGCACCAAACCATATTTAAGGTTCCAAAAAGTCAGTACTGTTAGAAGAACCCAGCACCCTCTAATTAATTACACAAGCAAACTTTTGTTGGTGGATGAAATTTGTCTGTATAATTTCTGTTGTGATCATTTAAATTGTACAAACACTTTCTAGTATTCATTATTTTATACAAGACAGAAGTAACAGCTGTGTAACTTTATTCCCAATCTTCATGAGTTTATAGGAGGATGAGTCAATCTGGTTAAAAAAAGGTCAAATCAATGACATACTAGTGCATCATTTTAAGCCGAGTTGACTTTGCAAAAAAAAGGACATCCTAAACAATCCAAGGCTAGTGGATTACTTGTTGTTAGTGGTAGAAACACCATAGAAACTTATTTTCTGAGTTTAATCAATCAAATCAAGGAGAAGAAGAAACAAAACACGTAGCTGATCATTTTTGCACCAACTGAAAAATTATTTTTAAATTGGATTACTTAAAAAAATTACTGTAAAGGTACATCAACGTGCTCTGTATGGAAGAGCAATTTTTATTACCCCTAATGGGCCTGGGTCATATTTTAGCTGGTTTTCCTGGAAAGGTTTCAAAGGGCCATATATGGTAAAGGTCCTTTTCTTTCAGTTTTTATTTAAAATATACTGATAAATTTCGCAACTATCTGTATTAGTATGTCATTCAACGTGTAAAAACCAAACGGTTTAACAGTTATTTTGCTTACTGATATATGTTATTAAAAAAATTACCAATAACATAGACTGGAAATTGTAGAATGTGTGCTCAATTTATCAATTTCAAACAGATTTACTCACTATCAAAGTTTATCTTTATTTTCCAAAGCATATAGTATTCCCATATATATATATATATATATATATATATATATATATCAGCATATTAGTCCTGCTTTCTCAAAATCCGTTTCAATAACATCTCTCCAAAGTGCCATTATTTTGTCATGTGTGTAGATAAACCACTTAGTGTGAATTGGTGTAATGGTAGATATTTTCAGGTCAAATGAAACTTAATCCCAATGTACTACTCCACTGTCTGTCTCTTTGCAGTTTATGTTTTGCAAAGTTTGTAAACAATTCTTTCATCAACTGCCATCACAATATGTGCATTAATACCACTGCCACTGAATTACCTAATTTTGGAAGGTAAGTCCATGTCTCCGAGCAACAAGAGGTTCTCTTGGGGCAATTTTAACATGGTCATTTCAAACAAAAGAGATTTACAATCACTGGCACTGCTCAGGCACCTAATCTCTAATTGCTGGTCTTTACAAACACATGACAACTAATTACTTAAGATTATACTAATTAAGATTATACTAATTACTTAAGATTGTAACAGTGGCACTAAATGTGTTAACTCAGATATGTGGAAAAAGATAGCATTTTCTTTCAGTTTCCCACATTTACACCAGCTATTTGCAATCAATAACTTAATTAATCAACTCTGAAACTGCAATACAGATTACACCTGTTGGCTCACAAATGCACATAAATTAATGTCTATTTAATCGTTGACATAGGCATGTACATTGGAATATTTTTTGCTGGTATAAATGACCAATCCACAAATGTAGGTACCCATAAATTTGTACATTTTACCCAAACTGTAAAATTTGAATCCCATGAAAATAAAGTAATTCGCAGTATTAAACTATTTTTATCATTAATGGATTTTTTTACAACTCATAAAACAACTATTCTTTTCAAGCCTGTAATTATTAAAAGCATTGTTTTCACAGTGCTAAAAAGACATCCAAAACATTATTACCATGAAATCTGATCCGACATTTTGTCACTTACTTATATAGTGGTAAGTATTGCCACCTGTTAAGTAAGAATACCAGGTTCAAATACAACACCTTTTTTCTTCTAAATTCTGTTGTTCCTGTGCTTTTCTTGCCATGAATAAGAGAGGAGAATTATGTAATAACTGATATTTTCTGTGCAAATATGCATAAAACCACAGAACACTGATTCATATTACAAGCTAATACCTTCGAAAATAAATTTTTAAAAAAATTTCTTGTTCAACCACTAGTGAAAATATTGAGTGTTTCACTGCTTAATGAAATATATCCATTATTTACTTGATGCAAGCAAATATTCTCTATTTAACATCCATGGTGTAAGGATAAGCTCAAGGTATGTTTAAGAAAATTGTACTCAATCTTTTTCATGTCACTGCAATATTTCATTCTCAAGATAAAAATGCCTTTTAAAACTGACATTTTGAAATTCTCATCTATTTACATTTAATGCAATGTGTTGACAGCTTACAGTTTGCATTGAAACTTAAACCATTTTTCTGCAGACTTGTAAAATTGGAGATATTATTTTTTTTACTCCTCTGATAAGTTTGTATCACATTCTTGAGATCTGAATATACAAATGATATAAAAATGAGAACAATGTATTAAAATTATTATTTCATGGCAACCTTCATATGAATACAAAACTTCATTCTACTATGAAAAATAGCCACCTTATACATGTAATATGAATAACAAATGGAAAATCAAAACGGGACAGGAGGCAGCTGTTATTTTAAAAACTCCTTTCAAAGAAAACCTGAAATAAATTGCCAATGGCAATAATAACAGACATTAACAATACAACATTGATGCATCTGTCGGCATGAACATTTCATACAGCTTACAGTTCAACTCAGACTCTAACTTCCTGGGCATGTAATAAAATGTTTCATGAAATGCAAACTGTTATTTGCATTATATATACTTAACCATGAAATTCAACTTGTGAAAAGCAATGATTACAGAATGTTGCTCATAATAAGAACTGATTTCATAAAATAACAGATATCTGCCAATAATAGAGAAAGCAGTGTCCTCCTTTTCTTTTATGTCTCAACACTGAATCAATTCACAAGGACAACATGCTTTGTGTGTTTCCATAGCTCAACCATTATTTTTGTCTCTAGTTTCATCATTTTCTGGTCTTCTTTGATGCCTGAAAAGGAAAAGACAAAAACATTTCTTTATGGAACATTGGACACTGAACTGGAATAAAGGGACTCAAAAATTTATATACATTTACTAAAGCTAACATTCTGAAGTTTCATGCATGTCAGATATTTCATTAAATTAATTTTACATGATAATATTTATTGATCAATCCCATTAACTAAAATGTTCAAATTTTCTTTGATAGTTCATTTCATAAGGCTATTTTATATAGGGCATCTTGACTTTTATATGTAATTATTCAAGGAAACAATTTACACTCTTCCTTAAATTAAACTTCATTGTTAACTAACCTTCAAAGGAAATAGTTAACCTTTTCATTTCAGTATTATGTGCTGTATTTGATCAAAACGAATATTTTATATTCTTAGGACAGGTGTCAATCAGATTCTCTTGATCAACCTGTTTTGTGTAGAAATTTATTGTACCAGACCGACAAAAACCTGGATTGTAGTGGTAACACTTGCAACTTTTTAAGAACTACAAACTGTATTAGGATCAATTTCCTTATGAAAATTGATATTTGATCCACATAGTTAAGAAAACAGTTCTGAATATATCAAGCTATTGACAGAGAAGCAAAAACTAAGTCCAAATTAAACTGTTTTCACAGAACATGAATGCCTGGCCATACCACTCTATTGCAACTTAATAAATATTTTCCAAAACTTACATGTACACAAAACTTACACTTACTTCAATGAATTTTCATGGAGTTTACAAATACTTTTGAAAAAAATTTCAAGGGATATTTATTTCTTAGTAAATTTACATTATCTACATGTGTAACTTTGTTTATCATTGCATAAATATGTACAACATTAATGTAGATGAAACAACACATAAATAACTAGCATGCAACTACAGTAAAAGTATACTATTCCATCTGGTACCTACTAATGTGCATTATCTGATTCAAGAAAATGTTTCCAATTCTGTTTATTTATTTATTTCTTTAGGAAAATATGTGAATATAAAGTGTGCAAATTTAAGAATGATAAATATTTAAAATTTTAATGTGTATTCTTTCAAATAAATTCAAAGTCTGGGGCACCATTCTTGAAATTCAAGGAGTGAAATCCCTCAAATTTTTCAAGGTTGAATGAACAATGCAAAGGTAAGCATGATTTTGGTTCTTTAAAAAGAAAACAACAGAAAATGTTTGTGGGGAGGGGGGTCTGTGGGTGTTAACCCACCAATTAGAGTCTCAGGATAAGGGTGTCCAAAAATGCATTTGAGACCTTGAGAGAATACAAAACTGCTCCTGATCATGATACTATTTTACAAAGTTGTTACTTCCTTCCAACAATCTGAAAGAGAACAAACTTACCCAAATTTATACAATACTTGAAGAATCTCACAAGGTTCATTGTCACATTAACTTATTCTCCAATAATATTAGCATTTCACTTATTACATGTGCATACTAAATTTATTACATGTTCATGCTAAATTTATTACATGTGCAAGCATGCATATACATACTAAAGTTATTACATGTGCATGCTAAATTTATTACAAGTACATGCTAAAGGTATTACATGTGCATGCTAAATTTATTAAATGTAAATGCTAAAGTTATTACATGTGCATGTCAGTGTTTACACACTACAGCCACAATAATTTGTTTCTTTTTGTGGTGACATATTATGTGTAGACCACACTTTTCTCATTTCATAACAAATGTTTCTTTTCTTTCACAGTAAAGTTTCTTCTTCATCGCCATCAAACTATTGATATGGATGTGCTAGTCTTGCATTTTTTTAGCCTTGGGAAAGATTTTTTTTGCTTTTCTTTTAGTAACCATTGATACTATTAGCTCCATTTCTCAACAACACTTTTCCCCCTTAAATTTCTTCTTGTACAGTTTAAATGCAGTTTGTATATTTTGACACAGGGTTGCATAACCTCATGTTTGAAATCGTTCTTAAAATACTGTATTGCTCTTTTCCTGATGCCTTCAAACTGTACTTGATATTCTGTACAGAGTTGCAGGTATTTTATTCTCCCTGATTTGGAATCAATAATATTATTCACAACATTGAAGGATGACTCTACTTGTCGCCAATGAAAACAACACAGTAAAGATTAAACCATGCGTGATAGACAAGGGTATCTAGTAACAATATCATCACTTCGCCACTAGTAATTTATATGCTTTTCACCTTTAAATTCTGGAATGGAATCTTCTAACATTGAAATTATACTGTTGCAACTCCTTATTGTTTAATACATTATACATCAGAGTTGACAAAAGTAGCTAATAATCATTCTGGCAAAGATTGCTATATCCTAGTCCACAAGATGTTTCGTTTTCTTAAGACTGACCAACTATATTCCCAATGGCCTTGTGTTCAATCCATTCACATTTCTACACATTTTCCAAACCTTTATCTGGACTTTTTGTGTTCCTGTAACTTCTGATAATTTGAGATGCAGTGTTTCGCAAGTATTCTTTTTTCCATCAGTTTCTGCTACGTGAAGATTAATTGGACAAGTAAACACTTTTTACCAATTAGAATACTTGTAACAACAATCATCTGCCAAATAACAATTGGTATGAATATTACAATAAAAATCATCTTTGTACAGTTAAATTACTGCAGAATGGAACTGGACTTACTGTTATCTGGAACATGGATTGGAGATGAGAAAAAAAATGACCATAAAGAGGAAAATCAGATTCAGGCCTGGTAAAATGTAGAATTCCACTTAAAAATGGTACAAAAAGTCATCAAATATAGATCACAGTTATCAAAGTATTTACTCACCAACATACATCAATCTGTAATACTGTATGACCCTAAAGCCAAGAGTGCATGAGAATCTGACTTAAACAGAAGTCATCAAAGAGTAAAATATAGGTCACTAACCTAGTTTTGTTTTAAGGGTGTATCATCCACACACAAAGAAATATGATGTTGCAGTAAAAATGTATGAAAAACCAACCTGAACATACCTAACTTAAGGTGTGATAGATGGATGGAAGGACAGATGAATAAAAATTTGTTACAATGTATGCCACTTCCAAGTTACGGTACTTGTGAGGCCTCAAAGAAAAACATGCCTCTAAACACCTGACACTTCTTTCAGATTAACTTCCCAGCAAACTCTTCTGCAAATGAACTCATCATTGAATGATTTTCTTATGGTAAGTAAGCCAAAACCCAAGACAACCAAATTTTGTCCTGGATAACTAAACCAAACATCCAATAAAGAGCAAATTTCTTCTTGGATGCAATGACTTAACAACAGACCAATCAATAAAGACCAAATTTTGTCCTGGATGCCATTACCAAACAGACCATTCAATAAAAAAAATATTTAATCTTGGATGACATGAGCAACCAGACTATCAATTAAAGACCAATTTATCTGGTTTTGGATGGCGAACCTCTTAATGAGAAGCGCCAAGCTAGGCAGCTGTTAGTACCATTATTGTAAGTTTTTGGTATGACTCGGCCAGGGATTGAACCCACAACCTCCCGCTTCCGCAGTGGATGCTCCAACTCAAGTACACCTTGGATGAAGCTTTATAAAGCAATCAATTTGGTGTGGTAGATCAATATATCTGTATGTCCACCCATACCTAAGATTAAGGTCATGTTAAAGATTTTTAGATTATCTCAATATTTTAAAAATATTTTTATATATATTTTTAGCTCAATAGAAGCTTGTCTGGACACGAAGGTGTCCTTGCCTTTTTATGAGGTATTGTGTTGTGTAAATCAAATTGTTTTAAAAAAAATGATATCTGAAAACGTAATCTTAATATTGTCAATAATAGAAAGGTGGTTGCTACTGTCATCTTTCAAAAAGCAATATTTAAATGTTACTATAATGTTAAAGGTAGTAACAAAGAAATCCTTAGTGTTATCTTTTAAGGTAAAAAGTACTTAAAAAATATAATTATCAAATAAATAGATTAAGTTATTTTGCTTTCTCTATATGCTTCTTACCTGACACTACCAAAGAAAAAGGCAATTGGAAGTCAGGAAAATAAAAGCAAATTGTGTATCCTCTGACATAAATAGCCATTAAAAATGAACTCCATTTTAATTCTTACCTTTGACTGGGATAGCTGGGACTTTAAATCATCAATTTCATCTTTCTGTTTGGCCAGTTTGTCATTCATTCCTGCCAGGTGTTCACTCATCATACTCAACTGACCCTCATAGCTTCGAGTTGTTGTTTGTAGCTCATCCTAGAATTAAAGTATTACGATTGAAGATGGCATGGCAGGTCCTTCTAATCTGGTACATTAAACAGAATGAAAGGGATGACCATAAATTGTGAGATCTTGCTCATCGTGCTTCTTTTTTATGACAATGTAAACATACCAATACATGTACCCTCCAAGAACAGAATCATATCTGAGTGAATTAAAACAATGCATAACCACTTGTGACTGAGAGTGGCACCAGGATAGTCAATGGGAATGGGCTTACTGAAATTTATATCACTGTAATGAATTGTAAATAAAACTGCTGATGCACTAGTAATGTATAGGCATCCAGTGTGTATGTGATTTGGATTTTTAAAGGAAATTTAAGATCTTTTTCAGTATTATCGCTATGATGTCTGCAGTGTGGCATTTATAGTGATGTCTAGCACTGGGGCAGCATCAAGACTAACCCAGTCACATTATCTTGACACCAGGCTGACCAATCCTAATACTAACCTCTTAATGCTGAGTACCAAGCAAAACAGCTGATAGTACCATTTTTATAAGTCTTTAGAATGCCTTTTTCAAGGTTTGAACCTGTGACCTCCATATCTGAGGCAGATGCTCTAACCACTTAGGCCACTGAACAGTACTAGTCTCTAAGTTAAACACAGGATTGGTGGCACTGTGCAGAAAATTATGGAAAACCTAGTTTACCATGATAACATAGAACCTGTAATATCATATGAAGATACCATATTTCATAAGCTAAAAATTCATTGTTATAGATTATTAATTATGGATTCATAATTGTTTTTGTTCATATACAGAAATTACAAGTACTGTTATTTTTAGCCCATTTCATTAATTCTATGCATCCATTAGACACAAATTACTGTAGAAACAAAACTCTATTAAGCAGCAAAAAATAACTTTTTTTTATCACCTTCCAGAGACAGCAGCCTAACAAATTTGACTGCAAACTGTTGAGAAATCTTGGCTATTAAAAATACCAAATTTCAATGACCAGAAAATCTACACGCAAACATAAAGACAATCTACAAACCTTTAACTGAGCCAGTGTTTGGGACATACACTTCAACTCATCCTCTGCATAGGTCTTTGTCTTTTGGGCACTTTTCAACTGTTTATGAAGAGCACGTACCTGCATGAAAATATAAAAGAATGGCATGCTGTTTTTAGAATTCATAAATAGTAAAAACTGTGTACTAATTAAATGTCTCCTTCTGTAAAATCAGCAAATACTGTTCAGCTTGAAATGATATGATCATTTGACATGTAATTTCTTTTTACCAAAATGAATCATCAGGCCTTGAACTCTGGGAGAGACAAAGTAAAATCATGTGACTACACCTTATGTCTTATATTAAATAACTAAAATGAGAAATGCTAATACAATTTAAATAATTGCAATAACTGTCATGTAAAAGAAAATGATAAAGATCTTGAGAAATCTTCAGCAATTAATGACTGGCCATAGATCTGACATGTGGGTTTTCTGTTGTGGCATGCAAAGACCTTCATTGTCAGTAATATGGCTGTGCTGGAAAAATATGCCTGCCAGAACATGTCTGCCAACAAATCCCCCAACAACCTCTCCTTAGAGCAGTTCCAATAAAACATAATTGGGATCCAGGAGAGGAACATTTAATGTGGGGTAGTCAACCATTAATGCAATTTAGAATTCTGTATCATTTTTATATTAACTCTCTGAATAAATTAAGCTGAATGCAATTTTTAAAAATGCCTTCCTTGTGTGTACTATGTATGTTTAACTGGAATAACCCTGATAGTATATAGAAAGATGAATCATTCTGATCACATCAAGAAGATTATGATGTCCTAATTATCAAAAATTGGGTTAAGCTAACAGACAACTTAACTTAAAAACTGGTCTTACAATATTCTTCTTTATTGCTATACATTTTACATGTAAAAAATAAGTACACATAATATGAAAACATTTTTATAACAAAATTAAATTTGATGTATCCTGCCTGAAGTTCTGGCTACAAAGGACTACAAACTAACCAATGTGAATCGTTTGTATATAAAAAAAAAAAAACACCATCAAAACATTACTTCATCCACACATGACATATTCCTGTATCAAAGCACACTTTAGCAAATCATAAAAGCCAAGCAAATACTTAGCTTAACTTCAAAATGAAAACAAATTTTATTGTATATTACATGACAATACAGTGAAACTTGTCAACAAGCACACTCCAGCAACACTCCACCATGTCCTTTATGGAAACCTTACTCTTACAAAGATGTTCAAGTGTGTTAAAAAAAATGGTATTTCTTCAAGAGAGGCATGGAGGCATTTACTAAAGAGGGTTTTACTGTGTTTTAAAAGTCAATCATATGACATGTATGTAGAAGATAAATTCTAATACATTCATTCTATTTTAGTAGACTGTTAAAAACATTGGAAATGAATTAATATTTATAAGGTTTTAAAATAGAAGCCCATCCTATCAAAGAAATATATATATATATATATATATATATAAATATATATATATATATATATATAGAGAGAGAGAGAGAGAGAGAGAGAGAGAGAGAGAGAGAGAGAGAGAGAGAGATTGCATCCATCAGTATCAAGAGACGATGGAAGTATGCCAATGAGAGATGTTACTTTTGGTGGTTGTACATCATTTGTAGCGGCTATGTAGCCCAACATGGGAGTGGCAGTCCTTGCTGCACTTTCTGCCCTTGAAATTTGAGTTTGGTTTGTGTTGAAGCTGCTTCTACCAAACATAGCTTGTCCTTGCCAGTTTTCAAACAGCGATCAGAGCATGTCCCCAGCTGGGTCTCTCTAGAGCATGTCCCCAGCTAGGCCTCTCTAGAACAAGCTCTTCCCAGGTGTTGACATCGATGTCATGGGCTTCCATGTAGTGCTTTCAGACACCTTTGAAGCAGAGATGTGGCCATCTGATCAACCTTTTGTCAGAGGCAAGTTCTGAATAAAGAAGGTCTTTGGGGATCCTTCCATCATCCATCAAACGTATATGGCCCAGCCATCTGATGCAATATTGGCAGAGGAGTGTGACCATGCTGGGAATCTTGGCATATTTCAAGCACCTTGTTGTTTGTTACTCGATCACTCCAAATGATCCTGAGTATGCGTCAGAGAAATCACATGTGAAAGGCTCTCAGTCTTTTCTCTTGTGAGACACACACAGTCCATGTTTCACTGGCATATTGGAGAGTGCTTAGCACACAGGCATGGTACATGGAGATCTTAGTATTCAGGGTCAGCATGCTGTTGTTCTACACTCTCTGCAAAAACCTGGAGAGAGTTGTTGATGCCTTTCCAATCCACTTGTTGAGCTCAACATCGAGCAATTGGTTGTTGGTGATGGTAGAGCCAAGATAAGTGAACTGACTGACTACCTCAAGCTTGTAGTTGTTGATGATGATGCTCAGAAGGGTACACGTTTTGAGACATCACGTTTATATTCTTTAGGCTGATGGTCAGTCCAAACACAACGCATGCTTCAGCAAAGTGGTCCACTCAGCTCCTGTGTGAGTGGCTAGGGCATCATCATCTGCAAAGAGCATGTCCCCGATGGTTGCTTCATGCACTTTGTTCTTTGCCTTTAGTTGTGCCAGGTTGAACAGTTTCCTGTCTGATTATATGTGCAGGTGGATCCCTTCTGTTGATGTGCCAAAGGCATGCTTGAGCAGGTCAGCGAAGACAATGCCAAAGAGCATGGGGGCCAGAACACAACCCCATTTCACTCCACTGTGGATGTTGAAGGGGTTTGATGTTGAGCCATTGTACTGCATTGTGCCTTTCATGTCATTGTGGAAGGACTGGATCATGCTTAGAAGCTTTGGAGTGCATCCAATCTTCACCAGGATTGGGAAGAGTCGGACTCTGCTGACCAGATCAAATACCTTGGCGAGGTCTATAAAGACCAGAAAGAGGAATTTGTGTTGTTCTCTGCAGCTGCCTAATGGAGAGGATCATGCCAATTGTGGACCTCTCTGCATGAAACCCGCACTGCAACTCTGGATACACTGTCAGCAGGCGTCTGCAGTCTGTTCAGGATAAGCAGTGCAGCCACACTAGATGACTTCTGCTGGGATGCCATCCTTCCCGGGTGCTTACCCAAGGACAGTTTTTCTAAGGTCTTCTTTAGTTGTGAAACAGTAGATTTCTCATCCAGTTCGGCCAAAAGCGGGAGGTTTTCAGTGGTACTGAAGGCATCGTTGGTCATGTGGTTCTCTCTGGAGTACAGTTCAGACTAGTACTCCACCCAACGGTCCATCTGAATGCCCTTGTTGTTTATGGTATCGCCTGCAGCAGACTTTAGTGGTGCTTTCACTTTCTTCAAGGGACCAATTGCTTTCTTTATGCCATCATACATGCCTCTGATGTTTCTAATATCTGCTGCTGACTGGATGCTCTGACAGAGCTGATGCTAGAATTCATTGTCGTACTGCCATGCTAACCTCTGCACTTTGCTTCTGGTAGACCTGTATGCCTGTAGAGTCTTCTGGCAGGGGAATTATTTGTATTCCAGTTGAGCACTGCAATGCTCTTCTATGACTGGCATGAGTGTGGCAGAGTTAGCCTCAAACCAGTTGTTGTTCTTTGACTGCTTCTTACCAAAAATCTATGTTGAGGTGCTGTACACAGTCTATCTGATGTGATCCCATCTCTCTTTGCCACTACCATTGGGAAGTTTTGAGTCAAACATCTTGGAGAGGGCATAAGTGACTTCCTCAGCCTTGTCTGAATATGACATCTTGCTCACATCAATGTGTGGTTTACCCTCTTGCCTAGAGCCATGTACATTCTTTGGCTGAAGCATCATTTTGCAGCACACCAGCAAGTGGTTAGTGTCGCAGTCAGCGCTGTGGAAGATACAGGAGAGAAGCACACCATTCATGGCAGATTGTTCGAGTCCAGTTGGTGCCAATGTTTGGACCAGGTATACCTCCAAGACATTTTATGCTATGGCTTTGTCTGAATGAATGAATTTTGGTGATGCTGAGGTCATGGTATGAGAAGTCGCTGCCCATTCTCATTCATCTTCCCAATTCCAAACTTGTCAATACAGGAAGTCCAAGAATAATGGTTCCCATCCAGCCTAGCGTTTAAGTCACCCAGTAATATCAAATTCTCTTCTTTGAGAAGTTTGTTGATGAGTGAGTTTAATCCATCGTAGAACTCATCCTGGGTCTCGCAGTGGCGCTTAGAGTCCAGTCAGCATGGTCAGGTACCTAGCTTGAGTACTGGAGGTTTCCTTGTTGGTTTTCATTTATTTCTTGGTGCAATAGTTGCAGTCCGCACTACTAGGTACTTGTGTACCTTAAGCCCTATGCACTCAGTAAGGCATACAAACTCTGGTGGAATGCCACCTTATTGTCTTGAGGCTCTCCCAGCTTGAGGCGGGTGGTAGCTGTCCAGTGAGACCTTGCTGGTCTCTCCCAAGCAACCCCTAGCATCTGACTCGATGCCAATATATATATATATATATATATATATATATATATATATACCTGCTTTTCTTAACTTCTAAAAATTGTATGAGGTCTTTTCAAGGATACACTACACTTGACGTACTGAAAGATTCATGATTTAGTTTCATCTTATGAAGATGCAAACATTTATTACAGTAAAGGACAGAGGCCATGCAGGCATTCCGAACCAACTTTTCAATAACGAGTGTCATTATTGAGAATTCGATTACACATACCATTAAATGGCAATTATTCACTCTATTTGGATCCCCATACATCCATATTCCTTTGAAAGATAATTATTTATACATCCACAAAACACATATGACATAATCCATGTTAAAATTACTTTTGAGATTTTGTTAACAAGACTTTTTAATGAGATCAATAAAAACATGTGATCCAGAGTAAACTAGATTGATGCATATTGTGATGTCACAATGAAAGCTGTGCATATTGAAAACAAATGCGTAGTATCCTGTTATTTGTTATGATAGATCCAACACCCCCTGTTTTGATTCTGTTTAGTACCTGGACAGTGTTATAATGTCCAAAGTGATCAATAATTTTCATCTGGAAGCTTTTGATGACATTTAAGGTGCAGAGCATTGAACCATCAGGACTATTTCAATATTACATTTTGGAACAGCAAATAATATTTCACTTAATATCAGTAAATGTGCCTATCAGAAACGACTGCAGAGATATAGTGTGGTTTGGTGTGTTTTGGCACTGCAGCATAAAAGGTTATTTTGACACTGAGGGTAAAGTAGTAAAGGGCCTTGCCCATGGACACAGCATGGTAGCACAACCAGACTGATCTGATGGTAAAGCCACATCCTTCAGGGCACAAGAATGGCACTCTTATTACAGATGCATGGTATTTATCTAATGATTATGCCCTGCATATTCCATTTTTAATTTCAGAAGCACATTTCAATGTTTATTTCCTTAGGAAAAATCTACATTCAATTTGGCTGCATTTTGTGCTTACATCTTTCTTGAACTTTCTCTGGTGGATCAGAGGGCTGTACTAACATAATTTAGGCTAATACATATCCAGCTGCTTTTCCTAAATGCATTACACTCAGATTCTACAAACATTTCAGTGATCTGACAGTAAAAGTGTTAAAGATATGGTTTGTGTATGTCACAATGTCTAACCCTGCAAATCTGAATGTGACAACAGTGATTGTAAGGGTTTTATTTGAGGTTAGACATCAGAATAATTTCCCCCAAAATAAAATGGTTGGAATCTCTGCTGTGCCAAAGAGATTTTTCAAATAACCTAATGACCTTAAAATGATCTGGTTAAAAATCCATCATTTCAAAAACATTTTCAAAAGGGTTGATTTAAAATTTGACAAAAGACCTTCAAAATCATATAATGCTGTATAAACAAGGAAAGATTTTTCTGTAAATCAACTTCTCATCTTCTAATACATAAAACTAGTGGCCAAACTTTGTATTGATACAGTGGCTCATATTGTGTTTTAATATATTATACAAAGGACGACAATTTCTCATTTTAGCTCCAAGTTTCAACAATTTGGACTACAAGTTTGGCTTAAAATGAATAGCTGTCTGTTTTCTAATCCGGTTTTCCTCTGAATATTCTCAACCCATTTTTCATATTTGGACATTTTGGTGGGGTGTGAAGCCATTGCAATTGCATATCGAAAATCTGGAAAAGGCTTTCATTAACATTTGCAAACTTGAAGGACTTTTCATGGTCGGGAATTGTTTTATTTCTCCTGACTTTCTCTTGATTTTCTGGTAGTGTGGGAACCTTGAAATTTATATTTTGTTGATCTATTTGCATGTCCAAATGACAATAATGTGAAAAGGAACAATAATTTCTTTTATAAAAAATGCTGAACCTGTATTATATTTATTAAATTGAGAAACATATGCCACCATTATGTAGAAAAACAATAATGTTCTAAGGACATTCCAATGGACCAAAAATGAAATCATAAAGCAACTTAGCTTGAGCTTCAGCACGAGATTTTGTGTCAGCCAATCACCAAGGATTTTACTTTTATAATGTCAGTTTTATCTGCTTAGAGTGAAACTCAATCTCAAATATAAGCTCTGCGAATTATGTTTTCCAGATTCAATGAGTCAAAAGTCATGTCAGTTGGTGTCCTGATAATCAACTATTTTACTGCACTGTTTTGAATGTTACTAATACATAAAACCAAAAATATACAAACTCAATGCACACCTTGATGTACATAGTAGTCCCATTTACTTACCCATTCACCATGATATCATTTATAGTTTTAATATTAAACAGACATTACTTACCCATTCACCATGATATCATTTATAGTTTTAATATTAAACAGACATGCTAGCCATGCCAATTCAGTTATATCCATCTCTGCACACTGGAGTATGAATGCTGCATGATGATTCACTTACTCATGGCCAGCTCAGCTAAAATAAAAATAAATACCATTTACCTCTGCATGAAAATTCACAGCTTTGCTGTCAGCCATTTGCTGCTGAAGGGTCAACTCATTGATCCTGTCATTGAAATGTTTCTTGATCAGGTCTTCTCTAGAGTTGCTATCTAAGCTGCCACTCAACACCTCCTGCTTCCCCAGCTGGAAAAAAAGGCACATATCAATAAGGAGTAATACTACATAAAATAGAAATAATATAGAAGTAATACTGAATAATGTATTTTCCAGCCTAGATCTCAATGCGGACTAGAAGTCAAATTTGCCAATTTTGTAATAAATTTTCCATCCTATGTCCATATAAAAGTTAATTTGAAGTATAAGACAAGGCCAAGTCAATGACGTGGCTTGATATTTTACACTAGTAACTTCCAGTTTCATGAATATTAGTAGTATCATTGTGATGTTCCATATTACCGGCAATTGTGAATTGCACTCTGATGTGTGTTTTCATATAATCCATATTGAGGATAGACGTCTTAGTCAGGAAAAATGCAAAAAGATCGATAATACCATATTGCCATTTGA
Organism: Unio delphinus; assembly: GCA_029339505.1. NCBI lineage: Eukaryota > Metazoa > Mollusca > Bivalvia > Unionida > Unionidae > Unio > Unio delphinus. Next base: position 8,527,058 of record JAQISU010000054.1, read on the forward strand.
TTAGGCTGTGTTCAGATTTCTGAAATACAGCCCTAGGTACCAAGTTGACCAAAGATCTTATTGCATTGACATTTTCAAACAATTGTTGTGTGATGAGAAAGGACATCTGGCTCATATGAACCACTGCAGGTTTAAACCTTCCCAGGTCTGCAATGTCTCTGTTAATGGCTAGAACCTAAATATCAAAAACAGGTACATACAACTTAATAGTAAACTTGGTGTGTGTGTGTGTGTCTGTGTCTGATTTGGATTTTTAACAAATCATTAACAATTTTTCTGCTATGATGTCTGCAGTGAGGCAGTTACAGTGATGTCAAGCATTGGGGTATCATGCCGCAGACATGTAGCATCATGTCCCACCCTGTCACATTATCTTGACATCAGCTGACCAATCCCAATAATAACCTCTTGATGCTGAGCACCAAGCGAGTCAGCTGTAAGTACCATTCCTATGATTTGGATGGGCTTGAACCTGCAACCTCAATAAAACCTTGTACAAATTAGATGGTAGTTATTCCTGCAAAAGAAAGGTCTGTTGACACTCAAGTCTTAAAGTTGCCTCTATGAAACAGTTTATTTATTCAGTGATCGGCCAGACTGTTTCAATGTCTGGTATTTTTAACTAAAATATCAACAGATTTGGGAACCATGAACATTGCCATTGTTGGATAAGGAGGCAGGCACAACTCAGGCAGCAACCACTGGAAAACCTTTTTCATTGATGCACTGAAGTGTTCTAAGTCGGTATAAATTTAATTACATGGCAGATGAAATGATGTGCTTATTATTGGGTTCCACAAATAGTATTCAGCAGGTCCTTAAAATTTTTTAATCATAAGCCTGTGTTAAAAGCTCATCTTTGTGATATTTTTGACATGGATAAAATCTTCTCTTGAAAGTTCTTAAGAAAAAAAATATATTTAATTATATTTTTCACATTGTAAGAAGATGCACACCTACTTCATGTAAATAAACTTTAAATTACCCTGGAAAAAAAACTGACTACTTGTCTATTAGGTCTCACCATTGTGCTGTCCAAGATCATATTTGAACCTGTGTCTTTCCTGGGAGTTTTTGGTGCATCCCTGATCATATTAGCCTCAATAGAATTCACATTGCTATTTTGTGATTGGCACTCTAGGTCTCTTTCAAGCTTCTTGGATTTCTGAGGAGAAAAATATGAAACTTGCAGTAATGTCAAATGTGGTACTATTCACAGGATATAAATTGTGTGGGATCTGTAGGTAAGCTTAACAAAAAATTTAAAATTACATTGAAATATGAATCAAGTTGATTCATTATAATAAATACATGTCATATGTTTATGAAAGAAGAGGAACAATGGATATTTATTTATTACAGTTTAATTCAACTGCAAAATTTCATCACAGCTCTGTCTTAATGCAAAGACTCAATATGATGCTATAGTAATAAGTGCAAAATTGCAAAATACTAAAAGTCTGCAATCCAGTAAAAATGTTAAATATCTGATAAATACATTATGCACCTTTTTAAGCACATGTAACAGAAACCCATGAAAATATCCAACATAATATATGGATTATGAAAACACTGTATTATCTTTTATGAAATAACATTCCATACTAAATAGATATACTAATGCCACCATGTCAGATTCAAATTTAGTTTCATAAATAAAGATAAAGCTTTTGCTGTATTTTTATTCTTCTGATTACTTTTCACTGTTCCACACAGGAAATTGAACACATAAGTACAATGTGATAGCTAAATGTTTCAAACAGAAGTAACTACTGAACTATCCAATCAGCAAATCTATTCCATCTTCTGAAAGTCCAATTTTATTAATCACATTGATTTAAAGTGACACTTTGCACATTACAAATGCAACACCCTCCCATTGAAAATAAACAATCAGGAAAAGTCGATTTCTCCTAAACTAGGGTATTGATAGAGCCACAATTTTACAAAAGTAAAACAAAATTAACTCTATCCATCAAGTACATATGATACATTAAAAATTTAATTGAAATCATTACTTGCATATGATAAAATACAAAGTTAATTTATTCATTTCATATACTACTAATTTAAAATTAAAATCTAGTCAGAATGCATTACCTGTAATACTGTAATACAGTAAATTTATATTTTTCATCAACTTCAATGCTTTTTTTTGTCATTACTTGAAATTTATACCAAATCCTAATTTATAATTATATTTAAGAATCCTTGATTTTGATTAAACAAATGAAGAAGTTTTATATCAATATTTAAATAATAATTCACATACCTGACACTCATTCTCATACTTTATCTTTAAAAGCTGAGCTTCCAACAACCAGTGTTCTTTTTCCTGCTCTAACTTGCTTACTTTCTGTTGGAAGCCTGAGATCTGTAAGACATGGGTACTGTCCATTATGCCATACATTTCATATGTGTTTTTTTGGCAAAACACAGAATACAAAAATATTACCATATATCCTCATTTATAAAATGAATCCAATTGTAAACTGCACAGACTCAAATTTGCCATCATATAATGCACCAGTAGATCTGGGTCTATGCAGGTTCTTAGGAGTAATCAGAATAACATAAAAAATAATCTGTAATCTGCAGGTGCATCAGGGTATAATAGATCAGGATCTTTGGGGTTTTGTGACTTGATTTGTAAATCTATATGGTATACAAACCTTTATGTGCAACAGCTATATGCTTTGATACATGTATCCCACTTATCTGAACTAATTTATTCTAAAAATAGCCACAATGAATTTGTACCATTAGACTGATAGTTCATATGATTTCTGTATGACATATTTATAGGAAATTGCAAAAAATGTAATTAGTGCATTAGGACAATTTTGTTTTAAGGAAACATCAGATTGTGGTACATGACATAATATATATATATATATATATATATATATATATATATATATATATATATATATATATATATGCCTAAATTTTATAAAATACAAACTGTACACAAATGATCATTGGAGGTATACTGCATTTTATACAATTTTGGAGACATTAAATAATAATTACTTTCTCATTGTCTAGATAACTTCTGTGCAAATAAAAAATATAATTTATATAATTTCTCCCAAGTACTTTTTTTTTCAGGAAAATGTATGTCCCAACTTTTTGGGCTGCAATCCTAAAAATTTTCTTTCTGATCCCATTTCCAAATTTTTATCAGATTTGCCACCCTCATAAAACATACTGGCAACCCTTTCAGAATCTACTTTGACCTGATTTTGATTGTGACCTGCAGGTTGGGAAACACTGCTCTATTCTGTATTGCATTGCCCAAAAAGTTCAATGCTGGTCAAAAGTAGGCTAAGTAAATCAAGTTGCATTTCATCCGCACTTTTATGTTCTACAAATGTTTGGCACAGCATTAGCTTGAAAAGTATGACACAACTGAGTATCATGGAAAAGTGACTATTGCGTTGGTTCAGTGGATTAAATGTACTGCACCAAAGATTAAACATTTTTGGACAAGTGTAAACACTGCCATGTCAACTTTTGAATTAAATTTACCAGCTTAAGGATTAAACACCTATGGATAAGTCTAACCAATGACATTTCAACACCTGGATTAAATTTACTAACTTGAATGACTGAACATCTGTTGACACTCTTACACACTGCAATGTCAACTTTTGAATTAAAATTATCAACTTTTGGTTTAAACATGTGGACTAGTGTAAATACTGCCATGTCAACATGTGCATAAACAATTATTAGCTTAGGAATTAAACATCTGTTGACAACTATACACACTGTCATGTCAAATAAATTTGCTATTTACTAAGATCTGGAATGTACCAATATGACATTCCCCACACTATAATTCATTTTACTCCATCCATAGTACTCAATACATATACATTTCGAGACTTTGCTGCCTCTTCAATACTAAAGGAAGGTTGTAGGTCTTTCTTTTGCTTTGTCTTTCCTTACTTATACTAATGTATGTGCCGTTAATTGGCAGGAATGAACAGTGTTTGAAAACTGAATTTTATCTGTCACATTAAAAACAGTAAATAAGAATTGTTGTTGCAATTCTTTTAATGCCATTCATCAGGACAAAATCAATGGAAAAGAAAGAAGAGAGAGAGAGAGAGAGAGAGAGAGAGAGAGAGAGAGAGAGAGAGAGAGAGAGAGAGAAGCACCTGTTTGGCTAGGCCTTCCTTGCTTTCTGCTGAGCTCAACAAAATCTTTCGGTTTTGAGCTGCCACTTTATAAGGAACTGACTCTGGACATGACTGAAATATACAAATAGGAAACAGCTGTTTTGATAAGTTTCTTGTCATCACTATATATTGAGCTTTACACTTTCTGCTAAGAAATGTGTCTGATTCAGGTTGAAGGTACTTAAGATAAAAAATTCAGCTGATTTTTGAATTTAAGAAATTCTGTATTATTAATGATGCAGGAGTATTACTTGCCAAATGAGTATCCAAGAATGTACGAAAACCTCACAATGATATGCATTCTCAAAGGAGAAAATGATAAAACTTCACACACAGAAACAAAAGAACTGAACTCTGGAGTACTGCTGAAGCAAACACTTTGCCACACGGCTTCTGTGTAGCTTTTTCAAAACTGAGAATAAAGATTTTAAATTCATAGCATGTTTTTAAGATATAAGCACTTGTTTGGTTGGATTTTTTAAATTTTATTTCTCTGACAAATAATATATGTCAAAGGTATCATTTATTTTTGTGGGTCTCAATTTTTGTGGTTTTTACAGAAAGAACACTTTTATATGTGTTTACTTATTTTTGTGATTTTGCCTGTCAAAGTTTGTAGGTATTTAGTTCTATTTATTAACATGGATATCCACAGGATTTGAGGGGGGGGGGGGTAAAATCAAAGGGATATAGTTGTATGCTGCACAACAAATTTTTAAAATCGTGGGGGTGGGCACACAAATCACTGAGGTGGATTAACTTGTACAATAATCTGAGATAACAATTAGAAAACAACAAAACTATTAGGACAGCAAACTGGGTCACTGCAATAGTTACAAAATAAAACACCTGTCAAGATAAATCACAATCAACATCAAAATGAGCCGATGCAGCCAAAAACACTAAGCTACATAGCAGTTAATAAAGTACACATGCATGACCTCTTCATTAACACACCGTCCATACAGTTGTATCATCAATTACCCTCTAATGACTGCATTAATACAGTGGCTTAAGAGTGGTACAAATCAACTTAGATCCCCATCAGTTTGAATAATGGTATCATTGCAAACTTACTTTCAATCACTAGATTTTATATAAAACATTGCTAATGAAGCAGGTTGATGTTGAATGGACAATTGTCACTCACAAAAAATGAGTGAAACATTGAATATTCACTTTAAAAATACTAGACTTGTTTAACTTAATAATTTCATAATTATTACTCAACAAAGGTTTGTGTGTAGCAGCCAACATGAGTGATGCAATGTGGACAGTGATGTCTTGAAGATCAGTGAAGTGTGAGATTCAATATTCTGCAGTTATTAGCGTATACACACTGTGTTTCATTAGTAACTGTGCTTCAAGCAATAATGTTAGTATTTTACAATTATGCTGTTTATTGAGATTAAGCATGGAGAATATGAGAAATACTTATTGGAGTATATCCATTTTTTTGACAACAGCATCACATGAATAAAGAATCAATGTGAATGTGTACTAAATCTAATTTTCAATTACAATATTATATCCTATTCTTTCTTTAATTTTCAGTACAAACAGCATTTGAATACCTTTTGCTTTTATCTCATTTCTCTCTATCCTACTTATTTCAAAACATATCCATATAAGGCAGTTATTGGAAATCACTTCAACGAGAATGTACATGTGCACTGAAACAATATAAAATGCTTCATAATTTTTGTTTTAAAATGTGAAAGTAAAAGACATGTGTAAACTCTTTTTTTTTAACCTGACAACAAAAACCATGTTGATTTATTAATAGCTTTTTGATCTCTAGGAATAAAACACAGAAAAAAGGGTAGGGGGCTTCCTTAGCATTCTTTATCATTTGTGCTTTTTCATTGAATCTTCAAATTTGTCATTTAGAGCAACAACAGAATTGTTATACATTACATCAGTAATCATTTTTCATTGCAGTTCTTTTGTTCTTTTTTCTTTGTGGCTCTTCCCAGAAACAAATTATAATTAAATAATCCTGAACTTACTCTAGACAAAGTTTTCATATAGCTGGCTGCTTTTTGTCGGAACTGCACAACAGCGGGATTAGATCTGGGCCCATCAGATATAGAGTCATTACTAATACTACTTCCTCTTGTTCTATAGCCTGCCAACTGACTGAAGAAATCCAGGTTACCCAATAAAAAGGCTGAAAACTGATCAATACCTTTTATTAGATTTGAAAGTGTGGATATTTCATGCATTAAATAACAAAAAAATGTGGACTCAGTGGGATGGAAGTGAAGTTGCTTTAAACAATAGTTTATTAATCATCATTTTAAAATACATAATTTTTCAATAAAGACGTAACATATGGAGACTAAACAACAAGCAAACTTGTATATTTTGAGTTCTCTCCTTGATGATATCATTTACAAGTATGATCGCTTTTGCTATTTGAAACTGAAAGTAAAGGGAATGAAGTGGTCTTTCCAGTTAATAATTGCTTCAGACAATACATGAGGTCTACTTGCGCATGAATTTGCTCACCTAGCTCACATTTGTGTAAAAGCCTTTGATCTGGTGAGGTAACAAAGATTATATATATATATATATATATATATATATATATATATATATATATATATATATATATATATATATATATATATATATATATATATATATATATATATATGTATTTTTGTCCTAGACAAGTTTGGCCATGTGAAAACCCAAGAGAGATTCCATTTGGGAATAATGTGGGTAAGCGTGATCTGGATATGACAAAACTAGACTGCAAGGTGGAGGTTACCTTGTTACAGCCAAAATCAACTTTTCCATGAAGTCTGAATATGTCTGAGATCATGGAACAATATCATATGGTTGTGACAGGGGCTAAGTTCTTGTCTTCAGTGAGAAAGTGAATAAGTCTGAATACAGGGAATGTGCTTGAGAGTGGTGTGACACCAATGATTGGCAATTTATGATATCCTCTTGTGTGTCCTCAAAGTGGGAATAATCAGCAGCTGCAATCCTCTCCAAGATTGAAGCTCCAAACTCCTATTCAATCAGGACATTCCTGAAATGAGCCAGGATACTGGGACTGCCCATGAGGCAAACATGGTGATCATTCCCTAATGCAGAGGTATGTCACCACAAGCAAACATTATCAGGACTGTGTTCCATGTATATGTTCCACCCACATGTAGAACTGAGAATAGCTTTCATTTTTATGAGACTGATATGAAGAGCTTTCTCTTCACTGGAATTGTAACAGACCCACTCCTGCAATGAATAGGCTAAGGAACTGTAAGAAAGTTTCTCATCTAAAAATGTCTTGCTTCACACTCTCTCTCACTGATGCATCAACTATACTGTCAAGTTAAAATGTGTTCAGAATTCCATTTCTAAATGGAGAAATGTTGAGAAGGGATTGACTGACTTCTCCACACTGATTATCCACTCTGAACTTCCAACGAAGAAAGTTAAGATTATCAATGTCATGAACCAAAAACGATATTTGTGGATACCAGAAACTTACCTTGCCTGTACATGTCACTAGAGATATAAGTGATGAGACAACACATTCATCTGTGGTCTTCAGCTTTTGAGTGGCTGTTGGAAGCTGATGTTCCAAGGAAACTTTGGAGTTGTAATGCTTTGAAACTTCTGGAAGACAAACATATTTTGTTGTTGTCATTAATCTAAACAAATATTGTTACCAATATATCAGTTTTCAATAATTACAATTCCAGCTTATGAATCATTTGATGGCCACTTGAACAAAATTATTTGTCATTTTTACATTTGATATTTTGAATTATTTCAGCCATCTCAGATAGTTATGCTGGGAATATATTCCAACCTAAAAATCTAATCTTCTGTCTGAACTACTCTACATGTTCAGCTAAACCTGTTCACCAATAATCTATATTTATACATTTTTACTTCCATGCCTGACTAAATTTTTGGTGTAAATAAAATGAAAGACACAGAAAATGAAAAGATTAGTCCATCTTGATAATTAATTTGTTATTATGTCAATTTAAAACAGATGACCAGGATGCAGTTACACTAAATATCTTCAATTTGTTTCCTCAAGATTTTTGAATAACTTTCTTACTGCATGGAATGCAACAATTAATATTCACAGACAGCAGTTGCATTTAACCAAACTTGGTACTCAGTGAAGGCACTTTTGTGAATAAATATACCAGGGTAAACTAATTCCTCAATTAGTTTCTATGGAAATCATACAGAATTTCTAAATTGCATCTATGGATTACTACTCCACAACAGCATTACCCTGGACTCAAGTAGTGGAACATATGGATATGTGCAGAAATTAAGGATAAAAATATCTTGATTACTTTAGAGCAGAGTCTCATTTAACAAAATTTGAGGATTCAAATTTAAGGAGTTCCTCAACTAATTTTTTAAGAGTAAAAAGATTGGAATCTTTAGTATTTAAAAAGAATAGTTTTCATGTGTCATATTTTTTCTTACCTCCACCCATGATGAAAACATTAATATTGTCTGAAGCAACATAAGATAATGTCATGTCCTCAATTTGAGAAAAAAGGTCAGAAATTGAGTGAAACTTGGGTATGGCCATCTTCGCTAGCCAAGGTTCCAATGTGATAAGCCTATTTACACCTCATATAGATATTTCAGAGCTTTGCCTTTGTGACATCTATAAGATTTCATGAGTTGTCTACCTTAGTATGCAATGCCAACTAACCAATAGTGTATTAACAGTGTTGTGTTGTACATCTGCTGACAATAGTATAGGCTAATGATTTCAAAAGGATACTTTGTAAGTATAATATTGAAAATATGACTTTATACCAGAGAGAAGCCATTACATGTGTATTTGAGGGAAAGGATATATTTGTACAAACAAGGACTGGCAGTGGAAAATTGTTTATTTTGTTGTCCATTCCAGTTTTGTGCTCCACTTGTCTCGATTTTGTAGGAACAGTCTTCAAATCTGAACAACATGAATGAAATTCACAGACCCAAAGCACCAAAATATCTGAATGATCTGCCAAGGTGTAGAAAGGCTTAACATATATGAACCTTGGCTATTGAAGATAGGGGCAAGAACTCATACTCAAATGAAAAATATTGGTGGAGGAAAAACCAGGGAAAACCCCCAGAAAGAACCACCGACCCACAAGAAGCTACTGGCAAGCTTTCTCACATACCCACCCTGGCCGAATCTGAGACTCGAACCCACGCAGACAGATGTCAGTGATCCATAACGGAAAGTGCTTTAGAACACTCGGCCCCTTGGGGCCCCTAGTCAGATAAGAGTGATCCCTCCTTTTATAGGGGATTGGTACTAAATCCCATCAAGACTTCAGTTACTATTGGAGCAGTTATGCGTGACCTGTCAGGTTTTAAAATTTAACTGTCTGGAGGCTGAGAGGATTTGCCCATAATATGCCTGGGTAAGTATGTTGAAGAAACATATTTTTACAAAATAACTAGCTTCCTTTTAAAAACATTACTCAATCATAACACATTAGGAGAATAGGTAAGAGGTGGAGTGAGTTACATTTCTTTACTCCAGAGAAGGCTCTATCTCCATTCCTATAATGTACATGAAGCAGCTTTAAATCTCATGAGAGATATAAGCTACAATTAGCATATGCATTGTAGGAAAAATTCACCTGCAAATTCAGTGGAAGTTCAGTGACTGCATTATTTTGATGCTGATAAATAACTCTGGATGGCAGCCTATAGGTTTCACCAGTTCATACTAGACCCATATGGATAAAAAGATTCTGCGGGAAATGTTTGTGAAAGTCATCTCTGACCTCTATCCCTAACATTTGGACAATATCAGTAAAGGAACAGTTATGCAGGAACATTATTCTAGTGGTGATTGCATGCGAGCAAAAATTGCACAGGAAACTCATTTGATCAAAGTTCTTTAAACACAGTGTGAATAACCAATTGCACTCAGGATGAGAAAACTTGTGCTGAGATACCGTTAAAGGAAAGAGGTTGAGCAACAAAGAAATGATTCCCCAAGAGTTGTTACCTGTTCTTAGCAAGTGAAGCCAGTCAGTTATGATAAAAATGCAGGTTGTTTGGACTGATCAGCAACAATGTATGTTCTGTTTTAGCCTGAATGGAGTAGGTTTTGTATACGAGGTCAGTTGAGGTGGTTCCAGACATAGGTTTTAAAAAATGCAATATTCAGCCTTACAAGAATCTACAGTATATTCCACTCTGGATACCAGGCCAAAACCTTTTGTACAGACAAATCAAGGTTGCCAGAAGGTTGGAGAGGTCTTTGTTTTATAGCTTAATTTCTCTATTCCATGAGGACAAATTAGTGATAGGAGAATTTCCTGTGAGGGGTAAGCCGCCAAGTCAAAATAAAAAAAAAAGGCTTAGAGACCAACTTAGATGGTCTACTGTGAGGGGTGGAATGACTGCTTTGGTGAAAAACAGTGAACCAACACAAATATGTCCTTGTTGGGACAGTTATTTACAGACATTAACTATATGTATCCTGATGGTCTGTACTGGGTGTCTGGAAATAGGTTGTTAACATAGCTGGTAGTGGGTTATGTCAGAGCCGAGACTGATGCTTGGCATCCTGCTCGCACTGTCGACATTGTTTGCCAGGAAGAATCTATGTCTGTAAGCTGGGAATCAGCTTAAGAGATTTTGGTCTATTCAAATAAAAATTGGTTAGTAGGTCTGACAGTTCTTAATTCTTTGTTGTTGTTGTATATACATGGTGGCCATTAAAGGTGGTGGAAGAACCCAGGAAAATCCCAGAACAAAATACTGACCCATGCAAAACTACTGGCAAGCTTTCTCACATACCCACATTGGCAAAAACAAAGAGCAGAACAATGACATGCACAGGTGAAATCAATCAAGCATTATGTTAACTTGATATGAAAAGGTTGGCTAATGATAAAAAAAAATTACAATGGGATTTACATGCATCAACAATTGTTTGACAGAATTCAAAGTCAAGGTCAAGTATTGTCATTAAACTGAATTAAATACTATGGACTACATATATAGAGCAAGCCATTCAAATAGAGCAGACAAATTTATCATCTGACAAAGTTAAACAAATGAAGTGTGAAACATGTGTCTACCATGACAATTGAGTGAAAAATTGAAATACTTTCAATTTTCCAAATAGGGGAAAGGCACAAGAGAACACTGGTTTTGTTAGGCATAAAAAAGTAGAATGCTTCAAGCATATGAGGATGCAGTATTTAAAATATTGACAGGAATTGGCAATGTTACCTCAATCTACTGGAAGATCACTCTTGTCTGTCTTCTATCAAGGTGGGCAGATGCCTTTTAGCACTTCTGCTTCCAAACAAGCTTAATATGAATGGAAGTACATGGGAGTGGATGTACTCTAAAGTATTATGACAAAGTTGTGCATTTGAAGAAGAAAGGTTGGAATATTGAACTTTGTGAGAACAATAATTAAAATTTGTTTGAATATATTAATAGGGTCTAAGAAATCCCAAATCACTTAAAAATGTACAGATTGGTGTGCATTTTCTTACACTTTGCTGAAAATGTATCCACATGTAAGGGTCATTACATAGGGACAAGTACCATGTCACTAATTTTCCAAAATATAACAGCTTAAATGAGTGTTTGAAAATGCTGAAAATTTGCACTGGTTAAAGTCCATGGGCTACTCTTATCAAACATACAATGTTAAGTATTTTAGTATGACACAATTACTGAGATCAAATCAGATTGTTGCAAAAGAAATTTATGTCAGATTATAATTGCTAGATTTCCCAAAGCATTGTACACATTTCACTGGCTACATTTTTTTATGTTTGAGTACTCTTATTACAATTATTAAATTGGCATGAGTCTTTTAATATGATAGAAGTCACAACTAATTTATTTAACATCCAATCTCTCCCTGAGTTATAGCAGTACCAATCACTTTGCTGACAACTTACATCATACAGATGATGTCATAATGTACTGAATATGTAATTTCAAACTATACAGACATTCCAAAAACAGTATTACTCTCATGATAAAACCATGGTGTCAGCCTAATAAATCTGTCAAAAATTGGTGGGTGGGCTAATTTGTGGACTAAGAAATTTTTAGTAAGTGTTTGTGAAAGTGTTTTAAATTATTAGAATTGGAAATAGCCATGCCTACTCTTTTGCATTTATTTTTCTATAAAATCAAATTTCTACTGAAAATACCAACATCTAACAAAACATAAATTTTGGATTTACAGTTAAAATTTCATTAATATTAACTGGAAGGAATAGATTTCTAACATTCTGACTTTATACATATTGTATGATGAAAACTACTAAGGTGCATAACAATTTGGATCAAGGTTGGAATAGTCCAGGTTTGTTTTTGTAACAATTCACAAATGCAGTATTTCTCCCATGATAACAACAGTGGACCAGCCTAAAAAAAAATTATCAAAAAAGTAAAGATGGTTTCATTTTAAGAATAGGATATTCATAGTAAATATTGACCAAAAGATGGCAAAGAGAGCGATGGATTTACCATCAAACAAAAAATACATATGGTAGCAAGCATGCAAACTTGGACAGCAGCCTGTCAAAGATTTTATGTGCCAGTAATATGAATTTGCAGATTAGTGGGGCAAACAGTTGATTGCTGAATGGTCAATGAGTGCAAACCTTATAGTAACTCTCTTATGCATTAAAGAAGTAAACTGGATTTTAAATGAATCCATATTTCTTCTATCTCATACAATAACCACAGCAGAGTTGTCTACCTTTAACTGCATCAGTAAGGTCCCTTACAGAGACTGATAACATAGAGAAAAGCCTGGGATGATTGACAGCTGGATGGCAGCAACTGGGGGAACCTGAATAAAAAATTAGAAGTGTTATATTATCACAGCTAAATAGAATGGAATAATTCTGAGTCTGAAACACTGGAATATATGGTGTCTAAATATTTGTACATAAGAATATACATAAAATTAATGCTAATATATTTGGCTAAATTTCTGTATACAATTAAAGAAAACTTTATACTAAAGTGTAAAATCAATTATAACAAAATATGGCATTTTTTAAAATGTTATTTATTACAACAAGAGCTCTGCAATGGAACTGATGCTTAACTGGCCCAAATAAATTATCAGGAATCAAAACAAGAAAGTGGAGTGTGACATGTGCTGAGGGGTTCAAGTTTACTACTCAAAAGAGGACAATTGCAATCATTGCTTTGTTGGAGTCTTAAAGAATCACAGTTATTTCTTCATCCTCGCCAACCACTCATAGAAAGTCAGACCCCATATCCAAGAAAAAAAGTCCTAGGCATCCACCTTCAAAGCATATGTGCCAAAATGAGAAATATTTCAGACCCAGTTATGATATTGCAATCCTGACATACTAACGAAATGTGGCTAAATCCACCCAATGAAAAGAATGAAGTGTCGCGAGACAAATATATATATACCACAACACACTCACATCTTCTAGACAAACCACCCATCTCATGTCAACAAGAGCTCCCTTATACATGGGATAAATAATTACAATATATTGATTCACACTAACATTATTAAAAGCAAACAGAAGCCAGATAAAAGATTCATCTAGTTGTGGAGGAAAGCAAATATATGCACACCAAACTCTCAAAATTCTCATCTACCTTCCTATCTGACCATGACATATGAAAACCTATAAACAATCTTTGGCTGAAATTTAATCAACTGTATACAGGTCATTACTATCTAGTCCCTTCAAATATGGCTTATTAGATTCAGCCAACAAGGGTGTAACCATCAGGTATGTAGACACTCAAGGAGGAAGAGAATGGTATACAAGACATATTAATCATACAAAGTGAGATAGATACTGACATATATTTAAAAAAATACTCAGTCTGCCAAAATGCATACAATTAATATGTCAGATATTGTCAGTGACACATACACCAGCAAGAAATTATACTCTTCATGAAAAGTAAGAATGTGATGGTCTCGCCTAAGAAGAATGGCACAATCCATTCCAGTGCATCTGAAAAGTCAGAAATCTTCAACATCCAGTTCTCGTCTGTCTTCACTATTGAAGACAAAAACATACAAGCCTGATCTCATCACTCTAACTGCCCTACCCAAGATTCTTGAAAGCCTCAATATCTCGTGCCCTAACTTTCCTATTCCGAGCCTCATCAGAACAGGGCCAGACACTAGATGGCTGGAAAGAAACATTCATTACTCCATTGTTCAAAAATGGCAACAAAAGCAAGCCTCCAACTACAGACCAGTTTTCCTTACATCAATTGCTGCAATGTCATAAAGCATATCATCTATTCCTTACATCAATTTAATGCAGTCATGAAGCACATCATCTATTCCTTACATCAATTTAATACAGTCATGAAGCACATCATCCATTCCTTACATCAATTTAATGCAGAGTCATGAAGCACATCATCCATTCCTTACATCAATTTAATGCTGAGTCATGAAGCATATCATCCATTCCTTACATCAATTTAATGCAGAGTCATGAAGCACATCATCCATTCCTTACATCAATTTAATGCAGTCATGAAGCATATCATCCATTCCTTACATCAATTTAATGCAGTCATGAAGCACATCATCCATTCCTTACATCAATTTAATGCAGAGTCATGAAGCACATCATCTATTCCTTACATCAATTTAATGCAGAGTCATGAAGCACATCATCCATTCCTTACATCAATTTAATGCAGTCATGAAGCACATCATCTATTCCTTACATCAATTTAATACAGTCATGAAGCACATCATCTATTCCTTACATCAATTTAATGCAGTCATGAAGCACATCATCTATTCCTTACATCAATTTAATGCAGTCATGAAGCACATCATCTATTCCTTACATCAATTTAATGCAGAGTCATGAAGCATATCATCCATTCCTTACATCAATTTAATGCAGTCATGAAGCACATCATCTATTCCTTACATCAATTTAATACAGTCATGAAGCACATCATCTATTCCTTACATCAATTTAATGCAGTCATGAAGCACATCATCCATTCCTTACATCAATTTAATGCAGAGTCATGAAGCACATCATCCATTCCTTACATCAATTTAATGCAGTCATGAAGCACATCATCCATTCCTTACATCAATTTAATGCAGTCATGAAGCACATCATCCATTCCTTACATCAATTTAATACAGTCATGAAGCACATCATCCATTCCTTACATCAATTTAATGCAGTCATGAAGCACATCATCCATTCCTTACATCAATTTAATGCAGTCATGAAGCACATCATCCATTCCTTACATCAATTTAATGCAGAGTCATGAAGCACATCATCCATTCCTTACATCAATTTAATGCAGTCATGAAGCACATCATCCATTCCTTACATCAATTTAATACAGTCATGAAGCACATCATCCATTCCTTACATCAATTTAATGCAGTCATGAAGCACATCATCCATTCCTTACATCAATTTAATGCAGTCATGAAGCACATCATCCATTCCTTACATCAATTTAATGCAGAGTCATGAAGCACATCATCCATTCCTTACATCAATTTAATGCAGTCATGAAGCACATCATCTATTCCTTACATCAATTTAATGCAGAGTCATGAAGCACATCATCCATTCCTTACATCAATTTAATGCAGTCATGAAGCACATCATCTATTCCTTACATCAATTTAATACAGTCATGAAGCACATCATCTATTCCTTACATCAATTTAATGCAGTCATGAAGCACATCATCCATTCCTTACATCAATTTAATGCAGAGTCATGAAGCACATCATCTATTCCTTACATCAATTTAATGCAGTCATGAAGCACATCATCTATTCCTTACATCAATTTAATGCAGAGTCATGAAGCACATCATCCATTCCTTACATCAATTTAATGCAGTCATGAAGCACATCATCTATTCCTTACATCAATTTAATGCAGTCATGAAGCACATCATCCATTCCTTACATCAATTTAATGCAGTCATGAAGCACATCATCCATTCCTTACATCAATTTAATACAGTCATGAAGCACATCATCCATTCCTTACATCAATTTAATGCAGTCATGAAGCACATCATCTATTCCTTACATCAATTTAATGCAGTCATGAAGCACATCATCTATTCCTTACATCAATTTAATACAGTCATGAAGCACATCATCCATTCCTTACATCAATTTAATGCAGAGTCATGAAGCACATCATCCATTCCTTACATCAATTTAATGCAGTCATGAAGCACATCATCCATTCCTTACATCAATTTAATGCAGTCATGAAGCACATCATCTATTCCTTACATCAATTTAATACAGTCATGAAGCACATCATCCATTCCTTACATCAATTTAATGCAGAGTCATGAAGCACATCATCCATTCCTTACATCAATTTAATGCAGTCATGAAGCACATCATCTATTCCTTACATCAATTTAATGCAGTCATGAAGCACATCATCTATTCCTTACATCAATTTAATACAGTCATGAAGCACATCATCCATTCCTTACATCAATTTAATGCAGAGTCATGAAGCACATCATCCATTCCTTACATCAATTTAATGCAGTCATGAAGCACATCATCCATTCCTTACATCAATTTAATACAGTCATGAAGCACATCATCTATTCCTTACATCAATTTAATGCAGTCATGAAGCACATCATCTATTCCTTACATCAATTTAATGCAGAGTCATGAAGCACATCATCCATTCCTTACATCAATTTAATGCAGTCATGAAGCACATCATCCATTCCTTACATCAATTTAATGCAGTCATGAAGCACATCATCTATTCCTTACATCAATTTAATACAGTCATGAAGCACATCATCTATTCCTTACATCAATTTAATGCAGTCATGAAGCACATCATCCATTCCTTACATCAATTTAATGCAGAGTCATGAAGCACATCATCTATTCCTTACATCAATTTAATGCAGAGTCATGAAGCATATCATCCATTCCTTACATCAATTTAATACAGTCATGAAGCACATCATCTATTCCTTACATCAATTTAATGCAGTCATGAAGCACATCATCCATTCCTTACATCAATTTAATGCAGTCATGAAGCACATCATCTATTCCTTACATCAATTTAATGCAGTCATGAAGCACATCATCTATTCCTTACATCAATTTAATGCAGTCATGAAGCACATCATCTATTCCTTACATCAATTTAATGCAGAGTCATGAAGCACATCATCCATTCCTTACATCAATTTAATGCAGAGTCATGAAGCACATCATCTATTCCTTACATCAATTTAATACAGTCATGAAGCACATCATCCATTCCTTACATCAATTTAATGCAGTCATGAAGCACATCATCTATTCCTTACATCAATTTAATGCAGTCATGAAGCACATCATCCATTCCTTACATCAATTTAATACAGTCATGAAGCACATCATCCATTCCTTACATCAATTTAATACAGTCATGAAGCACATCATCTATTCCTTACATCAATTTAATGCAGTCATGAAGCACATCATCTATTCCTTACATCAATTTAATACAGTCATGAAGCACATCATCTATTCCTTACATCAATTTAATGCAGAGTCATGAAGCACATCATCCATTCCTTACATCAATTTAATGCAGAGTCATGAAGCACATCATCCATTCCTTACATCAATTTAATGCAGAGTCATGAAGCACATCATCCATTCCTTACATCAATTTAATGCAGAGTCATGAAGCACATCATCCATTCCTTACATCAATTTAATGCAGAGTCATGAAGCACATCATCCATTCCTTACATCAATTTAATGCAGAGTCATGAAGCACATCATCTATTCCTTACATCAATTTAATGCAGTCATGAAGCACATCATCTATTCCTTACATCAATTTAATGCAGTCATGAAGCACATCATCTATTCCTTACATCAATTTAATGCAGTCATGAAGCACATCATCCATTCCTTACATCAATTTAATACAGTCATGAAGCACATCATCTATTCCTTACATCAATTTAATGCAGAGTCATGAAGCACATCATCCATTCCTTACATCAATTTAATGCAGAGTCATGAAGCACATCATCTATTCCTTACATCAATTTAATACAGTCATGAAGCACATCATCCATTCCTTACATCAATTTAATGCAGTCATGAAGCACATCATCTATTCCTTACATCAATTTAATGCAGTCATGAAGCACATCATCCATTCCTTACATCAATTTAATACAGTCATGAAGCACATCATCCATTCCTTACATCAATTTAATACAGTCATGAAGCACATCATCTATTCCTTACATCAATTTAATGCAGAGTCATGAAGCATATCATCCATTCCTTACATAAATTTAATGCAGTCATGAAGCACATCATCTATTCCTTACATCAATTTAATACAGTCATGAAGCACATCATCTATTCCTTACATCAATTTAATGCAGTCATGAAGCACATCATCCATTCCTTACATCAATTTAATGCAGAGTCATGAAGCACATCATCCATTCCTTACATCTGTTTAATGCAGTCATGAAGCACATCATCTATTCCTTACATCAATTTAATACAGTCATGAAGCACATCATCCATTCCTTACATCTGTTTAATACTGAGTAATGAAGCACATCATCTATTCCTTACATCAATTTAATGCAGTCATGAAGCACATCATCCATTCCTTACATCTGTTTAATACTGAGTAATGAAGCACATCATCTATTCCTTACATCAATTTAATGCAGAGTCATGAAGCACATCATCCATTCCTTACATCAATTTAATGCAGTCATGAAGCACATCATCCATTCCTTACATCAATTTAATGCAGTCATGAAGCACATCATCTATTCCTTACATCAATTTAATGCAGTCATGAAGCACATCATCTATTCCTTACATCAATTTAATGCAGTCATGAAGCACATCATCCATTCCTTACATCAATTTAATGCAGAGTCATGAAGCACATCATCTATTCCTTACATCAATTTAATACAGTCATGAAGCACATCATCCATTCCTTACATCAATTTAATGCAGTCATGAAGCACATCATCTATTCCTTACATCAATTTAATGCAGTCATGAAGCACATCATCCATTCCTTACATCAATTTAATGCAGTCATGAAGCACATCATCCATTCCTTACATCAATTTAATGCAGTCATGAAGCACATCATCTATTCCTTACATCAATTTAATGCAGAGTCATGAAGCACATCATCCATTCCTTACATCAATTTAATACAGTCATGAAGCACATCATCCATTCCTTACATCAATTTAATGCAGTCATGAAGCACATCATCTATTCCTTACATCAATTTAATGCAGTCATGAAGCACATCATCCATTCCTTACATCAATTTAATGCAGTCATGAAGCACATCATCCATTCCTTACATCAATTTAATGCAGTCATGAAGCATATCATCCATTCCTTACATCAATTTAATGCAGTCATGAAGCACATCATCCATTCCTTACATCAATTTAATGCAGAGTCATGAAGCACATCATCCATTCCTTACATCAATTTAATACAGTCATGAAGCACATCATCTATTCCTTACATCAATTTAATACAGTCATGAAGCACATCATCCATTCCTTACATCAATTTAATGCAGAGTCATGAAGCACATCATCTATTCCTTACATCAATTTAATGCAGTCATGAAGCACATCATCCATTCCTTACATCAATTTAATGCAGAGTCATGAAGCACATCATCCATTCCTTACATCAATTTAATGCAGTCATGAAGCACATCATCCATTCCTTACATCAATTTAATGCAGTCATGAAGCACATCATCTATTCCTTACATCAATTTAATACAGTCATGAAGCACATCATCCATTCCTTACATCAATTTAATACAGTCATGAAGCACATCATCCATTCCTTACATCAATTTAATGCAGTCATGAAGCACATCATCTATTCCTTACATCTGTTTAATGCAGTCATGAAGCACATCATCTATTCCTTACATCTGTTTAATACAGTCATGAAGCACATCATCCATTCCTTACATCAATTTAATGCAGTCATGAAGCACATCATCCATTCCTTACATCAATTTAATGCAGTCATGAAGCACATCATCTATTCCTTACATCAATTTAATGCAGTCATGAAGCACATCATCTATTCCTTACATCAATTTAATGCAGTCATGAAGCACATCATCTATTCCTTACATCAATTTAATGCAGTCATGAAGCACATCATCCATTCCTTACATCAATTTAATGCAGTCATGAAGCACATCATCCATTCCTTACATCAATTTAATGCAGTCATGAAGCACATCATCCATTCCTTACATCAATTTAATACAGTCATGAAGCACATCATCCATTCCTTACATCAATTTAATGCAGTCATGAAGCACATCATCCATTCCTTACATCAATTTAATGCAGTCATGAAGCACATCATCTATTCCTTACATCAATTTAATACAGTCATGAAGCACATCATCTATTCCTTACATCAATTTAATGCAGTCATGAAGCACATCATCCATTCCTTACATCAATTTAATGCAGTCATGAAGCACATCATCCATTCCTTACATCAATTTAATGCAGAGTCATGAAGCACATCATCCATTCCTTACATCAATTTAATGCAGTCATGAAGCACATCATCCATTCCTTACATCAATTTAATGCAGAGTCATGAAGCACATCATCTATTCCTTACATCAATTTAATGCAGAGTCATGAAGCACATCATCCATTCCTTACATCAATTTAATGCAGTCATGAAGCACATCATCCATTCCTTACATCAATTTAATGCAGAGTCATGAAGCACATCATCTATTCCTTACATCAATTTAATGCAGAGTCATGAAGCACATCATCCATTCCTTACATCAATTTAATGCAGTCATGAAGCACATCATCCATTCCTTACATCAATTTAATGCAGTCATGAAGCACATCATCTATTCCTTACATCAATTTAATGCAGTCATGAAGCACATCATCCATTCCTTACATCAATTTAATACAGTCATGAAGCACATCATCCATTCCTTACATCAATTTAATACAGTCATGAAGCACATCATCTATTCCTTACATCAATTTAATGCAGTCATGAAGCACATCATCTATTCCTTACATCAATTTAATGCAGTCATGAAGCACATCATCTATTCCTTACATCAATTTAATGCAGTCATGAAGCACATCATCTATTCCTTACATCAATTTAATGCAGTCATGAAGCACATCATCTATTCCTTACATCAATTTAATACAGTCATGAAGCACATCATCTATTCCTTACATCAATTTAATGCAGTCATGAAGCACATCATCCATTCCTTACATCAATTTAATGCAGTCATGAAGCACATCATCCATTCCTTACATCAATTTAATGCAGTCATGAAGCACATCATCTATTCCTTACATCAATTTAATGCAGTCATGAAGCACATCATCCATTCCTTACATCAATTTAATACAGTCATGAAGCACATCATCCATTCCTTACATCAATTTAATACAGTCATGAAGCACATCATCTATTCCTTACATCAATTTAATGCAGTCATGAAGCACATCATCTATTCCTTACATCAATTTAATGCAGTCATGAAGCACATCATCTATTCCTTACATCAATTTAATGCAGTCATGAAGCACATCATCTATTCCTTACATCAATTTAATACAGTCATGAAGCACATCATCTATTCCTTACATCAATTTAATACAGTCATGAAGCACATCATCCATTCCTTACATCAATTTAATACAGTCATGAAGCACATCATCTATTCCTTACATCAATTTAATGCAGTCATGAAGCACATCATCTATTCCTTACATCAATTTAATGCAGTCATGAAGCACATCATCTATTCCTTACATCAATTTAATGCAGTCATGAAGCACATCATCCATTCCTTACATCAATTTAATACAGTCATGAAGCACATCATCCATTCCTTACATCAATTTAATGCAGTCATGAAGCACATCATCTATTCCTTACATCAATTTAATGCAGTCATGAAGCACATCATCCATTCCTTACATCAATTTAATACAGTCATGAAGCACATCATCTATTCCTTACATCAATTTAATGCAGTCATGAAGCACATCATCTATTCCTTACATCAATTTAATGCAGAGTCATGAAGCACATCATCCATTCCTTACATCAATTTAATACAGTCATGAAGCACATCATCTATTCCTTACATCAATTTAATGCAGTCATGAAGCACATCATCTATTCCTTACATCAATTTAATGCAGTCATGAAGCACATCATCTATTCCTTACATCAATTTAATGCAGTCATGAAGCACATCATCCATTCCTTACATCAATTTAATACAGTCATGAAGCACATCATCCATTCCTTACATCAATTTAATGCAGTCATGAAGCACATCATCTATTCCTTACATCAATTTAATGCAGTCATGAAGCACATCATCCATTCCTTACATCAATTTAATACAGTCATGAAGCACATCATCCATTCCTTACATCAATTTAATGCAGAGTCATGAAGCACATCATCCATTCCTTACATCAATTTAATGCAGTCATGAAGCACATCATCCATTCCTTACATCAATTTAATGCAGAGTCATGAAGCACATCATCTATTCCTTACATCAATTTAATGCAGTCATGAAGCACATCATCCATTCCTTACATCAATTTAATGCAGTCATGAAGCACATCATCTATTCCTTACATCAATTTAATGCAGTCATGAAGCACATCATCCATTCCTTACATCAATTTAATACAGTCATGAAGCACATCATCTATTCCTTACATCAATTTAATGCAGTCATGAAGCACATCATCTATTCCTTACATCAATTTAATGCAGTCATGAAGCACATCATCCATTCCTTACATCAATTTAATACAGTCATGAAGCACATCATCTATTCCTTACATCAATTTAATGCAGTCATGAAGCACATCATCTATTCCTTACATCAATTTAATGCAGAGTCATGAAGCACATCATCCATTCCTTACATCAATTTAATGCAGTCATGAAGCACATCATCTATTCCTTACATCAATTTAATGCAGTCATGAAGCACATCATCTATTCCTTACATCAATTTCATGCAGAGTCATGAAGCACATCATCTATTCCTTACATCAATTTAATGCAGTCATGAAGCACATCATCCATTCCTTACATCAATTTAATGCAGTCATGAAGCACATCATCCATTCCTTACATCAATTTAATGCAGTCATGAAGCACATCATCTATTCCTTACATCAATTTAATACAGTCATGAAGCACATCATCCATTCCTTACATCAATTTAATGCAGTCATGAAGCACATCATCTATTCCTTACATCAATTTAATGCAGTCATGAAGCACATCATCCATTCCTTACATCAATTTAATGCAGTCATGAAGCATATCATCCATTCCTTACATCTGTTTAATACAGTCATGAAGCACATCATCTATTTCTTACATCAATTTAATACAGTCATGAAGCACATCATCCATTCCTTACATCTGTTTAATACAGTCATGAAGCACATCATCTATTCCTTACATCAATTTAATACAGTCATGAAGCACATCATCTATTCCTTACATCAATTGTAATAGTCATAAAACCCATCATCCATAGTCACATGATGCAATACTTTGAAAGAAACAATGTTCTATATGAAAGACAACATGGCTTTAGAAAGAAGAGATCATGCGAGAGCTGTCTTATCATCATACAACAGGATCTAACAGCTGATAGATTCAAGACAGTTGCAATTCTGCTTGACTTCAGCAAATCATTTGATAAAGTCCCTCAGAAGCACCTTGCAGCCAAGCTTCGTCACTACTGTGTCCAAGGCAAGTGGATAAAATAAATTTAATGGGAAGAAACCAACAGGTTGTGCTCAAAAGCCTGTCATTTTCCTCAGCCCCTGTATCTTTAGGCATTCTATAAGGAACAATCATGGGTCCCCTACTGTTCTTAATCTACATCAATGATTTGTGTTTGAAAGTTGATTCCCTTAGCCTTTTTGCCAATGACAGCTTGTTGTACATTTAATCAACTTTGACCAGTATGCAGACCTAAACAACCTACAACAATGGGAAAATTACTGGCTATGAGTTCGAACCTGAGCACTGCAAGGTTATCCAAACTACCAACAAAAGATGGATCATCCTAGCCATATATTCCTTCAATGGTCAAAAACTGATGATGAAATCTATGGCCAAATATTTGGGAGTCATAACTGATAGCACTTTACAATGGAAAAGATGCAATTACTGTTACAAAGAAGGCTTACAAGACTACAACGTCCCTTTGTAGAAACCTATCCACATGCCCAGAACATGTAAAATCAATGTACTACAAATCCTTAGAATTTCCAAATTTGAAGTATGTATCAACCATTTGGGACCCATCTACGAACTCAAACAATGCCAAACCTGATGCACGCAGATGTGTCACCCATACAATTATTCCATCTTTTCATCATAATCTCCCTACCATCCAACTTAGTCAACACCAAATCCATTTAAGCTTTCAGAGATGGGTTGGCATGGGTAATCACTAAGCTCCCAACCAGAGATGTTGTTAATCTAGTTTTTAGCTGCTTTTCGACCTCTGGCAACATATACATTGCTCACATGTGTGAGTATGCTTTGCAGAACCCAGCACATTATTGGAAGAAGAACAAGAAGAAGAAACCAACTGGTAGCCATACCAGACATCATAGGAGTTGTTTGGTGAAAACCCATGCTTGTTTGTTTTTTATGGTTTAACGCCATTTTTCAGCACAATAGAGGCTATACATGGCGGCCAGTATTAATGATGGAGGTAGAACCCGGACAACCCCCGGAAAGAACCATCGACCCACAAGAAGCTACTGGCAAGCTTTCTCACATAACTACATTTGCCGAATCTTAGACTCGAATACACACAGACAGAGGTGAGATTGCAGTGGTCCATAACGGACAGCGTTTTAGACCACTCGGTCACTCGGGGCCCTTGAAAAAACAAAACAACCCATGTTGATACAACTATCCATTCAGGAGCAGTAGAACAAGATTGTCAAAATATCATAAGAAGTCTTTCATATCAAAAAGACCATCCATTCAGAAGGAGTATTGTCTCAATTTTCTAAATGTACATCAAATCAGCACAAACTTGATGTATACCTAAATGTATTGCAAAGAAAATCCCATACTGCTATGAGTTTCCATTTTGGAATAAACACAAATCAAGATGTCATTATTGCCATACTATCAGATTAGATATCATAACATAATCATCTTTTGCATGAAAAAGCCACATCAATATGACCATTTATTCTAAGCCAAAGTAGTATAGAGCATCACATTCATAACTGACTGGTTGTGTGTTTGATACCTACCAAGGCCAGCCTGGGTCAGCTGCCTCAGGGTATCCTCTGCATTAAACATGCCATTAAAACCCACAACAAAAAATGACCATCCATTCAGAAAAAGTAGCAGTAAGATTTTGAAGAGAGACATTGTGGCAGCTTTACTGGACAAGATCAGTAGCATTATTCACTTAGGACCAAGATACAGAAACCTCTTGTCCTCTTGACTATTTACCAAGGAATATTAAAAGATTTTAAATATGGCCAACATTGGAGCCATATTGAATGTCATTTGAGAACAACTAGATAATTATCTAACAAAGTATTTTAGTGAAAACCCCATTTCAACATGAACATCTCTTTAGAAGCTTGGAAATAAAATTTTCATAATGTCGTCTAAGGGCATCATTACCATTAAGGTCCAACAAGACTTTGGTAAGATTGTGTCTGTAACATCCTCTAATTCCTCTAAGTAGTTTGATAGGAGCAGTGATAAAACACTTGTATTAAAGATATGGCAGCTGACAGATGGATGAAGCCCCATCACACAAGTTCTTAACGTCTTTGAGATGAAATGGGTTGTAAATGTACAGTTAATAATTTCTTCAAAAATCAGACAAACAAATGAGAGAAAGCAAATTTTTTAGTAAATTATGTTTCTCCGAGAATACTTACCCAGTCACATTACTTTGGGATATTAGCCTGCTACCTCGCGAATCCAGCCCTACCAAAAGACGAAAATTCGTCTTTCCTGTCTATGTCATATAGACAAAGGGCAATAACTCTTGCCCATTACCTCCCCTTGCCGCCCGTTAGGTGTCGCTTCTTTAGTTTTTAAGCTGAGCGATATATAAAACACGAGGATGCTCGCATGGCGGGGTGGTTGGGAGGGTTTCTTAGTAATGTGATTGGGTAAGTATTCTCGGAGAAACATAATTTACTAAAAAATTTGCTTTCTCCTTTGAATACGTTCCCCAATCACATTACTTTAGGAGAATAAGTAATAGGAGGAGGGAATGCGGAGCATCCGACCTCCACACGGGTATCCTCTAGGGAATGATGGTTGGATTCCCCATGTGAATAATAACCCGGTCTCCTAATTTTCAATCAGCAACACAGCCCAGGGTCACGTGATATGTGACCCTTTTATACGGTTAAGAAGATAGATATTGAAATCTTCTTACCTACGAAAATTTATCTGGCGAATCCAGCGAAGCTAATAGGCTGTGCTGATTGTTGTACATGAGTCTGGTGGGCGTCTGGGCTGCCCAACACCGGACCTACTAGAATCAATGTTTGCCTCTGCGAGTACAAACTTGAAGATAAAACTGTAGAAGGTTGACTCTGCATGTCAGCCAACAGCTTCTATAAGGTGACTGATTTGCGAATTCTCAGAGTACGCCGAGCGTATAACCCACTACAGCCATGAAGCAAGGGCTTGAATGGTGATGTCTCATATCCCAGCTATCACCAGAAAAAAAGAGGTGCTTGTATGTGACCTGACTCACCTCTATGCATTGAAATGGTGCTAGAGTGCTCAAACAGGATCTTACATGGCTGTTGATCCTGACTTATCTATAAAGAAAGCGAGCTAATGACGACTCGTTGATCGCCAATGTATGGTAATCTATTTTGGACTACGAAGCCTGGCTGCGTCAAGAGGACCATCAAACCCGCTGATCGGAACGGAAGAGAGTTCGGGTCACTAGAAAGGACATGTAACTCGCTCACCCTGCATGCTGAAGCTAAGGCTATCAAGAAACCCAATTTGTATGATAGTAGCTTTAACTAATCGTGGGTTAAAGACTCAATACTGTCTGAATTGAGTCATGTTAAAACCCAGGACAGATTCCATTTGGAAACAGGGTGAGGGATATAAGTCGATTGAATTTTTTTTTTTTTTTTTTTTTTTAAAATGTCTAAAAGATCTGACAAATCTTTGTCATGGCTGATAGCACATGTACCAGAATGGCGGAATGTGTCTGATATCATGGAGCGGTAACATTTGAGAATAACTGGAGCCAGATGTTTCTCCTTGAAAAGCCAGAGAAAAGTTGGCCAGTTGAGGGATTGTGACACTCAGAGGAACAATGTGAATGATATGGTACCAGTCTCTGAAAACATGCCACTTGCCCTCGTAAACCTTCAGAGTAGAGGGCCTTCTTGCTCTCGAGATTCTCTCCGCAATCAAAGATTTAAATTGTTTGTCTTGCAAGGCTGTCTGGACAAGAGCCAAGCTTGAACAAAAAGACGGTCCGGACAGGGGTGGAACACCCCTGGCCGCGGTTGCTTGTGAATACTTGTGCTGACTGTAATCTTCCTGGGTAGATCTATCGCCTAGATTGAGTAGATCGGAGACCCAGTAGTTGTTCCATCTGAGAAGGGTAATCAGAACCATCTGACAATTCTGACCCCTTAACTTCTGGATTAATTCCAGTACCAAGACCGTGGGAGGGTAGGAGAATGACCACAACCCTTCCCAGGTGATTGATCGAGCATCCACGACCCAAGCTTCTGGGTCTGGAACCTGTGAGATGAAAGGTGGAGAATTTGCTATTCCACCTTGTTGCAAAGATCAATCATCGGACGTCTCCAAAGTGTGTCGATTGGAAGAAAGTCCGATTGATGGAGTGACCATTCTGTGTGTCTGAATTGTACATTGAGGTGGAGATTGTCGAACCAATGTAGAAACTGCCAGTTCAGATTGCACAGGTCTGGTGATTGGTGTCCCCTTGTTTTGAGGCAAGGCACCACCACAATGTTGTCTGACATAATGAGGGCAGTTTGTAATAAGAGTTGATCCTGCCCGAAATGAAAGGCATTGATGACAGCCGTTATTTCTGAAAGGTTGATGTGGAAAGGGCTCGCCCCTGGCACCCACGTGCCGCTGACAGTATCTAAGTCCGGCAACAGGTGGGCACCCCAACCGTAGGTATTAGTGGCGGAACATACCGTTATCCCCTTGGGGTATCTCCAGAGTAATCCCTGTGGACAGCCTACAGGGGTTGTGCCATTGACTCAAGAATGATCGTATCTCTGGCGTGAGCATGACTGTTTTCTGGGATCGAAGGGACTTGAAAATGGCGCAATTACGCTAGCAAAGTCCTTTGTAAAGGGCGCCTAAAAGGACGGCTGAGAGGGATCAAGTCTGCTGTCGCATTGAATAATCCGAGGATCTGCAACTCTCTCGCTAAAATGCGCATCCTGCCGGAAACGGACTCTACGAGTGCAATTATCTGGATGATCGCAAACTCGAAGAAGCCTTACCAGATTCAGATCGGGAGAAACTCCACACCCAGATGGACCAAAATCCGGATTGGACAGATCAGACTTTATCCAGTTCACGAGAAAGCCTATATGACGTAAAGTGATATAAGATCGTTTCTGCCTTTGAGCAGAGTAGAACTTGACAGATGTTACTGGAGGATGTCGTCCAAATATACTGCCTACGCAATAGATGAAGTCGAGCGGAACAGGGTGACGACGTAATCCATAACCTTGGTACTAGCCCAAGGGCTTAAATTTAGGCCAAAAGGTATGACATGGAACTGATAAGCCTAGTCCCGACAAGCACAACGGAGAATGTCCGCAACTCGTGGGATAGGGACGTGAAATGTGCGTCGGTCATATCTAGCCAGCATATGATGGGGTTTAAGCGACGTGCCCTTCATACATGCGTCACGACGTATCAGGTCTAGGTTGGCAGAAGCAGTCAGCGCATTGGCCATGGAATGGTGAGCTGCCCTGTTAAGAACCCTAGCTAACCGGGCCGTCGAATCCCAAGCATGTTCATTGCCAGATTTTTCAGCGATCCTGAAAATGCCTAGGGAGGTTAGATCTAACAGTGAAGACGTAGCGACTACATTTCGAGCCAGCTTGGACTTGGCATTGAACACCGTTTAGTCCACTTTATAAGACAATGGAGCAGACATATGGACTGCTGCCATATTTTTATCCAGAGCCGGGACCTCAGTACTGAACGCACCGGAGTGAGTTTTGTACCATCGACCTGAAAACGACGCTGGTACTTGGCTTTCAGAAAAGAAAAACCTTAGCAATTCCTGGATCCCCTATGCATGTTGACAGACGGTCATTAATTTCCTTAATTTTGTCGACTGGGGAAGGAGGCGGAAGGATAGAGTCTCTTCCCCCTCATCCAGATCGACCGACGCTCTAACCTTATAGTCGGTAATGGCAGCAGGAGGTGGAAGGCATTCTGAAGGGGCCAACACCTTATAAATTTCCTCCACTGCGGCTTTGAAGTTGAACTCAGTCCGTTCCATAGTTGGATCTGCATACCGCTGATTTGCCTGCGACTCATCGCACTCACTATGTACATAATCTTGCTCTGGTAAAGCATCCATATCGGGGTAATGCATACCAGGTGGCATAGATGACTCGATTCCATCATCTCTGATAAAGGCATTCACTCTCCCTTGTGGATGAGCTGTTAGCCTATGGACGGCCGGCAATGCCGAATGAATTGATTGGCATATGTTTGGCCTGAATGACTGCGACGGGCCGGCTATGACCGGCACCGACCGCTCGAATGGTCGGGTTGGATCGAGAGATTCCTCGCCAACTATCTGTGTCATGGTAGTGATATGTAACCGGTAGTACGGATTGACAGACGGAAACATCATTAGAATCTTCGTCAATCCGATTTGTGCGGATTGCGGTATGATAAAAGTCCCCGTGCTGGTACAGCGGTATAGTCGGATGGACTGGTATAAGACTAAAATCTCCATACGGTTGGACGACCGGTGCCTGTTGGGCTGGACGGCCGGAGCCGGATGAACGGTCAGTGCCGGCAAGTGTCGGCTGAAAGCTTGGCTGGACGACCGGTGCCATATGGGCTGAACGGTCATTGCCGGATCGCCCGGTGCTGGTTAGTGCCGGCGGGAAGGTCTGCTGGATGACCGGTGCCATATGGGCTGAACGGTCAATGCCGGATGGACGCCCGGTGCCGGATGTTGCCGACTGTAAGGTAATAACAATTACATAATGCTTATGTAGTGCGTCCAGCACTACGCGCCCATCTACCATTCGCTCAGAGGGAATGTTGGTTCTGGTACAGCTTGCATATCTGTACAGCATACAAGGTGACTTAGATGACGCAATTCTGTCATAATTGACACTTTCACTAAATCTCCCTTGTGGAGAAGCCGTGAACATATGGACGGCCGGCACTGCCGGCTGATTGAACTGGCGGATGGTCGGCCTGAAAGACCTGTTCTGGTAAAAGCTGTCATATCTGGGTAGCACATACCAAGTGGCATATATAACTCAATTCCGTCACCTCTGATAATATCACTAATTCTCCCTTGTTTTAAAATCACACCGTCACGTATTTGACATGACGGGAGGTGTACACCGGCAATACCGACTAATTTGTCTGGTATATGGTCGGCCGGAATGTCGGCGAAGGTCCGGCTATGACCGGCACCTGCCTCTCGAATGGTCTGATTGGAGGGAGATTCATCTATAACATATCTCTCATGGTAGTGATATGTAACCAGTAGTGTAGATTGACTGACGGGTACATCACTATAATCTCCGTAAATCCGATGTACAGCCGGTGCAGGTTGATGCCGGCTGGAAGACCGGTGCCATTTGGGCTTAACGGTCGTTGCCGGATGGTCGGCCGGTGCCAGTTGATGCCGGCTGGAAGGTCGGCTGGACGACCGGTGCCATTTGGGCTGAACGGTCGCTGCCGGATGGACGGCCGGTGCAGGTTGATGCCGGCTGGAAGGTTGGCTGGACAACCGGTGCCATTTGGGCTGAACGGTCGTTGCCGGATGGACGGCCGGTGCCGGTTGATACCGGCTGGAAGGTCGGCTGGACGACCGGTGCCAATTGGGCTGAACGGTCGTTGCCGGATGGACGGCCGGTGCCGGTTGATGCCGGCTGGAAGGTCGGCTGGACGACCGGTGCCATTTGGGCTGAACGGTCGTTGCCGTATGGACGGCCGGTGCCTGTCGACGCAGGCTGGAAGGTCGGCTGGCCGGCCGGTGCCATTTGGGCTGAACGGCCGGTGCCTGTTGATGCAAGCTGGAAGGTCGGCTGGCCGTCCGGTGCCATTTGGGCTGAACGGACGGTGCCGGATGGACGGTTAATGCCGGTTTGCCTGCTGAAGTGCCGGCTGAACTGACGGTGTCGGCTGGACTGACAGCTGGAAGGCCGGCGAAAGTGCATATTAAAATGGATCCAATTGATCCAGCATAGACTCCATGCGTCCTGACTTACAGGCCCGAAAGCCATGTACGGATCTGCGGTGAAATTTACACCCACTGGGCAGCCTAAACCATGTCAACATAATTTCCTCCATTTCCACATTGCCAACACCCATTTTGCCATTCATGCCTTCGTTGTCGACTTTGCTTACTGAAACGACAAAAGAAGAGAACAAAGCACAAATTAAAAAATTCAGCATATTATTAATTCGATAATACTATAACCGTTATTAACGGAGTAGTCAAATTATTCCGTGCCATGTTAACTCTTAATGACAACACTAGTTATCGCCGTGAGCGTGTTGCAATGGTTCGTTCAAGACGAAGTCTACTGAAACGAAAAAGATGATAAACAAAGCACAATTAGCAATTCAGCACGCTATTAAGTCACTATTACCATAACCGTAACTAACGGAGGAAGTGAAATGATTTAGTGTCGCGTGAACTCATGACTTCAACATGAATTCCGCCAAAGCACAAATTAAAAATTCAGCATATTATTAATTCGATAATACTATAACCGTTATTAACGGAGTAGTCAAATTATTCCGTGCCATGTTAACTCTTAATGACCACACTAGTTATCGCCGTGAGCGTGTTGCAATAGGTCGTTCAAGACGAAGTCTACTGAAATGAAAAAGATGATAAACAAAGCACAAATTAACAATTCAGTACGCTATTAAGTCGCTATTCCATAACCGTAACTAACGTAGGAAGCGAAATGATTAAGTGTTGCGTGAACTCGTGACAACACGAAGTCCGCCATTAAAGTCGCAAATTGGTCGTTCAAAGACTTTTTTGAAGTCTACTGAAACGTCAAAGAAGATAAATAAAGCACATATTATCAATGCAGCACGTTATTAGTCGCTAATATCGTAAACGTTACATACGGAATAAGCGAAATTATTGAGTGCTACATGTATTACATGCTAGTACCGCCATAAGCGTGCTTTGACCACGTTGCAACCTGGTCCGAAGTCTAGAAAAGGTGACAAAGTCACTCAAATTGGAAAATATTGTAAAATAATGTATACGACCTGTTGGGGAATGAATATCCAACACAGTAATTCCAAATTTAACTTCGGATGGTCAGAATTTACACTAAGATGGCTTGGATTCATTGGAGGTCTAATTGTACATGTTTACACACAACAAGCGAAGCTAAAAAACTAAAGAAGCGACACCTAACGGGCGGCAAGGGGAGGTAATGGGCAAGAGTTATTGCCCTTTGTCTATATGACATAGACAGGAAAGACGAATTTTCGTCTTTTGGTAGGGCTGGATTCGCGAGGTAGCAGGCTAATATCCCAAAGTAATGTGATTGGGGAACGTATTCAAAGGAGAAACCTGAATGAATAAATGAAAATATACAGACAAATGGACAAAGAAACATATAAACAGACAGGTGGAATAACAAATAAAAAGATACAAAGCTAGATTTAAACTTAAACTGCTGAACTGGTTATAACGCAAACTCTAACAACTTACTTTGAGCTGCAAGAATACAAATGTGGGAATCAAGTTTATTGAAGACTGAGGTTAACTTCTTCAGGGATGCATGCAGTTCTAAGTTCTTTGTTTGTAAAGTTGATGTGCAGGAAGACACCTCACATTCTTCCTTAATACTGAAAAATGGAATGTAAAATGTTTTTTATAATATGTACATACAAAACAATATCGCACAAATGCTTAATTACTCATCTGAAGGTAGATGTAAAAATAATTAAAAAATAATTATGGATTAACTAATTATAAATTATGACATTTTTACACAATATCCTTGGATTTTTATAACAAAGTATTAAACTACTGCTTTTACTGGCCTATAAGTCATTTACATTTAAGTAATGATGAATGTGGTCCCAATTCATTTAGTCTTGAGGACAATGTAGTATGGAGAGCCAAGGAGTGGTCATTAAAGCAATTAATGAGGGTTAATCATAGCACAAATGGTTTGACTGACGATCAAATGATGGCTGTTTATTCAAGAACAAATGACGTTGTAGAAATGGAGCAAGACAGCTGAGAAAAATTCTAATTGTTCTCGTTTATCTCGTTCTAGTGTATCTCAATCCCAACCCCAACCCCCAACACTGTTTGCTGAGGCAATAGTTAGATAATGTAAGCAAAGTATTGTTTGAACTTAACATGTCATCTTACTGATCAATATAATAAATCCAAGTTTTGAATACTAACCTGAGGAGTTGATAGGGTAATAGTTTATTCATATAAGCCACCATAGCACTAAAATTCCTAGAAAATGGCTGTAAACCTGTAGCTGTTTCCTGAAGAAAAAAATTTGTGTTATAGATTCAGTAAAATGTTTAAAATGCTTTGCTTAGTCACATCTTGGCAGTGTAAATAACACTATTTTCAAGTGCATACCTGAACTAATTTCATGGCAAATCTAGGTTCCTTTTAAAACACTTTTAAAAAAAACCCTCTCCAGCACACCCACATCCTTAACATTAATATCCGATCCCCTCCTGGATAATAATCCATGGATCACAAAACACAATCTACTATATATTTAATGTATGCTATAACTTTATGTGTAAAGTTTGTTTAAAATATGTCCCTATAATTGTAAATTGTTGTATTTTCTCCTCACATGACCAACCCGCTAACCACTGGATCTGGGCCAAAATCTATACCCCTCCCGGACATTAACATAATGGGCAACATATCAACAATGTTTGGTGAATTTCCACTCCATGGTTCAAGTTCGTGTATCTCAACTGCAAAGACATAGGAACAGAATGTTGCACTTTTATTCACCTAAATTGCCTAGATTTTCATAAAATATGTTTTTGGTAATGTTGAAATCATGAACTTTTATAAAGTGAACATGGTATATTTATTATTACATTTACAATTACTTAAATTCAGTATATTATTATGGCTGGGGCCCTTGGTGGCAGAGTGGTCTAAAGTGCTCACCACTATGGATCACATCCATCTTACTTCTGTCTGTGTGGGTTTGAGTCTCGGGTTTGGCTAATGTGGATATTTGAAAAAGCTGCCAGTAGCTTGCCATAGGTCAGTGGTTCTTCTAGGGTTTACCTCCACCAATCATACTGGTCACCATGTATGGCCTATCTTGTGCTGAGAAATGGCATTAAACCCCAAAACAACAACATCAAGAATAAGAACAACATCTTGATTTACTGCATTTAACATTCTACAATCTAAGCCTATAAAAAAAACTGGTGCAGCAATTTCTACAACAACATTTGAAGAACTTCAAAAAGGATTATAACAATTTTTAACACAGCATGAGATGCCAGTGACATCAATGCCACCAAAAACTGAAAACTACAACAAAGTGAATATTATGTCTCATTAAATTATTGCTGGAAATAATAGCAACACCAGTGAATGTGGAACACTGAATCGAGCACATATTTTTACCTTTGTGGACAGGCATCCTTCCTATTAAGGTTTAATATGCAAGAATAATTAAAGGGTTTTCAAAGGTTGTTGAATTTTATAAACAGAATTCCTTTATATGGAGACATCTGCAAGAACTGGTGTTACTGTATTTAAAACAGGCATTATAAGGATTGGGGTTTTGTAGACTTAAATGCCATTTTTCAGCCAAAAAACAGCATATACTTGGTGGCCTGCATTTCTGGTGAAGAAAGATCATGGGAAAAGCCACTAAACACCAATAATTACTTCCTCACATACCCAAACTAGCCAAACCAAGACTCTAACTCAAACAGATGGAGGTTAGATATATCAGTATATCAGTACCTTGTTCCAATGTGAATTTCTACAGAATAAATATTAAAATCACAGGGTAAACATTTTCTACAGGCAAGATATGCAAGTCTTGCTCTACAATAGATTATACCACTCCGATGGTCGAGTGTTTTAGAGAGTCTGCCTCAGATGCAGGAGGTCAGGGGTTCAAAGCATGGCCATGTCATACCAAAAATAGTAGTAGCAGCTGCCTTGTTTGGTGCTCAGCATTAAGAGGTCAATGTTAGGTCTGGTGTCTGGAAAATGTCACTGGGTAGGACATCTCACTACAGGTCTGCGGCATGTTGCCCCAGTGCTAAACATCACTATAAATGACCTCACTGCAGACATCGTAGCAATATGACTAAAAACATGTTGAAGCTACGTTCAAAATCGAAACCAAACATCCTATTTAACTTGCTAAGGCAATGATCATATGTTTCTGTAAGACAATCATCTTCTATAAAAAGTGTCTGCTTAAGATGCCCTTTAAATCATAAAGATCATGGTTATAGAAGGGGGCTAATTCTCACTATATGTTCCATTCTTTTGTGTATTATGTACCAGTTAACTTGTGCTATACCTCCTTACAACTGTTTATTTGGCATTTATTGTCAACAGTCAGGTTAGTCTTACTGTAGATTGTCATTACATCCAGATTTAGATATATCTTCATGTAACTTGGCCATAGCATTCCTCACATCAATCTGAAAATCCAGTGTGAAGGCTATGTTAGCCAACTTTATCAACCTTAATATTAACTAGGTTGTTGTTTATTCATTGAGCCCAGCATTAAGGCTTCATTTTACTGGCAACTTCAATAGTAGTATTGATTTCTACATCTGATATGGTAAGATATTACTTTGCTTCATCGAGAACCAATGGAAAGCAAATTTTTTAGTAAATTATGTTTCTCCGAGAATACTTACCCAATCACATTACTTTAGGGATATTAGCCTGCTACCTCGCGAATCCAGCCCTACCAAAAGACGAAAATTCGTCTTTCCTGTCTATTTCATATAGACAAAGGGCAATAACTCTTGCACATTACCTCCCCTTGCCACCCGTTAGGTGTCGCTTCTTTAGTTTTTAAGCTGAGCGATATATAAAACACGAGCATGCTCGCATGGCGGGGTGGTTGGGAGGGTTTCTTAGTAATGTGATTGGGTAAGTATTCTCGGAGAAACATAATTTACTAAAAAATTTGCTTTCTCCTTTGAATACGTTCCCCAATCACATTACTTTAGGAGAATAAGTAATAGGAGGAGGGAATGCGGAGCATCCGACCTCCACCCCGGGTATCCTCTAGGGAATGATGGTTGGATTCCCCATGTGAATGATAACCCGGTCTCCTAATTTTCAATCAGCAACACAGCCCAGGGTCACGTGATATGTGACCCTTTTATGCGGTTAAGAAGATAGTTATTGAAATCTTCTTACCTACGAAAATTTATCTGGCGAATCCAGCGAAGCTAATAGGCTGTGCTGATTGTTGCACATGGGTCTGGTGGGCGTCTGGGCTGCTCAACACCGGACCTACTAGAATCAATGTTTGCCTCTGCGAGTACAAACTTGAAGATAAAACTGTAGAAGGTTGACTCTGCAACAGCTTCTATAAGATGACTGATTTGCGAATTCTCAGAGTACGCCGAGCGTATAACCCACTACAGCCATGAAGCAAGGGCTTGAATGGTGATATCTCATATCCCAGCTATCACCAGAAGAAAGAGGTGCTAGTATGTGACCTGACTCACCTCTATGCATTGAAATGGTGCTAGAGTGCTCAAACAGGATCTTACATGGCTGTTGATCCTGACTTATCTATAAAGAAAGCGAGCAAATGACGACTCGTTGATCGCAATGTATGGTAATCTATTTTGGACTACGAAGCCTGGCTGCGTCAAGAGGACCATCAAACTCTCTGATCGAAACGAAAGAGTTCGGGTCATTAGAAAGGACATGTAACTCGCTCACCCTGCATGCTGAAGCTAAGGCTATCAAGAAACCCAATTTGTATGATAGTAGCTTTAACTAATCGTGGGTTAAAGACTCAATACTGTCTGAATTGAGTCATGTTAAAACCCAGGACAGATTCCATTTGAAAACAGGGTGAGGGATATAAGAGGATTAAATTTTTTTTTTTTTTTTTTTTTTTTTTTTTTTTTTTTTAAATGTCTAAAAGATCTGACAAATCTTTGTCATGGCTGATAGCACATGTACCAGAATGGCGGAATGTGTCTGATATCATTGAGCGGTAACATTTGAGAATAACTGGAGCCAGATGTTTCTCCTCGAAAAGCCAGAGAAAAGTTGGCCAGTTGAGGGATTGTGACACTCAGAGGAACAATGTGAATGATATGGTACCAGTCTCTGAAAACATGCCACTTGCCCTCGTAAACCTTCAGAGTAGAGGGCCTTCTTGCTCTCGAGATTCTCTCCGCAATCAAAGATTTAAATTGTTTGTCTTGCAAGGCTGTCTGGACAAGAGCCAAGCTTGAACATAAAGACGGTCCGGACAGGGGTGGAACACCCCTGGCCGCGGTTGCTTGTGAATACTTGTGCTGACTGTAATCTTCCTGGGTAGATCTATCGCCTAGATTGAGTAGATCGGAGACCCAGGAGTTGTTCCATCTGAGAGGGGTAATCAGAACCATCTGACAATTCTGACCCCTTAACTTCTGGATTAATTCCAGTACCAAGACCGTGGGAGGGTAGGAGAATGCCCACAACCCTTCCCAGGTGATTGATCGAGCATCCACGACCCAAGCTTCTGGGTCTGGAACCTGTGAGATGAAAGGTGGAGAACTTGCTATTCCATCTTGTTGCAAAAGATCAATCATCGGACGTCTCCAAAGTGTGTCAATTGGAAGAAAGTCCGATTGATGGAGTGACCATTCTGTGTGAATGACTAGATAGAGTGTCAGCCAAGACATTGAGTCTGCCAAGAATGTGTCTGAATTGTACATTGAGGTGGAGATTGTCGAACCAATGTAGAAATTGCCAGTTCAGATTGCACAGGTCTGGTGATTGGTGTCCCCTTGTTTTGAGGCAAGGCACCACCACAATGTTGTCTGACATAATGAGGGCAGTTTGTAATAAGAGTTGATCCTGCCCGAAATGAAAGGCATTGATGACAACCGTTATTTCTCAAAGGTTGATGTGGAAAGGGCTCGCCCCTGGCACCCACGTGCCGCTGACAGTATCGAAGTTCGGCAACAGGTGGGCACCCCAACCGTAGGTATTAGTGGCGGAACATACCGTTATCCCCTTGGGGTATCTCCAGAGTAATCCCTGTGGACAGCCTACAGGGATTGTGCCATTGACTCAAGAATGATTGTATTTCTGGCGTGAGCATGACTGTTTTCTGGGATCGAAGGGACTTGAAAAGAGCGCAATTACGCTAGCAACGTCCTTTGTAAAGGGCGCATAAAAGGACGGCTGATCGGGATCAAGTCTGCTGCCGCATTGAATAATCCGAGGATCTGCAACTCTCTCGCTAAAATGCGCATCCTGTCGGAAACGGACTCTACGAGTGCAATTATCTGGATAATCGCAAACTCGAGGAAGCCTTACCAGATTCAGATCGGGAGAAACTCCACACCCAGATGGACCAAAATCCAGATTGGACAGAGATCGAACTTTATCCAGTTCACGAGAAAGCCTATATGACGTAAAGTGATATAAGATCGTTTCTGCTTTTGAGCAGAATAGAACTTGACAGATGTTTCTGGAGGATGTCATCCAAATATACTGCCGACGCAATAGATGAAGTCGAGCGGAACAGGGTGACGACGTAACCCATAACCTTGGTACTAGCCCAAGTGCTTAAATTTAGGCCAAAAGGTATGACATGGAGCTGATAAGCCTAGTCCCGACAAGCACAACGGAGAATGTCCGCTACTCGTGGGATAGGGACGTGAAATGTGCGTCGGTCATATCTAGCCAGCTTATGATGGGGTTTAAGCGACGTGCCCTTCAGACATGCGTCACGACGTATCAGGTCTAGGTTGGCAGAAGCAGTCAGCGCATTGGTAATGGAATGGTGAACTGCCCTGTTAAGAACCCTAGCTAACCGGGCCGTCGAATCCCAAGCATGTTCATTGCCAGATTTTTCAGCGATCCTGAAAATGGCTAGGGAGGCTAGGTCTAACAGTGAAGACGTAGCGACTACATTCGAACCAGCTTGGACGTGGAATTGAACACAGTTTTGTCCACTTTATAAGACAATGCCGCAGACATATGGACTGTTGCCCTATTTTATCCCGAGCCAGGACCTCAGTATTGAACGCATCGGAGTGAGTTTTGTACCATCGACCTGAAAACGACGCTGGTACTTGGCTTTCAGAAAAGAACGCCTTAGCATTTCCTGGATCCCCTATACGTGTCGACAGACGGTCATTAATTTCCTTAATTTGTCGACTGGGGAAGGAGGCGGAAGGATAGAATCTCTTCCCCTTCATCCAGATCGACCGACGCACTAATCCTATAGTCGGTAATTGCAGCAGGAGGTGGAGGGCATTCTGAAGGGGCCTTAACACCCTAAAAATTTCCTCCACTGCGGCTTTGAAGCTGAACTCAGTCCGTTCCATAGTTGGATCTGCATACAGCTGATTTGCCTGTGCTTCATCGCACTCACTATGTGCATAATCTTGCTCTGGTAAAGCATCCATATCGGGGTAATGCATACCAGGTGGCATAGATGATTCGATTCCGTCATCTCTAAAAAAGGCATTCACTCTCCCTTGTGGATGAGTTGATAGCCTATGGACGGCCGGCAATGTCGAATGAATTGATTGGTATATGTTTGGCCTGAACGCCTGCGACGGGCCGGCTATGACCGGCACCGACCGCTCGAATGGTCGGGTTGGATCGAGAGATTCATCGCCAACATCAGAGTCATGGTAGTGATATGTAACCGGTAGTACGGATTGACAGACGGAAACATCACTAGAATCTTCGTCAATCCGATTTGTGCGGATTGCGGTATGATAAAAGTCCCCGTGCTGGTACAGCGGTACAGTCGGACGGACTGGTATATGACTAAAATCTCCATACGGTTGGACGACCGTTGCCTGTTGGGCTGGACGGCCGGAGCCGGATGGACTGTCAGTGCCGGCAAGTGTCGGCTGGAAGCTTGGCTGGACAACCGGTGCCATTTGGGTTGAACGGTCATTGCCGGATCGACGCCCGGTGCCGGTTAGTGCTGGCTGGATGACCGGTGCCATATGGCTGAACGGTCATTGCCGGATGGACGCCCGGTGCCGGTTGGTGCCGGCTAGAAGGTAATAATAATTACATAATGCTTATGTAGTGCGACCATCACTGTGCACCCATCTACCATTCGCTCAGAGGGAATGTTGGTTCTGGTATAGCTTGCATATCTGTACAGCATACCAGGTGACCTAGATGACGCAATTCTGTCATAATTGACACTTTCACTAAATCTCCCTTGTGGAGAAGCCGTGAACATATGGACGGCCGGCACTAACGGCTGATTGAACTGACGAATGGTCGGCCTGAAAGTCCTGTTCTGGTAAAGCTGCCATATCTGGGTAGCGCATACCAAGTGGCATAGATAACTCAATTCCGTCATCTCTGATAATGTCACTAATTCTCCCTTGTTTTAAAATCACACAGACACGTATTTGACGTGACGGGAGGTGTACACCGGCTATACCGACTGATTTGTCTGGTATATGGTCGGCCGGAATGTCGGCGAAGGTCCGGCTATGACCGGCACCTGCCTCTCGAATGGTCTGATTGGAGGGAGATTCATCTATAACATTTCTCTCATGGTAGTGATATGTAACCAGTAGTATAGATTGACTGACTGGTACCTCACTATAATCTCCGTAAATCCGATGTACAGCCGGTGCAGGTTGATGCCGGCTGGAAGACCGGTGCCATTTGGGCTTAACGGTCGTTGCCGGATGGTCGGCCGGTGCCGGTTGATGCCGGCTGGAAGGTCGGCTGGACGACCAATGCCATTTGGGCTGAACGGTCGCTGCCGGATGGACGGCCGGTGCAGGTTCATGCCGGCTGGAAGGTTGGCTGGACGACCGGTGCCATTTGGGCTGAACGGTCGTTGCCGGATGGACGGCCGGTGCCGGTTGATACCGGCTGGAAGGTCGGCTGGACGACCGGTGCCAATTGGGCTGAACGGTCATTGCCGGATGGACGGCCGGTGCCGGTTGATGCCGGCTGGAAGGTCGGCTGGACGACCGGTGCCATTTGGGCTGAACGGTCGTTGCCGTATGGACGGCCGGTGCCTGTCAACGCAGGCTGGAAGGTCGGCTGGCCGGCCGGTGCCATTTGGGCTGAACGGCCGGTGCCTGTTGATGCAAGCTGGAAGGTCGGCTGGCCGTCCGGTGCCATTTGGGCTGAACGGACGGTGCCTGATTGATGGTTAATGCCGGTTTGCCTGCTGAAGTGCCGGCTGAACTGACGGTGTCGGCTGGACTGACAGCTGGAAGGCCGGCGAAAGTGCATATTAAAATGGATCCAATTGATCCAGCATAGACTCCATGCTTCCTGACTTACAGGCCCGAAAGCCATGTACGGATCTGCGGTGAAATTTACACCCACTGGGCAGCCTAAACCATGTCAACATAATTTCCTCCATTTCCACATTGCCAACACCCATTTTGCCATTCATGCCTTCGTTGTCGACTTTGCTTACTGAAACGACAAAAGAAGAGAACAAAGCACAAATTAAAAAAATTCAGCATATTATTAATTCGATAATACTATAACCGTTATTAACGGAGTAGTCAAATTATTCCGTGCCATGTTAACTCTTAATGACAACACTAGTTATCGCCGTGAGCGTGTTGCGATGGTTCGTTCAAGACGAAGTCTACTGAAACGAAAAAGATGATAAACAAAGCACAATTAGCAATTCAACACGCTATTAAGTCGCTATTACCATAACCGTAACTAACGGAGGAAGCGAAATGATTTAGTGTCTCGTGAACTCGTGACTACAACACGAAATTCCGCCATTAATAGTCGCAACTGGTCGTTCAGAGATGAAGTCTACTGAAACGGAAAAGAAGATAAACAAAGCACAAATTAACAATTCAGTACGCTATTAAGTCGCTATTCCATAACCGTAACTAACGTAGGAAGCGAAATGATTAAGTGTTGCGTGAACTCGTGACTACAAGACGAAGTCCGCCATTAAAGTCACGAATTGGTCGTTCAAAGACTTTTTTGAAGTCTACTGAAACGTCAAAGAAGATAAATAAAGCACATATTATCAATGCAGCACGTTATTAGTCGCTAATATCGTAAACGTTACATACGGAATAAGCGAAATTATTGAGTGCTACATGTATTACATGCTAGTACCGCCATAAGCGTGCTTTGACCACGTTGCAACCTGGTCCGAAGTTTAGAAAAGGTGACAAAGTCACTCAAATTGGAAAATATTGTAAAATAATGTATACGACCTGTTGATGAATGATTATCTAACACAGTAATTCCAAATTTAACTTCGGATGGTCAGAATTTACACTAAGATGGCTTGGATTCATTGGAGGTCTAATTGTACGTGTTTGCACAGTACAAGCGAAGCTTAAAAACTAAAGAAGCGACACCTAACGGGCGGCAAGGGGAGGTAATGGGCAAGAGTTATTGCCCTTTGTCTATATGAAATAGACAGGAAAGACGAATTTTCGTCTTTTGGTAGGGCTGGATTCGCGAGGTAGCAGGCTAATATCCCTAAAGTAATGTGATTGGGGAACGTATTCAAAGGAGAAACAGTCACACAGAACTACTTTCATACACAAATGAATTTTAGTCATGTGTCTGCATGGTAAATCCTTGATCAAGGTTATGTTCCTAAATTACTTAGAACTACCCACAGGGAAGAAAGGAACAGTGAACTATTTTTTCTTATACTAGGGACTTTATTATAGCTGCAGGGAGGGTAAACAGACCACTTTTACAAGTGTCCATTCACCAAATAAAAAATACAAGGTCAATAACACCAAACCAAAACTTCTAACCGACAGAGGTCTCCCTGTTTGGGTTAGCTCATTTTAGATGTTTGTATATTTTAAATCTGACACTCACCGTTGGTCGTAAAACCCCACCCCACCCCGCTGATATGT
Organism: Unio delphinus; assembly: GCA_029339505.1. Taxonomy (NCBI): domain Eukaryota; kingdom Metazoa; phylum Mollusca; class Bivalvia; order Unionida; family Unionidae; genus Unio; species Unio delphinus. The sequence goes on from JAQISU010000054.1 coordinate 8,570,732, forward strand.
GTGTGGCTTAATTAAATCATCATTATATTATTAATAACACTAACCATGGAACCATGGAATCTCACACAGCTAAATTAGCTTGACAGTGACTAGAGACAATTAAGAAATAACTCCTTGTCTGTGATTCTGCCAAGCAACAACTAAAAGCACGTCAGAAGTCTCTGATTGAATTTATAGTGTACTGAACAGTTATTTAAACCAATTGTCGAACAACCAAGAAAATTGCTACAGCATCTAAGGCAGCACAAAAAGCTCTTGAGACATTGCCTGTTGATATTGTTGACCATCTTCAAGCAACTAGACTGCCACCCAGAACATCCTCCTCAAACACAACATGAACCACCAAAAGCTAGAACCAAGATAATAAATTTAAGCCATAAGGTATTGCTGCGATACATGACCAAATAATTAATACTGCCGCATCTGAATATCATGACAGACATATGTAGGTAAATCCTGAATGTGTTAAAACTCTAAAAGCTGCTAATTCTGTCAAGGATGTGTATTGCATTGTTAATGATTCTCCGCAGATCAGATCTGAGGAATATATTAATTGGTTTGACATTTTTAACCAGTCAGTAAGGCGAGAATATTGAACGAAAAAGACAAGAAATGAAAAAAAGAGAAGAAGAAATAAAGCTGCAAGTTGAGAAAGCAAGAGTATTATTTATTATATTTCTACAACATGGATATCATTGACTTCTCAATGACATGAAAGCAAGAGCCAATCAAGCAACATGCAGTGCTACCAAATTCTATCAGAGCAATTATTATAGGTCCATCTGGGTCTGGTATGACACAATTGTTACTTAATAAGATAAAAAGATGTCTCAAGTGGGATAAGTTGTATTTAGTGACACCATCTGTAAATGTTCAGCGATGCTATGATTTTAATGAAGAAGCAAAGTCATTGAATGATGATGGAAATGATACAATGATTTTATCACCGATATTGATAAAGCTCCATCTGTAAATAATGATCTCACTGGATTTATTAATAATTTTGTAGTATATGGTGATGTGATACTGGACAAACAATCAAAACCAGCTCAGATATTTTCCCGAGGCAGACACAAAAAAACCACAGATGTTACTCAGCGATACACACAAATATCTAAAGTGATCATGGAGTCAATACAAATACTCTGCAAAACATCATAACAGACCTGGTGTTAAGATGACATGGATACAATTAAATTCAGAAATTTCTTTTTTTAAAAGCAAGCTACCCAACACGTATGATAAATTTACATGATCCTCGGTCGTGATATAATATAGGTCTCGATAAAATGTTTGGTTGAGAGACACAGCAGCAGGGAGGGTGACAACCAACAGTGAGTGTCAGGGTAAGTAAAGGAACATGCATACAAATTTTAAAAATACAAATGTCAAAAATGCGCTAACCAAATTAGAGAGAACACAGTTGGTTTGAAGTTTTGGTTCAGCATTACTGATCTTGCATTTTTGTAGGAAACTTTATTTTCATGAATGAACCCGTCTAAAGAGTGGTTTATTCACCCTCCCAGCTGCTGTTAATAACATCAATTGTTAACCTAAAAAGTTGCTTCATGATCCAGCTTTAATAATGGTAACTGGATGGAAATTGATCAGAACGTCATTTGCATCATTCTACTCCTCCTGTAGTGGTAAATAGTGACCTATAGTGACCTAATATTCCTGTTCGACAACATTGTTGCGTATTGGTTAACCCCCATGTTAAAGTCTTTTTGTCCTGGTATAAATTATATTTTATGCATAGCAATGTCTTGTAAATACATCAGAATTAATCATGCTTTATTGGGTGACTGATCTGAGAAATTTAAGTCACAGTAATCCATTATGCTTGCATAAATCACTGAGTATTTTTGTGCATGTGAACTAATGTGTTAACTTTTGGTTTTTTTTTTTTAACAAACAGGAGGCATAAGACCTCAAAAGCTGGATTATTTATCAATTTATGCACATAGATGAATAAATGAATAAATGAATGTTATCACATGATCCCTGCCAATCCTTACAAAACATGAGAATAGCAACTGCAACATTAGACAGACACTGTAACACAGAGGTTTAGCTTGGCTATCCCTCAGATTCCTTTAGTTTATATAGTCACTGGATGTCTAATTCCACCTTGAAATAATTTTGAAGCCTTACCAGTGTAGTTAGAGAGTCCTCCTTTAAACTTTCCAAGAAGCTTCGAAGAGATTGTTCAACTGGCCGTAGATAAGTGACATTTTCATGGAGAAACTTGCAAAACTTCAAGAAAACAAAATATTTTAATTGAATTAAAGTAGTAAGAGAAGTAACATCTTACATCATAAATGAAAGCTATAAAAATACACGCTGATAGTTAAAACCATTTATTGTACTTATAGTTATATGCATTCCTTTGTTTCTGCCTGAGAATTTCAAAGAGTTGTTTCCCTTTGGTATCATGTATTAATAGACTTAAATTATAATCATCCAGAAATGAGAAAGAAACATTTTGCACTGTCATTTCTGATTTTATGTGGATTTTAGTCAAAAATACCTTTTCATTCACAGGACTGATAGGTTCTGCTTTGCCATCACAAGGGTAGATTTTTGACCTCTGCTCTGTGTAGGTATAAAAATTTGACAATCCTTGTATCAACTCTGCTAGTAAATTTGATGCCTGACTGACCAGTTCTCTTGATCGTAGTTGGTGTCGACGGTCATGTGTTGGTAAATTCAACCCATTTAAATCCCTATGTTCTGCAAAAAAAAGAGTATTTAAATATGTGTAATATAATATAATTGCTATGCACCTCTGCAGAGCAAGGATAAAATCTCTGAAGCTGACATATGCATGGTTCACTGTCTCCTTGTAGATCCTTTTGGAGTCTTCTACCTTCAGTATGACTTGGTGTAAGTGGATCATCTGGAGTCTTCTACCATCAGTGTGATTTAGTGTAACATCAGAGTTGCAAAGAATACATAATAAAACTTGTTCTAACTTTCCATGTGATTCAAGTACAACCAATAGCTAAGAAAAACCTTTAGGAAAAGATATGGTTTAGCAATATGTGGATTTAACAGCAACTACTTGTAACCATTGCAAACCAACCAACCTTGCGACATCACAGACAGGCTAGAGTGTAGCCAATACTGCTGTGATACTATGCTACATTATTTGATTAGAAAAACAAAAAACTTATGTTCCGGTGCAGAGACTATTTGAAAGATGTATCATTACTACAACAAGTATGTAACATGGACTTTCTATTTATTTAAAGCAAAGCTAAAGTTCAAACAAACATTACATTTAAATGGATTTTTAAGGAGAAATTTTACCCAGGCTAAGAATGTATCGGAAATAAATTTAACTATTGTTCCTAATATTAAGTTAATACTTTGTTTTCAAAGCATAATTTATGAAATCACAAATTTTTTAGAATTTTTTTTTATATGTGATGCAAATATTCTGTCAACTATTTTAATGACACTCAATTACATGATAAAAATGTCCAATGTTTAATTGTTGCAAAAGAAAATGAATCAAAATACAGTAACCTCTTGAAAAACAACATGTATGCAATACATACTTGTATCTATAAATGGCAATTTGTCTGCTATTAATTTATTTGCTGCATTCAACTGAGCTTTCAGATCCTGATGAACTGCTTGTAAGTTTTCTTCCCTGCAAAAGAATGGAAAGTGCTTTTAAAACGTAAAACTGAAATTAATAAAATATTACAAAAAAGACATAATCAAATCTGGTTGTAGAAAAATGATTGTCAGTATGCAAAGTATGAGTGATTGGCCCAAGATATGCCCATAGTAAGAGAGAAATCACCTGTACTTCAGTGATATATTTGTTATACTACAAAGTATGAGTGATTGGCTAATATATGACCATAGTAAGAAAGAAATCACCTGTACTTCAGTGATATATTTGTTATACTACAAAGTCACAGTGATCTGCATTTGGTTAGTTATACTGGAAATTGGCAAATCACATATAATGAGTAATGTTATGAGCATCAACAATATGGGCACATTCATGTGCACAGTGACAACAAACACAAAAGCATAAGCAGAGTCTCTTGAAAGAATGATTCTCCACTGGCTGAAAAAAAAATCCAGGGATCCAAGATACTGTGAATTTCCTTCAAAAATATTATGGATCTACATCATTGCTACAAACCTCACATATAAAGACCCAAGAAACAATGCTTCTGTTGCGGAAATAAGAGGACTCCTTCCACTACACACAAATGTCCAATGAAAAGGCCACTTTTTCATGAAAATTTATATTTATGAACCTAAATGATACAAAGTAAGTCTTTTATGTCGTTTCATTATATTTAACCACTGATTACTGAAACCATCAACAATATTCTTGAGAAACTAAAACATAAAACATCAAAATTGATAACAAAACTATTTTCTTACATGTCAAAGCTAATATATTCAAAAGATACCTGCAAAAAAAGTAAAAAATTCTGTCAAGGCCTAACATGATATCATGAACAGAAAATCACTGAACACAACTCAATGCCACTATATACCAGAGGTATCCAACCTTTTTTGTGTGAGGGGCCACATTGAAACTGTTTTCTTACTCAAAAGGCCATTTATAAACTTAGTCTACATTTCCCTTACCAGTCATCATGTCAAATAGTACTAGTATTATCTGTAGCACATCAAATAGCATTAGTATTATAGTAGCACTATAAAAATAGCATTAGTAGTATCAGTAGCACATCAAATAGCATTAGTATTATCAGTAGCACTATAAAAATAGCATTAGTAGTATCAGTAGCACATCAAATAGCATTAGTATTATGAGTAGCACTATAAAAATAGCATTAGTAGTATCAGTAGCACATCAAATAGCATTAGTATTATCAGTAGCACATCAAATAGCATAAGTATTATCAGTAGTACATCAAATAGCATTAGTATTATCAGTAGCACATCAAATAGCATTAGTATTATCAGTAGCACATCAAATAGCATTAGTATTATCAGTAGCACATCAAATAGCATTAGTATTATCAGTAGCACATCAAATAGCATTAGTATTATCAGTAGCACATCAAATAGCATTAGTATTATCAGTAGCACATCAAATAGCATTAGTATTATCAGTAGCACATCAAATAGCATTAGTATTATCAGTAGCAATAATAACATAAAATGTTCCACACAAGAACAATGTATTCTTAATCCCTCGTGTATTACATCATCACTTATTCTCCTATCACTGTCATATCTGCCAATGATAAGTAGTTCTTTTAATTCGCATTCCAAACTTTACCTGTGATTGAGAAACATAGGGTTGGCTTAGTTTAGGCCAGGTTGTGTAATTAGACATGAAAACAGGTGTTCACACATCAAACACTTGATGGATTAAGCAAGAGACCATCGATAATGAAGCAAAGGAAAATAAACTTTCTGCAGCTGTCAATTAAGGTAATATACCTTTATATGTAATGTGTCTTGCTCTTCCAACAAAAGTTTAATCTGCATTCTTGAAGTGGTCACAGCTGATATGCTCCAGTGACCACATAAGGCAGGGTGAAACCGTGTGCTTGGTTAACGCATTAACCCCTGGAGTTTTTGTGTTTTCGCATGAAATGCAAGTAGAAAATACATTTTGAGGTCTATATCTGAATACATCCTAATGCGTCGACTTCCAAGCCTTTATGCATTAGCCTTATGCCTAGTTGTGTTAAAAAGATTGTTTTCCATTGGTTTTTTTAGCTTGCACATGAGCAGAAGGGACAAAGTTGTATTATATTAAAAACAATTTTTGCTTAACATCGTTTTCATATCAAGACCACTCTTTATTCCAAATGCCCACCTTATCCTACTTTTTGCACAGGTTAACCAGGCCGTGTTCAGTTCAGACCTGTATGCCTTAGATCTGAGGCCAAAATGTCTAGAATCTGGATACAAAATCAGATTCTGACCATGGACGAATTTTGGGTGAAATAAAAACAGGTCCAAAAATATAGGTTTTTCCCATTGCATTTTGTAGTGCAACTAAATCGTCTAGATTATTTGGTATCATTGTAGAGCTAAATCTGTCTACCTTTCTATAATACCACCTACTTAGTGTATCATACATGATCTTGACGTTACGTAGCTTGGAAGTAGGCTACTACCTCCTGTAAGTAAATGTGGTGCCAGGGGTTAATGTATTAAGAAACACATAGCCACTGACTCCTGATGACAGGTAACGGCTGATTCCATGACATCTATATCATAAATGTGCTGGTGTGGGTTATTATGTCTAATGGTAACAGTATCATCCATTCTAGAAGAATTGCAGTAACATTAATTTCAGGATGGTCATTGTGGCAGCAATATTGGATTTAATATCAGCAACATTTTCATTCAGGACCAACCAGACAGCATAATAAGTCTTTTGATAAAAACCCTGCATAAATATCACCATCCATTCAGTGATAATGAGATTATCAGGATTGGATGTTCAACTGGCAAGATATTTATGACTCAAGTAGATCATGTAAAAAGTTGTATAGTGACAAATCCATGTTCATATAACCATTCATTCAGGAGTAGTAATGGCAAGATTTCCATGATAGCCATATTGCATGTCAAAGGATCCACATCATTTTCATTGGGGATCAAACAGACACCAGAAAAAAGTCTTTTAGCGAAAACTACTTGTGAATCTAAACATTTGTTCTGGACAAGTAATGTAAAACTGATTTTCAGTATGGCTGACATGGTGGTAATATTGTACATCAGACTGGCATCATTTTAGACCAACTGGACATCATATGAAGTCTTGCAGTGAAAACGTTTGCTGACATAACCATCCACCAAGAGGAAAATAAGAACATGATTTTCAAGATGTTGGATTTATTTTAAGTTGAGTAATCAGACATTTATGTGTATGTTATGTGTGTGTTGAGGTGAGAGAAATAGACAAAGAGAGAGAGAGAGAGAGAGAGATGAAAATAAGTAAATGGAGAGCAAGAAAAATAATAAAGATAATTGCAGAACCTTTTATACACAGTCTGACATTTTTTGATAAATTGACATTTACAAAATATTTCAGAGAATACCAAAAATCTCTATGCATCATAAATGTGCTGGTGGGGGTTATTATGCCTAATGGTAACAGTATCATCCATTCTAGAAGAATTGCAGTAACATTAATTTCAGGATGGTCATTGTGGCAGCATATTGGATTTAATATCAGCAACATTTTCATTCAATGGTTATGTTTCTAAAAGTGCGTATGTAAAGCAAGAGTTGCTGTAGTGATGTATGTGCTTACGCCAATTCAGCTCTGGATCTGTAGCTTCTGATTTCAGAGTCTAAACTTTGCAGTTTGACCTAAAGATAAATGATCAAAAGATATATCATGAATCAAATTTAATTTAAATCCTATTTCTATAAATACATATTAACTTTCACACTAAAGAAAATAACCAGTTACATTTAGTAACTGTATAAATAGGTACCCTTTTTATATGGCCACCCTTCAACAGCAGGAAAGTAGCCTTATTGACCTTTCAAGACAAGAATCTAGTTATTACCTCTCAGTATATGTATCTCTAGTCACTACTACTCAGTATAATTGTTTCTAGTCACAACCTCTCATTATAAGTGTCTCAAGTCACTACCTCTCATTATATGTGCCTCTTGTTGCTACCTCTCATAATAAATGCCTCTAGTCACTACTTCTCATTATAAATGTCTCAAGTCACTACCTCTCATTATAAGTGCCTCTTGTCACTACCTTTCACAATACATGCCACTAGTCACTACCTCTCATTATAAATGTCTCTATTTACTACCTCTTATTATAAGTGTATTATAAGTGTATCTAGTCACTACCTCTTATTATTTGTGTATCTAGTCACTACCTCTTATTATAAGTGCTTCTAGTCATTACCTATCATTATAAGTGTCTCAAATCACAACCTCTCATTATAAGTGCCTCTTGTCACTACCTCTCATCATAAATGCCTCTAGTCGCTACCCTACCTCTCATTATAAGTGTCTCTATTTACTACCTCTTATTATAGGTGCATCTAGACACTACTTGTCATTATAAGTGTCTATAGTCACTACCTCTCATTATAAGTGTCTCTAGTAATTACCTCTTATTATAAGTTTATCTAGTCACTACCTCTTATTATCTGTATATCTAGTCACTACCTCTTATTATAAGTGTATCTAGTAACTACCTCTCATTATAAGCGTATCTAGTAACTACCTCTCATTATAAGTGTATCTAGTCACAACCTCTCATCATAAATGCCTCTAGTCACTACCTCTCATTATAAGTGTCTCTATTTACTACCTCTTATTATAGGTGCATCTAGACACTACTTATCATTATAAGTGTCTCTAGTCACTACCTCTCATTATAAGTGTCTCTAGTAATTACCTCTTATTATAAGTGTATCTAGTCACTACCTCTTATTATCTGTATATCTAGTTACTACCTCTTATTATAAGTGTCTCTAGTAACTACCTCTCATTATAAGTGTATCTAGTCACTACCTCTTATTATCTGTATATCTACCTACCTGTCTACCTCTCATTATAAGTCTCTAGTCACTACCTCTCATTATAAGTGTATCTAGTCACTACCTCATTATAAGTCTCTAGTCACTACCTCTCATTATAAGTGTCTTCAGTCACTACCTCTCATTATAAGAATCTCTAGTAACTACCTCTTATTATAAGTGTATCTAGTCACTACCTCTTATTATAAGTGTCTATAGTCAGTACCTCTCATAACTGTCTCTAGTAACTACCTCTCATTATAAGTATCTCTAGTAGCTACCTCTTATTATAAGTATCTCTAGTAGCTACCTCTTATTATAATTGTCTCAAATCACACCTTTCAGTATACATGTCTCAAGTCATAACGTCTCTGTACAAGTGAATCCTAATTAATGGGACATCTCTCAAAACCTTTACATTCTGTTCCCCAGGTTTATCTTACAGGAACAAGATATTGTTTAAGCAAAATTAACAAATCTAAAACATTAATTTTGAGGAACAAAGTAATCTATCAAAATGACTAAGCATTCTACCCCTACATCTAGTACATGTAATGACATGTAATTGACATAACATAAAAAAGGAAGTTTACCCAGATTAAATCAGGATTCAAGGGAAATGCAGGTTTTTTAAACTTCTGTTTTGTCTCTGTATTACAAAGCTTCAATTCTTCAGGAAGCTTTATGCATGATATCGGATTGAGAACTTTTAATATTGATTATTACTTTAGTACTAAAAAGGTTCTGGTGTGATGCACAAAATTTGTCTTTAACGATGGACCCCATAGCTAATTCTACAGCATTAACCATTATGTCATACTGCCCTTGTAGACTGAACTATTACCTCTAACATGGCCTTCTCTTCTTGTAGCTTGTCAATTTGAGCCTTGCTCTTTTGCTGAAAGGACTGTAGCACCTGCTCATGCTGGGTGTGATCTTGTTCAAAACGTGATAACTTCTCCTTGAGCTCTTGAATTTGGGCTTGGGAGGTCATCTCATTTTCATGGACCTAAGACAAAAAAAACAATCTGTCCATGTGTCACTTTCAACTGAAAAATTTGGGCTTCTCCCTCATGTGATGGGAAAACATAAAAAGGTGAGTTAAGAGGTTAAATTATGTAATGGCAAAATATGTTCACCTCCAACTAGTGTTTCACTGACTCTGCAATGCAAGTTAAACATAATTAAAATACTCAAAATACCCATTATAACTTCATGAAACTATTAAAAAATTTCCATATTGAACATTGTATCAATGGAACCTGTGCTTTTTTGTCGGAAAAGAATTTCCAGGAATTCAAGATATGTCCATTTATTCTTATAAACTATTGTGTTTAAACTATCCTGATTATTGTTAACAATAAGAATTTCAAATCAGCCACTGTGGCAGTCATCTGGAGAAAAATTTCATGATGATATGACCGCCCATTCCAGTGAAGTAGCGATAGGATTTTTCAATATGTTCACTGTGAAAGCCATATTTGAAGTCAGATCAACATCATTTGCTCTAAGGACTAATTAGATATAATACCATATTTACTGCATGTTTTAGGACACGGTATGTTTTCAGTCATCATTATTTTTGGGGAAATATACTATTTAAATGCCTTGTAAGTTTTTGGACATTGCTCCGCTATAATTTTGTTACAATTTATGTTTTCAGACACAACCAACAAAGTCTGGCAACTGCATTGTTTTAATGTAAAGTTCACAGCATGTTTGGATTTAATTTAACTGATACAAAGTTTGCTTCATTTGGTTGCCTAATTATTCAATGTGATCATGAACTTCCATGGAATAATAATTTAAAATGTATGTATGTATGTATGTATGTATGTATGTATGTATGTATGTATGTATGTATGTATGTATGTATGTATGTATGTATGTATAAATGTATGTATGTATGTATGTATGTATGTATGTATGTATGTATGTATGTATGTATGTATGTATGTATGTATGACTGACTGACTGACTGACTGACTGACTGACTTTCTTTCCTCTTCAATAGAGATTACATCAGATTAATCAAATTCAGGATAATACAAAATCATGAAATACAACACAAAAGAATATAAATAAAACAAATTGGAAACGTATACCATTGTAATTATCAATGTAGTTCTTTCTACATGACATATATGCTTATGCATACATACATATATATATATATATATATATATATATATATATATATATAATTATATATATATATATATACACACACACACATACATATAAATGTACACACATACACATAGATACATATATATATACACACACACACACACACATATATATATATATATATATATATATATATATATATATATATATATATATATATATATATATATATATATATATATATATATATATATATATATACACACACACCCAAACACATATTTACACATACATATATACACACATCTATACATATATATGAGGAACAGCATGAAGTCCTTCTCAAAGGAATAAAGATAGCAAAAGGTGACACTCGTATATTATATGAGCCAGAGAGCATTATATCTCCGTGATCTGTAATACATCAAAATTGCGGAATTTGACAACAGCAGGATATTTGTTTTTGCTTGTTTTTTTAAATTAATTAATTTATTTATTTAGATTAACTACTTATTATTGCTGTTATGTTATGACATGTTGGTTGAGAGTAGGGCATGCATTTTATTGTAAAATGAGGTTATGCTTTTTGCCGTTACCAACATGAGTTTATCCCATACATCATCGTCGATAGACGACAAGCAATCTACTCTGCTTCCAAGAAGTGTCTCCAATAGTATATCGTCTTCTTGATTAAATAAATTAACCCCGTCTCTCACCTCTAAAGTGTCAATCACCCTCTCAAAGAAGACGTTTCGTTCTTCAAGGAGCTTTCCACAACCTAAGATAAGATGTCGTCAGTCTCTTTTCCACAGAGTTTACATATCATAACTTTTCCAACAGGCATGATATATAGTTTCACTATTTCAGAGAGAGGCCATAACATAGATGGAAATTTACGTCCAAGAAACCATATACTGCTTGGTTTTAAGTCCAAATGAATGTTTCTGAAGTGAATTAAATTGCTCCTTAGTTCAATATCTGTATTCCAGGTAGATTCTTCGATGTTTTGAATATTATCAATAATATTCCGATTCCAAACAAGTTTACCTTTTTGTTTGTACTCTTACTGCATAGTCTAAGAGAACACTTCCCATACCATATTTCTTGAATATTTTGTCAATATCTGCTATAAACCCCGTCAGTCTTATTGGGTTGGTCAAGTACTGACATAAACGCAAAATGAAAATCTTTTTCCAGATAAGAGTCCAATCGCCCCTACACAGCCGGTTGAAAAAGCACAATTTCATCTTATCTATGTATGCTTCCATTGACCAGAGTCCTAACGTACTACGCGTTGCCTCTATGGGCGAATATTTATCGAAAGCTTGCATACTTCGCGCTGCATATCTCTGACATAGCTCAAGTTCTTCTATATTGGTGTTTGTCATATTCGACCATAATTCACATCCATATAGGACTGATGGTAGAATGATTCTTTTCCAGATTTTCATACTTGTTAGAGGGTTCATTCCTCCGTCTCTGATACCAATAAAATAAAAAGAGTTTAATAAGTGTTTACCTTTATCGCATGCTTCTTTTATGGTATCGTTAGGTTTAAAGTTGCACTTTAGAGGTATGCCGGCATATTTCTTACTTTTGACTACTGGAATTGGCGATTTGTCGAATAGAAAAAAAGGGATATCATTTCTTCTTTTGTTTGTAAAGAGGATGCTGCAACTTTTATCTGCGTTATATTTCAATCTCCACCTTTTCGCATAATTAGAGATTGTATCGAGCAGATGCTGCATCGAATGATGCGAATTAGCCATCACAGTTGTGTCATCCGCTAATAAGACACACGGCAGGTGGAGATCGACAAGATTTAGGCCTCGCAAAGTGTGATCTAAATCAGTGATCAAATCGTCTATCATAACGAGAAAGAACCAAGCGGACAAGATACGACCCTGCCCTACACCCTCGCTTAATATTGAAATATTTGGACAATTTGCCCGCAAATAAAACAGAACTGGTTACTCCTTTAAACGAGTCTTTCATGATGCGCCACGTATGTATGTATGTATGTATGTATGTATGTATGTATGTATGTATGTATGTATGTATGTATGTATGCATGCATGTATGTATGTACGTACGTATGTAGGTACGTACGTACGTACGTGCGTACTTATGCATGCAGATAGATTGATAGATAATTAAACATTTTTAATTTAAGCCATACACAATAAATAGCAGTATCAAAGAATGAAAAGAAATATGATTTAATGCTGCAATATATTTAAATATATTATTGAGTTTCAAGTAGCTTGCCCATAGCCTTTTTTAGGTACTTGGGTAGTAAGCCGTCAAATTCTGTATCATTGTCATCATCCATATTGTTTAATTGGTTATCATTTCTGATCAGTGAATTTTCACTTCCGGTCAGATTGATGCTGATGCTGCACACCTTGAAAGATTTTATTATCATTGTGCGCTTTTTCTTCAACGTGTCCGTGGCATTTACAACTCAGTCCAATACAGTCTGTTTGCTGGCTATCTTGATCCATCATCCATTGCTGCTTTCATCAGATGATTGTAATGCATTTGTAGCATCCATGATGTATTCTGTCCAGCTGCAGTGGAAGTAGCTCTTGACAGGTATATTGATGCTCATATCAAGAGTTTGCAACTTGGACGTGCAGCCACCTGGTATTATTGCTAGCACAACAATTCCGCACTGCAGCTATTTCTTCATGTTATCAGTGATGTGAGCCTGGAATGAGTCCATAACTATTAGTAATCGCTCTCTTCTGGTGAATGGCAAATAAATTTCTTCAATCCATCGCAGCATTAGCATTTCGTCCATCCATGCTTTCTCTTGAACTGTGATAATCCACCCTTTTGGTGCCTTCAGATCTAGATGTCTCTTTCCCTTGAAAATAATCATTGTGGGTGATAGGTCGACAGAACCCACAACAGCTAAAATGAGAGTAATGTGTCTATTCTCAACTCCAGTTGTATGAATCAAAATGCATTTCGTTCTTCTCTTGTCCACTGTTTTCCCTGGTGGGACAATTATGGCTTTGATTAGAAAACATGAACCTGCTTAATATCAATAAACAATACATCAGAGAGTCTGTATGGATTAGTAAAATTCATTGGTATTGTGCAACAAAACACACCCGTTATCCCTGAGGCATTATATAACAAGGTTTAAACATAGTTTTTGTTCTAAAGGTACAAAACCTCTTTGTAGACTATAATTATTGATTGTGGGTGCTAAATGATCAGTACATTGTCTGCTTTTTTAATGAAATCCAGATGGATGCCTTTTTTTTCCAAACACATATGTCAAAGAAATCCCACAAGTTATATTATTAATAATTATCACCTAGACACCTTGAAATCTTCAACATGCATCAAAACAATCTTTGAGCAGTCCATTGTTTAGAGTCAGCTAGCAATGCTGAATTTAAAGCTAGCTATGTGAGAGAAAAAAATAAGAGATAACTACAACAAATAGTTCACTTTTATTGTTTTTAAAATGCCAACATATTAATCACTTCAACTCGTATTTTGCAACTTGCTTGTTTTTTTAAAATACACTTCCTAGGCAAACATACAACACTCACTCCATATGGAGCTTCTCACCCTTGGTCCTCTAAGATTAGCCATCATAAATGTACCAGTATTTCTACTCGGGATACTAAAACGTTTCTGTCATAAATATCTTAATAATTAATATTCCAAAATCATTTTATTTATTTTGTAATAATATCTTAATTACACAGAAATAAAGCTTGATGCATTTGTAATGTAGATTTTAATGATCACTGATTAGCAGAGTGTTAAACTGTGGATTGCAAAATTACTAATATGGCAGTTCTTTTGGAAAATACTCACACAATTGTGGCTCTAATACATACATAGCTGGGCAAAAGGAAAAACTAGGCAAGTAATGCCTGATTTACATTAATTATCCTTTCCGTGGTGTTAGACAAACTTGTTTAACTTCATAGAAGCACGTTGTCATGTGGACTATCGGTAACTCCGTTACGGGGGGGGGGGGGGGGGGGGGGGGGAGCATACATTTACCTTCACCTGTATATTTTCAGACACCTAATTAAAGAATTTAATATGTATTCCGACAACAAAAAAAGTTATTATTTGTTGCCATCTGATAACATACAGTAATTAGTCTCCAGGAAAAACCCCAATCTCAGATGAATTATCAATTAAAAATCATACGGTAATTGGTCTCCTGGTGAAAAAACAATGTCAACATAAATTACCATTAAAAATCATAACTGTTGATCATCCATCGATTCAACGATGACTTCTCTAGTCATCCAAGGGTAGGAGGGACTGGTTCTTTTCTGTGCATGTGCAGGTGGCTGATGAGGCCAACACTTGCATGGAATGTTCGTTTGCATAAGAGACAGTAGATGAGTGGGACATCTCCAGGAGGGTTGATGGCACCTGGTTTTCTGGCTTGCCACTTCAGCCTTGCAGCTGCTGTCCTGCTAGATTCACACAACTTGAAGCCTTTGTGAATGGAGGAATCTAGGACACGTCTATCAGCGTTTAGCAAGTGACTTTTGTTACCTGCACTGTGTATTGGAACATGCTAATTCACAATGTTTTGACATGATGTGATTGACAGATATGGTATGTATTGTAACCTTGTATGAATATTTTGTGCCTATTTTGTATGTTAGTTATAGCAGTATAAGGAAATTACCTCAAATCATTTATAATTCCACCAGGATATGGTAAAATTATTCCATAATTCCAATGTTTGGCTATGTACTCTCCATCAAAATACTTACTAATCAATCATTTGCACTCTTTTGGTCAGTGAGCATTATGGAATCTGATTGGCTATTGGTCACATGACAGTTTCCTATAAATATCACCACATACATGTAATGGGAGCTTCACTGTTATCTTGTTCAGCGTTTGGAGCAGATGGAAGCAAAGCATCGGGTGACTTCTACTACTCTATAATGTCTCAAGCTATGTTGGATAAACATAGTCAGGTTGCAATGGTTAGTTCTGATGAAATTTGTTATGCTTGCTTGACATTATGGGGAAGTCCAGAAGTTATTTATTATTCATGAGGTGATGTATGCAGTATTGGTTGATATGCTTTTGCCCTTGGTGAATTATCACCACGATTAACCTATGTAAGTGAAGGCTAGAGATCATACTGTGAAACATCCAATTGTTCCCTCAGGAACTGATATATAAGTATATTAACAATACTAAACTGACACTCTTCACCTTCGTTAGAAGGCAAACTCACGTTGCACCTTCACTTTATAATACTCATCACCTTCAACACCTGAAGGTTAATACTTGACCTTATTCACTGCCCTGACTTAGGCAACTCTTTCTTGTATGTCCATAATGCTAATTATATATGATACAAAATATATTCGTAAAGAGGTGGAGAAGGTGCAATTGTATTTGAAGCTCCACTGCACCTTCCCCCATGGAAGTCGATCACCTTTGTCTCCCGTGCTTCTCTGGTTTACGTAAGTCTCGTATTAAATCTTAAATGTTATGTATACATATGTAAATGTATTCGATATTCAGTAATGTTCACCTGCTCTTGTATTTAAGGTAATTTACACTTGGTTTTCACTTGAAGACTCCTTTCTCACATCTGATAGTGTTTCTGCTGTACAGTTCTGCGTAATACTATAATGTTGTACACATCTTTCCTAGATGTGAACATGGGATTGTTGAGGTAGGTTTCAAGGAGGCAGTGTTGCTTATCCAGCAGCTGCTTGATCTTATCGCAGTTCTCATCAAACAAGTCTTGATGCTTTCTGGTTGAGGATCGTAGGATTTCCAAAGCTGTGCTGAAGACCAGCTTTCTCAATGCCACCCAGTCAGTCTACATATTCAGATTATTGAGAGGAATGTATCTCAGATGTTCTTCCAGGGCATCCAAGAGAGACTGTTTTCTATGTTTCATTGTTATAGAAGCCTTCTTTCCCTGTGGGCGTCTTTTGGGCTGAATGAGGATGTTGAGCTTCATAATGATAAGGCGGTGGTCTGTCCAGCAGTCAGCGCAGCACAAAACTTAGTCACACACATATCCTACCTGTCCCTCTTCCAGACAATGAGGTAGTCAATGAGGTGCATGTGCTTAGAGCGAGGGTGCATCCATGATGTCCAGTTAAGGGTAGGGAGGCAGAAGACTATAATGGTCAACGTGGGTCTGGAGCAAAAGGAGACTGTTGCTCTAACATTGACCCACTCCGTGCTTTCCTACCACTCCATCCCAGGCAACGTGATCACAGCCTACTCTTGCACTGAAATTGCCAAGAATGACAAGCTTATCTGCCATTCAAATGTCATCAATGACAGAGTGAAGATCCTCATAGAACTTGACCCTCACTTCATCTGGGTTGGTCACGGTTGGAACATAGCAACTTGTCATGGTAAGGTGCTTTTTTTTCAGATAAGAGGGGAGTTTCATGGTCATGAGTCTGTCACTAACTCCCTTGGGAGGTCCAGCTAATTTGCCAATCAGTGATGTCTCATTGCAAAGCCGACAACAGCCTCACGATGATCTTCACTTACTTGGTTGCTCCAAAAGAAAGTGTATCTGGAGCCCCTTTCACAGAGTTTGCCTTCTCCAGCAAGCTGGGTTTTGCTCAAGGCACCAATGTCCATGTTACATCTGGCGAGGTCCTTTCCTATTAAGGCGGTTCTCCCTATGGGTCTTTCCACATTGTCTTTGTCCAATAAGGTTTGCACATTCTATGCACCAAGTGTGAGAGGAACAATCCTCATTTTCTTCTTTGTATTTTGACTGCTGGAGTTGGGTCCCCGCCAACCACGGTGTGCTGACTAGGGAAGTGTAGTGTTGCAATGTTTAGGGCACCATTTCTAGCCCCTTCCTCATGTCAGGGAGGTGAGCAGTGCATTCCTGAAAAAGGCTGCTCAGTTGTTCAGGGACCTGCTGCTCCATGTCAGTGGTGAATGACCCTAATGCAGTTTGTCGACATAACTCTTTCGCCTAAAACCATCTGAGTCAAGCAGCACGACAACGATGAGATGGCCCGAGACAGAGTTGAGTGCAATAGGTGACCAGGACATCATATGTGTCTCACTGCGCTTTGCCAGGAATCGCCTTTCTGCCCATTAACCAGTAGGTGGTTACTCCATGCAGACTGGCAAATCCAGTCTTCACAAACTAAGTAGACAAAGCCTAACTTATTGAGGGTTTAAGATCCATCATCTACCCTCAGCCTGGTTTAGCCAGCCAGTTTAGACTTTTCCAGGATGTAGCTGCTGCACATGCCACAGCTTCTTGGAGCCACATGTGAGAGCTGAGTGCCAAGTGACAACCAAAGGTGGGCAATCTACCCCAAAAGCAGTATGACTGCTTAGCCAGCCAGAGGTGTTAACCTTCCCATGAAACCCCTTACACCATAAAATCATAATTAGTCTATGAATTATCATTTAAAATTCATAGCTAGTCTGCTGGTGAAAATACAATGTTAACATGAATTACCATTTAAAAATCATAATAAGTCTCCTGGTGAGAACATTTTTTAAAACAGAAATTAACATTTAAAAATCATAATTAGTCTCCTGGTGAAAAAACAATGTCAAGATGACTTACCATTTAAAAATCACAATTAGTCTCCAGGTAAAAAAACAATGTCAAGATGAATTACCATTTAAAATTCATAATTAGTCTACTGGTGAAAAAAACAAGGTCAAGATGAATTACCATTTAAAAATCATAATTAGTCTCCAGGTGAAAAAACAATGTCAAGATGACTTACCATTTAAAAATCACAATTAGTCTCCAGGTAAAAAAACAATGTCAAGATGAATTACCATTTAAAATTCATAATTAGTCTACTGGTGAAAAAAACAAGGTCAAGATGAATTACCATTTAAAAATCATAATTAGTCTCCAGGTGAAAAAACAATGTCAAGATGAATTACCATTTAAAAATCATAATTAGTCTCCAGGTTAAAAAAACAATGTCAAGATGAATTACCATTTAAAGATCATAATTAGTTTCCCGATAATAACCCAATGTGAACATGAATTACCATTTATAACTCAGTCTCCTGGTGATAACCCAATATGAACATGAAATACCATTTAAAATTCATAATTAGTCTCCTGGTGAAAAATGAATGTCAAGATGAATTACCATATCACAATGTGAATATGAAACAACCATTTAAAAATCATAATTAGTCTCCAGGTGAAAAAAAGTCAACATGAATTACCATTTAAAAATCATAATTAGTCTCCTGGTGAAAAATGAATGTCAAGATGAATTACCATATCACAATGTCAATATGAAACAACCATTTAAAAATCATAATTAGTCTCCAGGTGAAAAAATGTCAACATGAATTACCATTTAAAATTCATAATTAGTCTCCTGGTGAAAAATGAATGTGAAGATGAATTACCATATCGGAATGTCAATATGAAACAACCATTTAAAAATCATAATAAGTCTCCAGGTGAAAAAATGTCAACATGAATTACCATTTAAAAATCATAATTAGTCTCCTGGTGGAAAAAAATTCAACATGAATTACCATTTAAAAATCATAATTAGTCTCCTGATGATAACCCAATGTGAATATGAATTACCATTTAAAAATCATAATTAGTCTCCTGGCATTTTAAGGTTGACCTTTAGTAGTTGTCATTTACAGTTATATAGAAACCATATAATAAAAACATTTACCTACAACCTGACCTTGATTTACCCTCCTTATAAATGTCTTTAAAAACATCAAAATAAAATCTCAATGTAAACAATGCTGGAAAACATTTCAGCACTCCCTCACTATAGAAGAGCCATTAATCATAACATGGTTCATTTTAAAAGCAGGATCCAATTTCATTATGCAGTAGTAACATTATATGTAAAGTGTACTTCATAATACGACACTTTTATATTCCATGACATCAATGGAGAGTGTTTTATGAATGTGTGCTGTAATCATCCAGCTGTTTTTTTATTTCATGGAAGATACAAAAAGTTTTGACTGACCTGCTTGTGGAGGCGAACATTTTCATCTATCTTGCTCATAAGTTCCTCATTGAATATAGTTGGTGATGTTGGGGGATGCGACGCTGTCGGTAAATCTTTATGCTGCAAAAGAGAAAACAACTTTTCTTTCCAAAACAGTAATGTACTGATATCAATTCCTGGATAATAAAATATTTTACTCTCTGTCCTAAACTTTATAAAGGAAGATGTCTGACTATACCTCCCTGTGTGCTTGCAACCCAACCACACCCCCCCCCCCTTTACCGATTGTAATAAAAGAATACTTTTAATGTAATAAACAGTGCATAGAACAGCAAAGTTGATTTTGGGGAGGGATTTCTATGATATGCCATATATGTTGTGTAAAAGTTAGCAAACAGCATAGAGCCTGATCTGCTTTCACACAATGCATTAACAGATTAAGATCTGTGCTAAGCCAAATAAACTACATTATTTTCAATGCATTATGCAATGACAGATCTGGGTCTTAGGCAGTGATTGTATTTTGATATATTTTGATTATTCAATCATATCATAATTCATTCCTTATTTTAGTAAGACTTAAGGTCAAATCATAAGGATCTGTACATCAACAATTATAATCTTTGTCCTATACAGATATTTGTGTAATGCATTTTAACCAGACAAGTTCATAATTTGAGCTGCATCCTTTTTAAGATCAGTTGAAATATCCATTGTAAACAAATGAACCAAACTTTCAAGTGCCAGAATTAAAGACATAAACTTCCAGATCAAAATACATCATTATGTTTGCATTATTAATTTCCACCAGATATTGATTTTAGTTGTCACTACTCAATTCTTTGGAGAAAGTACATGGCAATGACTTCATACAACTCCATGTCGTATGTAATAATAAGCACAGTTGGTACTTGCACTGTCCCAGAGCACAACATCCAGATTGGAAGAAAGAAAGATAGACAAATGACAAAATTTTGGAGTTGTCCAAGGTGTGCAAATTTGGAACTGTTCAAGCACTGTGAATAACTGAAGAATTTCTAATCTTTTAATCAGCTTGTGTGATTTTAATTTGATTTTTGAAAGAGGATTTGTCATCGTGTTGAAAGAGGATTAAGTTCTAAACAGCTGTCAAAATAGAGCGATCACAGCTGCCAAGCATGCAGATTTTAAGGTTCTCAAGGAAGTGCTCACAAACATCAAAGTGACAGTTAACGGATTCCTTTTACTTGTGAATAATTAAATTTTTATGTTGCCTTTTTTATTAAAAGCAACTTGATTGGCCAAGCCTATTTCAATTTTTCGTTTCATATCTGTATGAACCCAATTTCTTTTAAAGCCATGCCCAGCTAAACTACTTTTCCATACATAATACTCATGAGGACAATATTTAACATATAGGATCACTCAATCTCCTTCTTCTAATTATATATCAAATACTAGACCTTTTCTACATTAAATGAGACATCTTTGCTAATGATACAAGTAAAATACACTTTGAATGATTAAATAAACTTTTGTCTACTATCATGTTTGCTGTTGTTTGTCCGTTGACTCAACAAGGACCACTCTAGTCATCTGAGGGTTGAAGGGGCATGTTCTGTTCCGTTTTGTGTATGCGCAGGTGGGTGATGAGGCCAATCCTTGAATGGAATGTTCATTTGCATAAGAGACAGGGGATGAGTGGGACTTCTCCAGGAGGGTTGACAGCACATGCTTTTCTCGCTTGCCTCTTTAGCTCTGCAGCTGCTGTCACATAACTTGGAACCTTTGTGCACAGAGGAATGCCAAGTGACGTGATCACTTGCTGTTGGGTCCCTGAAAGCAGGGTTTATGTTTAATGCTTTCAATGCAGCTTTCAGATTGTATCTGAAGCAGGTCTTCTGACCTCTGTGGAATGGCTGTTCTTGTGTTCTTGTTGTAGCTCATCACAGAAGAGTTTCTTGGGCAGCCGGTGGTCTGGCATGTGTACATGTCCCCTGCCCAGCATAGCTGGGACTGCATCAGGGATGGTGTGGATGCTGGGGAGACCTGCTTTGGTGAGTGCCTCAGTGTCTGGAACCATGTCCTGCCACTTGATGTTGAGGATTTTTCTGAGATTTGTGATGTGAAATCGGTTCAGATTCCTGGCATGGCATTGGTACACCGTCCATGTTTCGCATGCGTAAAGTAGTGTGAGCAGCACAACTGCCTGTACACCTTTAGATTGGTCTTCTATTCCAGTCATTGGCAGAAAATCTGCTGAACGAAAGTTGTGCTGGCTCTGGCAATGCAAAGGTTCACCATGTCGTCAATAGTGACCCTCTGTGACAGTGTGCTGTCAAGGTAAGTGAAGCGGTTCACTACATTTAATTTTTGGCAATTGATGTTGATGTTGGGCTTGACATAGGGCTTTCTAGGGGATGGTTGATGGAGGACTTCAGTCTTCTTGGCACTGATGGTGAGACCAAAGCTTGTGCAGGAGCTGGAGAACTTGTCAAAACTGCATTACAGGTTGGCTTCTGAGCCAGCACTGAGGTTGCAGCAAAAAAGAAATCTCATATGTCTATAATAACTTTGGTTTTCACTTGAAGTCTGCTATGGTTGAGTAGTTTTCCATCTATAGTACCTGATGCTGACTCCAACCAACTCTGTGCTTTCCTACCACTCCATCCCAGACATCATGATCACAGCCTACTCTTGCATTGAAGTCACCATCAATGATGAGCTTATCTGCCATTCGAACATCAGCAATGATGGAGTGAAGATCCTCATAGAACATGACCTTCATTTCATCCAGGTTGGTCATGGTTGAAGCGTAGTAACTGATGATGATAAGGTCCTTTCTTCCAGACAAGAGGGGGAGGTTCATGGTCATGAGTCTGTTGTTTACTCCCTTGGGAGGTCCAGCCAATTTACTAATCAGTGCTGTCTTCACTACAACGCCAGCATCAGTCTCACAGTGCTCTTCACCTCCTCTGCCAATCAAAAGAAAAATGTATCTGGAACCCCTTTCACAGAGTTCACCTTCTCCTGCAAGCTGGGTCATGCTCAAGGCTGCAATGTCCACGTTGTATCTGGTGAGTTCCTTCCCTATTAGGGCTGTTCTCTTCTGGGGGTCTTTCTGCATGATCTCTGTCCAGTGAGGTGCGCACATTTCATGCGCCTAGTGTAAGAGGAACAATCCCTATTTTCTTCTTAGTATTTTGACTGCTATAGTAGGATTCTCGCCAGCCGCAGTAAGCTAACTAGGGAAGTTTAGAGCAAGCAATGATTTTGGGCACCATTTCTAGCCCCTTCCTCATGCCAGGGAGGTGAACAGTACATTACTGAAGATGGCTGCTCAGTCGCTCCGATTCCACTGCTGCTCCGTGTCAATGATGAACAACCATAATGGCCTGAGCCACCTGCATTCAGGTTTGTGTTTATGGCTGCCAGTGTACCCACATCTGCCATTTTGTCGCTTGCCTGTTGTCACAAGACTTTACTGGGTGATGAAATGAGATGGGTGGATGACAAGAATGACTTGCCCGGTGACTTTTCTGTAAGTGAGGAAGAGTTGTGCAGTTCGCCAAAATCACTCTCTCACCCAAAACCATCCGAGTCCAGCAGCATCACAAAGTCGAGACCGCTGGAGCATGGCACTTGGTTGGGAATCGCCTTTCTGCTTGTCAACCATCCTAACTCACCCAGGGTTTAAGATCCATCGGCTACCCTCAGCTTAGTTTAGCCTACCAGTTGAGGTCGTTTTCTGGGATGTGGCCAATGCACATGCCACAGTTTCTTGGAGTCGCACATGAGAGCTGAGTGCCAAGGGGGGACCAAAGGTGGGCAAGCTACCCATGATGGAGGATGACTGCTTTCCCCAGCCAGAGGTACTATCCCTCCCCGGACACCCAATACACCCCCTGTCTACTATCATATCTTGATGTGAAGGACATGACAGAACCGTGAAATACTTGTCAGTGTGTGATTGTATTAATGTATGATATTAAATCTGTATACAATTACAATATGGAAATTTGAAATTTGTTTTGTAGAATAAAATAAAACCAAATAAAGGAAAAGTAGGTTCAAACCTAAAACTTTTGTGTTGGGAGCCTAATGCTTTAATGAAAATACTATGCAAACATTGGACACATTAGGTATTAGATGATATATAAATGCCTGTACAGTCTTCTTGTATGAGTTTAATCATAAATCAAATACTTAACCTTTGTTTTCAATAAATGAGATATCTTTTCTAATGCAATAAATGTGAATCACTTTAAATGAATAAATAAACAATCTCCGCTTGTACATGTAATACATTAAATGAATTACAAATGTAATACATTATTACAAATTTAATACATAATTACAAATGTAATACATAATTACAAAAGTAATACATTATTAAACATGTTATAAATTAAATTAAATGAATTACAAATGTACTACATTAAATGAATAAATAAACATTGTCCGCTTACATATCTTGATGTGAAGATATGACGGTACCGTGTGAAATGGCATTCTGCATGGTCATTTTTTTAGTCCTAATCATTGATGAAAATAAAGAACAAAACTGGTATGCCTGAAAACAATGAAAGAGTGTTTTCTTTGTGGATGAGAATTTATATTGTGCAAGTATGGATTCTGATTTATTTAAATCTGAAGTGGTGGCCTCATCTTTAAGTGGGTGTTGCTCTGAAAACAATGTTCATCTCTGACTGACTGTTGATATACACCATGAAGCTTCACTGTTCTGTATTATTGCACCTTATGAATAAATATCAAAATATGATTAAATAAAACGATATATGGACACACACACACAAACAGTCTCTCTCTCTCTCTCTCTCTCTCTCTCTCTCTCTCTCTCTCTCTTTTAACATGTACCTTTGATTTCTTTTTGGAAGATTCTGCTTGATCTAGCTCTTCCTGTAAAAATGTAACTCTCTTGGAAAGTTGTTGATTACGAAAAGTCAAACTGTCTACTTCCTGTTCAAACTTCCTGATACACTGGTCTTTTTCTTTTACTGCCTCCTGAAAAAGCAAACTTTAAAATTTGAAATACAATAGCAAGCTGAACATATAACAGCAATTTATTTTAGGATATTTTGATATCTACAGTCAGACCTTTGTGAATATTGGATCATATGCTGTTTTGAAATATTCCAAAGTAATGTATTGCATTTCCATAGCCTGATGCATAAACATTACATCTTTCAAAGCCATGCGCAGAGTAGTCCGCAACATGGAGTCATGAAAACATATGGGTAGTATCCTGTTTGTCCAAAATTAGTATTATTTTCATCAAAAATATAATTGCTGCTTTTCAATTGGTAAGCACTACAGAATTTTATTTTCATCATTTAATTTGGTATGGGTTTTGTGCCAATACTGGTGACCTCAGATGCTTAGAATAGTCTGACAGCTGTGTAACTCTTGTTAGTACTTAGGGGTGAGTCTGAATTTTTCCAATCACTAAGCCAGGCATCACACGCTTTCTTTACACTTGGCTACTATCCCATCCAAACTATCAGTTCCAGCAACTTTATCACTCTTCTGAATCTCATTAAAATCATTGTCAGTTTGATATTTAATCCAAAATACCGTATTTTCTGGCCTATAAGTCGATTCGGAGTATAAGATGAATTCACCAATTTTGTAAATTTTCCATCCTTCATCCATATATAAGTCAATTTGGAGTATAAGACGAGGCCAAGTTAATATCTTGGCTTTGTATTTTTCACTAGTAATGGTATCGTTGTATGATATTCCATATTACCGGCAATCGTGAAATTGCATTACCGATGCTAACATGCTTGTGATTTTACTTCTGAACAAATCACTGCTATATTCTGTTATCAATTGACACAGCTGAATAAACAGTCCATGCTTCTTTTATTATAATTGAAAGCACATCCATGTTGTAGTTCATTTTATTACCTGTAGTTATGAACGTAACTTATATAAACTTTCAGTGACACAATCCGTATATAAGTAGATTCGGAGTATAAGACAAAGACCTGACTTTCAAAAGTCAAAAAGTATCAACTTGGAGGCTGGAAAATACGTTACTTATCCAAATTTGCAAACCACGTTTTCTCCAAGTCTTGATGTGTTTTGATTTCAAGGTTGCATGCACTATTTATTTGGCAACAATAAACAATGAACACAATAATGGATGCTAAAGTTCACATGCACATCTCATGGACTTTCTGCCTCTGAATTCAATCATTGTAAATGTGAGGACATTTTCCCACCCAAGCTGCCAGTTGAAATCTTTGAACTTGCTGCCCAGCTATTGCATCGTGTTCTTTGATGTAATCTTATAAATACAGCAGGCACACCTGCGGATATTTTAACCACTTAAGTCTGTCATTGTTGTTGTAGTTGTAAGGTTTAACGCCATTTTTCAGCACACAATAGGCTATATATGGCGGCTAATATTAATGGTGGAGGAAGAACCCATGGAAATCCCCCAGAAAGAACCACTGACCCACGAGAAGCTATTGGCATGCTTTCTCACATACCCACATTCGCCAAATCTGAAACTTGAACCCACACAGACAAAGGTGAGATGGCAGTGATCACTAACATTGAGAGCTTTAGCCCACTCAGCCACTCGGGGCCCCAGTCTGTCACTGTAAATATCAGCACAGTTAAAATAATCAAACAATCAACACCATCTCCAATTCAGTAGGTTGTTGAAGTAGGACTGGCAGGTCTTTGAATTTGCCACCAGCTATTTGCATGCGTACGGAAGACTCATGCATGGGTGATTTTTGCATCTCAGATAAAAAAAAATGTTTAACTACACATTTCTGAGACCTCTGCCTAAATAAGTGTTTACTACTTGATAAAGTATTATAATTAATCAGTGACCACAACAAAGCTATATCTGAACTAGTAATTTAAATATTTATTCTACACCTTCATCCAGCAATCCTGATTTCCTATGACACCAACACCCAATGATTGCAATTATGGATAATAGGTAAGCAAATACAATATACATGTATACACATTTGTTAATGGAGTTTCCACTCAAGTGAGACACTTTACCAGTAAGAGACTCGTTATTGCAGCTGAAGTGAGAACCTTTGCTAGCTTCACATAGGCATAAATGTGCTCATCAGCCAAAAGTCATTCAAGCTGACAACCCTGGCCATTTATTTCCTGTGATGATTGCAATACATATAGTGCATTAGACCAGCTAGTTGGTCTTTAAGCCTTTTTTTTTTTGACTTGATGGCTTTTGAGACCAACCGTATTCTGCATTAACACTATATGGTACGTTCGTGAACCATAACTGCCAACTATCGGACTACATGCTATTAATTAATAAATTTATTTAGACTAACCTTTGTATCCAGACGGTAAGTATAATCCTTCTTCTAATGATCCACTGCATTAAATCTTTTAGAACACTTAATTAATAGCGTGCATCCGACCGTACGCAGTTATGGCGCGTGGAAAAGTACCATTTAGTGTTAATGCAGAATACGGCTGGTCTCAAAAGCCGTCGAGTCAAAATAAAAAAAGGTTTAGAGACCAACTAGCTGGTCTAATAGTGCATAACATATCTTGCATGCATACATATAGTAATCCCAAAGCTTCTAATCTGGAAAGTCTTTTCACAAAAATCATGAAATTTCGCTACAGATTTTTAATTTGCAGTACTGGACTTCCTAATTTTGTAGAATGTCATATTTGTTACATTGCTTTCTGTAAAATCTGTCTTATGAGACCACCCCTACTGTTCTCTCAATGCAGATGGTCTGTACAGGAAGGCCAGTTTTCAAAAAGCCTCTGATCGGAAGAAACATTTTGAAGATTATGTACCATATAACAAACTCCAATCCAATATTTTAAAGATTGGCCTTTATCTCGATTTGATATATTTTTACAGACATGAAACATATTTACCTTTCATCTAATGAGACACCTATATACTTATTTTTATTTGATTTGGGAAGGGTTTATTTCCCTAAATATTTTTGATAGAATTTTTTAATTGACAATAAACAATCTGGAATGTGTTAATGTATTATTAAATCATTTACATTTCCCATGTCATAATTTGAATATATATATATGTGATTGAATGCACCTTCAGAAATCTAAGGAAATAGTCTCAGAGGTTGCAATGATAGGTGTTTAATTGTCAGGATCAATTTAATAGCTTTGGACTGTGACATTATGCACAGATTTATAATTATTACAGTACGGGTGTGAGGTATGCCAGGAGATGAGGCACATTAAGATATATTACTCACATGTACGGATGTGATGTGTACCTGGAGATGAGGCACATTAAGATATATAGCTATCAGAGTATAGGTGTAAGGTATCCCTGGAGATGAGGCACATTAAGATATATAACTATCACATGTACGGATGTGATGTGTGCCTGGAGATTAGGCATATTAAGATATAAAACTATCACATGTATGGGTGTGATGTGTGCCTGGAGATGAGACACATTAAGATATATAGCTATCAGAGTATAGGTGTAATGTATCCCTGGAGATGAGGCACATTAAGATATATAACTATCACATGTACGGATGTGATGTGTGTCTGGAGATTAGGCATATCTATATAACTATCACAGGTATGGATGTAATGTGTCTCTGGAGATTACGATATATAACTGGTCACATGCATGGGTGTGATGTGTGCCTGGAGATGAGGCATATTAAGATATAAAACTATCACATGTATGGGTATGATGTGTGCCTGGAGATGAGACACATTAAAATATATAACTATCACATGGGTGGGTGTGATGTATGCCTGGAGATGAGACACATTAAAATATATAACTATCACATGGGTGGGTGTGATGTATGCATGGTGATTTTGCATAGCAAGATATGTATTACTTGTGTGACAGTGTTGTATGCCTGGTAATTTAGCACAGTACGATCTGTAATTATCAACTGTATAGGTGTGATATGCCTGGGTATTTAGCATAGTAAGATATATAAATATGACATATGTGATACATAAATTGAGATTTAGCATAATCAGATATATATCATATACATGGTTGGGATGTTTGCCTAGAGAATCTGGCAAAGCAAGATATGTAACTATCACATATTTGGGAGTGTTGTATGCCAGGATATTTACCATAGAAAGATATATCAAAGTATCACAAAGGCATGTGTGATATGTCTTCAGATTTGGCTTAGTAAGATAAATATCACTTGTATGACAGTGTAAAGATATATCAAAGTCAGAATATATAACTGTGACATATATGTGATATAAACTATCACATATATGTTATTGTTATATGTCCAGAGATTAAGCACAGTTCAATATATAAAAGAATCACATGTGGGTCAATAAAGCCTTGAGATTTGACATAGGAAGATATGTAACTCACATGTGAGTGTTATATGCATGTTAACTAAGAAAAGTAAGATATATAACTATCACATCTATGAGTGTTATAAAGCCTGGAGATTTGGCATAGTAATATCTATAATTATCACATGTATCAACATGATATACGTATTAGATAGCAAGATAGTATAAACCACATGTCAACAAATATGTATAACTGACTTTCCAGGCAATTCAAAATATTACTATTTCATCATCCCAGTTATCTACCAATTAGGAGCCAACATTTGTTCATTTTAAGTTTTACTTGGTAGATAGCAATACAGCTCCTTTGATGAACTGCAATAATCAAAGTGATCAAGACACTAATGACAATGACAAAAGTGATCTTGAAATAAAATCACTTTTTGTTTCCGGGTAAAGGTAGCATTAAGAAGTGCAAAATAATATTCACTTCCCAAAATTTCCTAGCTTTACATTTATTTCATATGTTTCAGAAATTATTCATGTCAAATATTCAAACTATAATGTGGATAAGGCCAAATTTTATAGCTTTTCATTTATTTCAAATGTTTCAGAAATTATTCATGTCAAATATTCAAATCATAATGTGGATAAGTTCAGAGTAAATCAAATATTTTCACCTACCTGAAACCTGTATTCTGACCCATATAATTATTAAAGTATCAATATCACATACCTTCAAGGCATTGTGAGCTGTCTGCTCATCAACAAATGCTTTCCTGAGTACTGGAATGTGAGCTTTCAACTGAAAGAGAAAGGTAATAAAGTTAAGCTTTTCAGGGTCCACAGTAAACTTTAATTCTGGGAGGAAGTAGCTTTTCTCCCCTGCCTAACAGGATAATTTAGCAACAATGTTTGGTAGATGTCACTGTAGTCAAAATTCAAAATGTTTATAATAGTCATTAAAACATTAGTTTTAACGAACCTTTGAGACAAATACACTGTAACACAAAAACAAAAGAAATATTTATTGAAATTCATGAAAATAACATTTTTCTAATGAAATGACTGTTGTTAGAACTTTGCTCTTGCCGAGATATTAACTTAAAAACAGCATTCTTATTGAAACTGTGTGAAAGATATTGAGGTACAAAATCCTTTCTTCCAACTTTCATCAGAAAAAACTCAACTTGTTAACTTTTACTAGCTCCACTGATAATTATTTGCTCATAATAAAGGGAAAAATTGTGTGGGAATACAACCCATTAATTCAAGTTTAAAGTGTATGTGCTCACCTGTTTGACTGATTTGTAATTGCAGAAATAAATGATAATTTAATTAATATAAAAGTCTGCAGTTACATTCTATAAGCAGTTGGCTTAAAAGAAGTATTTTCTTTTAATACTTCTTGGTTCTCCAGCCAAGGCCTCAACTATTTTAGTAATCACAAAAGGTGACAGATTAGTTAGTTCATGTACATGTATTTGGTTCTCATCACTGAACTCAAGTGATGACAAATCTTGACCAATTTCCCTGACTTTGACTAGTTTCCTCATCCAAGATGCTGGGTGTTATTTCTAGACCTTCTGAGAAATGGTCTCACACTAGTGGTTAAGTTCTGATTTGTTTTTCCACAAAACCACTGAAATCTGATGTACTTTTTTATGTTTCTCTTGCCTGGACTACACAGGGAATTATACTTCAGCAAACAAGAAATTCAGGTTTGCAAAACAACACAATGATTCTTCATTCACAAAAAGCATGCAAATTATAGAAACCTAGAATCTTTAACACAGACCTTGAAGCTTGGCATGGCTAGCCAATAAATCAGACCAAGCTCTTCTGATCATCTAACTGAATGTTACCCAGAGTGGCAACCATCAGACCCTCCTCTTCTCAGCTACCAAAATCCTACCCTTGAAAGCAAACAGATTTCCACCACTCAGTTTCCCTCACAGTGAGTATTCATCATGTATATTCATCAATTCCAATTGATTGACACTGTACCAAGAGTATGGAGAAAACAAAAAGCAAAGCAGACAACCATAAATAAATGATGACTGAGAGTTAGGAGGAGCAAATGTCAGAATGAGATTGGAAATGTAAGAGGAAACTACGACTAAAAGACTGTAAAATAGAATATGGTCATCTAAATCTCTCAAATGATCAACCATAGCAGCTTTAAAGGATTATAATCATAAAAAACATAAACCTGCTGTGAATAATTGCAAAATGCCTATACTGTTATCATGAAAGATCTTCACATCCTACTTTCACTATAGTGAAACATCATAATTTATTCATCATCTCTCTCTGGACCTGTGATATGTCATGACCTGTGTGAATAATGTCTTTATATTTTTCTCTTAATTAACTTTTTCTCGGTTCACAAAGCCATACAAATTTTTTTTACCAGGTTATCTTTTTAACAGTAACATTTTTCTGGAGAATCAGTCATTGTTTTACTTGTGAACCTGTAGTGAACAATTTCAAGTAGCCCTTATGCTTTCTAAAATAAGATTTGTACCTCAGAATTATGAATGATTACAGAAATATAATTGTTGCTTGATCTAAACACAGGTCTAATATTGTTTTGTTAGAAAGACTAATCAAGATTCAGTTGGCTAATAAATTTTTCCATCTGATGTTAGTTCTGGTTTCAAGGAAAGATTAGTTACATCCTAGGCCTACATAAGAGTTTAATATTGTGTTTTTTCCTGAGTTTATTGTTGTGTAAACTGTCATTTGCCAAATCACTCAGCAAATAATGCCTGAACAGCATTATGTAAGCTGTATGAGTCAGCAACTGACAGTTAATACCATGATAAACTCAGAAGAAAAAAAACGATCTTAAACTCTGAATTGCAATTATATAAACTGTAATTTGTTTTTGTTGGATTTTTAAAAAAATATTGTTTAAATATTTCCTATAACAGGGGAATCTCTATCTGCAACATAACAACAACATCAACCAAAAACATTATACCAAAGTAGGTGATCTAAGGCTCTGAACATTCCACAGCATGGTCTTCATCTTTTATCTAAATTGGCATATGTGATTGAAGTAGAAGTTCAATATTGTGACCTAAAAAATGTCTCTTGGATTCGATGCTATCATGAGTCAGCTGTGACTTGGCTGATTGGTCAATGACAGAGACATTAGTAAACATTTTTCGCATCATTACATCTTTTTTCATGTTTATTTACAGTTTAGGCTACTTTACAAATGAAATCAAGACTATCAGTAAATGGTTGTAGTGATGGGAGTCCAATAGTCAAAATGTGCAAGACATCTAAACTAACAGTTACAATCAAAGAAAGAACTTTATATTCAGAAAAACAGCAAATATGTGTTATATGAATCTGTCATTCAATTAATTCATTTTATTAATATAATATTATAGGGCTAAAATTTAGTTATTTCAGGTGCTATGGTATATGTATAAGTTTTAAAAGAGAAGATATATTTGTGTATAAATTTCTAAATTCTCACCAAAAACCAATAATGATAGGTTTTTAACAAATATTTTAGCCATACCAATCAGTGTTCACCAAAAAAACACATAAATGTTGTGATAATAATGTTACTGCAAGATGCGCACTCTCAATAACAGAGTAGCATTAAAACGGGTAACATGACGGTCAATTCTTGCCACGTTTAGCTGAATTTTTAAAAATCATTTACTACTGACAAGAACTTGCTCCTTGACAATATAATACATAAATGTAGAGCCTTTAACAATATTTTTCGGCATGTTAAATGTGAATTCAGCAACATGAACGGTTACAAGGGGACCGTTAATTAAAACGGTGTTGGTGATGAAGTTTACGTGTGGGTCATTACCAATTGTTGCCACATGTTGAAAAATAATGATCTATTCACACATAATTATTAAATTATATTTTCTCATTCATGAAATGAAAATATAGTTATTTCTGACTATTATTTCTTAATCTGTGTTGCTTTGTAATTTAAATTAATGTTCTTTACCTCTTATGAATTATGATATAATTTTACTTATTCACCGGTGGTAAAAAAATTGGGATATTTTTTTCATCGTGTGACATGTAAAAGTTACAAAAATGTATAACTCTCTGCAGTTTTAATAAATATCTCGAAATAATGTAGTTTCATTAGACTATGATCTTTAATTTCATGTACAGTCCTACCCATTCATGTTGACATCCTCGAGCCCGAGGAAATATTGTCAACATAGGCGGATGTTGAAATAAGTCTTTGGAGGGGGGGGGGCCCTGAAAAAAGATAAAAGTTAAAATTCGTCAGCAAAGGGTGACCTGTCGTCAGTGAATAGCATTTGATACTGACAAATTACATTTTGGTTACCTTTCTGTAGTAAAATCCAAATGAAAATATTGCAATGATCACATCCTGATACAAAAAACATTACGATATTCAACGTCGGCATTAGCACATGGTTGGTTAGTTGTTATTTATATGCTTCATGTACATGTACTTAAATTGGCCTCGATTTTGGTCAGTCTGTTCCCTATCTTATTGAGGCTACCAAGGGGATGGGCCTATTCACAGGGACGTGAAAAAATGTCAACAGTACATGTATTCTCCACAAATACTTTTGTATCCAACGTTATAACAAACATTAAAGCGACTGCACCAACCATTTGTTACAGTGAAGTTCACCACACTAAGTTTTTTCGCAAATGCTTCATTGAACCATTTTGATGCTTCCTCCACGTCTTCAAATGTAGCAGTCTTGCTTCTTCCTTTGGGGAGCGCAGTTACTTTCAACGTAGTCTTTCTTTATAGACTCAGCAGCTTTCATCCTTCCTGAACGGTTGTTATTTTTAAGTGATAAATTTCACAGACCTCTTTGTGAGATGTTCATCCCTTAACTTCCTTAACAACCAGATATTTAGTTTCCCGAGACTGTAAATTTAATTTGCGTTTTACCCTGCTGTTGGTAGCCATCGTAAATGTAAATAAACTTAAAAACAAAACTTTCACAGCAAAAAAGAACTTGTTTTAAACACTTTCAAAGGTCTTGGAAATGCGCAATCCATATTTTCACGCAATTTTTATATATGGGATTCAGAAAATCACATATACAGGACTCCTCTGTACACATCAATTTCCTGGACGGCAAATTTAAGGGCTTGCTATTCCTGCTTTGACCATCTGTTGATTGGGAAATTGTGTTCATCAATTGATCCTTTTAGCTGTGCTGATATTTACAATCAGAAAATTCAGTGGCTGAAAGACCCACAGATGTACATGTTGTCACTGTAAGAGTACATCTGAAGAACATGACCTACAAGCTAGGCGGCAAGATCAAAGACTAAACTAGCTGCAGAGTGGTGAGAAAATGTGCTGCTATGTTGTCTTTTTTAATCCGACTGCAACATCAAAAGCCTGGTGGCAAGATCAACTAATTGTTGAACAAAGCATGGGTCGGAACTGGCAGCTGGTCGACATGAACGATTAGGTGGTGAAATTTAAGCCTGGCGGCAAGATCAAAATATTGTTGAAACAAGGTATGGGTTGGAACTGGCAGCTGGTCGACATGAACGATTAGGCAGGAAAATTGTAGTCTGGCGGCAAGATCAAGTAATTGTTGAACAAAGTATTGGTCTTAAGTGGTAGCTTGTCGACATGAACGTTTTGAAAACAAAGGATTTGTTCAAGCTGGGACCAAGCGCTTCTGTCGACATATACGTTTTTCTTTTATCTCAACGTCGACATAAGCATGACAATTTGATAGTAATAGTAGACCAAGGGACCAGGACTTTGCTATTTTGTCGACATAGGCGGCTTGTCAAGATAAGCAGTGTCAATATAAATGGGTAGGACTGTATAATTACACATATAGGATGCGGTGTTTTTTTCAGCTGAGAGTCTATTATTTCACGGTGAACTGCGAGAGCTTATTTTCGCTCAGACTTGTCAGCTTGAATCAATCTTCTTTTTTACTAAAAAGGAACCAAAACTTTGAGTGCAGTTACGAAATATTAATAGTATTGCGACAGTTGCGGCGAGAATTGGTCTCTGACCAGTACAGTATGTTCTTTTAATTTTGTTCTTAATATTTAATTCTTACTTTTTATCCTGTCTAAAATGGACAAAATGTCAAACTGCTGCGATTCTTTTAACAATTTCGCAAACCATAAACTGCATGACTAGAAGTCAATTAAATTTAAGCACTGGCAATATTAATGTCACTTTTAGGAGTGGTCACGATATTAAGCAATTGTTTCTCGAAATTAGGTTACTAAAGTGTTGTAATTTTTCTGAAGGGGCGTAACATTCGCAAATATAATTCCCTTTTAAAAGTATAACAATATTCATGACTGATATGGCAAGATATCAGTTATTAATACCAGCTATATTTTGCTGTATTGGCGTATATTATTCGTTCATAAATGACATACCTTTGCATACTCAGCAGTTAATTTTTGGTACTTTCCTTGTATATCAGTCATTTTTATCGCTGCAAGTAAGAGCAGACAACCAGCATCCGGTAACATAAAACAACAAATATCCGGTTCATCTAAAGTTTGCCTTGCAAGTGATTAGTGCCGTTTAACTCTTACTAATCTGCATCGAAATATCATATATCACTTTCATCCATATACCATTTCCAGAAATGCCAGACAAAAATTAGAGGAGATCTACGTATGGGTCTAGCGTGCAATTGTATAGGTTACGCGCTTAGTGAATTCATTTTGAATTTTAAATATCCCAAAACTGACATTAACTTTCGTAACATCTTCAGTTATTATGGTGCACTGTTCACTAATATATTACTTAAAAATTATAAGGATTACAAAAGCAAAAGTCATTCGTAAGAAACATTATATATACGGAAATTTCTTACAGTCTACACACACACACACACACACACACACACACACATACATACATACATACATACATGGCGCTGAACATTAAGAGGTTAGTGTTAGGACTGGTCGGGCTGGTGTCAGGATAATGTGACTGGGTGGGGACATCAAGCTACATGTCTGCGGCATGTTTGTCCAGTGCTAGACATCACTATTAACTGTCACACAGCAGACGTATGATGTTTGTTTAGCCCAAAACGTCAGAAGTGATCCTTTTTTGTAGCGGCAAATGTTTTTTATTCTTGCAACCAGTGATCAAGTTTAACTTGCAAATCTGCATCATTTTTTTTTTCATTCCATTCCACTTTAGTACCACTTCTTTTTGGCAAATCGTTCTGCTCTTTGTAGGATATGCCAGCACGTACTCCTCAAAACGAGTTTGGAACATTTTACTTTTATCCATCGTAGCGGTCAATTCTTGACCAAATCTTTTTTAAAGATTATTATTGGTGTAATATAAACTTTAATTTATTATGCTTGTTATATATATATATATATATATATATATATATATATATATATATATATATATATATATATATATATATATATATATATATAGTTTAATTATTATATTTCTTAAATGTAGGATCTTTTATAATAGAAACCTTAAAAAATATCCTTTATCAATTATTTACTTTTCTATCAAACTAATAAACTATATACTTTTCTATCAAGCTTTTCAAATTTAATTGTATAGCACAAAAAAGTTTAAAATTAAATTAGTTTGGCGAGAATAGATCATTTCAACCTCGCTTTGTCGACACCAGCGGACTGGAAATGGAAGAATGCTATTTGGAGAAAGTCAATATTGGGGCTAGTAGGGATGTTGGTAGTTCGAAGACGAGTCCATCTTAATTTGAGCTCATGTACGACACGCGTGAAGCTTCTTAGAAACGTCATTAAATAAATTGTAAGCAATAAAAAAATTAAGTGGAACTTTTATTTTTGATGTAACGTCACATTTCTTAAACACCCCTCCCTCCCCCTCGTCACACATCGTCACAAATGTGTGACCCCCTCTCCCTCCCCATAGGTGCGTGACGTCATTTATGGACGGCCCCTAAAGCACGCTTTACTTGAGAGTGTTGTTTAAACGAGCATCAGGATACAAGATCTCTATATGTTCAAGATTATGGTAGTAGGTACGTGTTTCCTTGCCATTTTTAAGATTAGGTAATTGACATATTGGTTGTTACCTGTTTTCCAATATAACAACCAATAATGAAGCGTAAAATCTGACTTGTCTAAGATTCACGGTAATAAAAACTGTTTAAAACCTTGAATTGGATATGTCTGTTAAATAGTGGGTAACTTTAATTGAGCACACACAAAAATGTAGGATAGTTAAATATACGATAGTCAAATTGGGTCTAATATGTTAGTGTCGAACTTAAAATATCCATTAACCATTTTATGTGTTAAAATATATAAATAAATAAAACCCTAAATATCAATACCGCGGAGTGCTGTTGTTTATTTAACAATATGGATATTCATAACTTTGTACAAACATTATACAGTAATAATCCAGACATAAAATGAGTTTCCCATTCAAACTAGTTTTAAATTTATCAAGATTCTTAAACCTAATGCAGAGCTATTTGTGTTTATTGCAAAGTTTCATTCAGTGTTAATAGTCTCTATTTCTGTCTGTTGCGGTTTTAACTGTATATTCATTTATATTGCTTAATGCAATACCGTTTTTTTAATTAAGTTTTTTGCCTACCTTTCTCTGTAGTATTCAACAGATTCTTTCTTCTTTCGATTCATCTTTTTCTAATAAAAAAAATTTCAGTAATATCATGTTTCACACAGATGATTAACCATTTATATACTCGCTTAAACTGTTTCAAAATGTTCAGTCTCGTCAATTTCATCTAAAATTCAGCCGATGTAACTTGTTGCACATTTTGATCCAGTAACTCAAATCTTCAACAACGAAATAGTTAATTAATTGTATAGCCTTCATATTACGTTTATCATTTTCCTGTTGACGTCCATTTTGGGGCGTTATTTGTTAACTCATTCTTTTCTGCAACTTTGACCTGTTTTTAATATTAACTATCATCTTGTTGATCTAGTCAGTAATTATATTCTTAGAAGTTGCTAGTGACATTTTTTAATTTGTTGATAAGTTCGTAAGTCGATTTAGTGTTTCAATAGCATTAGAGAATATGCTGAATTATTGCTTTAACAAGTATTATGCACCAGACTCACAGTAGGAGTCAGATAGGGATGCATTTTCTCACCCACGCTCTTCAACATCTCCCTGGACATGATCGTGCCCGATGCTTTGGAAGACCATGAGGGCAGTGTCAGTATTGGAGGCAGAAGAATCGTCATCCTGCGCTTCACCGATGATATTGATAGCCTAGTAGGAGTTGAAGAAGCACTGGAATCCTTCGTAAACATTCTTCCCCAAAAAAAATCAAAAACTTAAAAACGTCACTAAGGTATGGGATTGAGATTAGCACTGAGAAGATCAAGCTAATGACAAACAACCGTAGTGACAACCAAACAGAAATAATAACTTCTGGTGAAGGTTTAAAGCCTTCAAACAAAATGAAGCAGTTCAAACTTGAACACTGTTCCTTCGTGATCTAGATAATGTGAGCAACGAACTTGAATGTACTGATAATTAAGCAATTTTAGTTTCGACCCGTGCTTCCATACATATTTTTCACTCAAATACATCTGTAGCGATTTCCCTCTGGTCCATAGTAATGCTTTCGATGTTAAACTGCTAACGTATCCTTTTTAGGTCAATAACCACCGTTTCGGCGGATGTACAATGTACCGCGCTATTGGTTAGTTGGAATTACATACTAAGGGAGGCAACACATGAAATCCAATAGATGTCTCTTGGACAAAGCACCGATATAGCTGTTCGATCCGCCAAGGTGTATATAGGATTATCGAAACCTTCAATAGCGAAGAAGATGCATTACTCTTGGGCCCAAGACTAAGTGTATGTGCTCCCTCGTCATGACCATATTTCCTGTATGCATGTGAGATGCGGAGTCTGATAGCAGTATTAGAAAGAATAATAAGTTATTTAAAGATGAGATGTTATCGAAGGATCCTGAAAATCCCATTCTTATACCACGTCTCTAAGGTGGAGGTGCGCATTAAAATCCATATTGCAGTTGTACCATATGAAAATCCGCTCACCACTATAAAGAAACACAGACTTAAATGGTATGGTCACGTCTCACGCTCGTTTGGCCTGTCCAAGACAATCCTACAGGACACGGTGTGAGGAAAGGGAAAACAAGAAAAGATGGTGAGATAACATCACAGAATGTACAGGCATCGACTTTGCAAGTTCCTAAATAGCAGTTGACATTGACAAATGGAAGCAAGATTGTAGCCAAGTCATCAGACGCGTCCCTTCAAATAGCTAGAGTACTGGAGTAATTAAAATGGGGGTAAATATTGTTTTCTGTTGTTTATCCATCTATTCTGAATGTCTAAGCTTTGCTAGCTCTTGCATTATCACTCTGTTTATTTACTGTCACCTTGTTTGTTCATGTTTTGTTATCTTTAAAATTATTCTCTCCAATGTTTTCTTAGTTAAATACCAAAACATTTTTTAACAAAACGACTAGTTACTGTATCTGAACCAAAGTAAATCTTAATTTTTTATGTTATTAATTTTTATGGAAGTAAATGTATATTTATAAATTGTTTTGATTTTAAATATAAAAAAAACAGAAGAAAAAAAAAACAAAGAAAACAACAACAAAAGAACAACACACAACACAAATTATAAACAAAAGAAAAAAATCGTAAGATAAATATTGTGTTGAGTGACTTTTGATGCCGAGCAGTTTACCGTCGTAGCTGTTAATATGCATTGTACCATTTTTTCATATTTATGAATTGTAATGATCACGCTGTGTTTTAAAACACTGAGCATAAAGTAGTTCTTCTTGGTCACTGTTTGCCATAATTCAATCTCTGACATATTCATAAAAAATTAAAGGTTTTGAGACCACTGGTCATCCCAACATATCTCATTTTATTTATGTAGTTTTTGTAGTAAATTATATTTTTTCTTAGATAATAATATTATAATACCCATAGACAAGATCTGTCCTTTGCCTTTTATGTTGTCAACTGCATTGCTAAAATAGATTTATTTTCAAGAAGACTGTCGAGTAGTGTGCTTGCAGAGTTACCATAGGTGAGGCTTTTCCTTGATAGCCTGATAATTTCCATGCATTGTGCTGAAAACTGCGGATGCATAAACACAGGCTCGTTGAGGGGTGACAGTGGCACAATACAAACTTACTATTTCCAAGCAAAACGGTTGTATAGGAATGTTACTCCGTATTAAACTCTGAATCAATTTATGTAACTTTAACAAAAAAAAACTGATTTAATTGTTCTGTTTGTACATGTCGCACTCGCTGATGATTAACAAAATTCCTTCATAATCAAATAATAATCCGATTATCGTGTCGTTGATAATGTATAACTTACTAATATCACTTGTTTTTAATTTTGTGGTTGATTAGTGTTTCCTTGTATTCTTTTTGCAGAAACTATTTTCATGTTTTACTAAATACACTTTAAACCAAGAAACGACTGCACCATAAATTATGCCTAAATTATTACCTAATTTAGCGTGTGCTGTGTCCTATTAACTAAATGTGATTCACATAACCCACCTTCCTTCCGGTTTATTATCACACCGTTATAGTGCCAGAGCTCTTCAACAGATTAATATTTATCTCGTAATTTATTTTTGTTTGTTTATTACTGAGTTACAAAGATAGTGACGATGGAGCACTTGGTGTCTTTTAATTCGTTTAGATGCCGTCAACTTTTGTGACAACGATATTCCCTAAAACATACAATTCGCATAATAAAGAACAATCGGCACAGAACAGACCAAAACAATAAGGTGTTATGTTATGAGAATAATATCACGGCTATAGTTTTATAATAGAAAAAATAACATGCTAGGACATTTTGAGGACAGATTATGTAATGACACCGGAGATTACCGGATAAGGTGACTATCCTTGAGTGTACACATTTTTAAAAGAAATTACATAGTATATTATTATTGAAAAATATCATGCTCAGCAAAATAGCATGTATCATACAATATTGTATTAGTTAATATAGTAACAAATTTGGGAAGAATGTTATAATTATTAGTATTATATTATCCTACTAACCAATAATAATAGAGACACAAAATCCAATCATTCGGGATCTGATTTTTTTTATCGATAAGCTCCTTTTCTAGTTCTAACTAAAGCATGTAAATGGGAATACTTTTCAACGATTTTGAAATGTTTCTTAAAATTTCGTTTTGCAGATTTTCAATAGAGTGTGATGTTTTCAAATCCCTAACCCTTCTCACATTTGCAGGTTCTGGGGATGACTGAAGTACAGGTATATAATTTTCATTAAAATAGATGTAAAGCCTTCTAGCTTACAAATTACCTGTATAAACTGCTTATTACAGTAACACTGCCTGAAGCCATACAATCAAATGTTGGTAATTATTATGTATAAAGCCAATTAGTAATTAATATTTGTTTCATATATGCCACTCTCTGGCGAGTCCGACACGCCATGTAGTCTGATAATTCAGTAGTGTTCACAATAGCGTAGTAAAAGCGCCCTTGGCATTTCTTTCATATAAATGTTTTTAAAAAATTAAATAAATATTAAATAAACACAATTTAATTTATGGATTTCAACATTATTGCCAAGAAAAGTTATTAAGAAATGGTGTGATAAATAATCTACCTAAGTTAGCATCAGAACTGAAAATTATATCAGAACTCCCAGTGAAAAAGAAACGAACATACTTTTCAGTCTCGAAAAGAAGAAATTAATTACAGCGAAGATGTTAGTCCAGAAGAAAAGGGTCACAGTAAAGACAGCCCATTGTGTGCAGTCATTTGCTTAAAGAAACGATATGCTATTCATTGAGCAGCAAGTTTGTCATGTAAAAATCCATGTAATATTAGGTTAGTTGTTCAAAAACTTTTTGGGCTGCGACGGTAAACAAAATAGTTTTCATTAGTCTCGTCACTCAGTTTCCGTATTTTATAAGCTTACCACCCTAAAATAAATCCTGGCGACCATCCAAAACATCCATCTGAAGGGTTGTACACCATTGTCTTTGGTAGTCAGTTGTTGAGCTGGTTAAAAGTAATTGGAATAAACAGTGTTACAATTTCTTCGAAGCATTATTGGGTGTGGATCAGTCTATACTTTTTTTTTCTTCTTCTTCTTTTTCTTTTTTTTTTTTTTTTTTTTTGTTCGAAGGCATCTTGTCAACAACTGTAAGAGTGATTGTTACTACTATGGAGTAAAACTTTTGATGATTATGTTTTTCCCCGTCTCAATCGCAAATAGAGTTAATAGTATGTTTTACTTCATTCTACATTTGTGTGTCGGCATAACCTATTATATTTATCGTTCGAAAGGAGCTGTGAAAAATGTCGCCTAAAGCAAGGGCATCCTTTCCAAATTGCATACCCCATTTTTGTCACATGTAAAGTTAGAGCATTTTACGGTTTGGGTTTGTCAAAATAGTTTTACGTTGATTTTTAGTGGTGTTGATCTTTGCTTCGAAAATGTATGTTTTGTGTATGTTTTAACATTCCATTAGCTCTAGAAATAGACGGAACACTTTACATCACCGCATATCAAATAATATATTGCAGTGTTCAAACTTACATCGTTGCTCTCACGTAGTGTGCCGTGTACCAAATGAGGTTTATATTTGTCTTGTTCACTTTTGTACCTTAGCAAGTTCAAATTGCACGTGGATCGTTTGGATTATGGTGCAGTAATCTCTATGAGAAAGTACGAACTACGATGATAGGGAGATCTTTAGAGGTAGTTTGTTGTGCAGAATGAGGTACGAAGCAGAATATACATCTTTTGCAATGATCCAAAGGAAAACAGTAGAATATAGCAAATGCAGAAAAGTAATCCTTCATACAATATAGTATTTTATGGTATTAATGTGTTATGATATTGTCATAAACCGGTGACAGAAAGAAGAAAAACCAACACGTTTTGTAAAACGTAACATATTACATGTACATGTTTTTAATAATCAATGTTAAAAAGTTTAAAGTCCTAAAGAATCTAATTGGTCCGAACGAATTTCAGATCATCGAATGCACTGGTCTGCCAACATACTTGATGTAACAGACTGGCCCTGTCCAGGACTCCTTTGAATAATTCACATTAGGTCCCAGAATAATATTTAATCCAGCCTGACCAGTCCTAACACTAACCTCTTAATGTTCAGCGCCTAGCGAGGCAGCTGTTAGTACCATTGTTATACGTCTTTGATATGACTCGGCAGTGGTTAGAACCCATAACCTTCCGCATCCAAAGCGGATGCTTTAACCTCTAGGCCCCCAAGAACATAATAAATAAGAACGACTAGAACGTTCAGTTCCATGTAGATATATAGAAGCACAAAGCATGAAAACTCATTTGGCTATTTCTCGCAACGTGACACTTTGAAAATATCCCATATCGCAAAGAACCCACTGACCCAACCCATCCAATGCGAAATAATTCTTCTAAGAATCAACTTGATCGCATCAAACAATGAGATATTATCCGAAAATTGTCAACAGGCTATATTATTATTATTATTATTATTATTATTATTATTATTATTATTATTATTGTTATTGTTATTATTATTATTATTATTATTATTATTATTATTATTAATGATCATTAACAGCTACGTCAACAACTATTTATAGATCTCACGCAATCTAAACTCTTAAAATGGAATTTTATACCCATGAACAAAAATAACTATCTAATATTTTTTTTAAATAATACAACCACGTACCACGAGTTATAAAAAGCATAAATATACATAACAAATATATAACAAATTAAATGAAATCAAACGACACTATTGCTTGTCTATGCCAGTCAGAGAAGTGATTTATACTAATCATTGTGCTTAAATTGTATAAATATTACGAAAAGACTGGGTAAAAGCCAAGAATGTGAATCATTGTTTGAACAAAAACAACTTTGTTTCTTGAACTTTAATGGCATTACAGGCCATA
This sequence comes from Unio delphinus, assembly GCA_029339505.1. NCBI lineage: Eukaryota > Metazoa > Mollusca > Bivalvia > Unionida > Unionidae > Unio > Unio delphinus. The sequence continues at coordinate 8,614,592 of JAQISU010000054.1, forward strand.
CCAGCCGCTAAACGCCTTTTCTAATAACAAAACAAAGTGTCCAAACAGGGCTGACATGTATCGAACTCGCGACCAAACGCTTAAAAGCATATCATTCGACCAATTCAGCTGCCAAAAGGTCATTACTTGATATACAAAATAATGTGTTCTAAAGCACTATTCAAATTAAAAGCAGAGGGCGAACAGACCACGTTTTAGACAGGTCCGTTGGCGAAAATAAATCTTCATACGAAAATGAAAAATACAAGGCCAATAACGCCAAACAGAAGCTTCTTTATCGGACGAACTTTCTTTAATTGGGTTTAATTTTTACGCTTATGTTTTGTGTGTGTGGGTTTATTTACCCACCAAGACAACTCATTGTTGGTTGTCATTCTCTCTACTGCTGTCTCTTAAACCAAAATGTTATAAAGACCTGTACGATATCGCGACCTAGGATCATGTAAATTTGTTGTGATAAATCCGTGTGTGATAGCTTGCGTACGTGTAAAGAAGTTTTTGAACTTAATCATGTCCATATCCCCTTACCAACAGGTCTGATGAATATTTCGCAAAATATGTCTATCAACTCCATTAAACACAACTAAAATAGTCCAGTTATTTCTGATCACTTTAGGTATTTGTGTATATCTCTGAGTAACATAAAATTTATCACGTCTGTTTTCCTGTCTACCTCGAGAAGATATCCGAGCCTGATTAAATTGTTGTCTAACATCACATCATCGTATACTACGAATTAATAAATCCGTCAAGGTCATCCACAAATGGGGCTTTATCAATATCGATGATAAAATCAATATCATTGCCGTTGTAGTCTAACAATTTTGCGTATTCATTAAAATATATAAGCACATTGTAGCATCTTTGGTCATCTACAGATGGTGCCACTGGATATAATTTATCCCACTCTCATTATCTGATTAAGCAACTATTGAGTCTTACCAGACCCAGATGGACCTATGCTAATTGCTCTGATAGAATTTTGTAACGCTGGATGATGTTTGACCAGCTCTTGCTTTCGTGTCGCTGAAAAATCAATGACATCCATGTTGTAAAAATATAATATTTAATAATGATTTATATTGTCTTCGATGCAGAGCATCTACTCCCACAAGTGGAATAACAACAATAATAACACAAAATAAATGGCGTGCACTAACAGGAAAATGTGTGAAATGTGGTAAAATACGGTATATGATTTATCTTCCTGGTCAAGGAAACAGGTGGTGATATCGTTGCTTCATTAGGAATATTGCCAAGAGCTCCATGGTCTACATATCCAGGAGAAAAACATCTTCCTGGATATAATTATTATGGTCCTGGAACCCGACTTGATACCCGACTTGACGAGAAAGATCAACCAAGACACCTGGAGAATATCCAGTAAATGTGATTGATCAAGCGTGCCACGTTTATGATGAAGCTTATAAAAAAAAAAAACAAGATTTACAACAACGGCATAGTGCAGATGTAAAGTTGATTCACTCGTTAACTTAGTTCTGTTTGATAAATTTACATTACTTATAACTGTGTTTCTCTCTGTTGTATCCGTAATACTAGCAACGAATTTAGCATAATCTATAATTAATCTTGTACAATGTCGTTTATGATCATATATGATCTTCCTTGAGTAAATTTGCCAATTATTTTTCTGCCAAAATATTTAGCGACTTTATTCTCAAAATCGGTCATATCAGAATTTGTATGATATGAATATTTTTTTGTTTTGGTAACCAAACATATTTCTGCAGACGATATGATATAACTGCTTCACTTACAATCAACAATATAAATATTTTTACATCAAGCATATATCGTAACGAAACTATTGGAGCCCAATCGCGATCGCTAAAATGTTTTCGAAACCAAACAGTCACACTCGGATTTAAGTTCTTTTGGCGTAAATTCGTATAACTCGATACAAGGGAATCCAATCAGGTCAAAATCTGGTACGGGTCCGTTTATCGCAACTCTGATCATCTCGTGTGTTAAATGTCAAAATCTTTTAAAATATGCAGAACATAAGGCCTCTTCGTTAGTCGTGACATGATGGTATGTGCCTTTCCAAGCATTCTGTCCAACTCCTTATCAAGCGAGAGAATGTTGACGATGGTTGACCTAGGTAGGTAAAGTTGTTGACTGCTTCCAGGCTGACACCGTCGATTTTGATGAAAGGGACAATGATACTATTTTGCACGCTGACCTTTGTCTTTTTCGGGCTGATGGTGAGCCAAAACTACATTCATGCATCAGCAAAACGGTCCCCCAGTCTCTGGAGGGCTTCTTCGGTGTGCGTCACAAGATTCGCATCATCTGCAAAAAGCATTTCAATGATGAGCACAGCCATCACTTTGGTCTTCGAGCGCAGTCGTGCCAGATTGAACAGTCCCCCGTTGGACCTGGTATGTAGATATATGCCATCAGTGGACGACTCAAAGGCGTAGAACAGAAGCAGGGAGAATAAGATCCCGAAAAGGGTTGGCGCCAGCACACGTCCCTGCTTCACCCCACTGTTAATTGGGAAGGAGGTTGATGAAGATCCATCATACAGGACTGTTCCCTTCATATCTGCATGGAAAGAGATATCATGCTGCGGATTATTTTTGGAGTGGTGGGTTGGTTGAGGCAACCGGTCTTACTGAGAAGTTCAAAAAGGCCCATCCTGCTGACTAACTAAGTCAGAGGCCTTGGTGAGGTTGATGAACATCATGTAGAGTGGTTGACCTTCCTCTCTGCTCTTCTCTTGGAGTTGTCGTAGGGAGAAGATCATGTCTGTCGTCGACCTGCCTGCTCTGAAGCCGCACTGGGATTCTGGGAACACATAGTCCGCCAGCAACTTCAGCCTGTTGAGTATGATGCAGGCGTACACTTTACCAACGATGCTCAGGAGTGATATCCCTCTGTAATTATTACAGTCACTGTGGTCGTTTTTATTTTTTGTAAAGGGTCACAATTGTGGCGTTGCGCATGTCTTGGGGACTGCACCTTACTCCCAGGAGAGGCAAAGTAGCTTGTGCGGTGGTTGAAGCAATGTTGGTTTTCCACGCTTGACAGCTTCGGGCGGGATGCTGTCACCACCTGGTGCTTAGTCGTTTGGGAGGGTGTCAATTGCTTTGCTGAGCTCCTCTAAGGTTGGAACTTTGTCGAGCACCTCCATGGTGGGTAGATTCTTTGTGCTACTGAGGGCTGTAGGGCCTAGAGCCATCTTTAAGCCGCTGTACATATGTTGGATGTTTCACGACTTGGCACTGCGCTGGATTCCTTCGTACAGTTGTTGCCAGTTCTCGTTCGCGCACTGTCTAGCGCATCGCTGGGTGTTGCTTCTAGTAATTTTAAGAGTAGTAAGCGTCCGTTTATTGGGGCATTTTTTGTAGGCTATAAAGGTTTTTCGCTTCTTCTCGATTAGTGTTTCCATCTTTGATAGGTGTGCGTTGAGCCAGTCCTGACTGGGGCTTTTCTTCTTGCCAAACGTGGACATGGCTGTTCTGTAGATGACACCCTTCATGGCGTTCCGCTTGGCTGTGGCATCGTGCTCTGGCAGGTCCTGGAAAGTCTTGTCCAGGGCTGACACATACTCCTGCACATTGGAGGGGACTGGCATCTGTGCAGTGTTTATGCGAGGTTTCCTTATGGTTTTCAGCGGTGTAGTGTGTGTGGCTGTAGTCGCACACTGCTTATCATGAGGGCATGGTAGGAGTCGCAGTCTACAATGTGGTAGGTTCTGGTGGAGAGGACGCTGTTAAGGGCAGAGCGGTTGGTGATGACTAAGTCGACTTTGTGCCATCGATGGAACCTATGGTGTTTCTATGACGCTCTGTGTTGTAGCTTACGCTTGAAGAAGGGGTTTGTGATGCACAGACCATTGTAGGTGCACAGCTGCAGCAGTCTCTGATCGTTTTCGTTGGTCTTTCCTGTACCATGATATCCGAGGCAGGTAGGCTATGACTCGTTATCCTCACCTAGTCTGGCACTAAAGTCGCCGAGGAGGAATAGTGGTTCGTGTTGGGGCATCCCTTGACCTGTTCGTGCAGCTGCCAATAGAACTGATCTTTTGTGTCTTCTGAAGACGCGAGGGTGGGGAAGTAGAGACTGAAGATGTTGACAGAACCTGGAGCAGTGGTGAGGAGGATAGACAAGAGACGCTCAGTGCCTCCTGTGGGAGGTTCAACCAAGGCCAGAAGTGTTTTTTTGATGACGAAGCCCACTCCGTGCTGATGCAGCTCATCAGGTTCTAGACCCTTCCAGAAGAAGGTGTAGTTTTCCTCTCTATGGGAAGTACTAGGTTTCGGGAAGGACAACTATGCTGATATTTAGTCTGGTGAGTTCTATATCGATGATGGCTGTCTTCCTAGTGTTGTCCACTTCCATGAGGTCGTCAGAGATGCCTGTGCATATCGTGCGCACATTTCAGCTTGCGAATCGAAGAGCTGGAGTCTTCTTTATTGGTTTCTTATTTATTTTATCTAGTTAGGATTTTCCGTCTGCTTGTCATGATGAGCAACACACTGAGCTTCAAACACCAACTGGATCAGGCAGACGATGACGGGTCAACACCTTATTGACCAGGGTCTGCTAGGCTTGAAGAGGGCGGTAGTTGACCAGGGGGACATGATGATCCCTCACACCGTCAAAGCTGACCCGTGGTGCCCCTTCCCGCCCGCGAATCAGGTGGGACTTATAACCCGTAAACTGTCAGCTTCCGTGTTGTTTCCTCACTCAGTAGCGAGACCAGAGTGACCTCTCCATGGCGCAAGCCTGGGCGTGTAATATGGAGATCCTGTGCTGCCCAGATTTCAGGATGCCACTCTCGTCCTCAGAGGCGTAGCTATGATATTTTGCGCCCGGGGACGAACTATAAAATTGGCGCCCCAGCCCCCTCCCCGTTTAATCACATTTTTCTATTACATTGAATAAGGAAAACAATTTAAATTTTAATAAAACATTGGCTGCAGTGGTTGGCAGGCATCATCATCACTGTGGATGGCAGACGTATCAGATGACACGTCTGCCGAGCCTCAGCAGCGATCTTGTGACCGATTTGTTACCCTTGTTTACTTATTATAATGTAACGTTGTAAGCCTCATTTTGGCGCCCCTGTACCTTGGCGCCCGGGGACATATGTACCCCCCTGGCCCCCCCCCCCAGCTACGCCTCTGCTCGTCCTTGCTGGTGGCGTCCAAAGTAATCATGAACATGATATTTGGCATCAGTTTGGATGCAGGAGTTGCCGGAAGGAAGTCATGGTCGACACGCACACACCTTGGGGGCTCCACTCCGGATTTTCTGCCTAGGTTTCTCCCGTAACCTTTCCTTCTCCCCGATGATATCCAGAAAGCAACGGAGCCATCATCCAATGGATGAGACTTTGTGGGTTTTGAATCAGTTTCATTCTCCTAGACAAATTGCCTTGACAACGTTAACGAGCTTAATCTGCCCGGGTTTGGAGTCAGAGTTTCCTTTCTCTTAGCCTGGCTGCCTGCCAAGGCTAACGAGCCCAGTTTGCCCACCCAGTTAAACCGCCGAGCAATCGGTCGCGTCACACAGCAGGCTCTGTGAAAATAAGGGCCCCCGCGTGAAGGTGTTGCTGTGGACACAATAGTGTAGGAGAGTCCATATGCAAGTAACCTCCTGTCCATCAGAGAGAGACAGTGGTCCTTCGGAATTCATTACATCTGGATGGGAGAGGATATATGAGAGACGCTTCACTTCCCTTTGGCATGCGGGACGTCCGGACCAGACCTTGCGCCCCCTCCCCCAGAAAGGTATACAGGTTTGTTTACAGTAGGATTATTCATTCTTGCCTTAACAGCCGAAGAAGAACATTCTTACTGTTGTGTTCAGCTTTTAATTTGGATGCAATAAATTATTTAAATTATTGTTCATTGGAATTTCAAACGTCTTTACTGTTTTTTTTTTTTTAACGAAAACAAACATAAATTTGGAGTTATAATGAGTTCAGGTAAGGTAAATATTATTTTATTATTATGATACATTCATCAAAAGACCGTTAACACATCACCACAGTCCAAGCCATTGACATGTTAGCACGTTAGAAACTACAGGCACATAAACACAGTCATTATTGGAATTCATTTGGAATACCACTGGAATAGAATTAGAACTTTGTATGTTTAGACTTGTGATAGGAAGTTTATGATTCTTTGGAATTTAATTCACAATAATATAAGCGGATTATTCCGGAGTGGAAGAAGCACAACAGAACAAATATTCGATCTCAGGGTTCTGTGTGAAAAGTACTTGCAACATCAACAAGACATCTATCACGTGTTTATAGATTTCAAAAGGCATCAATGATTCTCATTCGTCCACCACTGTGTACACAATGAAGAAGACAACATGGGTCAAACGTTGACCAATACCATCAAACAGCTATACAACAAGGTTACCAGTGCAGTAATTGCTCAACGTTCTGTGGGGAATGGTTCCATACAACAGTCGGAGTACGTCAAGGCTGTCTGATGTCACCCACGCTTTTTAACATCTACTTAGGCTGCATTATGAGCGAAGCCCTGGGAAGCCATTGTGGGACAGTCAGCATTGGAGGGCATAACATCACCAACCTTCGCTTTGCAGACGACAGTAATGGGCCGGCAGGCAGTGAAGACGAGCTTGCCACCTTAGTGAAGAACTTGGATAAAACATATTCCACATTTGACATGGAGATCAGGCGTAATGTATAGCCAATATGAAAACCTCCTCATCACCATCAAAAAAGGAAAGCTGAAATGATATGGCCATGTCACTAGAGCCAACAGTCTATCCACAACAGTCATGCAGGTCTGTGTCTAGGGTGGCAGAAGGAGAGGTAGATAGAAAAACGTGGACTGACAGCATCCCAAAATGGACCAGGAAAAGTTTTGCTGAGACACAGGCATTGGCACATGATTGAGACAAGTCGAGAGAACTGGTCAGATGTTCAGCAGCACAGCGCCTGGATGACCACACTAGGTCATAAGACTGACGTCGATGACGAAGCAGATTATTGAAAAACAAATTTGGTTTTGAAAAAAAAAACTGAATTTTTTTAGTGAATATTTCCAGAATTTCTTCAGTGATATAATAGTTAGTTATTGGAGCCCATTGTACTCATTTCGAATCGTGCTGACAAAGCTCTAAGACCATCGCTTTTGTAAGTTGTTTTTAAATTTTCACTTTGTATTCTAGTGAAATAAATTATTGAATGTGTCAAAACTTGTTGGTTTTCTCTCTTTTCTGTTCTGAGTTTGCGGCCAAAGAATCGTAATAACTTTCATGCATATTTACATACATGCATGCATACATACATGTAAGCACGAACGCATGCGCTCATACGTATACATACATACATACATACATACATACATACATACATACATACATACATACATACATTAAATTGTACATGATTAATACTATAAAACGTCATCGTTGTACATTTTGTTTGCAACATTTTGTTTTAATTAATCAGGCCAAAATGGGTACAGCACTTTCTCCAGTTAAAATTTCTTTTGTATTCTTCCAAATATCTTTCTTTGATTTTTTTCTTCATTCCTTTTTTTTTGTCAAACCCTAGGATTTTATTGACTATCTCTTGTCTGCATGTTTATTTATCTTTTCTCTCCTTTATCTTTCAAAACTATGTTTAAAGTAAGTATGCATCTCTTTTCTTTTCATATTTGTGTTGCTATGAAGGAGATGAAGTCAGAGCAGACGACGGAAATGATAACTGTGGACAAAATTCCCATAATGCACCTCACGAACTTGACGTAATGCAGCAAAACATTGGCCAGTCGATGACAGTGCTTGTATACATGCATGTCGAGTTTTCTTACAATTTTTTCACCTGGATTGTGTATCCTGCAAAATACAAACCATAGAAATCAGCGAAGACATACTGGCATCGTTCTCGGACTCAGAAGACGGTGGAATTTCGTCCCCACCGCGAAAAAAGCAAAAGATTTTCGTGTTAGATACCATGCAGGCCAATGGCTGTCCTCAACACAATGGAGCGTCAGAAGATGAAATTGCTTCTTCTTCCCATCAAAATGGGATGCTTGAACATGTCTCAAATGGGAACGTAATTGAAAAACCACATCATATAAAGATCATGACAAAAGTAGAACAGGATATAGTGCGTTTGATTGGCCAGCATTTGCGGTTACTTGGCTTGAAGTAAGGGGTCATTTTGTCGTCTGATTTCGTAATGCATAGGCTATTCGTGTACAAATATGGAAATAGGGATTATATATCACAAATAGTTTTGTGCGAGATTCAGTCATTTATAATTAAAAAAATTATGACACTAAATACACTGAGTTTGTGCAGTGTATCTATTCGTCCAGCTTGATGTCGGACTATTTTGTTTTCAGCAGGTCCTCATAAAGTGATAAAAATTTTAATCATGATGTGTACATATTGTTATCGTGTTCTTGAGTTTCGTCACTGGCCACTCTACTTAATTATAACTTTGATGATGAAAGATTATTGTACAATGATTTATCAGTCATTTTAGTTCTTTTTTTCTTGCATATGATTATGACATTGCATATTTTTCACTGGGTTCTGTCATTTGTTTGGTACTAGTATAATTCAGATTGCTCATTCATTTTCTTAGAATAATGGCTAGAAAGTAAGGGTAAGTGCGTGATGGGTAAGTGTATCAGATTGGTAATTTAATTAATACCACAATAAGGTATATCTTTTGTGTTTCTGTATTTTTCCCAACAAGAAGACCAAAAAGATTAGGGAAAAAATGGTAAAATGGGTTATGATTGTAGTCATTGAACATTGTTAACATTATGTCATATTTCTGCATACAGTAATGTGATGTTGTTACATAGATGACTAAAGTTTTTATTGTCAGCATTCTTTAAAATATGCTACAGAATTTTACATACTATCTTGTTTTGTATCCCTCGATGGATTTTGAAGACAAAAGCAAGAAGGATATATAAAAAATGCAAATAACTTATTTGTAAAATTAATTGATTTATAATTTCTAACCTAATTGTTGCCAAGGGGTCCCTAACAATGTCAAAGTATTGTCATTTAAATGCAAACAGAAGCTTCAAATGCAAACAAGCAAATAGATGATTTGCTATCCATTTCTGGTCAATAAAATAGTCTTTTTTGAGTAATCACTGTGTCATCAATGTCCAGTGTTTGCAAACTGTGACTAGCCCATGCAGTGTTACTAAAGAAAGTCTCTTTTGATTTGAAACATCAACAAGTTGACTGTGTTTGGGACTCCTCAGTAACAATTAGGTTAGAACTTGTAAATCAACGAGTGAAATGATAAATTTTGTTCTTTTTTTAATCTTGATACCTTCTGTTTTTAAATCAGTAAGGGATACAAACAAATGGGATGGTGTGAGAAAACTAGTGTTATGTGCTATAAAATTGAGTAATGGAGGTTGTTTCAGTAATAATGAATTACTTCTGGTGGTATTAAATCATAACTGCTTATGATATACATGGGGGGGGGGGGTAAATCACCTGTATCACATTTGACCCATGCAGAGTTTTAGATATATTTGAGCAAAGAGATTTTGTTGCTTAGTATACAATACATACAGATTGCCCTATGGTTTGGAAGCTTCATTGTATGGCTTAAAAGAACTCATAAATTAATGTTGATTCAAAGTTATATACATGGTTGTCTTTTGACACATAATTAATGGGTTTTGACAAGTGAGTTTCAGTTTTGACTCATGTTGTAGAGCATCTGCCTCAGAGGCAGGAGGTTGCGGGTTTGAACCCTGGCTGGGTCCTGCCAAAGACTAATTTAAAAAAAATGGTACTAACTGCTGCCTCTCTTGTTTCTCAGCATTAAGAGGTTAGTGTTAGGACTGGTGGGCCTGGTGTCGGGATAATGTAAATGTGTGTGACATTATGCTACATGTCTGCTGCATGATGTTCCAGTGCTAGACATCACTATAAACTACCACACTGCAGACATTATAATGATGTAACTGAAAAATTGTTAAAGCAACATTAAATGTCCAAATCACACACACACACACACAAACACACACACACACAATTTATGGTATTTTACCTAAACAGCACTATTATCTAAAAAAAATCTTTCCATTTCCAAAAACCCATATCTACATGTCTATCCATTTATGTCTGTTGACATGAATATGTCAGTATTTGCTTTTATAATATATCAGCATTCTTGCTCTTCTTTCCTCATATGCACATTTAACTACATGCACTAGTTGTTTGTATCTTTTTTGTTAACTGTAATTGTTGACATTGTTTTCAGGTGCAAATAAAACTTACAAAAATGATTAAAGTTCTATTTGTGAAAGTTGTATTTCTTTATTTGTAAAGAAAACATGATTTCTGCAAACATCCAGTATTTTTTCCTGAATTTCGTAAAAATACTTTTGCTGTGATATCTTTTTGTAATATTTTGAGGCAGACTCCAATCCCCCAAGGGCAAGTTCAATATCCCAACCAGTTTTTATAATATTTGTAAAACCCTTTCAGTCAGTGAAGTATGCTTTCAAAAAAAGCAGTTGATTTACACTTGTGTCCTCCAAGAGAATGAAGTAATGGATTATCTGCCATTTGTGACAAAATTTTATGTAATGAAATACTGTTATTGATGCTTGAAATTATATCCTATTCTGAATGATTTTTATGTAAGTGAGGTCCTGGGCTGCAACTTTCATATACTATGGAAAATCCTCATTTATTTTGAATACATTATTGTTTTATATTTGGATCCATTTCTTATAGTTGCATGTAGTCATCAGATTTGTGACAAGTGCATAAATTTCATCGACCAGTATTAGTGCAGACTGACCATTGTGTTGATTTGACTGTTTGTTGTGTAGTTCATGCAGCACCTGAGCAGAGAAGACAGTATTCTATGGTAGTTGTTGTTGATTTTACCTTCATTATGACCACCATTGGTGCATCAAGAATATGTATTTATCATAACTCTTACTTGATAGATGGTAACAGGGTAGAACATTTGTGCAAATCCATGGGTATCCTTAGCTGTCACTAAGATTTCTGTAATGAACATTTTGTTACCAACATTGTCATATATATATATATATATATATATATATATATATATATATATATATATATATATATATATATATATATATACAGTCAGTAGAATAATACATAAAACACAATAGTGAAGTGCTTGAAAATCTGTCCACTATGAGTAACATATTAGGGTGACCATATTGTAACCAGCGATTGTATAAACAATGTCTGTTTTAGCTAGTCGCAGATAGGGGTGTTAATAATTAAATAAACACACTGGGATCAAATTGTCCACGCTTTTTGACGTAATATATGGTAAATAAATTAAAAGTATCATTTAGCCTCTTTGTTTTTTGTATGTAACAATCACAGTTTATTGATGGCTGTACAAATACAGTTGACAGATTTAAGCTATGGACATTATAGGGCTTCATTTCTGAATAAAATGGGGATGTCAATCATTAGCAACTGTAACAGCTGTAAAATACCACTTATAAAAATAATTATTCCGGACATATTCAATGGGAACAAATGTGTCTGGATTCATGAGGCTCCAATGCATATATCTTACTTAACTGTTAATCCTAACCACACACAATATACACATTTCTTGTAATTCACAACAGGTCATGCTGATGGAAATTGTCACACACATTTGCACATATTTAATGCATTTGATATCAGCTAATAAAATATGATGTAACAATTTTTTCTTTTTTGGCAGTGTCTTGTTCCTTAGTTTCTTAGTAGTTGGCCACCAAATGTTATGTTTATCCCATCTTATATAATTACAGTTTATGTTATTGTTAATCAGATACTATTAATGTCTTATCGAATTTGTCAGAGTTGTTAAAATTTCACATGTGATTCTTTTTTAGACATTTCCCAAAAGCCAACATAGTATGTAACAGCAGTTCTGTTTCGATTACTTAATCGTTCATATTCTTTTGGTTAATTAAACTTTAATATTCCTTTAGTTAAAGTTAGCCAGCAGGAGCAAGTGTAACGTGATCTTCAGTGAATGCCTGTTTCATCAGGAGACCAGTGAGAAAGCATGATACATATACTAAATTATAGAGAGTCAGTGTGTCAAGACGTAGATAAAAGAAACTGCTACCATATGTTGGTGTGTTGACAAAACATGAACATTCATGAGTCTTGTTTCTTGAGGGTTTTCCATGATGGTCAGTTAGTATGGACTGTGACTGCTTAATCATATAATGAAGAGCGTACATACATGTATTTTGATTAGTATGGCCTTTACCTACACTCAACACCCAGCTTTGCAAGTATATGAAAATTATATTGGCAGTATGATGTAGATACTCAGAGGAACAATTTAATAATGAATATTTAGCACTCAGATATTTATAAAATGCCATTATAATTATGACATTATGAGTATTATAACACATTCGTTTGCCTAATAAAAGTTTTAGGTTGTACAACTGGGCTTTCACTTTGGAAGAAATGGTTGCCTTGCATTAAACTTTAATTTCTCTGTGCTCAAAGTAATGGATTTTTCCCTGGGTCACATTAATATGGCATTTTCATCAAAAGACCAGAATGGTGCTGATCTAGTATTCAGTAAGGCTGCCATATTATTCATCTTAAAAATCTTATGTCTATTCATAAAGTCATATAGACATTTAGTTTTTCCATAAAGCTTTCATGGTGCCTGGTTCATCCTAAGTGAAAATAATACTGATGACAACCAATATAAACACCATCATACTCTTGTTTCATGCCTCTCTTTATGAATGGATGGTCATATCAACATAGTCAATTGCGCCCACAGAAATTTTTCAGGGAGGGTGAAAACATGTAATGGTAAGCTGTTAAGTATTATGGATGTAGGCCAAAACATATTTAGAGGTGAACTTGGGGCATTGGGCAAGTGCTTTTTTTTTCACCAGAGGACTTCTGATGCTGATCATGCATTAAATATGCCTGCTATAATGGACATCTTGAAAATGCTGTTGCTCAAGAATTCCTGAAATGGTTTAAAGCAGTCAAAAAGGATGAAGAGATCTTATCCTTTAGTCCAGGTTATACTTTTCAACCAGTCTTGGACTGGACAGAAACTGTTAATTAAAATGATTTGTTGGTTTTAATATTGTATGTCTTGATGGTTTTGTTGTTCTCAAAGTTGAATGTTCATTAATGGTATGAATGTTATAATGTTGTTTATTTTGAATTTAAATGATTCTGTGGATGAATCTAGTAGTTTCTGAGTCAGTGCTAAATATTGATTTATTTCCATCTCATTGTTATGACCAGCTTAGAATTTGTCAAACTTTTTAAAATTTTGGCCCAGTAAAATGGTGATGGTCCAGATGAGGGTATGAACCATGGATATATCTTAGCAAGATAATTTTGTGAAAATCACAGAAATAACAAATTACAGCTGGATAAACTTTTAAGGGTTGTGACAGTTCGTTTAAAAGTTTTTTGGTGTCAATTGTTTTAGATCAAACACATACATTCCATCATAGAGTTGTAGAATGGGGGTGGGTTTATATATTAAACTATTTAGACTTTTTGCTTTATATGTCATGTTTTAATAGTTATGTGTAATGAGAAGACATATTTCTCATGTTGTATGAATATATATTTTTCACAATATACTTTGGCTCTCAAATTTTAGTTTTAAAAAAAGCATAGCAATATATTTTATTAAAGTGCTTTTGTTGCTGAGAAATTAATTTCATTATAAATTAACCATACAATACAGCTGATTCTTCAATATACTATTTACAATTCAAATTATCCATGAATTTCCCAGATATTCAGACACCTCATCCAGCTGACAAGGAAATAAAGAAAAATATAAATTTAGAAATTTTTTCCTGGAGTCTCCTTTATAGCAGTAGAATGCAATATGAACTGATTAGCTTATTTAATATATGTCTATAAAAGTTTTGGAGTCCAATATGTATTAATATTCATCTTTTTCACCCATTTTGATGTTTTGTGTACAATTTTCTTTGTCCATGATTTAAGTTTACCTCTAATATTTTCTTTATTTCATTGTCAGTCGTACAGCAGAAGAGCTAATTGCAGAGTCAGGATGTATGCTGGAGCATCCATCTGCAGAAAAGTTCCGAAGTCATGTCATGGATGGAGACTGGACAAAGGTTTGTAGAATGAGTTGCTATTGAAGGAATGAGAAGGGAAAAGATTTTGGAAATGTCACTGGAAATGCCTCGAAGTATGAGTGATTTGCCACCAAGGAGTTTTTATTTTAATTTGATGTGATTGATGAAGAATTAGAGTTTGATGGAAGAGAGAGTTGGAAGGCCACAGCTAAGTGTCTCTGCTTGTGGTTTGGCTATTGGAGAAGACATCAAGACTTTTAACAACAAGTAGTGTGAGGGTTAATTCCAGTATGCATTTCTTCTTTACATACCATATCCAGTCATAAAATACATTGAGACAGCATCCACTACCCTGCAGATCCCACCCTCTCCACCTGAAAACTATGTTAACCATGTCTTTTGGGTTGTTTTAGCAATAAAATTGCTTACCAAGATAGAAATCAGATGAGTGGTCTCCCATGTATCGAGGGAATAGCACAACATCCCCTCAGTTTTCAACAGGCTCTCAGAAGATGTTGTTGTAGTGTTTAACGTCATTTCTCAGCACATGATAGACTATACATGGCGGCCAGTATTATTGGTTAAGGAAGAACCTGGGAATCCCCCAGAAAGAAACACCGACCCACGAGAAGCTACTGGCAAGCTTTCTCACATACCCACTTTGGCCGAATCTGAGACTTGAACCCACACAGACAGAGGTGAGATGGCAGTGATCCATAACTGCGAGTGCTTACAACCACTCGGGACACCGGCTCTCAGAAGAGACCTGGTAGATATCTTCCATTTTTCTGCCTTTTCATCCATATGAACAATGCTTCTCAGTTTTCTTTCAAAGGGAATTAAACTCATCTAATTTCTAAAATCAGATGCATTACCCAATGATATTAATATTAACATATGGAAAATTGTCTTTTACCTCCATAATCAAGCTCATTCGGAAAGATGTAACTAGTCTCCCACCCCCATCAAAGTAACTCTTACCTATTATCTCCCCATCATCTTCTCTAGTTTGTTCACATATATCCTATATGTTTACCGTTTTAAGTTTTCACTTGAAGACTTCTTTTTGTTGTTGTGTGCTATATGTGGTTTGGTTTATGAGGTATTTATTAACATGTGTTTTCTGTCCCCACCCATGTCTTTGCATTTCTTACATGCCAGTGATACTGTGCATGTGAGAAAACAATTTACTTTTACCAGCAGGTTGCCAACCAGGCCAATAAATCAGCTTCACACCTATAATGATATAAACTGGAGTTGTGGGTGCAGATATTGCCAACTCATGCAAACTTGTAAAAAAAATTGGCACTTTTACCTGCACACATCCATGTACATTTTATACACTTAACAGTATTTCCTGTGACTGTTGAGCTACTGTGTTTAGTAACTTGTAAATTCATGTGGAATGGCACAACCCTCTGTCATGTGGCCATTTTGAACTTTGGTCTGTGGCTGTTAAAAAAAATACCAGTAAGTTCCTAAACTGTATGCATATGTGTTTTGGAATGATCTGCAAGCAGCAAAATTGCATATCTTAATAAACATGTGACACCAGACTGACTTCTATCGTGATAAACAGATATGTGGTTTTGATTTATTGCAATATTTTCCAACAAGTCTAATAACATATGCTATATGCAGTATCTTGTGTATGTATGTAAGTAGGTAGATATGTACCGTATTTTCGTGTATATAAGATGCGTCTTATACAAAATTTTACGTACAAAGCACCCTGGGTGCGTCTTATATTAATGGGCGTCTTATCAAAGTATTTTTTACACGAACATATGGTACAGTGTGTGATATTGAAGGACAATTATCAATAATTCAAGCCTTCAGTTTGATCGCTATCATTGAAACAGCAGTTACAGTCACGTTGCGAACGCACCCAGTTGGCTAGATTTTCTTCTAAGTTCGGCCATCTTGCCTTTCTACCTCTACGAGCTCATTTCCTTGCATTCATCTTCTTAATCTCTTCCTCCAACCTCCAATCACGCATATTCTTCTCACTGCAGCTAAATTCTCTTCCAGCAGCTCTGTTGCCACGCTACTTGGCAAACTTGATGACGTCTAATTTAAAGTCAGCCGTATATGATTTTCGCTTCGGCAGTGTGACATTTTTATAAATTTTAAAAATGCTAAGCAAATTGATCACTCATTTATATATAACAAGACTGTTCCCACGTTTATATATGCTAACTGCAATACATCGGGCGTTTATTGGTCTATGTACTAATCCCACCCGCTAAAGACTTGGCCAAGCAGATCAATGAAGCCGCCTTTACATCCGGCATTTATTGTTCTAGAATCTAGATACCAGGTACTAAACCCATCTGCTATTGGCCTTTGATCTCAACTAAAAATGGTAATGAAGCCTTGTTTACATCCGACGGGTGATGGAACATTGGACAAATTTTCATTTATGATAAAAGAAAGGTAACCACTGGAGATAAATTGCTCAGTTCGGCAGATGGCTAGGCCACGTGCGTCATATATTTGTAGGCGTTTTATTTAAAATATTTTTTACACAAATCGTCAAAACCCGCGTCTTATATACGGGTGCGTCTTAAATGCATGAAAATACAGTACATGCAGATGTTTAGTGATTAATGGCTCATCACAATCCAAGCTGCAGCATGATGAATAATGTTAGTCATTCTAAAAAGTCATGTATAACAAAAATAAAGGCAAAAAGGTCAGTCCTTTAAAAAAAAAATGTTTAACTCTTTAAAAAAAAGTCTAAGAACTTATCATAAACATTAAAAGATGCATGCCTGGTCATTGTGGTTACTATAGTAAAACTTGTACATGTCATGTAGGCATTCAGCACCAACTATTTCTGTAATGGGTGTACATTTTTTATTATAGATACCTTTAAGTGGCAAATATTAAATATTTGGATTCTTATACTTCCATTTTTCTTTGGGAGGTCATTATTTAGACTCCTCAAGAAGTGCATATGGCAAATGCAAATGAACCTAAAGGTGTGATCCAGCTCAATCCGGATTGAATGTGGCATGCTGTGATGTCAATGAAAGCCAACCATATTGATAAACAAATTAGCACTACCCTATATAATGATGATTTTTCTCAATGTGAGTTTGTCTTGACCCAAGTTTTGTAAAAGACCACTTTTGTAAAAGACCATAGAGATTGATATTTTTTTGTCTGGATAATTTTTGCCTGGAAGTATCTTGATGACAGAAAGAAAATTATTAGTGTTAAATTTAAAAGAACAATTGATATTTATTTTAAAATGAGTAAATGAACATACATGACTATTGCGGCATTACTTTATCATTAGTCATTTCTTGCAACTTGCAGGAGGGCACATTTTAGCTTTTGTACATCCCAGAGTTAGCAGGGGTGAAAATAAGTGATTTTATATATCTGTCTTGATGGTTTTAGTTCAGGATGTCAGTAGTTTATGGTCACCTTAGCTGGAAACAATATTGTACACTGAAGTTATATTGATCATTGTAATCTGTTTTTAATTTTTTTTTCTTTCAGGCTGAAGCAGATCTCCAGGAACTTAAGCATTTGATTGAGTGTCCTGATGGCCTTCTGGTGACTCTTTAAATCTTCTCCTATTTTTGTGTGACATATTTATTTACCAAGGTCTATGCATTCTTTCAGATTGCAGTAAAAGATAATTTACTGGTCAATATACATGTAATTGCTATTTGTTTTGATAAGTGTGGCTAGATATGGAATAACATTTATTCAAAAAGAAATTGTGATGTTACAGTGTTACTTGTTACAAAAAACCTCAAATGTTTCATAAAAGTTCATCAGGTTTATGTACTCATATTTTGAAAGAGTTTGAGTATTTTACCCTGTATTTATGAGTATTTATTTTGGAGTACAATGAAAATTTGGACAGTTCAAGTTGTGAGCCATTCTTATCCAACATTTTAAGTCATAAGCAAGTTAATAAATGTAGTAAATTGACATAGATGAAATAGAAAATACAAGTATGGTTATATTTTCTTCTTGAGTGTCCTTTATATGTGAATATAGAAGGAATCATTGTCGGTATTTAGTGGAAAGTCCAAGAATGTTTTATCTTATATTTATTATGGAAAACAAGTGTGTGCAGATGCTTTAGCCCTAGTGAAATTAAAGATGAGTAAATACACACCTTTCAGTGTTCTTTCTGGGAATTTTCAGTAGCACTGGGGCAAGTGCATGGTAGTGTCACATACTGTTTTCAAAAGTTGTGCATTCTTATCATACAAATGGAAAAAAATTAATGACAGTTATAAAAGAAAGTGCATATATTTGACATAGTTTCTAATGCCCCAACTCATTTGAGTCTTTGAATTTTCATTTTTTTTCCCTTCACTTTCCCATATCTCTTTACTGCAGTTTAGTGCTGCATAATAGTCTGAATTGTTGAGGCAGAATCTATATGGTTACAAGGTGATTGGGCAACCCTATGTTTATCCTGTTCTTCGTCACACACTTTTTCATGTTCATGGTTGAAAAGAATCTTTCAAAAGTCAGAATAAAAGGAATCACAAGTTTGTTAATGGATGAAAATAATACAAAATTTCCTGATTGCTTATAAAGTGAACTTAATAACAACTACTTGAACATTCCATTCCATTTTGTACAGCATTTTATCAGTATATTTGTTATGGATTAATTAAATAATTTCCTCAATGACGGAAAGTTTACAGATTCAGGAGTTTGAAGTGGGTTTTTGTAACACTTGTCAACGCAGATTGCAGTATATGCATATTGTTGGAGAAATAAATAAAATAAAAGTGAAGAAATAATCAGATTTTTTTAATACTGCTTTTAAAATTGGTAAAAGGTGAAGATAAAACTTGCTTCATGTTTTACATAGATTGATAGGTGAAGAAAATTTTCCTTTTCAGCACACCCACTTAGGAAGTGTTTTATGTGGGGGTGGGGGTGGCAAAATGTTTTTCTTCATTTTAGAGTATTCATGATGTCTGGTTGTTGCTAAAATATTGCGAGTCTGGTGCATAATATGGCAGCTATCATACAAATCTTGTCATTACAATGCTTGAACAGAAAAGTTCATATGGATTTGAGATTTTCATCACATGTTTTCTTGTGATGTCCAGTTAGTCTTAAAATGAAAATGATGTTAAGTGCTGCTAACACAGCATTTGTCTTGAAATTCTTACTACTTCAGAATGAATGGTGATATCTTGAAAGTATCTATACTCCTTTCCAAAATGATATCTACATTAACATGGTACTTTTAAAAATAGATTTTTTATGATACTTGGTTGATCCAAAATGAAATTGGTGCCATTATAATTCAGTTATGGATGTGATGATAAATGGCGTACAAATGTCAATACTCTATCCTAAATGAATGAACCTTATTAAATGTGGTTTTCAGCAAAGTCTTCTAATGATGTCCACTTTATCCTAAATGAAAGTGGTGCTAAACTGATATCTGTTGTGTACCACAGCAGCAAATCTGAAAGTCCAGTTATTGCAGAAGAATATGAGAGATGGCTTAACACTTTGCAGTTAAATGGAAGAAATGGTCTTGAAATTCCTTTAAATTCTTTTTGCTCATAGAGCATCAATCCATTCTATGGACCATTGTTTATTAAGTTCCTTGACCAAAGTTTGTGAATGATTTGGAGTTAGGGTAATAATAATTTTAAAAAAACCTATCGATCTTGGGGATATGCCATAGTAAATCAAAAAGGAAAATTATGGTTTGCATCAAAGTAGATACATGTATAGTGCAAGACTGCATGCCTTGAATGAAATCAAAAGTCATCTTCTGTAATCTGCAAAGTCAAACATACCCTATCATGAACCTATACAGATGGCTATTTCAAACAATTTAAGCATATAATATGACATTCATATTACTCTTTTACATTTCTTTCCTGGTAAATTTTGATGTCATTAAAAGTAATTGAATAACAGTATTCTTTAAGTGAGTATTGATGTTTTCTACAGAAAATGAAGTTCTTGTTGCTGGAACAGAAGTATCTGGAATTCTTGGAAGATGGTTTTGTAATGGAAGCCCTTCACTGTCTGAGAAATGAGCTGACACCACTGAAACACAACACAGAAAGGGTGCATGAGCTCAGCTCGTAAGTTTACGTTCAAAATCTTTTTTTTTTGTCGTGTGTTAGATAGCATAACTTTTACGCTGGTATTGGAGATGCAAATGGTGATGCAAAATGTTGTTTTGTTTGTTTTTTATGGTTTAATGCCATTTTTCAGCACAATATAGGCTTGTTACGGCTATTTGATTTAATTTATTTATTTTTAATTGTTAAATCCAAATTTATCATTTAGGGTTTAATATCCATTAATTGGGAAATTATTCTAGAAAAGTTTAGGCTGACTTAGATTGTAAACAAGTTTTGACCTTGGCTTGTTTGACCTAAATCCTGACCTTGCTTTAGACATTGTCAACAAGCCTCTAAAACTATTGGTCAATTTCAAGGACAACACTTTTATTTTTAGTTCTTGAGGGTGGGAAGGGAATGATTTCCTTCTAGAATATTCCATTATTACGTGACTAGGAGAAGGTAGCTTCTTTCTGTGACCTTCCAGAATCACATGATTCCTCTTGTTTACGAGGGAATTACATATATATATATATATAGCTGTGTTTTGGAGGCTAGCTTTAGTAGAATTTGGGCTTATTTTAAAGTTAAGATGTGTATTTCATGTTTGAGTGTTATAATTATTCTGGACTTTGTGTCAATTCATTGAAGAAAGAGGATTTATTATTTATTTGGAGGAGAAAACATGTGCTCATAATTCATGTGGATGATAAATTAAACAAGAACTGCATCACGCGACATTGTCAGCCATTTTGGATTACATCATCAAGATTCGAACCTGGAACTATTAGAACATTTATTTATCAGGACTCTTACAATTCCATTAGTGGATTATTTTTGTGAATTCTATATTGGATTAATGTTGGATTTGATTCTCTAAAACTGTAAGTTTATTTATTTTATGAAAATAATTGTACTTAATAAATTCATTGTTAAAGTTTTACAAGCTTGTTAGTTTTCACTCTTTCTTTGTTGCTGCTTATTCGAGCCTAAGCACGTAACAGGCTATACATGGCGGCCAGTATTAATGGTGGAGGAAGAACCCGGAAAAACCACAGAAAGAACCACAGATCCACGAGAAGTTACTTGCAAGCTTTCTCACTTATCCACATTTGCCGAATCTTAGACTCGAACCCATGCAGACAGAGATGAGACGACAGTGATTTGTAACGGACAGCGCTTTAGACCACTCGGCCAATCGGGGCCTCTACAGATGATGCAAAAAGTGTTAGAATTTGAATTAAGGAATAGCATTTAAGTTTCAAAATTTATATAATGTACATTGTATTCTCGTTCAACAAGACCTTTTGCATGTCTCAGATATTTGCCTAATGATGTTTTTCTTGTCAGGGCACTGAAGTTTCATGTATTGTATAGATCTCGTACATCCATTATTTTATCAGGTTTATTAATACTATGTATATCATAGTGTTGTTCACAGGCAAGACAGTGTTCTATAGAACCTTTTGAATGTTTTTAAAAAAAATATTCATTTGTCTTAGTCTGTACACTTCACACCTATCAGTATTGCTGATGCTGTTGCCCCACTTGCCCACTTGTGACTGAGTCATTTGAGATGAAAAGATGGCATATTTAGAGACAAATATATCAGTCTCACCATCAGGGGCCTTCCATAGTCACAGCTCCACTGTTGTCCTTAGTTTTACAAACATCATACCAGCAAAGAACACACTGTTGGGTCAGTACTTACATGGTACAGTGGCCCATTTAGATCAGTCCTGGACAATCCATCAAATTCATGGACAGGTTATGGTGATTATTCTCACATCAGTACCAGCCATCATTAGCTGCATACCATGTCCGTTTCAGCTTTCACATAGTTTTGACCAGTACATTGTAGCACTGTAACTCCCAATTCTTTTATGACCCAGTATCTGCTATAAAGTCTTTCTATTCTTAAATACTTTTACCAGTCTCAGACCTTTCATGACACTCAATGTGATCAGCTGAAGATCACTTTGTTCCAGCTTTGTATATCATGTCTATCATACCCCTGCTTTGCCAGTTCATTTGTTGCTACCATTGAGTGAGGTTTCTTTGTTACTCCATTATTAGCATTTGAGCACAACTGTTCTCAGACTACCATCATTGTTAGCCATGTGGTGGTCAAAAGAAATGATTGTCTTTTGCTTTTACCTCACAGATCTCTTAATGTAAATAGCTCGCTTCAACCTGATGTGATCAATATCAGCAGTGCAACAGGATATTTTTCATGGTCTTTTAGTAGTTTACTATTGACATGGGGCAGAATGTTTTTTTTTATTAAAAAAATCTGTCTCCAGAGTATTTCTAGCCATGAAGCTTTAGTTCATTTTTGCTTCCTTATGATGGATACATAGGGTCTTGCCTTTAAAGGGAAGCAACTTCAGCTTCACTGACACATGCAATTATGAGTATTGCATGTCACCTTAATTTACAAAACTAAAAGTCTCTTGTCAATTCATTAACTTAAACTGACTTCTTCAGATCTGATATCCATGAATATTAATATCCATGTGATGAATATGTTTGGTGGACATTGGAAATTATAATTCTTTTGTATGACCAGCAATATGTACTATCACTTCACCCCCATTTCTCCCACTGTAGGTCAAAATTATTTGAGCCTTCATCACTGTATTGTGCTGTTACATAAGCTGAGGTTGGTGTTTATGAAAATTGTCACTTCTAAGTTGTTGAGAGAGAGATACAGATACACCTTTTCAAGCCATCCTCTACAATTACATCTCTGGATTAGTGCACAAGCTTTCAAGTAGTAACTGTTGATTGTCAGGATTTAGTGTCATTCCATGTTTATATTGGGAGACTTTATTTGTCTGATTTACATCTCAGCAAGCAGATGACTTCTTGGCACTTTTTGTAGCCTTTAAAAGAACTTAAAGATAAGGAAAACACATTTCTTAGCTCTGGGCGTATTGAATCTGCTACTCTAGTTTTTACTTGATTCTTCACAGTTTGTACTCCTGTAGATCAGACTAGATAAAAAGTCACAATATTAATTTAAGTTCGATGAAAATGTTTTGGTTCTTTTGAATTTGAATTGAAAACTAGCATTCCATACCCTGATGCTGGTTTCTGAGACCTTTGTAAAAGATAGAGATTCCTCACACACTTTTATTTGAGATTCAGCTTGTGAATGCAGGATTCAGTTTTTTTTCTTCTTCCATTCAGTTAACTTTGGTACCTACCTAAGTGGCTGTGTAACAAATTGAGTCATTCCTGAAGCAAGCACCCATTAACATGTATAGCGTCATCCATCATAAATGCAGTTTAAGATAGTCATGGTCATCAAGAGATATGTTGAGTTCTTTTTTAATGGAGCATAATTAATATTATGTAAACATATCAATTTGAAACCCGAGAACTAAATGCAGTATGCCTGTAATGGTCATGAGTCACTTTTATAATTGTTTTTTAAGCTGAACGCATGTCAATTTCATACCCTCTCAGTTTTCAGCTAGTAAAGCAGACATTATTTACTGGTCAACTGATTGCGTCCAATAACACCGCCAAGCCCAGAAAACATGTTGGCAGGTTTAATTTTTTTGTCGTTTATAAAATTGAGAAACATTTATCAACCACTGCATTGTCTGCTGCTTGGTTGTGTATCAGTTAAAGAAGAAACACATGTCGGCTATTGTTTGAGCAACAATTGTATACAGATTAATTGAAGACAGCCTCAAAGACTAATGTTTATTTTGGCATGAGACTTCAAGAACCTGGTGAAATTGTTAAATTTCAGAAGCTATGCCATGATCATATTATATTAAATTTATATGCGAACTCTTCTCCAGAATGATAATAAGCAGTTTACACACTATTTCTCATACTTAAATTTTTTTAAAATCCCGGTACAAGAAAAATACACGTACATGTATTTAATATTTCAGGAACTGTGTCACTATTGTATTATATTCTAATTCTGATGAGATCTCTTCCCCATACGTGATATCTTTCCAAAATTAATAATAAATTCTTTATACACTATTTCACATGCTTTGAAGAATATTTTTTTTCAATGTGTGAATGAATATACAAATTTTTGGGAACCACGCTGTAACCACTGTATATCCAAATTTGCATTATTGCGGGGCGTGTTATAGCAGAATTCTCAGTATTTGTCATTCGGTGTTTACAGCAATGAGGGGCACATAGTTTGATCTGTTCCATGTATAGTCATAAAATCATTTTTTGTTAACTAACAGCAGATCCACAAAACCCTATTTTGTTGAGACCATCCATGTTTGGTTGCATGAAAGTAGAAAACACTTTTAACAATGGGTTTAATCTTGGGTGTGGACACATGGATGCCAAAGTTATTGCTATGTTGTGCATCTGCCAAGTTGTTCTTAATAAATACAAAATGCTTAATCTATTCATAAACACCTTGCTTTAACTAGGTGTTTGCAGTCAGGATTATTCATTTAACAAACAGTTTTAAATGTCAGTCACATGTGCATTGAGCAGTATTTTGTAGATAATTGCCACTTGTGATGTCCTGTAATTATGTATAATAGTAAATGGATTTTACAAATCTCAGGAATACCAAACAAATGGTTAATTACAAATAAAACAGCAATTTTGTTGTAATATTGAATGCAGTCATTTTATGGTTTTATTGGAAATAAAAGAAGAAATAGTAGCATTTTTGCTTTTTCTTTCTAGGTATATGATGTGCAGTAATCCAAAGGATCTACAGGAAATGTCAAACTGGGAGGGTAAGGGGTCAGAATCCAGACAAAAATTGATTGAGAAGTTGCAGAGTAAGTAGACTTGCCCATTGATATTTCATCTATTTGTTCAGTTATTTATCTGCTTGCACTTGATAACACATTGCAGCTATATTTTGAGTTTGCTGAGATATTTTGTGAGCTGATAAATTAAAAAATGCAGTGATTCGGAATATGGCCATTTTTCTTGCATATAATCTTGTAGATAGTCATTTTGATTGGTTGATAGGTTCACAAATTAATCATATTCTGTTGTCTAATTATATTTAGAAGTTGAAGTGCTAGTGTAAGTTTCTGTTCAACAATGCATCATCCCTTTTACCTTCCACTCATATCCATATAGAATTTCTCTAGTCTAGTTGGGAAATATAATACAGGTGGTGGTTACTTTTGTTCAGCCTTTCCAGAATAATTACAAGTTGTTGATTAAAAGAAAATTGAGTTGATTTATTTCAGTCATTAATACCAATATAAATACTGATCGTAAATCAAAATAATCCTGCACAGGTCACATAAATTGACTTAAGTATTACATGCATTTTAAATTATTAGTTTGTTTACTGTGTCTATCCATGTTTATTTTCAGCCTTTTTACCTCCCTCTGTAATGTTACCACCAAGAAGATTGCTCACCTTACTGGAACAAGCAGTGGAACTGCAGAAAGACAAATGTCCTCTACACAATGTTAGGTTTGACAACAACTTGGATGCTGTGTCTCTTCTAATTGACCATCTTTGCAGCAGGTACAGCTAGGAGTTAACTTTCCTGCAATGTCGCACATTTTTCAATTATATAAGTAGAAAATATTTCAGGTGTTCTAATATTAAATTAGCTGATGAATGCATGCATTGATGGGAAAAGCTTTGAAATTTTTTTTTCTTTGATGTTTCAAGAGTTTAAAGTCCTTGGAGGTGTAAACACTTGCAAGATATTTGGAAATTTTGAAAAAATAATATTTACAACTTGTTCATGAATAAATATCAATTTAAATATATCCAAAATCCTATATGGATAGTTTGAAATGGATTCAGATGATGTTTCCCATTGCATTATTTGGAAATTAAGCTTAAAAACTAGAATCACTTCTGGTGGCAAGGGGAGGTAATTGGGTGAGTTATTGTCCTTGTTTATATGAGATTGGCAGAAAAGAGCCATTTTCATCTTTTTAGTAAGGTTGGATTTGGGAGATACCAATCTTATATCCCTGATGTTAATGTGATCAGATGACATTTCTCTGATAAGAAAATTTCTGGTGGTAACATTTGTGCATATCCTTTTAGGCACAACATTATGTCATAATGAGAACACACCAATACAGGACTTTAATTTAACACAAATTTCTTTGTAACCAGAAGGATTAGTGTACTGAGAAAATTACTAGACCTGCCAAATGTTTACTAGTCCTTTCCTCAAAACAATGTCACACACTTGTATTGAGATTACAACAATTTTATTTCATCAATAGCATTATCGTATGGAATGCAGTAGTACAGAAGCATAAATCCTACTTCAGATCATGTCTGTCAATTCAGATTTCTTGTTTCTCAAGATAATCTAGATCCAATTCCAGAAAGGGATCCAGGTGTCCTTTCTTGATCTCCACCTGCACTCTGGGTCCAAATGGGGTTTGTTTTGGTATCCTTACCTGTCTAGCTGAAGCAATCCACAAATGTATTGCTGGTGATGGATCATATGTTGGTCCATCATTTGTATGGAACATTGTAAAGAGCAGGTCACACAGAAACATGATCTCCAGTCACTCTTTACCATTTTCATTTCTGAGAAACCCCTCTCAGCATCAGCAGAGTGGCTTGGATTGTCAGGATAAGGTCCATCAATGCCATTATATTATTGCAGTCATCAGCACATGTTTTTACAACTCTGGGCCAAGTAAAAGCATAGATTCAAAAACGTCATTTACATCTTGGTACATACATAATTATCTTTCCATTTGCTCCATTTTCCCACTGCTGCTGAATAACCTTCTTATCGGTTATGACTTTGTTTATTCAAATTATTTCAAAATAAACTTGTTTTTCGAGTCTTTTCTACATAAAATTGTTCGGCAGGTCCCCCCTCCCCCCGATGTCATAGAGTAGAATAACCGACTTTCTTCTAAAATAATGTATCCATTAACGTGATGACATTTTAATGTTTGGTAATCATTTATTCGGTTATTGCTGACTATGCGATTTAATTATGCAGACAAAACGTGCTGAGTGCATGAAATACAGTCTTCGTAAAGGAAGCCATAATGTGTTGTCATGTGATTTTTCCGGTCTTTTTTGTCTGGTACCCTGTTTTTTTTTAAGGTTCTCTGTGTGTGCCAATGTACAAAATCTATTTTTAGCCTATGCTGACCCTGTTATGATTATAACAATTACGTCTGGTTATAATCATCAAAGAAAAGAACTCAGCATGGGTGTTACCCCAAACTCTATCATAACATTATTGAGCCCATTTCCTGTAAACATCGACTTTTATAGATAATGATGTACTATAAATCTTTAGTCAACACTTTTAACGGAGACTTGACACTTGGAGATGTGTATCTACGATAGAGATAATCAGAATTGCTAAACCTTATGTCAAGATTTGAATTAATAATTGGTTCTGGATACATTTGAAGAAACAAAAGTGTCCATTCATGATGGGGGCCATTTTACATTTTTTTCTACTAAAATGCTGGCCGTTGGTCGCGTTAGAGGGGTGACTGCTCTTGAGGGGTACTTTTGAATACAAACTCGTTGGTGCCAAGGGATTCTGGCCATAAGAAGCGGGTGGCCACTGGTCAGGGGGGCCGTTCAAGAGAGGGACTACTGTAATAAGAATTCTGTGAGACGAGCCATAAAATTAATTTTGCATATAATCTAGTCAGTATGATTTAAGTAAGTAATGAATGTAACAATCTGCAGATGAGGAAGATAAATTAGCAAAGCATACTTAAATTTGTACTTCTTCAAAATGGAAATGGTGGCATCCAACTTCTGCTTGATGTCAGCAACTGAAGCACTTGTGTCTGGAAGCATTAATGACAGTTTGAACAGAAGTGATATAACATCTGTCATGAACAGCATAAATTTCAAACTAGCAGGTTCTCATTATTTTCAAGAAACCTTTGACCTTTCCAAGTGCATCTGACATAGCACCTTTATGTGAAGGAAGCTGATAACAAAAAAAACTTTTGGTGAACATCTAACATTACTTCTTAGCTTAAACAATATGGACGAATTAACATAATATGGATTAAAAGTAAATAAGCCCATTTAATATATGTTTAAAAATGAAAGCAATTTTTACAATTATACTTTGTACAATTAAACTTATGAATGGAACGTATTTACATGTGATAATGTGTTACATTACAATTCAGTTGCAATATATGCAAGTGACAGAGGACATGCATTTAAAACTGCCTTTTATATTTTCAATGGGTATTTAAATTTTAAATTTAAGATTAATACCTGTTCAAGGTGGTTTTTAATTAATGCATATCCTATCCAGAAGCTATCAAGAGCTCTCTGTGTGCAGTAACCAGTGTATGCCTCCAACCCTGCTTGGCATCACTGGTGATACATCTAGAGCAGCAAATGAACTCTTTAAATTACTTCTGTTGAGGGAACTGTTGTGGTAGTAATAATACAGTCCCATCAAAAGAGTGATCATCTTTGTGTAACGGAAGGTTTATGTCACTACATGTTTATATGCCAACTCAAGCTGGTGTGCAAAGCAGTGAATACCCTGTAAAGCAGGTTTGATGTTTTTCAGTTCAGACCAGCATTTTTGCCCATCATTACACTTGCTCCATCACTACCAAATGCAACAATCTTATTCTGCCAATTAATGATTCCAGCATTATCCAGTGCAGTGGAAATCACCTCCAGGATCCCTTCAGCATCTGCCTTCTCTACACTATTAATTGCTTGGAACATTGATTTTATCTCTCCTCCTTGGCAAATTCCTATGTATACAGTTTCCTCCTCTTGAATTGAACTGTCAGTACAGCCATCACACACTACTGCAAGAAGCCTTGCTTCATTCACACCTTTGACAAATTTCTGTCTTTAACCTTCAGTCATGTAGTGAGTAAATGCATACATCCCAACCATTACATTTTTGTTACTAAATTACGCCTTGCACGTAAACGTATATGGATTACGCTTTTTCGGTAAAAACACCTTCCCAATTATTTGTTTTCTCGTTTTTATTAACATTCAGTTAATCACACAGATCGTATTATGGAAAAGACGGCTTCTATGTAACTACAATATAAGAGTACGCTTGTCTGTCACTTTCCTAACAGTATCATAATCTATTTATAGCAACCTTCGACCTTATATTCTATTTATAGCAGCTGTGTGGCTTAGTCAAGAGAGAACAGACTGGTTTTCTATTTTCAATCTTTACGCGCAGATTCTTTGTTCTTATTCATATTTTGTGTTGAACCAGTCTAAAGGTATATGGCGCTAAAAAGTATGTTTTATTTTAGTCGATGCCTATATGAGAGCCAAAATATCTCATTTTAAATAATTTCACAGATGGATTACAAAAAGGCAAAAAATAAATGAAACAAAAAATAGCAGAATCCTCAAAATGTTAAGACATGAAGTCAGCATCATTTGACGTCTGTTACATGATGTGTGGAAAGAATTTTAATATTTGGCACTAAAAGTCTTCAGATGGATTCTAGTAAATATGTGCATAGCGCTAAAAGTGCTACATATGAAAACTTGAAGCAGTAGAGGATGTTAAAAGACGAGAGGGGCAAATGAATCATTGTTCAGTAAAATCTTTAGCATGTTATATGTGGATTATGCTTTTTTTGCCTGGATTCCAATTTTTGACCACTTGGATTATGCTTTTTCCTTGTCAGGAATGGCACAGTGTCCTTTTTATAAGTTCAAGCAAGAAACACATTTCAAAACACTTGCCTTTGCCCCCCTCCCCCCAATTTTTTAAAATGACCTCTTCCTAATAAAGACTTCAATGGATGTTCTGCAGGATCAAAGCAGTGGCTATTGTAAACACTGTTATAAAATATTAACATCAAAAGATAATGTTAGTTTTCAGCTTGGGAAATGTGTGTTCCCATCAAACGAAACCATCTGACTTGGCGTGTTGTATTTAACAGCTCTAATTACTGTCTCATCATTAATAGCGAAAGCTTGATAATTAATCGGACAGCAATGTATTGTTGAACTTAAAAATAAGTGGGAAAATTTCAAATCTTAGATGCCCATGCTGAGAGACTTTAATTCCCAACAAATGTACGGTATTCTGCTTGGATATCTCCACGTGTATTCAATTATTTGTTCATTCTTGTATGGGAAGGAGAAAAAAAACTGTTCTTTTTATCATAGAAAAAGTAGTTGTATGGAAAGATTGTGTCAGTAATGTAATCATAATACATTGATCAAATTATTGTAAGGATTACAATGCAAACGTAAAATATGCAGTTCCAATTGTGACTGTTAATGTGTTTGGCTAGTGAGCAGAAAAACAAACAACCTTAAACAAACAAACATGCAACCTAATTTCTTTGAATAGTTGATGCCATGTTCTTTTGTGTTTTATAACGCTTTGTAGTTTGTTACTTTGGTCGTGTGATTAAAGTGATACCAGGTTATTTTTTCATTTAACTTGCTATCATCAGACCAATTAGGATCAACGACCAAACTTCATTGTTAATGACAGGACCATAATTGGTGCTGTTAAGCAAAATGCACAAAATCAGATGGCTTATTGTTATAGAAACACACATTTCTGAGGCAGAAATTGACTTCATCTTCTCATGCTAATATTTTATGACTGTGTTTACAACTGTCACCACGTTGATTCTACAGAACATCTGCTGAAGGTAAGTCTTTACTAGGGAATGGCATAAACAAACACTGAATCAAAAAACAAACCTTACCAGTCCATCGGACTAATAACATTATGAAAGTTACTAGTCCGACAGGAAATCTACTGACCTCAGGCTTGTGGACTACCACTAATTTCAAGTCCTGCAAGTTTTTTTTAAAAAGTCTCATATTGTTAGAATTCTTTTGGATTTTTTTTTTCTTAATACACTATAAATAACAATATATAACACAAATATTGATTGGTTAAAATGGTGGCAGTGCTTTATGAATTTCCAATTAAAAGTCTTGTCAAGTGAAGTTCATTTTCAGTTTTTATGTTTTTATTCATTTTCGCTGTAATTATCATAAATGTCATATGCATTCATGACCGCTCCGGTGGCTTAGTGGCTAGAGAGTCTGCCGCAGAAGCGGGAGGTAGTGGGTTCGATCCCCGGGCCAAGTCATACCAAAGACTTACAAAAATGGTACTGACAGATGCATCGCTTGACACTCAGCATTAAGAGGTCAGTGTTAGGACTGGTCGGCCTGGTGTCAGGATAATGTGACTGGGTGGTACGTCATGCTAGGCGTCTGCAGTATGATGTCCCAGTGCTAGACATCACTATAAGCTGCCTCACTGCAGACATCGTAGTGATATGACTGAAAAATTGTTAAAGCTACATTAAAAATCCTAATCAAACAAACAAACGAAATATGCATTCATGTATTCAGAAATAAAAAGTGTCAGTTGTATATCACAGCGATGCCTACGAGCATTTCTGTGAGAACCTAATTAAATATAGACTTTTGATTTCTGACTTGTGGAAGTGTTTGTTGCATTGTTACAGTCAGTAATAAGTTGGCCTAAATTATATTATGTTTCTTAATCTATGAGCTAGTGTTCACAGTCATGTTAACTTAGTTAACTTTTTCAACATTGTACTTACATGTACCGTAAATATCTTGCTTTATTGTGATCAACACTAGCAATTGAATTAAGCAAAAACTTGTATTAAGTGCATGAAAAGCTGTTTTAATGATAGGGTTTGTTATACTCAAGTGAGTTCCAAATCTATAGTGAATTAAATTTTCCAAAATTTACTTTCTTGTGTTTGCTCAAAGAGGAGCAGAAATGTCACTTTAACTCACATTGACATCTCTGTCAGTATTTTATTAATATAAAAATACAAAAATGTTTTTTGATGTTAAAGAATCTTGTTTTATTTTGAATCTCAATTAGCATTGAATGTATAAATATTGACATGCTATAAAGCAATGACAATACACAATTTTTCTGCTGGTGCACATGTGATGTACATTTTTGGTCTTTCAATGCAAGTTCTTTTGGGAAGATAGTGGAAGTTAAGTTTCAAACATAAATATTCTCTGAGAAACCTGATTTTTTTTATTAAATAGTCTTTTTTGATAGATAATATTGCCACTTCTTTGTAACCTCAGTTCTGGCTTTACTAGTCAGGGGTGGGATATCAGGTTTAGTACAGTATTGTGTTTCACAAAGACTAGTAAATGATGAAGGTTTAAAATTCTGACTGGATGGGGTTGGGTGTGGGTTACACTTGGTCTCTTTTGGGGCTTGCAATGAAAATTGGTACAAAAAGAGTTTCATTCATTCTTAGAGCTGTACCGATTAATCGCCCGTACGCGTAATCGGGCCGATTATTAGCACAATCGGTATAATCGGGTATCGGCAAAAATAATCGGTGCCAATGCAAATAATTTTTTTAAATAACCAATTTTTCCTGATAAAAGTTGTATATACAGTCGCGTTTTGCTGACTGTAACTTAATCCTTTGTAACACTAGAGCTCGGGATAAATGCAGTATGCAAACAAGTTGCTCATTAACTAACACTACTGTATAGTCGAATAACCATATATCGAGATAAACACATCGAACCATCAATTAATCTTTTGTAACAAAGAGATTGCTCTAATAAAGTATTTAAAAAGAATTTATCTTGCTGCCAGTTGTGCGAAATTGTAGTGCCAAAGTCATGTGAATAGCCAGTATGATTAACATCAAAGGGAGTAATGATGGATATATACACAGTCAATTTTGAGGTTTGTGTTTTTTCTTTATCTTTATGAAAACTCACAAAACACCGATAGTCCTTATGTCACAGTGAGAAATTGTTTGAAAGGGCTTCAGTGTAGGTTTGAGTATGTCGTCTGTCTTTCAGTTAATCTGTAATGCCTGGAGGGTGAACAAACTCATAGTCTTTAATACTAGTAAGTGAGAATCATTTCCGGATTTTTTAAAATTATTTTTTATTTCTTTTGTTAGTGTTTAGGGTTACAATTCTATATCAATGTTTTACAATTATCTGATGTTGCTGCAGCAATAACAAGTATTTGTTGTTGTCAAAGCAAGCCGACGACCTTTGCTCATAGAAAGTCGGCAGTAAACTCAAAAGCATTGCCTTAATTTACATAGTGATTAGAACATATTTATTGTGCCGCGAAACTTTATGAGAAATTTAGCCTTTATTATTACCATGCTGCGTGAAGATGTAAATTATACCGGTTGTGTCCCTTGTACACTCAAATATTACCTCATTTTGTAGGATCACTTATATCATTGAAAATGAGTAACTCGTGAGAGGTGATTCGTAGTAAATGAAACAGCTATTACAGATTAGCTGAAATTTTATCTGAAAGAATACACTTTGGTTCAAACAACGAATAAAGCAAAATCTGCAACTAATATATTTGGGAATAAAAAAGGATTTAAGTGACGCTATGCACACTTTGCACTGCGTAAGTACTGTACATTAATGTATATGGTCTCCCTGGTAAACTCGACCGACCCGCGAATTATGAAGGCTGTATTTTACCTTTATGTACTTTAGTGTTGTGGAAATCAGAAAATATGCACATGCAAAATAATAACAAAATCAATAATAAATAGTACTTTATAAAAGTTTAATAATTTTTGGGTCACCGAAAGTTACTTTTTTAACATGCCTATGTCTTAGAACACAGATATTTTTGTCCCAAGATGTACTGCCGTTACAATAGACAACAAAAACACCAAAAACCTGTAAAGATTTGACATTGGCCCATGGATAAGCCCCCCCCCCCATTCCAGGCCTTTATTGTTTTCTAAATTTGTCGGCTTATACCTGAGTACATAATATGATAATCAAATAATCGGTATCGGCAATTTTGATAATCGGCTATACGCGGTATTGGCATAATCGGCAAAAAGTGACATCGGTACAGCTCTATTCATTCTTCATGCTTCATAGTCTTTAATAGACCTATTCAGGGGCATATTTATTTTAAAATCCCAGTCAAGTAGAGCATGATTTAGCTGTGGTTAAATTCAGTAGCTCAGAAGAGGCACTTTCATAAATAAAAGTTTGCTTTTTGGATTGTCAGTTTTCTTGTTTTGTGACATAAACAGTTCTTCCACATTAAATTGTCAATCTTCATGTGTGTATCTTGATGGTCCTTTCCATCTGTGTGTCTGTGCATACATCTTTCCTTCCACTGGAACCTGATCTGAACCTGCTGTTGTACAATGATTCAGGGAGTGTTATCATTAGTGCTATGTTTTATGGGTAGATAAAAAATATTAGTTTGGATCTTAGATGTAGCTGTTGATCCCACATTAACGCATGTGTTGAAAATTATTTTGATCAGAAGTTCCAGATTTGTGAAAACTGCCATTGCACTACTTGCTCATTTATGAAGAATCAAGTCAGATGAACATGTGCCTAAGAAAAAAATTCCTGCAGGTTTCTCAGAGTCAGTTGCACCAAACAGTATGCCATACAAAAAAATGTAAAGTTAATTTTAAAATATAAAAAACTTAAGCACATAACATAAATACAGACTATTTATTACTTCTTGATCGTTGTCAAAATGCTAGCTATGCACCAACTGTTATGTGGTTAAGCAAGGTCATGTTTGCACTAGTGACCACAAAATTTGGACACGTATATATAAGGTTTAAGAAAAAAAGTCTTGTCTTTTTAAAGAAAAAGATTTTGGGATTCACAACTTCCACTTTTATCCTGTCATTTTCAGAGTTTGACTGCAAAGTACTATGATAATTTAATTTTAGGTCAAATTGATCAGAAAAGAAATTCTAATTTAATTTAGAATTAAATTTGATAAATTTTTAACTCTGGTTTATACTTAATTTAGATCCTGAATGAAAAAGGTGCCACTTTGACCTCTGTGTTGGTCATCTTGAAATCTTGGCCATATAGACATGCGAATGTCATATGATACATTAGTTCTATATTACATTGGTACCAACAGACCTACAGTGTGACCACTTTGGTTGCCATCTTCAATAGTTTGTTATAGCTACTTCTCTTGAATAGATGATCATATAGATATAAGTTTCATGGAAAGACTTTTCATGTCTTTTTTGGTCTTAAAGAAAAACATGCTGATTTGATCTTCATCATAATGACTGTGGTGACTATCTAAACAACTTAACACTACCCATCTTAAATGGATAGTTGTCACAAAAATTCTTCTCACTGTATATAATTGGTCCTGCATTTTATAAAAAAAGTCATTGTTATCTCAGTTTTTTTAAAGAGCATGTAACATCTACTTCCTTCTGAACAGAAGGCCATATTGACAATAAAAAAATACAACAAAAGGCTTTACTTTCTTGCAGTATATAGTTGTTCCTAAATTAAAAATGCAGATCAAGCCTCTGAAATGACTGCCTTGACAGCCGTCCTGAAATTCATTATATGGCAATGTCTCCTGAATGTTTTCACTGAAACAATTCTATTAATACAGTAATATGTAGTTGCTTCTGACCTCCAGCATGGCACCATAGTGACCATCAAAACAAATTTATTGTCACTACTTCTCTTGCAATGGTGATACTGTCATGTAGTTTTCACTAAAACATAACACAGCTGGTTCTGAATGAAAATTATACTAATCTGACCTCAAAGATGCTGCCATAGTGGTGATCTCAATCTGTTTTGTCACTCTTGCATAAATGGCACCATTAACAATAGTCTTTTAGCCTAAACACTTCATGAAATATTTTCTTTTCTTCTGAATAAAAATTGTGCAGAACTAACCAACATATCTGCATTTTTGTGAAGTAGTTTAGAAACCAGACCTGATTGCTCTTATCGGTCGTTGCTTGCGTTTTTGTATTTTAGTTGTTTAAGATTATCTAAGATGGTTTTAGTACTTGCAGTTAAAAATAATAAAAGGAGTGGAGAAATTGACTTTTCATGAGTTTCTGAAATTTCGTTTCAGCCAGTATAGCATCAGTTCTTTTGAGAGACTTTTGTTTTTAAGATAAGTTAAAGGTTCATTTTCATTGGTATTATTTCAGAGAAGAATTTCCATCAGTTACAACCCAACTTCTGAGCACCCACTGTGATGAAGTCTGGTTCTGTCGTTTTTCTCCAGATGGTATGAAGCTGGCAACAGGATCAAAGAATGGCTCAATCATGATCTGGATTGTTGATCTTGTAAGCTGTTCATTCCATCTCCTTGACATTTTTCTTTACAGACACAAAATGCATCTTTATTTGCCATATCGAGGGCATGGACTAGGCTCTATTAGCATAACTATGATATTAATGATAAGATCCATGTTTAAAGAAGTACCCATTACAACCATGGTTTTCAAACCAGCCTGCAAGACTTTGATAGGTATGACACTAGATAATCTTAAACAACTAATAACACCTAAACGATTTTCAATTCATCTCCGCAGCGACATCATTGTCGGGTCTGTCTGGGGACAGAGTCTCAATAGCGTGACAAACCAAAACCATTTCTCTTTTTTTTATATCTGCCTGAATTGGTTTCGGTTTGTCTGAAATAGTTTCGGTCTGTCCACCCTCTTTGCTGCTGAACTGTAAAACAATCAGGCAGGCAGTTGACTAGTCAGATGCCTATTTAAAGGTCTGGTCTAGAACTCATAAAATTTGAAGACTGAGTTTGATTTTATATTCACCTTTCTACATAAAGATCTGATAGCTGCTGTATACGAGTCATATTATTAGTCTTGTTTCTTTATGTTTGGGATATTGAGCAATATGGCTAAAGAGCATCAATGTGTTCCAAATGATTTCACCTTAAAATTTCTGAAAGTTGCATTTCCATTGGCTGATTCCCAGGTCTCCAGGACATAACCCCTAAGTAGTTTCTGTCAGATCTTCACATAATACACTGGAGAGCTGATATTAGTCAGATTGAATTTGTTTGGTCAGCTGAACACAAAAATCTGACATTGTAATATCATGTTTGATTGACTGAAAATGAAAACTCAAACTCATGCTCAAGAGTTTTATAACCTTCAGATCAGCTTCTTTCTAACATTGGAGAGGAAGCAACACATTTTGCTTGATCAGTATTTTAAAGTTACATGTAAATACATAATCACTACAATATTATTGTTCATACAATAACTTTATAAAGCATTGAAATGCTTATACATTTCATGTTGAAGTTTATTCAATAGCAGACAGTGCTGCTCAAATTGTCCTATCTCTACAGATATTTAAATACCATACACTGATTTTAAACCTAATATAAAAATTCCTTTGCTAGTAAATGGAAGGAATCAATGTTGTCAATAACAAGCTCATATGATCAAACTTACCTTAGGTAAATGACTTCCTTCCTACAGAATCAACTGTATGGATAAAGCATTCAAGATTTAGAATTGTTCATACTTATATAACCGACTCCTACATATTAAAGGGCTAAGACTTCCGTGAGTGCATTTTTTCCAATGAACCCATCACCATGAAACATTTTATGATAAGTTGTTTTGATCTCTCACTTGTATGTGATTGTTATTTCAATTTTCAATACATGAAGGGACTTTTTGATACAATAAATATGACTTGCAGTTATAATTTCTTCATGGAAATGGACATTTATGCTAAAAGATAGCTTATGTGCAGTTTATTTCCTTAGAGTTTTTTAACCAGCATTTATACTGTACATGTTCCTAATTATATTCAATTATGTTTTAAGCTTGCATTATAGTAATTGGGAATGATTCATTGAATATGCATTTGTCTTTTTTTTTTATAAGATTCATGCATATAACAATTTCTTTGTTAATCTTTTTCTTTCCCTTATCATTCAGATAGATTATGCAATTTGATGATTTTACTTCAACAGAATACTCATGAACTGAGACACAAGAAAACATTTGAGAACCATTCCTATGGTGTGTCCTACATTGCCTGGAGTCCAGACAGTAAATACATAATAGCCTGTGGTCCAGACGACTGTTCTGATCTTTGGCTGTGGAATGTAGAGGTAAGATAGTGTATTGTTTGCCACTTGCCCCCCATGGTATCCACAGAAGATGCATTTAGTTTTACCCCGTATCCATATATCCGTATAATGTTACATCAAGAATTTTTATTTTTATTTCCCTTATGCAATGTCAGATCAAGAAATTAAGTAACTTTTTTTTGCATCCCCACTCCATATCTATGGAGGAGGTAAACAGTGTTACCAATATCCATCATGTAATGTTCATTTCCCTCATGTAAAAGATTTTATTTCTACACAGGGACTGTATATGGAGTTTTTTTGGGTAATATTATCATTGTAAAAAGAAATTAAGATGCAGTAATCCCCCTCTTGAATGCCCCCCCCCCCCCCCCGAATGTGTTTGTAATCGAAAGTACCCCTCAAAAATGGCAACACCCTTCTAATGCAATCAGCGGCCAGCATATTAGTACAAAAATGTAAAATGTTCCTCTCATGAGCGGCTGCTTTTTTTCTCCAATGTATCCAGAATCAATTATTAATTAATATTGTGACATAAGGTAACTTATCAGATTATCTGTGCAGTCAATACATGTCTCCCATTGTCAATTTTCTGTTACTGAAAGGAGAGTTGACTAATGTACATGTAACAGTAAGATTAATATATTGTCTATAAAAGTCAACGTTTTCAGGAAATGGGCTCAAAAAAGTTGATAGAGTTTTGGGCATCAGACATCTGTCAAGTTTTTCTCTTTGATTGCAATTGGACGTAATTGTCAAGATCATACCAGGGAGAGCATAAGCTAAAAATAGATTTTCTGCATTAACACATGCATTGAAATTAACCAGGAACAAAACAAGAGTACCAGACAAAGACCAAAAAAATCATGTGACAATATAATTATCGCTTCCTTTACCAAGAAGGCAGAGTTCCAGCTGCAAAGAGCTCTTCGATATAACTAAGAAACTAATGTCATGGAACAAATGTACACCACTTCCAACTACCTTCTCTCCAGTAGACCTTCTGGACCTATTTGCAAATTTCTTCTGTGACAAGGTAAAAATCATTAGAGATAAGCTTAACAATACAATTTCAATTGAGTCATCATAACCATACAGTTGCGATAGATAATTTCAGTGACAACCATTAGCAGCATTTGAACCTGTCTCTATGGATTTAGTACGGACAATTGTGATGAAGAAAGAGTTAACCCCAAAGTCATGTGAACTTGATCCATTTCCAACATCACTGTTGCTTGAGTGCTTAGACCCAACATTAACACTTGACCATAATGATTTAAAGAACTACCGCCCAGTTTATAATCTCCCATGCATATAAAAAAATCATAGAAAAGGTTGTTCTAACCCAACTTGTATCTCATTTGAATTCAAACAGTCTTTTTAGCAATGTAATATGCATGTTGCCCTTGCCACTATACTGAAACTACTCTTCTGAAAGTAGCTAATGACATTCTCTCTGCTTTGGATAGCGGAAAAAATTACAGTCCTCACCCTCCTTGATTTGTCTGCAGCATTTGACACGATAGACCATGATATATTACTTCACTGTCTCCAGCATGTATTTGGCATTCAGAATATAGCCTTACTGTGATTCATATCCTACTTAGTCAACATGACACAAATTGTATCTGCAAATGGAATACACTCCAGCCCAGTTAATCTATGTTGTTTTGTTCCACAGGAGTCTGTTCTTTGACCTGTTTGCTTCATTTTATACACACAGCCATTCTCATGTGTCATAGATCATCATCCAGTGTCTCACCAATTGCATGCTGATGACACCCAAATATACAAATCTAGCCACCCAACTGAAGAAGTTGTTGCTACCAACCAAGGAGTAGAGGGGTGCATTTCTGATGTGAAAGTTTCTCATTCACATCCTTTACCTCAAACAATAAATATCAGCAACACCAACATTAAATTCAATTTGTTAGTAAATTCACACAGTATGGGACCTAGGTGTACATTGCATGAACATGTCGTGAACATATGCAAGGCTACATATCTTGAGCTGAGATGCATCAGATCCATTTGCAGATATCTTTCAATTGATGCCACTAAAACACTTGTGTGTTCATTAGTACATTCAAGACTGGACTATTGTAACTTAATGCTGTCTAGTTCAGACGTAATAATGTTTTCCAATTTCATTGTGGGTTTTTTTTCTTTCTTGTAGTCATATCATTATACATTTTGTACAACGCTTAAAGCATCTAAAGATTAGGTGCTATACAAAGTCCTCATTATTATTATGATTATTATTATTATTATTATATCCATCATGTGAGCTCTACTTAAACATTTTGAAGGACTTTGTTGATGGAAACCAAATTCAATGTGTGGTTTTAAATTTAGAATAGGTAAGTCAGTTGTGATTTTACCATTGTACATCACAATTGTTAATTTTAGTAAATTGACCATGCAGTAAAGGTTGAGCCATTTTCTCATTGCAGACTGAGGAACTAAAGGTGAAGATGAGCCACTCACCAGAGGACAGTCTTACGAGTGCAGCCTGGCATACAGATGGCAAGAAGTTTGTCACAGGGGGATCCAGAGGACAGTTCTATCACTGTGTAAGGACTTGCTCAGGCATCACAGAAATGTAGTGAAACTGTAAAGGGAAATGTAAAATTTGTTCTTTTAAGTAGAATTTCATTTAAATTGGACAATCATTTTTGATTCGATATTCAGTAAAACATAAAAAGTTAGTCTTTGCTTTTTATATAAAGAAATTGCATTTTTTGGGGTTGTTATAAACAGACCAAATTGTTCATTAAAGACACCTATTCAAATAAAACTTGAATGTGCCCACTAGTAATTTCTTATTGTGCATTTTGAGTTGGTGATGTTCATCCTGAGAAGCTTGTTTGCATGGATGTGTAAAAAGCACTATCAATAGAATAATTAAATTCATCAAGCATATTTGTATGTATATGCCTATTCCCTATGTACAGGACCACATTTGAGTTTCAAGTCATTGCAGCAGTTTTTACATTTATTTCATACTTGTTGGAAGTTTTGAGTTTTGGATTATGTTGACAAAGGTCTTATTAGTACATGTAAGCAACAGCCACTTTAAGTACACAAATAACATTTTATTGGCATGTTTGTTTTTAAACTATTTCACTTTTTATAGTTAATGAAAATGTCCAAGTTGTAGCCATTTTGTAGATGAGTCACTTGCATGCTAGATTAAGCACTGGGTACAAGTCTCAGTACTGATTGAAAAGAACTATGACTGTATAACCTCTTGAAATTTCAGGATTTGGATGGCAACGTGTTGGACTCTTGGGAGGGAGTCAGGGTTCAGTGTTTAGCATGTCAGCCTGATGGAAAAATAGTTTATGCTGCTGATACACATCATAGAATAAGAGGTTACAACTTCGATGAACTCCGGGAAATCAAATTGTGAGAATTCGTTTTGTTTATATTTTCTGCATATTAAAACTTTTTTTTTTTGTGGGGATCAAAATGTTGGTTGAAATAACAGTGTATCCCTTAGGTGTACAAGACTGAGGGTCAAATGTCTCCATACTGTCAAAACTGGGAGTCAGACTGAGTAAAGAACAAATTTTGGTATCAAAACTGGGGGTCAACCTAGAAATTTGGGGGTCTCTGAAGTGCAAATGAGGGTAATGGTAAACACTGGTTGAAATAAGGACAATTTTTTAATTCTATTTTAAACATCAACAGACAATGAAAGAACTATATTGAATAAGGGCCATTTTCTGCTCCCATCCTTGTAAATATCACAACTCTGTATTTCATTGTATTATTCAATGTATAAATCACCCTTTTCTGCATTAAATATGCATATAAATTTCTTTTTCATACCTAAACACGACCTTTGAACATGTAGTGGTGTGGGAAATTATAAGAGAAAATGCTACATTAGTACAACTTTAAATAAGATCTAAGTTCAGGCTTTATCAGACAAGGTAATAACACTGATTAATTATTTTTTTTAAAAATCCAGGTTCTCATATTAACTTATGTGAGCACAATTGCGCTAATCACTGTAAACTAAAAACAACTCTTTAATTTTGCAGTCATGTATCGTTGTTTTCCCTGTTGCACGGTAGCTGCCTATGTCTCACTATGCATGAGCAATTAGATCTTCTTTTCTGGAGTGTGCTCTAATATTTCCTTCATTAATATATATTAAAAATTCTGGGAATAATAACTATTCAGATTTTAAAAAACAATGTTATCCATTCATTTCTCTCTTAATTCTTTCTAAATTGCCTTGAGAACATGATTTTTTTGATGAGGTGCTGAATGGGCATATGGAACTATTTGCAAACAAAGACTAGTGGTGTAGACATTAAATGGAATTGTATTTTTATGTTGCCATGTTTTA
Organism: Unio delphinus; assembly: GCA_029339505.1. Lineage (NCBI taxonomy): Eukaryota > Metazoa > Mollusca > Bivalvia > Unionida > Unionidae > Unio > Unio delphinus. The sequence continues at coordinate 8,657,004 of JAQISU010000054.1, forward strand.
AAAAAAAAGATGCTGCAGGATAGGATAAGTACATGTATGTATATTATTTATTTTATACATAAATGACAGGTTTTTTTTCTTAATTTCCATACTGTTGGATACGTTTAATTCACTCACTATTATAGTGCAATTTTGTAATTGTAATCTTTAAATGAATCAGTCAATTTCCAGATTGATATAACAGTTACAACCAGCATATTTTTCATTAAATTTTGTTAACTGGGTCATTCTTCAGATAGTAACAATATTAGTTCTTTAAAACTAAAGTATTAACTGGGCAAACAACAAAGGATCGTTTGCAATTATGTAAATTTGCTGGGAAGAAATGTATCATCTGCATGATATACATATTGAACAATTCTAGCCTCAGAAGCTCAGATGGTATTGCATTAATGTGTCAAATTGTCACACCTAGTTAGAATACATATAGACCTGTTTTTTTTTCTTCTTTTTTTCTTCTTTCTTTTTAAGAATTAATATCCATAATTTCAACAGTTGTCAATTTACCAGTTTGAAATAAAATTAGTAACCGCTCAGTTTTCAACACAAACAAAAAATAATGTGCAATTTAAAAATCATTTTATTTTTATTTCTTGCAAGGTAACATATTTTATTAATGTATTATTCATCTTAAATGGAACTAACTATACAATGATGACCAATCATGTCTGCATAAAAAATAATGGTATTGGAATCAGTGTCATGAAGTGGTTATTCATCCATAGTTAGATAGTATAACTTTCATACAAGTTTATTTATATTAAAATTTTTCATACTGAATTTTCAGGTAAATTTTAAACTTGTTTACTACATCAGTGATGTTACTAACAATTACTGAAATTAAAAATCATTTCCAAGCAGTCATGATGGAAGCCAAGTAACTAAATTGATTTATGATTTTATAATTGAAAATATTTGCATTACTTCTGTGCTAAATCCCAGCAATTACATGAGCCTCAATCGTTTGCAGATAAAAAAAATTATGTTCCTAAAGTGTCATATTTTTATATGTATGGTATTCACCGAGAAGGAAACTTGAGGAGAGTGGCCAAATATCTTTACATCCGAAAATGATTGTGGTGGAACCAGTGTTGTGAAGCGATTATTATTCCATAGTTATATAGTATGTTTTATACATGTTTGTTTATGCTGCATTTTTTAAGACCTTATGTTTTATCACATTTTCCAGATCTCTCCTCCAAATCAAGAAAAATTGGTTTTGTACTGAGATAAGTTGTTACTTGCCTACTAAATCAATTTTTTTCTGGCAATCACTAAAACAGTGGGACACATGTCTCAAGGTCAGGGTGGAAACTAAAGTAATGGAATTAATTTATGGTTTGTTAATTGAAAAAGATAGTGGAATTATTCCTACCCCCTAACCAGCAAAAAAGATATATATACAAAACAAGTTTGTTCAATCTATTTATTTAAATACGGCATGTTTATTACAATGATATATATTTTCTTTCTTCATTAAATGATAACAACAGTTTTTGTTTTGTTTTTGTTTTTTTATGCAATTTTTTAGCACAATATAGGCTATACATGGCAGCCAGTATTAATGGTAGAGGAAGAACCCAGACAACCTCTGGAAAGAACCACTGACCCACGAGAAGCTACTGGCAAGCTTTCTCACATAACTACATTTGCCGAATCTTAGACTCGAACACACACAGACAGAGGTGAGATGGCAGTGTTCCGTAATGGACAGCGCTTTAGACCACTCGGCCACTCTGGGCCCCTAACAGCAACAACAGAAAATCATTAATATAATAACATTTATGGATGAAAATCTTTTATTCTAAGGACATCCTGCTTGAATATAAGTACCACTACTATGACTACTACTATTAAAAATACTACTACTACATATATTAATAAATAAAATAACAGTATTAATATTAATACTAAAAGATTGTCCAGCTACTTATTTTTTCTAGTGGAAACCAACATGGGTGGTGTTGGCATACAATCAGTGATTAATCTACAGTTTCATCCCAAAGAGTCTCAGGACTCGCATATGTTCAAACCACAAGTCCTGCTCAGATGTAATGATTCTGCTAATAAATGGCATACACATTGAGATACATTAATTTATTTTATTTATAATACAGAATTATTACATGGTCATTATTAACTGCAAGATCAACTCCTTCTTCACTTCACTTTAGTTCATAAATTCGCTTGTGTTTCTTAGATCTCTAGACCTGTAATACTTATTTGCAATTAAATGGCACAGTACATAGTTTTACAGCCATCAGTTTGTGCTGAGTCTCAATATTCAGCCTGTTTCTAGTTTTAACCAGGATTTAACAAAACCCATGTTCACATCCAGCAGTATGTACTGCTAAAGTTTGTGCTAGTGCTGCTAACTTGAGCAAGTTTGGAAAATCCTCTCTGTGGTGGCAGTCAATTAAATGCCACAGTTTACACATCACATCTTGTGGGTATTCCTCAGATAGAACTTCTTTCATAATGGATGCAGCGATTCCTGTCCCAGTTGCATCTAAGCATTCAACATTGCACACATTGCATTCTGGAAGAAAGTCTTCATTCAATGTCTGAGCATACATCAGGGAAGCCTTAAAAAAACAAAAAACAGCTTAAAATTTTGATAAGAAACCTTATTAATTAAAAGTAAACCTTAAAATTCTTGAACCTGAATCAAATGTAGAAAGGTATATAAAAGTTTTTAAATGAATAGTCAGCACTGCACGATCATGAAAAAAACAACACCAGAAATCAACTACAGCTGTTGTACATTCAGGTTATCAGTAATGCACATCCAGTTTATTCTGGCTTGCAGTAAAAATGGCAGCAAGACACGTTTTCAAATGAGTTGACTATCTAAACCGCTGTGCACTCCTTGGTTGGAAAAAGAAGAAGACATATTTTCTGCTAAATGTAAATTCTGTAAAATAAAATCGTTCAGTATTATGAGATTGGGTGAAAGTGGCTTATGAATACACTCAAAAGGAATAAAACATCAAGCAAATGAGCAGAACGTGTCCTACACATTCGACCTGAAGAAAGTCTTGACTGTAAGTATAAATATAATTATCTCACTATTTATCTTATTCTCTGTCTGAATTATATAGCGTAAAAAATAATTGTGCAGAAGTCACATTGAATTTGAAGCCATTCAGACAATTTATAAGGGTACTAAATGGGAAACAACTAATTTCAAATTTACAATAAATATATATTTATTTAAGGTGTTTATCTTTTATTAATTTTATGGTTGGTTCCATTTAAATTATTAATGATCAAATTAAATTAGAAAAGTAAAGAGAATTTGAATTCAAAGTCTTCTGACAAGCTATACATTGCAGTACATTGAATGCACCGAACTTACAAGCAGGAAAATAATTATGGCATGAAAAAGGTAGTATTAAATTACAATATAATATTTAATATATTCTTAATGATATGTAAATTTAAAACTAAAGTTGTTTTTCTTTTCTAGCATCAACAGCCTGATTCAGGAAAAGTACTATTACCACAAAATCTGAATTCTCAGTTATCCTGTTCAGTAGTGTCTACTACCTCAGACCTCATCATCTATGCAAGATCACACAGCAAAAGAAGACACATTAAAAGCAGAAATTATTTGGATATTGCATAAAATAGATAAACACTGCAGCTTTTTTCATCGAATTCTGGAATAGAAAAAGTATTTCAGTACATGTTCTCTGATAGTATTGTTGTCAGATAGTTCAGTCTCTCAGACAGGAAAACATCATATTTGGCTTCCTCGGGATTGGCCCTCATATTTTAGAATTTTTTAGGAAGGATCTGATAAAATGTGAAGAGTTTGTTTTGCTCTTTTATGAGAGCATGAATGATATCCTTCAAACTAAACAAATGGATTTCCATGTTCGTTTTTGAGATCAGGGCATAGTAAAGACCATGGTTTTAACATAAAAATTTCTTGGTCATTGTACTGCCTCAGATATGGTCTCAGCATTTGAATCTGTGACAGCAAACCTGAATTTGAACAATTTGATTCCGTTTCCAAGGTTGGGCCAAATGTTAATTGTTCTTTTTATAAGAAGATTGATTCTGCTCTGGCCACTTTTAATCTTTTTTGTGTGATATTGATAAAGAGAGAATGATGATACAAAACAATTGCCTGATTAAGACCTTTCAGGGCCTTTATCACTGAAAATATTAGAGTACCCCACCCCCACTACTAAATGTGAAATTTAAAAAAGAAATATATCAGAAGCTAAAAAACACAGGAAAATACCAGTATTGCCACCACATTCAAATGAATACAAAAAGGTATATTTTTAAGACATATTATTAATTTGATTTTTTATTGCAATGTTAGACTCTTATATATATATTTATTAAATGCTTTTTATTCACTTTGATGATTGTGCAGTCATTGTAAGTTTTGTCCGGTCACCTCCTGGTGAATGTAGGAGGGGTCCAAGGTTAAATATACCAACAAAAAAATGGCAAGTATAGTAACAGTTGCTCATCTCAACTGAAAAGACATCAGGAGTGTTATCACCCTTGGGTCATATTGTGGGTGCATGAGTGGGACAGTTACAATCATTAGGATTTGCCATTCATTTTGGTTAACTGCTACTGTTAGGGAATACATGTTTAGTGAGTGCATTTCTTTTATCAGATGCTTTGTTGTCTCTTGCTTGCATAGATTTTCATTTTAACAATTCTCTGAACCTACAGTTAAATAGAAAGATTTATGACAAGATATTAGGAGATATGGACAAGTATGTCAGCCTATATGAATAGTATACAGTACTTAAAATATTATGTACCAAATTTGCCATATATTCCTATAATGTTTTTTTTTTTTTTCTCTATGTTTTTGAATTATTTTTGTTAAGTTAGTGCAAAATATTGAATATAGGCCTACATGTGCATAGGAGAGAGAGAGAGAGAGAGAGAGAGAGAGAGAGAGAGAGAGAGAGAGAGAGAGAGAGAGAGAGAGAGAGAGAGAGAGAGAGAGAGAGAGAGATCATATATAGATACCTTAAACAGTTAAAAGGGAGAAAAATACTTTCTTTGATTCATTTTGCATCCATTTTTATGTGCAAACTTGTTCCCAAAAATTCCATTCATTCTATAAATCCCTGAATCTTGCACAATGTAAATCACCATTTTTGCAGACTCAAATTGCTGGTAAATAGCATATGCAAAACAAACAATAAAATAGTTGTATTTCCTTTTATTTATTATAGGTATATGTTCTTTATAAACGTGTACATCCTCACATTTCAGAGATAACTGTATGCTGTCATGTAATGCAGTATTCCCGTGCTGGTTTGAAAATAGATGCAAAATGTCTAGAGAAAACAATACCTTGAGACTCTTTCTTTCATGTATTCTCCAATGCCTTTACTTCCGATTTCACATTTTTCAAAAGTTCATTAAAAGTGCTGAACCAATAGTGTTTTCTTTCTTAATAATGCCCATATTGTATCTTTATAGATGAATATATAGTTTTAAAAATAGATTATAGTTTGACAATACTGAATAGTTATTGTAGTTTGACTATAGGCTACCTCAAGGGGTGATGAAGACAATTTCATTCTTTCTTTCTTATAAAGATAGAAACACAGTAGTGTGTGTGTTATATGGCCATGAAAATGAAAGGATAAAAGTACATAAAGAACATTTGTTAGCAAAGGTAACAATCCCATGTATTAGGCAACAAAGTCCCTGTTAACTCCTCCTTTACAGTCGTATTCAATAATATAAAACAGTCATTTGAATAATTCAATAATATTAAATAATATTAAATATATTTTGAGGAACAGTTTTTGTATTTTATGATTTAGTACCTTTTTGTCATTGCATTTTAGAAACAGTTTTCAGTTGATGCATACATTTGCTATTCTATTTTTGTCTACATTGGACCATTTTGGAATAGTTTTAGAAACTAAACTTTATACATAGAGCTTTATAAGCCCTACAAATAATGAAACTGCATATTTCAAATTTTGAAACTGAGTTAAAGCAGTATCTATGAGAAGTAAATTAAAAAATGACTACTTTTCATGTCTTTTTTATTGTGTTTTGACACTTTGTAACCATGGTAATGGACACGTGAACACAAAGCTTATGTCAGAAATAAATGTTAACTACTTCATGTGTACAGTATACATCATATAAGGAAATTTGAAGAGGGTGCAGAAAATGGCCTGTATTCAATATAGTCCTTTCTGTTAAGTAAACCAGGTGTGGGATGAAATATTTGTGCTGTTTAAGTAATTAGCAGCTGAATATTGAGACCTTTCTTAATTCTGTCTTTGCTCGTTAGCTTTATTACTAAGTTCTGCTTCATACATGTATAGTAAGACATAATTAATTTCACAGTTTACCCAAAAATTTAAGTATAAAATTGCCAGATCTTCCTAATTGTTGCACATTGTATTTAGTATGATGAAATTTCAAACTTCTAAAAGCACAGAATGTTTTTTTTATTGTTATGGTATGTAACTTTTTCTGTTTCAGAATTGAGGAGAAGCACCCAATAATGTCTTTCACATTGAATGACACAGGAAGATTAGCATTACTCAATGTTGCTACTCAGGTAAATTCTCCATGCCAGTCTGTCTCTGTCTGTCTCTTTTCTTATGGGATTGAAAATCTACTTTCATATATGCCTTCAGAAATTTACTATGATTTCAATGATCAGTTAGATGATAGTACACTATTTATGTTACTTGGTTTTCAGAATGATTCGGAACTGAAGGCATGGATTAATTGGATTAATGTGATAGACTATCTGCCAAGTGTTTTGTTAAGATATATATATATATACACACACACACACACACACACAGTGGAACCTTGTTAATCCAGGCACATTCGTTCCCAGTGAATATGTATATATATACACACACACACAGTGGAACCTTGTTAATCCAGGCACATTCGTTCCCAGTGAATATGTCCGGATTAATGAGTTTTCTGGATAATTGAATCATGCACATTTTTTATTTTACGATATCTTCACAGTGTATATATGTACATGTATATGCTAGCTTTAGATGTAATGTACTGTTTATTCAATAATGGTTGAAATAAATTAATGAATACATATATTAATTCATGTTTATTTCATATTATTATAACATACGCTTGTATGTACATATACAATAAATATAAGTTTAGACAATTAACATATCAAACACATCACACTATGTACCTCACAAATGAAGCCCTATATTGTCCGCATCTTAAATCTGTCAACTGTATTTGTACAGCCATCAATAAACTGTGATTGTTACATACAATTGGTAAACAACAAAGAGGCTTAGTGACACTTTTAATTTATTTACCATATGCTATGTCAAAAAGTGTTTACAATTTGATCCCAATGTGTTTATTTAATTTTTAACACCCCCGTCAGCGACTAGCTAAAACAGACATTGTTTATACAATCTGTGGTTACAATATGGTCATGCTAATTAATATTTAGTAGTGGCCATATACTATCAAGGGTTTCATTATTGAGTTTTATGTATTATTCTACTGGCTGTATTTTCATATACGATTTTTAGAATTTTCTTATTTTTGGACAGATTATTTCCAGATTATCGAGACAAGTTTTAATGTAATTTTACACTTTGGTCCCAGAGTTTGATTTCCGGATCTTAAACGCAGATTTCTTGATTAACGGAACAAATTGACGTTTAGAAATTCTGTTCCCGTTGAATGATGTCTGGATAGTGAGGTTTCCGGATAAATGAGGCTCCACTGTATATATGATTAGAAAACAGAATACAGACCTGCCACTTGTCCTGATTTGCTCAGGATCATCCTGATTTTTTTTAAACAAATATCCGATTTTCTAATTGGTTTTACCCAAAATCCTGAATTTAAAAAGAAAATCAAAACAAAGTCATGCTAAATATGGTAGTGAAATAAGAAGTAAACAAGAAAGAGAGAGAGACAATCAACGTGGAAATAGAAATTGATATTCAGAGTCAATCAGGCTTGTATGATTCTCAAGTGATTGATATTTTGCCACCTTTTCATTCATGATGGTTGCACCTCCTTGAAAGAGCAAAAGTTATGCAGAAAATCTTCAAGGAATACACTAAAACGTGTAGCTTGTAAAATCAAAATTTGATCTATATCATGCCAGACATACTGTTTGTAATGTGAATATAACAATTGCATTTGTTGGCTGATCAAATCTGAACATAAGAATGCCAAATTGAAAGCATTTGGAATAGCAACTGGGCATTGCTTGATGCCACTGGTGATCAAGATTAAGATTTTCTCTAAATGACTTTCATTACCCCTGATACTGTCTCTGCTGTCATATATAAAATGCTGATATTATTACTTCTGAATGCATTTCATGATGGAAAGGTATTCTATAATTAGCATACATTACATTGGCAACATATTTGGCAGAAATAAATAAGAACATCATTTGTCAAAAAAAAAGGAATATATCACTGACTTGTGACTACTTTTTAAATACTTTGGAGATTATTTTGTGAAAATAAGTTTTCAATGTCAGTATTTGCATAAAACCCCTGAATTGCATCCATTATAAAAGTCACCCATGCTAGCAAGAACAGTAATTCTTCTTGACACACGTGTACATACAAAAATGGTTCATATGTCTATTTATATACATCGTATCGCTGGCTGTGTATCATATCAATACATGACACAGGTGTATCGTTTCACCCCTACCTGTCGAGGTATCAAAAGATGCACCTTACAAGATGGCCATCTCTCCTTCAATGTACTACTTCATTCACATAAGATTAAGTAGATTTATACCGTATTTTGAAAACGTTATGGGACCCACATAATCCCAAAGACCTTTTAATGTGAAGACACCTGCCAGTATCATTTTATGCCCATTGGTATAAATGACATTTGGACATGTATCTTGTGGAAGTTTCAAACATATATATGGATATCATGGTGGCTAGTGTATTTGCTCAGCATGTGTTCATGGTGAATTACTATGTATTCCAAGCAACCTTGAAGGTAGTACTGTTATAAATATTGTGGCTACTTTCTTCTTGTTGGACCATCACTGAAAATTTTACATGCAAGTCTAGATGCCAAATTAACAAGAAATGTTATTAAGACGAATGCCCTGATATTTTTGTGTAATATTGACTTAGTGAGATGAGATGCCTTCCTATATTTATTGTCATCAAGCAAAACCACTATATGACACTATGTTTAAATGTCTCCTATTATCCAGAGGCTGTATCAGATATGATGGGAAGTACACTTTAGTGGGGACCCTGAGTGGCCTAGTGGTCTGAAGCTATCTCCGTTACAGATCACTGACATCTCACCTCTGTGTGCGTTTGAGTCTCAGATTCGGCCATTGTGGATATGTGAGAAAGCTTGCCAGTAACTTCTCATGGGTCAGTGGTTCTTTCCAGGGGTTTTCCTGGGTTCTTCCTCCGCCATCAATATTGGCCGCCATATAAAGCCTATCTTGTGCTGTAAAATGGCATTAAACCCTACAATAGCTACAACTACAACTGCAGTGGGAATGCTTATTCAGATTGCACTTATTCTGTCTTCCTCAGCTTTAATCTTGTATCCATTGTCAAGATGATCATTAATAGAAGAAGCAAATGGTCTTCAGTCAACAGCAGTTGTTTTGATGGCAACAGCAAAATTGATTATATCAATCTTCACAGCACCAAGAGCCTTCTACTAAACCTTCTACTAAAAGAAGAGGAATGCATTTTCCCTCACCCAAACCTTAAACCACATAATGATTATTTATTGTCCAGTTACACTGCTGATGATATCCCAATAGGTGCCAAAATCATTTAGTTCCAAGCCTAGCTCTTGTTTAAGGGTGCTATCTTAAATGCAATGAAAGTTTCAACTGTGTCAGTCAGAAGCTTTTCCTTTCAATAAAGGTGGAAAGCAGAACATGACTTTCAAAGCTTTTAACTTTTGATTTAATTGGGTGAGTTGTTCGATGAGGGGGGTATTGTGCCAACTGCACATAGGACACGTATACCAGACTACTGCATTCATTCTGAACATTGAACCTTGATTAGAGTACTTACCCTGTCATTATCCACTGACAATTGAACAAAGATTTGTTGAGGGGATTGACTTTCACCAGATGAAACTGAAGATTTTGTTAATGGAGGTAAACATGTTTACTTTAATGCGAGTTTAGGTCATCATTTTTTTCACTTGGAAATTACTTTCTTGTTGACAACTTAGAATGTTTTAGAAAGAAAGATGGCCTTTGTTCTGGTTCTATTATTGTGTCATAAGTTTTTATATTTATAGTAATTTTTTTTATACTAAAGAAGTACTAATTTATACCTTAACTTCCAAATTAGAATCTGTCTACTTTTTTTGTTCAGTTTTTTTAATTTCAGAGGATTTATTTCAATTAATCACTGGAATTACGAAGTGCTCATTAATACTTCTTGGACTAAATCATTATTTTGGAATGATGATGAATTCATTCAATAACATTTTGGATTGTATCATTGTGATACATCAAGACTGTAGGCATGTTAGCACATTCAAGGCTATTGGCACTTCAACACATTTAGTATTGGAATTTATTCAGAGCTCCACTGGAATTCATTGGAAATTTATACATTTTAACTTCTTGTTGTTGTGGTTGTTATAGCACAGGATAGTCTATGCATGGAAGCCAGTATTAATGGTGAAGGAAGAACCAAGGAAAACCCCAGAAAAAACCACTGACCCATGAGAAGTTACTGGCAAGCTTTCTCACATACCCACATTGGCTGAATCTGAGACTTGAATCCACACAGACAGAGGTGAGATGTCAGTGATCCGTAATGGTGAGCGCTTTGGACCACTCGATTACTTGGCTCACCCCCCCCCCCATTTGAACTTGTGATAGAACTTGTAAGCTTTTTTTAGGATTTAATTTGCAATATTGTAAGTTTTTGTTTAAATTACACTTTGTATTCATGGGAAGTAAATTGTTTGTAGAAATTTACAAAACTTACTGGTTTTATTTTTTTCTATTACTTATTTCAAAATCATATTGTCATAACAGGAAATGTGGTTTCACACATTTCACAAGGATTGTGTCACCAAATTAACTCATTGTCCTCTGGATATTCTTTTCCTTTTAGCTTAAAATGGGGGTTAGAAGTATATTTTTAGTGCTACATCTATTTGTGAGAGATTTGTATTTACTAGCTAGATGCTTAGATATATAAACAACATTGTTTTTGATTGGCTATTTTGTCCATGCACGTGCAGAGTGGTGAAAATTATATATTTGTATTGTTTTCCATAAGATTGTGATAGCAGAACACAATTTATAAATTGTATCGGTAGTTTTTAATTTGCACACATGTTATCCAGTTCTGTTATATAAACAATAGCACAATTTGTTTCAAAGAGTTGACATGCATTTTTGAATTTGCTATGAACAGGCATTTATGCCTCATTACTAACAAAATAAAGCATAAAAATAAAACCATGATCAGTTCCATGTAAGCTTTTTTATGTGGCATTATCACAATACAAAAATCCCAGCAATATCAAAGCATAGATCAAAGAAAACTCTTTATAAGGTTGAGTTTGAGAAACTGATGAATGATTCACTTCTAATGTTGTATTTCAATTTTCCAACAGCAATAAACATGAAATTAATTTTTTTTAAAAAGTTTCCATTGCATTTTAATTAAAAGATCTTTTTAGACTTAATATGATTCCTATTCTAGGATGGGCAGTTAAGCTAGTATAGTAGATAATTGGGAAAGAACAAGTTTTGGTTTGTATGGCTAAGATGGATTCAGGAGGTTGTAGAAGTTAAGTTCGTAACTGTGAAAGGGTAATTATTCATGGAGAAACATGCATATAATTTATTATACAAACTTCCATTCCAGCAATTTTGTTTTATATTTCTTAATACACTATTTCATTTACTGAAATTAGCATTTCAGTGTATCTCAAGATGAGTAACTAAACCATAGTGGCCCAATTTTCATGCTTCTGTGACTTTTGAATTATCAACCATTGGATTCTTTTGCTTCAATATCTTAGACCTAAACTCATGAAAATTTAAGACTGCAAACATCCCAGTAATAATCTATCCGTGCCAAAGTAGGTGACTGTAATTTTCATGACTGATTTGACTTTTGCATATTCAGCTATGATCTTACTATATACCTCAGTATTTTTAATCCAATTTCTGTACCCAAACTGAGTCATTGTGACTTCATTTCATTCTTGAGTGACTGCATATTCAGCTATCTTTGACCCTGCCTTGCCTGCACAAGAAAACTGGTATGTTGATACATTTTTTTTCTTTTCCCCCAGCTGCACTGGCTATCCATTTGATCTCTATGCTATGTTTCACTGACAGACTCCAGTCCAACATACCTATCTAGCCTCACCCATGTGTACACACCAGCAAGATATTATGCTCCTCTTCTGACAATAATATACTCATTATTCCCACTATGAAAATGAAGTCATATAGATAACATTCTTTTGCATATGAGGGCCCAGCAATGTGGAATGAATTGCCCAATGGAATTAGACACAAAGACACCGTGATCTCTTTCAAGAGTGCTCAAAACCCACCTTTTTTTGACTGCAAGAACAAACTTCAAGATCTAATGTTTCCTACCTTAAATATTTTCAGCATTTTTTTATGTTTTCTGCTTTTGTGATATTTGTTTCGTTTTTTATAGTCATATCATTATATACGTTGTAAAGAGCTTAGAGCTTCTTAAGATTAGACGCTATACAAAGTTCTCATTATTATTATTATATTTTGGAGTGTAACTTGACAATAACGTAACTGGATCTATGTGACCCAATTATTTTCAGATATTAGGTTCTTGCACCATACAAATCTTGAACCATATTCATGAAAATAGGAAAGTGCAGGCATCTCAATAGGAGTAGGTCACTGTGACCTCATTTCCACACTTGAGTGATATGCACTTGTTCCATTCTAAATCATCTTGCTCCTGAAAATAGAAGATGCATCACAAGCTGAATTACACAGTATTATAAAAACTGTCATTGTTCATTTCTTATGTTACACCCATTGATGTTTTAGACCAAACTTCATTTACCTTTATCTTTTATCTTTTTGTACTTGATGTGTGCATTTACCAAGTTTGTGTGCTAATTTTACACATTTAGAGCTTGACTTGTAGTGAACACCATGTAGCCATTATTGTGCTAATATGGCTCGTATTGTGCTAATATGCCATTAAACTCTGCTTGGTGGGTATTTATGTATGGTATGATACAGAATGAAATGGAGTCGTACAGAGGGTAACTCAACCATACCATAATTAATCACTGACCTAATTTCTATGCTTGAGTAACATTTGTATATTCAGTTATCATTCTATACACCCAAAAAATCTTGGACCCTACTTTGCCAGTACTTAGCAAAATTAGTCTCTAAGCACATCTTGTAATGAGTAACTTGATCATACCAAATCGAGGTCACAGTTAGCTGATTTGCATGATTGAGTGGCTATGTATTTTACCTATTTGTTCATTACACCTTGAGAAGTTTTGTTTTGACTCAGTTGCTTGTTTCACCTTCTATATCTGTAACCTATTAAAAGCTATAGGAATAAAATTTGTTTCACCCTTGCACTGATGAAATAGTATTGATTCATAGTAATGAGTAATATGATAAGTAATGTTTCAAAAGGAAAGTTATCAGCCATGGTTTTGAATTTTTTTAAATTTTCATTTGCTTGTCAAATTTTGTTGTTGTTGACCCTTTTGGTGGGCATGTTGGCTTTATCATTGGTTTAGGTATTGTTGAGGCCATTCAAGCATATTGTAGGTCAGCATTACACTATGCAATGAGAGCATAATCATTGCAATTAGACAAGACCTAAAAACTTATGCAATTTCAATATCTTGATCCATACCAGATGGAAGTTGTTTTGCTAAAATTGTATTCTGTAATCATCATTTACATTTGATAAAGTTGACTGGCTTCAGCATTGCACTTTCCATATGAAAAGGAAAATTGCAAACCAAAGGAGAAATAAAATTATTTTGACAAGCAAATGTGAAATATAAAACTTTAAATGTTGTCAATTGATATCTTTCTGTTTTTAAACTTGCATTCAGTGGGTAACAGGCTTGATTGTTGTCCAGATCAGCCTGTAACAACTGTCATGCTGTATCACTTTGCAGGGCTTTTAACTATAATTGCCCCTGCATCATTCCTCCATACCATTCTATATCTTATGGGCTGCTACTAATGAGCTCCTCCTGTTGGTGAGGGGATTTGTGTTAGAAGTAAACACCTTGTTTTTACTTATACAGGGACTACATCTATGGGATCTGAAGGACAAATGTTTGGTACGCAGGTACCAGGGTGTGACGCAAGGCTTTTACACAATACACTCCTGTTTTGGGGGTATAGATCAAAATTTCATTGCCAGTGGAAGTGAGGGTAGGTTTTTGTGCATTGTTTTGATTTTATAAATTAAACTTTGTACATGAACTTTTCATTCAATGCACTTATTATCATTCATTGTATCAGGTATATTTGTATTGACATTTTAAAAATGTCTGCTCAGTTTTTGTTGAGACAGTGTTTAGCACATATTAGAACATTTTGTTTTAAGGTTCTGTTTAAATCATGTTTTTTTTTATTTGACTGCAGTATTAGCAGATTGGATTATCATCATAGTCTCATAAATTGCCTTCAGGATATGTTGTCATTACTTGCCAGGAGCAAAATTAAATGGAGTAAGCTTTGTTTTTCAGTGTCCATCTTCACTACCCAAGATTCCAATATTTTAACCATATATACACCTTGGTGGAACAGTTCGATGTTCCTGTGCTTGGGGTCTGCAAAAATTTCCTGGAATGCATTGGCGAGCCACCACACCCAGTCAAAATTAAATTGTTTATCTTCACACAGTTCCGACATGATCAATACAAAGAGAGCACTCAGCACACAACTTTAATGGACTCATAAATAAGGAATTTTCCACTGCCGGTCCATGTTTGCATAAATACTTTTCATTCATTTACACTTGTAAGGACTTCTCACTGCTACATAATTATTTGATGTTAAACTCATTAAAGTATCTATTAAATTTAACATTTTAGACTAATGTACAATGCACTGCAGTTGCATGCTATTGGTTAGTTGGCATTACATACTAAGGGAGGCAACTCATCAGATCCAATAGATGTTGATTGAACAAAGGATTAAAATACCTGATCTGTCTGCCAAGATGTTTTTAGAGTTAACAAATCAGA
Source organism: Unio delphinus (assembly GCA_029339505.1). Taxonomy (NCBI): domain Eukaryota; kingdom Metazoa; phylum Mollusca; class Bivalvia; order Unionida; family Unionidae; genus Unio; species Unio delphinus. Next base: position 8,672,253 of record JAQISU010000054.1, read on the forward strand.
ACCTATGCTAGCAAAGATGTTTTATACCCAGATCTCGCTTGTTGCATAGGCAATAGTTGCACCGTTGTCCACCTCTCTGTCCCAATACAAAGCCATCCATCTACCTTTGGATAAGTTTTGCTCTTAGGCAAGTTACTTAGGCACTGTGGTGAGTCATTCATGTTATTTGCTGTTGTTAATAATTTGTGCTCGTTCTGTGTCTGTTGAGCCATTTTTAAAAGCTGTTCCATTTAAATTGTACCCCTTAGTGTGGACAATTTACTTTTAGTGGGGTTGCTGGGAGATGTGAGGGGGATTTTCTTTCCAACCAGGGTCTTGTTTTTTTTAATTTTAGCTTGGTAATTTGTTTCTTTATTTCATACTATTTGGTGTCTTTTTCTATAAATCATAGCAAAAGATATCTTTTGAACCTATTTGGGATCAGGACATATAAAAATAAAAGAATAAGCCACCCACCACTTAAAATAAATGATCATTCTCAGCACTGGAGTACAACCTTTTCTTAAACTTACCCTAGCAGAAACAAGATTTTCAGAGGCTCATTTGCCTTGCCTGCTTGTATGTTGCATGACCAAAACCCCACATCATTTAAGCATTAAGGTTAAATCATTGTTATCTAATTTTGGTGTCATGACTACATGTAATGATATTAGAGAAATGAGTTAATTGCAGGAATTTAGTATATTCACTACATCATTAATGTTGGTAACTTGAATTTTTTTTTGATGGCTGTAAGTTTTGAAAAAATAGTCATCTAGTACTCTGAGTATATGAAGCCACTTTACCTTATTTTGTCTGAAACTTTTAGTCATGTGGTACATGAGCCCAAATGTGAGACAGATAAACCAGGTTAGATTCTCAGTCATGATTAGACTTTGCAACATCTTCTGTTACATATAGGAGTTTGCCCAGCTCTTGGTAGCTGATGGCCTGGTTGGGAGTGGGTTTTGACCTCACACAGAGGTAAATCTGAGTGATATTCAAGGATGAATGTCAGAATAAGGGAAGAGTAGTGTACCTTCTGGACTTTGCAACACCTGCCATTACAAATCCATAAACTAATAATCCACAACATCAAAGAAATACAGTTAATGAAAAAAAAAGTCTTTCAATGACAGTACTGATGCTAAATGTCATGAAAGAATTTTATGCCATTTGCAGATAAGACTAAGAATTTGTTGCTGTTTTTGTTCTTATAGGGTTTAACATCATTTTCAGCACACAATAGGCTATACATTGCGGCCAGTATTATTGGTGGAGGAAGAACCCAGGGAAAACCCCAGAATGAACCACTGACCCTCGAGAATTTACTGGCAAGCTTTTTCATATACCTACATTGGCCGAATGTGAGACTTGAACCCCACAGAGGTGAGATGGCAGTGGTATGTAATGGAGGGTGCTTTAGACCACTTGGCAACTTGGGGCCCCCAAAGAATTTGTACATATCCTTATTTTAGGTCCTTTTTTTTATGAAATTTGAGACTATTTGTTTTAAAATTCAAAGCCCTATAATAATTGTATTATTTGTGACATCACTGTACATAGTTCTCAGCTCTTAGTTTATTTGTAATATGTTTGAAGCAACAACAGTGGCATTTAATTTTTCAGATCACAAAGTTTATATCTGGCATATACAAAGAGAAAATCCAATTTCAATGCTTGAAGGACATACACGAACTGTAAATAGTGTTCATTGGAACCCTAAAGTGCCTAGTATGTTAGCCAGTGCTTCTGATGATGGAACTGTGAGAATATGGGGACCTGCATCTGAAGGCTCAAGATTAGGTCTGTACAGAGTATACTTGTGCGCACACACACACACACACACACACACACACACACACACACATGCAGTGTATATACATGCAATATATCCATATACATTTTTATGCATGTATGGATACACGAGGGAATGCACAGAAAGCAGCCATAATTAAGTTTTCACTTTTGCAGATCATTGAGATTTTTCTTGTGAGTGACAGTCCTGTTGATAATAATATTTAACAGTTGAAATTCCAATAGTTATTATCATTTTCTGGATAATTGAATCAATTTGTTTAAAGCATGGGCAAATGGGCATATTTATGTGTGTACTGTCTTTGAAATTCTCCAACACCAATAAAACTGAAGATATGAAACTTATATTAGTGATAGTCCTCTGGCTGTAGATTGTGTAAATAATTTTGGAATATTGATCTGATACCCATTCGGAGGTGGTGAGTTTTACATCAGTTTCAGATAACTCTTGAGTTGTTTGTTTCACATACCTGAGAATAAATGAGAAATAATAATCACCTCATTGTTAACACATCAGACTTTGACCACAGATCTTTTTGTATGCCATAGGGCTTTTAAAAAAAAACTACTGCAATCCCAACCCTGTTATCACATATTCACTTATTAGGTGTTAACAGATTTATACATGTAACTGATGTTGACCCAGGAGTTCATCCTACAGGATAAGACTCAATACATTGTAAATTATGACCCATGCACCAAGTCCTTGAGAGGGAGGATGAACTCCTGTAACCTGTTTTCCCAGTTCTGTAAGAGAAAAAACTGTATAAAGTGATGACAGTCTCCCAAATTGTGCATTTGATGAAACTAACAATGCAAAATTTTCCTTTAACAGTTTACTGAACTCGTCAGGTAAATAATAAATAAGGGAATTTTTTAAAAAAAATTCTTGTGGGAATCTTGGTGTTCAAAAGAAAATTATTCAAAGAGTTTGATAAACTGTATTTTGAGTGAGCACATTGGAAAGATATAATTAATTCCATGATGAGTACTACTTGTATTATTTGAAAGAAAACAGAATAATGTTGTAAAATACATTTGAACATCTGGGTCATTATACTTACCTTGCATTATGCCATGATATTATTATGGGACAGGTATATTAACTTTAATAAAAGACAAGTAATGCAATAATACATGCTTCTTACAGTTTACCCTTTCTGTTGCAGGAAATGGTTGTTTAGAATCAGGGAGGAGTACACCTGTATAACAAACAGATGTCTAGATTTTAACTTCTTGAAATGCACACCACTGCTTTAATGTCAGTCAGATGTTCAGTTGAATGTACAGTGGCATTAAAATGAGATTTGGAAGATTTAGACTTATGTCTGTTGTAAAGTTTTAGATATTTAGCTAGAAAGAACTTGTTGAGTAACAGGCTTTTAAAGTTGCCACATATAAGACTTGACTACAGTTGATAGCTTGAAACTATAAATCATAGATTAGTTTCAGTTTTACAAAAATATACAGCCTGGAAAAGACTTCATGTGTCCATCAGGTATAAAACAAGCTTCTGAAATATCACATCATGATTAGTTATTTACTGCTGTCTGGAAACAATATGGGAGGTTTGACATGTACAATTAAGTCTGTAAAGATTGTTGAAATTATTGGATCTTGTGTATTCAAGAGACTAATCATATATTTAATCATTTCAACTCAAGAGGGGTTTGGAGAGCACTAGCTAGGTCATTGACAAAAACAATAGTGCATTAAAGTGACAGTGAATAATTGTTAAGAATGATTATAATGACAAAATTATATATAGATTAAAATGGATATTCGAGAGATCTAACAGTGACAGAATTGGTTATAAAAAAAGAACAAATAGGAGTTTACAGCATGTAGTACCAAAAATGTTTTATATTAGTCCAGGCATAAAATCTAGTTGTATACAAATCATTGATCACAAACGAAAGATGGCAGTGGTCATGGGGATTTAAGATATTTTTGGAAAGGTAGCTTTAGGCATCAGGGAGAGATACATTAGAACTTGGATAGTTAGGAGTGCAAATGATCTTTGTTTTTGTAATCTGTGAATTCATTAATTTTTTTAGGGTATCAGCTTCTGTAGTTTTGCAAATGATAACATTGTCAGTACAGTGTTTCTTCCATGGCAAAGTCAATGTGCCAGCCTAATAAACTTGCCAGATAGTTAGGGGTTTATTTTCAGATAAAGGCATTGCATAGTAAACATCTACCAAACTGTCTTTAGTATTGGAGATGGGTTTGTCAGCATACATCAGGTTTCATCTGATAAATATATGGATTAATAAATTCATGAATTGGGGAAGGGATCTGGTCATTTCCACAGAAGGATCATTGTTGTCTTGGTTTTTAATTCTTATTTTTTTGTGGCAGGCACATAATCCTTAAAATTGTGGTAGCCCACAAAATATAGTGAATTCACAGTATTTGATATGTTTGGGGTGGGGATCACATTTTGTAATAGATTTGACCAGAAATTCAAAAAAGTTTAAATAATGGAGGTTTTAATGTAGTTCAGACATTAGAATTATAGGTTACTTATTTGAATTGTTATTGCATGTAATTTTTAATTACACATACTTTCAGGTGAAAATAGTTAAAAGACTTAAGGATCAACAAAGAAAATTAAATATATTGAAATTTAAATACTGTGATAGAATGTACCACGATGCATGATGTATACAAATGGAAGAAAGCATAGATTAGCAGCAGCTTGTAAAGTTAAATTAAATGGAATAGATAGGCATGGTAAGTTAAAGCATGCAAAATCTAATTAAAAGTTGTAATGGATTGACAAAAGGAATAAAAAGAACAGAAACTGTATCAATAAAACTAGTTGTATATAAATTACATTTTACAGAGGAATAGAGATTTTTATAAAGTAGAACCTCTCTTATTTGAATTCTCTGGTGGGTAAGAAAAACTGTTGGCACAAGTGATCATTCAAAGAACTGAAGGCAATCAATCATTTCAGATGGAAGTTTGCTTCAGTTAAGAAAAGTATATTGATGAGTGCAAATTCAGGCTTTTGTTCTGTTGTTTGCAGATTTGTGTTTTTTTAAGTTGCTGATGTGTACTGGGGAAACATACTTTTGATATTGTTTCAATGATATAAGGACAAAATGTTTTAACAAAGGAACAAGAAAATGTGTAATTTAAAAAAAAACTTGAATAGTTTAATGAGAAAATACCAAAGAATTATTAATTATGATGGAAAATAAATCAAACTTGATTAATTTGAAAGGAAAAGTCATAAAATGAAGATTGAAAAAGAAAATATTAGTTAATGTTGTTATTATGTTGAATAAGTACCAAAATCCTGAGCACAAATTCCATAGTACTTCTGTAACACTAATGAAATGCACATGTTGCATACTGGCTGCAATTAAAGGTGAAAATTGCAAAATAGTAATTACCACACAAAGTCAAATGTGATATGCTTGTTGCTTTGAATTAAAATGTGTATTACTTATACCCAGAACAGAGATAACTGAAGTTTAGCATGTCATGCACTCAATTTAGAAATTGTATGCAAATATGATAAACACTTTTGCACGTCTATATGCAATTTAAGACTTTACTGTAACTGAGAGGAGGAAAGATACAAACTTAGTAATAAATTTTGTCTGTTTACATTGTGATTTTTATACAGCTGCCAATATCCTGTCATGATGTCATTCCATTCATTTGTTCCCTGTTTCATTTCTGGACAATATCTTTGATTCTCCACCATTTGCTTTAATCATTAGCTTTGATTTTGTAGTAAAGAAGAAGCCTGTTTTGTTAAAATTGTGAAAGAGCAGTGTTAATGTGACTAAAAGAAGAAAATTGTTTTTTGCGCAGTTACTTCAGTTTCGCATCACAGACTTGGAATAAACTTTCTGGATTGCTTGCTTTTTGTGTCAGGTAGAAGTGTTTTGATGTTGAGGTCAAAATATCAAAGGTCAGGGTCACTGAGGTTGAAGAATGGTTTGTAAACAAATATTAAGTTATTGAACATGTACCTTCACCAATGTTTGTGGATAGCTAAGGCTTTTTTGTAAATAAGAAGCCTGTTGATTTTGGGGTCAAGAGTCACTGTAGAAAAATGAAATACTGTCTTTGCATAATAACTTTAGTTTTGTACCATGACCTAAGCTTGTAGATGACTTGCATTAAGGTATGATAGAGGACACTTGATGTTTGGGGTTCAAAGGCAAAATATCATGGTCATTGTGACACAAAGAAAAATTAATTATGAACAATAACTTAATAAGTTCCATGATTTAAGTTTGTGGATGGTTTGCACTTTGGGCACTGAAGAGACCTATATATTTTGCAGTCTGAAGTGGAGAGGGTGTGGTCATGACGGGTCTGATTAAAGACAAAATGGTTTAATCACAGTCAATTTTAGACTGCAAGCCTTAACCAAGGTCATTGGGACTTACTGGTCAATAATCTTCTGACTCGGTCATACTCAACTATGGCATATTCAGAGGACTGTTAAACACAGGGTAGGCATATAATGTACTGTTCATGGTAATTTTGTTTCTTGATACTGAATCTAGAATACCGGTAGTTACATTTGCAATGCTTGCAGATGCAAATATTTTAAGACTACATGAAGAAAGTATTTTATACCATTATGTTCAATGTTATTTTGAGTTTAAACATCTATATGTATTTGTTGAGGTGCATTGTAGTGTATTTGGACTTTCATTGGAAGGAAGTTTTGCGAAGGAGTGCATTTGTTTAGTAAATGGGGCTGCAAGCTAAAAAGTTAGCAGTAGGCTAGCACATGCTTTCAATCATTGTGTTCAGGCTGCTAGTAAATGGCACTAAGTGACAAAAGCTAACAGTCAATGGATGCAGATTGCTGTGAGCAATGCATGCAAATTTTGTCTCATTTTCTATTGATCTACATGTCTTTCTGCCTACTTACTTATCAGTTATGAATAATGGTCAATGCTAAAGAATAGATCATTGCCAGTGTAAGAAGGTTAGTAAACACTCTCCAGTGTATACAGCATCAAACAGTCAAACCTGCCCTAGCAGTGACCTTTATTCCACATTTATCTGGTCTTGGCAACCATTATTACCCCCCCCCCCCCATAAAAATTTCTTTTACAAATGTCCCGTATTTAAAAGTTATCAGCTTCGTTCAGCCAGTTGAACAATGTTTTTTTCCTTTTGTAAGCAGTCACTTAGGTGTTTACATCATGACCAATCTGTATGCAATTGTTTTCACACAAAAATGCATTATTTAGGTAAAGATATGAAATAGGAATTTATATGTTAAGATGTTTTGTGCCTATATTCCCCATTCTCAAGTCTATTTGTCAGTGACACGACTTTGATTGGCTAATCTCTTTGTTGTTGTCATGGAGCAATTTCAACCCTCAAAACTTAGTGTTTACTGCATATTAGATTGATTTGCATTTTTGATATCATAAAAGTGTTATGGTGTAAACTGTATGGCTATCCATTCTGGAATAGTGATAGAAAGATATTCAGGATGGCCACATTGGGTGTCAGATTGCAATCATTTTCATGTAGGCCTGATCAAGACACACATGTAAATCTTATGGTGAAAACTTCATGATGATAAAAAGTTTCATATAGGAGTAGTATTTATAAAAGATTTTCAAGATGGCTGTCCATATCTAACATCACATTAGTACCATTTTCATTTAGGACCAACCAGATATAAAAATAAGTCTTTTGGTGAAACTTCCATATTAATATAACCATCTGCACAGGAAGTGCAGTGAAAATAGGATTTTTAAGGTGGTCATATTGGAGGTCAAATTTCTGAATAAATATTTGTTGAATATTTTCAATAGAAAATTATGCTAATTGCATGAAAATTTCCAACAAAGATATAAAAAGCTCTTAAAATTACATGAATATAGCTTGAAGCATTATTTTAAAATAAAATGGATTCAAGTAGTTGTAGAAAAAATGAAAGCAACAACAACAACATAAATAATACTATTTGGTGTAATTTGTTCAGAAACCATGTTCAATAAGTTGAACCTCCATTGAGAACTTGTGTTTTAAAAGTTTGACCATTTCACGCTGGTGGATGCTTAAGAATGGTTTGACTGCATGACAGGTCAGTTGTTTTTTTAACAGCAATTTCAACACATTATGGGCCATATGGACTTGAAGTGCCTACTTCTCAAATTGACACAGTTTGCGAATTAGGGTTCAAGATATTCTTTTGCCACATCATACTGGCAAGATGATTGAGATAATGTATCAGCCAAAATACTGGATGGTATTGCATTTAAGGTTTGCAATATAAAAAAATATTTTTGAGAGTTCTTATTGGACATGATACATGTACCATGAGAATTATGCATGTTCATTGTTCTGATTGTAATAGTAAGATGGTGTATGGGTTTAAGATACTTATCTAGAATATTTGTCAATGAATGTTTAATTATGAATAAAATTTGTTGATTGTGTATGAAAAAAAATCAGTTTTGTTCCAGAAATTCCATGTAATCATGCTGTATGATGAATATTTTATTACTTCAGAATAATTATGATGCATATAGAACTCATTTTATTGATTGTTGCATGTTGTTGAAATAGTTAGCAAGTGTGTACTTGTTTGTTTGCAAAGATAAATTTCATCCATACATGTATGATTAAGTTTTTCCTATGAGTAGATCTTGTTTAATTTTATAGACATTAGATTCACATATTAGGGTCATTATTAAGCCACATGCAGATTTGATTGATCCATCAGATGTATGTTATTGTGGTCTTTTTTTCTGGATAACAATTTTCATGGTTTTGTTTAAAAAACCCAACCTTTTTGTGTGTTGTTAAATTTATATATTTGCTTGTCATAGTTTGTATGTTTATAGGTATTTCATTTCATAGATAACCTCCACAAGCACACATAATATAGAAGACGGAACACAACCAAAGGGTGGTCATTAGAAAGGTTAATACAATACTACTGTATGAACACAAATCAGACATTGGTCAAGGTCAGTTCCTTCCACATTGGTTATGTCCAAGTACTAAACATCCAAAGTAGCTAATAAAATCAAGTTATGTGGTTACTGAATCACATCTGTAAATGATCCTTTACTTAAACTGCTATCCATAAAAGCCACCATTAGTACATTTAGACAATCATGGTGCTGTGAGTGGTAACATGCAAGCTAGATCCACAATGAAATATCAAAGGTCAGACCTAATTTTGTGGCCTGGATAAAGCAACATTTGTAATTCTGCAGTCAGGTTATTTATATAATTAAAGTTTGCATTACCATGAGACTTGATTGACACAATCAGCATGGTGTGAGTTTTAGTAATTAGTTTATATATACATGGTATTTAATCAATATTTAAGCTTCAAGCATGCACAAGATATTTGGTTTTAGGATTGAAATTTCAATAGGAAAGTTTCTTAACTATAATGAGAAGTATAAATGCAAGCATTTATTGATGCTTTATATAGATACAAGTATAAATGCCAGATTTATCGATGCTTTATATAGAGATAAATATAAATGCAAACATTTATATATGCTTTATATAGATTATGTATACAGGTGTGGGTAAATTGTAAATCATAGTATTGCAAAGAAAGTAGGAGCATTTTTTTTCCTCACGAAAACATTATTAAATACAAGTTAAATATTTTCCTCCAGATATTTTATTATCCTTTTTTTAATGATCAATCTTAATTTTTCTTGTCCATACTAATCTCAAATATTGATTTAAGGCATTGAGTGAACAAAAAGTTTGTACAAAATAAATGCTTTGAAATTATTTTTTCAAAATGGTTGAAATTAGACAAGCACATATTATATCAATGATGAAGTTAAATATTTTCCTCCAGATATTTTATTATCCTTTCTTTAATGATCAATCTTAATTTTTCTTGTCCATACTAATCTCAAATATTGATTTAAGGCATTGAGTGAACAAAAGTTTGTACAAAATAAATGCTTTAAAATTATTTTTTCAAAATGGTTAAAACTAGACAAGCACATATTATATCAATGATGAAGTTGAATAAGCAAATAAGTGATCTTGCTAAAAATGTAGTTGGGGGTGGGGTGGGGCAGATTAACATATGGCTTAACTTTTGTTGGGTCTTTCATTTTTTGGCTTGGTAAAACCATAAAAGCAATGTAAGCCATGAAAATTTATACCTCATGAAAAAAGTGAAACTAAAGTAGTAGTTCTTCTTTATTTTGTTTGCTAATTTTCGGAATGATTTTGTTTTTGAATTTGTGATGAAACTCATACTATGGACCAGATTGGTGGTTAATGGTTGTCGATTTCAAAAGTGCAGTTCTTTTTGGCTGAGTTGGTATCTACCTCCTGTTTTTTGAAGAAAAACGTACTGCACCAAATTTATGATGATAGCTACCAAATCTTCACAAAATATGACAACTATTTTGAGCAGATGAAGCAATTTTAAATGTAGCAAGCAACACGGATTTATAGCAGCTAATGGCCTAAACAAAAATTGCAGTGCAATTTGTATCCATCTTTACATGTCATTGGAAGTTTTTGCATGGTATTAAGGGTATTATTTGCATTAGGTTCTTGCTTGCAAGCTTATTTATTGATATAAGGGGTGAACTATTTAAAATGTAATGTGGTACAAGTTTAACCCACAGCTACTTGCTAACATGGCAGATTTGCATAGGAATTCCCATCTTTGCCATCATCTGTTCCAAAATACTTCTAACTGAAATTTAAAATTACTTAACTATTCAAAATAGTTTTTCTCTAGAGTCAAAAAGATTTGTATACATTTTAATGGAGTATTTGGGTTAAAAACTGGAATGATATACCTAAGTGACAGTGGTGAAATATATATTAACAATGATTCTGTTCTTTAAGAAATATAGGTTTAGTTTTGTGCTCTGCAGGTCAGATTATATGAAGCATTTTAATAAAGCCTGAGAGTATTACTTGCATAAGTTGCATAAATAGGAAATTTACAGAATATGTTACTCATCTAAACAAAAACTTCTGTAACCAGTTTTGATCTAATGGATCAGAAAAAGGTACTGCTACCTTGACATGACAAGATTTTTGGAACATACCATACAGTTTTATTGAATTTTATTGTGGGCTATATGAATCTGTTGTGTCTACTGGACATAGTTGTCCCACGGTCTTCTAACATCTTGGAGGAAAATAAAGCATCTTTATTTTGTGTTGTAGATTCTTTTTGGTACTTGTTATTTTCACATAATATCCATAATAGACATAATCTTATGTCTAAATTCTTCACAGAATAGTAGAGGTAGAGGTTTTGATTTGGTGTTTGGTGCAACCCAAATATGTTATTTAGTCTCAAGGCAGTTTGTGTAAAGTAGCATACCAATGATGATGGTAGGATTCAAGCTTGGACTATTTCAACTGCAAGTCTGGCATACTGACCATAGAGCCACCACTATGATATGGTGGCAGAAATATAGTTAAAATGACTGCAACACATGAATGGATTAAGATATTTAAACTTTGTGGAGTAATAAGGACTTGGCAAGCTTTGTCCCTAGCACAAAGCTCATCCCCACAGCTGCTGCTGTCAAGTGGTTCAGTGCCAGCAGTAACCAAATGGGTGCTGCTTTAAACCCATCAGTTAACATTTTTCTTTGAGCATGGCACTTTATTACAGTTTGCTCATTACTGAATAACCAACTTGTTGCCATACTGTAAACACCAAATGAAACCTTGGATCAATTGCCCTATCCTGTTCATATTGGCAAGATTTTGTTATACATTAGTGGTAGATAAAACAACTATATTGTGTACTCGTTTCTGTGAAATTTGTTTTATGTAAACTTTTCATTTTTCTTCAAAATTTTATATTCTCCTTACTTTTTATTGTGTCCTTATTTTTTCATCCCTTGATACCAGAGCAAATATGTACCTTCTCAAATAGTAGTGTTGAATTACATCTTCATGTTTGTATTCATTTCTTTTATTTTCCATTAACAATGTAATGAAATGATTGCCTAAATAATAAATGCATATATGAAATTCTTTTAGTTGTCTTTTAAACAAAATATTAGCCAGCTAAGTTGTACTTTTTTGGTCTTGAAATGTTAATTTATGTGGAGAAACAATAACTAATGAAATTAATGTTTTTTTAAAAATACAATTTAGTTGAGCATACATTTGTTTTTAACCACAGCATGGCTGTCATTTTTTCCAATAGCACTGACATTGTTGTCAATGTTATTTGATAATGTCTTTGGTCCAGATTTTTCACTTGCTTGAACAGTTTAATTCTTGGACCACTTATTTACTTCTGTTCAAACACAATTTCCTCACTGTGAAGCAAATACATTCTGTAACACACTTTTGTACCATTTTGACTTTTGGATCAAGATCACAAACTTGACGAGTGTATTTTGTGCACACTAAACATTCACCTCCACATTGTTTCAAACCCATGTAATGATTGTGGTAATTATGATCATGTTGAATATCCTGTCATTATGCCACCCAAGTGTGTTGCTTGAAGCATTCTGCTGAGGAGACGAGACCAGAAGTGCTTATGGGATGACCTCTTGTCAGTCATCTGTTAGCAAGATTATTATTGCTATTCCTTCGAACTACTAAGAGGGTTCCCATGAAACTTCATACACACATTCATGCCAAGGTCTTGCTGTTCAAACATCCAACATGGACATGAATATGTGTAAACAGAGAAAAACTGCACTCTTGTGTCTTGGTATATCTGTAGCACCAAAATAAGTCTAAACAAAACGTAACTGCTCTCAAGCTTTGTATTTTTATAGCACAAAAATTATTGTATTGCAAACAGTAAGTACTCTACAAGTCCTTCAGTGTCAGATGCCTCCCTTGACATTTGTTTTGTTTAACACCTACAAATTTACTAATATCAGGGGAGGCACCTTACTTTGTAGGACTAGTGCCCTTTAGACTTCTGGCACATAGAAAATATGTCCTCTCTAGATTTCTATAGCACAATACGAGTGCAGACAAAATAACTGAGTGTCCTCTAACCTGGTATTTTTAAAGCACAAAATAAGTACACACAAAGTAACTGCACTAGTGCCTTCTGGCACAAAATAGTCAACAGAAAGTGTCCTCAAGCCTTCTGTAGCCCAAATTAAAATGTGAACAGAAAGTTACCTCTAGATTTCTGTTACAGAAAGCAATGCCATTTGTTCTTTAGACTTTGGGTATTTTAGTAGAACAAAATAAAAAGGTATTCTTTAGCCTTATGGTTATTCTGTAGCATAAACAAAGTACAATCAGAACATATGTAATCTCATGACTTTGGATAACTGATGGCACATAATGAGCTCATTCACATGCTAATTCTTTCATAAAGTCATCAAAATGTTCCATTTATCTTATCCTAATTTTGCACATTTCTAAATTTGGTCTTTTCTTTTTATTTTTATACCCCTATTTTAATCAGCCATAAATCAATTTTTGATCTAGTTGAAAGCTGTTGAACAAAAAACTCAAATATTGACACTTTTTACTATTAAAATATGAACATTCAAGATACACATTTGACCTCGAATAATTAAAAAAACTACATCCTATCTTTTCATAGTTTTCGAGTATGGTTGGAAACAAATTGTTCATTCTATAAATAACAATAAGGAAGATGTGTATGTTTACAACAGGACAGAAAATTAATAAGTAATAAATAGGGTCTTTATTGGTAATAAAGTAACTGAAACATTAGGACTTGCTATGCATTTTATATCTTGCAACAATGAATTGCATGCTTTGGATGACATGAAGCAATTATACAAATCATGACTATTCTACAATGGTTATTACCAGTACCATTATGTTCATGTATATTAGATGCACCCAAATATAAGACGTAGGTTTTGATGATTTGTGTTAAAAAAGATGCCCACAAATATAAGACGCACTTGGCCTCACCATCTGCCAAACTAAGCAAACCCTATATTAACTTCAGATGACAAAGCCTTGATTTTTTAATAAGTTATAAATTACTTAAGGTATTGATCTGTATCTAGTACTATTTTGTTAAGTACTATTACATTATTGTTCCAGTAAACTTTAATAAAATCTTTTGAATAATTATGTGTGTTGTTTTGTTCAAATATGTACCAGTAAACATGTCTTCAAGCCATGTGCATCAAAGTGGCTACCGGTACTTTCCATTGTCATAAACACAAATATCCCCAATGTTTTGATCACTCCCCTGATGTAAACAAGGCTTCATTGACTGTTTTGGCTGGAGGTCAAATAATTGTTTGATCAACGGTTATCGTTTGATCTTATCTTCTGCTAAAAGTGTAATAAAATCTGCTTTAATAATTTTGTGTGTTGTTTTGTTCAAATATGTAAACATTAGTTTTCAAACCATGTGCAAATATATCCAATGTTTCAATCACTCACCTTATGTAAACAAGGCTTCATTGACCATTTTGGCTGGAGTTCAAAGAATTGTTTGAGGCAGGTTCACACCGGTTATCGTTTGATCTTAAAAAAGACTATCTCTGCGTAGCTAGGCATAGGCTTCAGTGGCTGGGGTAGCATATACTGGTATATAGGTTATACATGGGGTCAATCTCGTTATAAATAAATGAGTCATCAATCTCTTGAGCATTTATAAAATTTTCACTTTGCTGAAGCAAAAATCATATGGTCAATTTTAAAATAGACGTCATCAAGTTTGCCAAGATGCATGGCAACAGAGCTGCTGGAAGAGAATTTAGATGCAGTGAGAAGAATGTTCGTGACTGGAATTTGGAGGATGAGGAGCTTAAGAAGATGAATCCAAGGAAATGAGCTCGTAGAGGTAGATAGGTACGAAGATCTAACTTGGAAGAAAATCTTGCCAACTGGGTATGTTCGCAATGTAAAAGTTTCAATGATATTGATAAAACTCAAGGCTTGAGTTTTAGTGATAGCAAGATATTCAAGATGCCCACATTGGGTGTCAGATTGCAATCATGGCCCAAAAAGTCACATGTAAACAGTGAAAACCTCATGAAAAATAAGAATTTTCATTTATGAGTAGAATTATTAAAAGATGTTCAAGATGTTTGCCCATATATGACATCACATTTAATTTAGGACCAACCAGATATTAAAAAAAAGTCTTTTGGTGAAACTCCCATATTAATATGACCATCCATACAGGAAGCACAGTGAAAATAAGATATTTAAGGTGGTCACCATGGTGGCCATATTGGAGGTCAAATTACCATCATTTTCATTTAAAATCAAACATACATAATGCCTTTCCTGAAAACCTAAACATTGCAATGATCAATCATTCAAGAAGAGTGGAAAATAACAAGATTTTCAAAATGGCCATTGCAGTAGCTACCAGTATACTGGACATCCAAGTGAAAACATTTTCATTTAGGACCAATTATATCTAGAGTTGAATGCATGTGTAACGTCTCATGCCAATCATCCAAGCAGTTTCAAAAATAGCAATAACAAAGGACAAGGTACTATAAAGGGATGATTTTGGCCCCAAATTAGTAAAGCGTTTGTTCGTAAGAGTTTTTGTTATGGTTATTCCATCCCCACTATATATCAACTGTAACACATGTATGCATGATATAATTAAACTGTGAAATTAACAGTTAATTTTGTTCCTAAGTAGGCCTGTGTTTAATCTAAAACTTTTTTCCTTTACAGTCCTCAAACACTAACAGTGCCATCAAGAACAAAGATTGATTTTTTTGAGAAGATACATTTTATAACAATCTAGCACATATGTAATGTTTATACATGTTCTGTTTTGCACACACCATAACAAGCAGAAAAATGAAGGCAAAATGTTTTAACTTTGACCAGCTGCCATTTTCATAACAAATTTAGGGCGTCACTGCACAGTAACATAAAATGCCATTTCATATTTTCTTGAATGCATATGAAGTTCAAATATTGATTATTATTTGTATAGATGATTGCATTTTTTTCTCTTTCTGTTTTGGTTACATTTTGTGGCATTTTTTTAGTGAAAATAAAAATCCGAATTTTTGTGACAAGAAGCAGCTCATTAAGGAATAATGTTGATGACATGCCTCAAATTGCCTCCTTTTAACATTTGTCACAGAATGCTGTGATCATCTTGCTTCCAAACATGAAAAAATAAAAGCAAAATCCTTCTAATTAGACTTCTTTATTTTGATATCAAAACCTTTCAAATAAAGTGTAGTTTTTCTCTAGGTTCTGGGGTCAGCCATTTTCTAATTGCTTAACAATGTCCTTGTTACTCAGTGAATCGACAGTGTTTATGTTCATTAGCATCTGAAGCATGCCTAGGTCTAGATTTATACAGTTTCAGTTTGTACTTTTGTTGTTCATAGGTGTCGCTTAATTTGTGTAACACTAGTGTACACTTGAGCAAGGGACAGTTGCATTATTTCCCACTAAACTTGAAACACACTGAAATAGCAATACACAACACCATAAGAAATACTCTAGTGCTTGTTCAGCAACAATGTTTATTCTGAATTTACTTTTTATCTCAACCAAGGGCAGTAGATTTTTAATATAAAAAGCCAACATGACCCAGTTTGATCCCTTTATTACTTATAATATCCCAAAAGCATTCTGCATTTGGCCTAAACTCTCCAGATGAAGAACAATAATGAGTTTAATTAACAGCTTGTGTACACAGGATAACCTCAGTACCATTATGTGGCATTGCATCACTGCAACAATTGTTAGAACAGTTCTGGTACCTACTAGACTGGTTCTGTCTGGTTTCAGGATCATAAATATTCAAAACAATGTATTTGAATCACATGCATGTTAAAGCCATGTAATAACTTAGTAGCCCAGGCAATCTGTTCCCCATTCTTAGATCCCATACTTTGCTTTAAACAAAGTTTACACTTTTGATTGAAGTATGTTAAATAGACATTCTTCATAAGGATTATGTGCATATATAAAGATAAACATTAATAATTTAGTAGTCTTTCAAAAACTTGGATTAAATTTCTCAGTTTAAGCAGCACACTCATGTTTTATCTGGCAAATTAGATTTGAGAGGTACCTGGTGTTGGGTTATTGGAGTTTTTAGCATTGCTGGGCTGTGGCTTGGGATGGTATTGAACTCACGACTCAAGATTATGAATCCAATGCTCTACCATGTCGACCACCCACTGAAAAAAATTATGAAAAATTGAAACTCTGGGGCTATAACTCACAAATAGGTGGCATGTGTCTGATGTAAATTGAATTTAAAAACATTTTTGTCATTTTTCATAAGGTCTTCACTCAACTACAACAAAATGTTTGGCTATACACACCTTAATGAGCACCAGTTAGTTGCACAAGACATGCATACCAATTTTAGGTATCTGCTGCTGCAGCATCTAAAATTTTAGGTATCTGCTGCATCTGAAATTTTAGGTATCTGCTGCATCTAAAATTTTAGGTATCTGCTGCATCTGAAATCTTGTCAGTACTGGGCAACACTGTCAACTGTAGCTGCAGCATTATTTCAGATTAAACAATAAATTAATGACTGAATGCCAGCCTAAAATCAGGTACATATATTTATCCTCATGTATGCAGCACCACTGAAAATAACAAAACAACTAGATGTTCAACAGCTCAATGTCATTCAGAAGGGGGGGGGGGGTGCCTATGCATGGTTGTTTATAAATTATTCTTCTGAAAGGCTTTCTAATATATGTAAAAGAAAATAGATATTTTAAAACATTTTTATCAGATCTGAAAATTCCTTTATGTTGTTTTATCATCAAACTGAACATAAAACAGCTGGTGAACATGTATTCAAGACATGGTTTTATGGTTAATTTTCGGGGGGGGGGGGTATGTTGGATTTTTATTTCAAGCCCATAGATTCTGCTTTCTTTTATCTCAATAAGTATTTTTCAACTAATACAATTGCTATAAAGGGTTTTTAAAATCTATACATCAGTGCTAGAATACATTTTCAAAGTATCTGGAATCCAGATTGTTTTGATGACTACTAATTGGTTAAGTGACAGTAATGATCTTGACACAATACTAATGGTGGGATGAATGGGTGGAGTACACACTGAAACAAATACATTGTAATAATCTACTTTATTTTTATTTTTCTTCTCATCATTCTGGAGGCGCATATCAAATAAATGAATAAACTGGTGCCTTTGCATTGAATTTATAAAACTGTACAGCTAACATATTCTCATCAAAAAAGCTAAAAAGGTTATTAAAAAATTATATATTTGTGATCACTGATCAATATAAGAAATAATTGTATATAATTGGTAATAAAATAAGGTATAAGCTTTACCCTACCATATTTATATAAAGCTGCTTTGATCACTCGTGTTCTGAATAATTGGTTCTGATACTTAATTGGTGATATTGTTACTATATAAAAGATCAGCACTGCTGTTGGGTTTTTATTTACGGTAAAGAAATACAATGATTGGTATTTCTGTGACAATTAAGTGAAGATTTCGATATGTTTAGTCATTGTTAAACATAAACACAAGTATAACTGTTTAAACAAAAACAAAAATAAGTGTCAGAGGTAATCAACTCTAGTCAAAGTAAATATAGACATCATTCTGACAATGTTTAAAAACAAAATGACATATTTTTATATACCATCATCACCTATTAGTCATACTGTGTGCAAATACAAAATTTTAGAGGCATCTCTTTTGGCAGTCAGTTTCAAAGAGGCATGTTAACCTGAGCTTCTATAATCCCCCCAAAAACAGGTTTCACAACAGAGGAGAAAACCAGATGCTTTGTAATAGTCGATTTTCTGCATTAAAAGTGATTCTGGCTAAGAATAAAATACATACTTTGGGAAAAGCGAAAGACTCTTTTCACAGGATTTAGATTTGGGGTCAAAATCAGCCCTTTTCAAACCCTGTTCTTTGTGCTAATATAATGATGATGGATAATGGACGCTGGAGAATGGATAACATAATATCCCATAAACTCTTCTGGTGTATCACCAGTATAATTAAATAATAACTGACACAGATCAAAATGTTCTTGATAAAAGGAATTCAAATCTACAACATTTTATTATTAACACAATAATACATTTCTTCATATGTCACTGAACTAGAATTAATAACATATCAATGCATCATTAAACCCATTATAATACAATATAGTTACCTTGAAAAACTCCACATACAAAAACTAAAAAAAAAGCATACAACATCCTTTATGGAAAACTGTCCAGTATACTGAGCTAAAATAAAAGTAAAATTATGTGGTTTCATAATACTGTCCTTGTAAGAGTATATGTCATCTTTTACAGTGCCATGATGAAAAACTTTACTGTAGCATTAAAAAAAATTTGTGCTCAAGTGACTGTTGAAATCCTCAAAAAGTCACATCTAAATCACAGTAACTTAAGCCATATTATTATGCTCTTAGAACAATCCTATTAATTACAAAATAGATATCTTTTTCCTAATTAGACATCTATCAATTATGAATGACCTCATTAGAAAAACTCTCAAAAGTTTCCAAAAGCAACAATATTGCAGACTTAGTCTGGCTCCATGAACCTGCATCTACTAAAACTTTGTTCTGTTGCTAAACATGGAATCAGACTAATGCATTTATTAATGTGTATATCAACATGGAATGACAATGTAACATGATTTTGGTGTGGAAATCACATCAGGTACAACATACAGATATAGACTCGTATAAGTTTGATGTTTAAAATAATTCATACAACACATAATAAAAACAAGTTGCAATTCAATAAAAAGATTTTGAGATGCAACCCAACAATCCTAGATTCCCACACAAAGCATACATACTCTAAATTTTGGGATGATAATTTGTGTTTCATGGGATGAAATAATATATGTAAAAAATGGGCTGAATGTGAATCAAATATGTTTCTGAAGATTCCTCTTCATTCATCATCCTTTTTCAGCAATGAGTATATCAACCTACAAAAACAAAAAAACATGAGAATAGATTAACTTGTATTTGACCATTTGAGTAGCTGTATTTTGATGAGTTTAAGTTGTAAAAATCTTCAATGACTAACAGATTACAGAAATTGAAACATCTGGGCATGAGATACACTGAAAAACTTTAATGTGCAGTGTTCATGGCAATGTTGCAATTTCATAAAGATAACAATAATTGTTTACCAATTCTGAAAATAAAACAAAAATATTATATTGGTCTTCTTTTTTTTTATCATCATTAAACCAAATTTTGGAGTAAAATGTTTCATCAGCAGAACTTGCCTAATCATAATAGATTGTAGTAAAACCACAAATTAAAGATTTAGATTGCTAAAAGCCCCAAAAGTACCATGAATTATGTGTCCCCTTTGGTGAAAATTAGGAATAAGTCATCTCCCCATGGATAGAGGGATTGGTGCTAAATCGCATTCATCCAGATGTTAATACTAGATCATGCACACTCAGGTTTTAAAATTAAAGGGTGTTAACATAGTATGATCAGGTAAGTATGATTCCAAAAACATTTTACTCCATAAGATTTTTTTCTTTCCCTTCTTTCAGTGGTAGAAATAAACAAGTGCTCCCTCTTAGATTGCTTCAGGTACTGCTTTAATGCCCTTACGTGGTCCTGTAGATACTATTTACGTGAGAGCTCCAATGAGAAAAGAGTTTTCACATTTAAGGACTAATTCTTTTTCTTAGAAATGAAAGCAATAGCAGCCATTAAGTGAAACAGAACCAATGTAACAAACTGCAGATGCGTAGTTCAGATTGATCAACAGGGCATGTATCCCCCCTCCCTGATTATGCATTCTGTAGCTTCAGTGACTATGGAATCAGATTTTGCTTGAGAGGTGAGTCAAGGAGGTTCCAGATAAAACTTTGACCCTCAGTAGATTTCATTTTGGAAACTTGTCAAAAGTCTCTGGTTGTAGTTCATAGTACACCAGAAGGTCAAACTTATTTTTGTGTGTGGCTTATATACTTACTCCCTTCCATGATAATAAAATGTGTCTTTCACTAATGAAGGCAAACTTCTCTTCAAAGTGCCAAAAGAGAAAGATCGCTATCTGTTGTACTGAGGCTTTTAATGGAGTGATATTTCCACTGGCATCAATGGAAGAAAAATCCATTTCTCTCCAATGCTTTCAGAATACTGTAGTATCTTGCCTAAGTAATTATGCCTGCCACACGTTCTGCACATTATTTTCCCCTGAAGGTGTGCTTGTTATGAGCTGGGTGTGCAAATGTTTTCATGGTTGCTTGAGTAGGTGAGAACAAACTGAGAATTTCCATAGTTAAGACTAACAGAAACTTTATCAATATTTCCAATCTGAGGGAAGCATTCTTGATTCCCTTACTTTTCCAAGATTTTGAGGGTTTGGTGGTAAAAAGGTGTATATGTCCAGTTAAAGGAAAGAGTGCCAACTGTCCAGGCTTTTGAACTGGAAAGATAAAGGTGGGTGCTTTACAATCTACTCTGCAGCAATTAGATCCAGATGTTGTTTACACCAGTGGGTACAGATCTGTCTGAATACCCTGAGGGATAAATGGACCATTTGGTGATTTTACTGGGATAATGAGTGAACAATGGCAATGAGTCTGCACAGGATGTGGCAGACCTGAATTTGAATCTGTCAATGACATCATCTGAGAAAATCCCAAACCAGAAGGCAGAGAAGCCTTTCGCTGTAATTTACCACACTGGAGTTGTCAGATAAGATGAGAATGCCCTTGCCAGACATTGTCTTCAATCATGATTGAAGTGCATTCACCATGGTCTTAGTTTCCAGCCTACTGATGTACAAGGAATACTTCTGAAGGTTTCACCCAAATTGACTTCCAAAAATGAAGTAAGGAAGATGGTACACCATTCTGTTGTACTGGCATCAATTACTGGTAGCTGACTGTGGAAGGGAATACCTGCTGTAAGTTAGGTGAGGATCTCCTATTTGCAAAGATGGAACCTGATGCATCCAAAAACTGGGATCACTTTATTTTGTAGTAAAGCTCTGGTTGCCACTGGAACAACATAATCATCTGCAAGTCTAAGAAGCACTGAAGAACCAAAAAAAGCAAAGGAATTCACAAGGTGAAATGTAATTCTTTGAGAGTACAGTAGGCATTGTTATGACGATTTTCAAGTCACATTCCTTAGGAAAACATACCCTGTCTACATGTGTATAGAACTCCATACCCAAGTGGGTAAAAAGTTGGGTAGAGATAATATTGAATTTGTCCTTACTGACAAAGAACCCAAGGCAGAGCCAGAATGAAACATGTTATTGTATTGTCCTGATTTAAAATATAACTTGCAGAACGTCATCCAGGTTATTGGATGTCAGGAACATGGCAGTGGTGGTTCGGAATTGTAACACAACTCTATAATTTCTACTTTTTCTTCTAAAGTATAAATGTTTCATTTACATGATGACATTTTAAAGCCTTGTAAATGATTTATTACTATGTTGCTAGCTGTACAGTAGAGCAATTTAATGGTGCAGATGAAACATTTGTCTAGTCAATGAAATGCCTTGTTTAGAATCGGAAGTCATATATGTAGAGTTCTATGATTTTCCAGTTCTTGTCTCATACCATGTTAATAGCTTCCAACCATCCAGGCTTGCAATTACCAGTAGTGAAAATAGGGATAAACAATAGTAAATTTTGATATGAAGTCATGAAGCGATCTTTGAGTCTGGGAATATTTGTCGGAACAAATGTTTAGCATGGTCTCCATTGGATAAAAGTAGATTGAATTCAATAAGAAAATTCACAAACAATGCCTTTGCATTGGTAGCTTGCAGGTCTTCGGTTGATGGCTTAAAATATTCCAGAGCTGAAATAATACTAATACTAATACTAATACTACTACTACTAATAAAAAACTACTAACAAAAATAATAATAATGTCGTTATTGTAGGGTTTAATGCCATTTTTCAGCACACAATAGGCTATACATGGCAGCCAGTATTAATGGTGGAGGAAGAACCCGGGAAAACACCTAACAGAACCACCAACCCACGAGAAGCTACTGGAAAGCTTTCTCACATACCCACATTGGCTGAATCTGAGACTCGAATACATGCAGATAGAGGCGAGATGGCAGTGATCTGTAACAGACAGCACTTTAGACAACTCGGCCACTCGGGGCCCTTAATAATAATAATAATAATGAGGACTTTGCATAGCACCTAATCTTTACAAGCTCTAAGCACTTTACAACATCTATAATAATACGAATACAAAAAAACAAAAACAAAAAACAAACACCATGAAATTTGAAGAAGAAAAAAAACATGCTTAAAATATTTAAGGTAGGAAACATTTTTAGATCTTTAAGATTGTTCTTGCAGTCAAAAAATGTGAGTTTTAAGAGCACCGATGAAAGGTATGCAAAATAACGTCCATATGACTTCATTTTCATAGTGGGAATAAATAGTATATAAATGTTAGAAGAGGAGCGTAGATATCTTGCTGGTGTGTAAACATGGGTGGGATGGATAAGTTGAGTCTGTCAGAGAAACGTAGAACTGAGAACAAATTTGGTGTTTGATTCTGGATCGAATGGCTAGCCAGTGAATGGCACAGAGTAAGTGGGTAGGTGTGCTCTGATTGTGGTACTCTAAGGATGACCCGAGCAGCTGTGTTTTGAACCTTTTGAAGTTCTTGGAATAGATATTGAGACGAACCAGACAGAATTGAGTTACAATAGTCATGTCTTGAAAGTACTAATGAACACATAAGTGTTTTAGTGGCATCGAATAGAGCTGATGCGTCTCAGCTCATGATATGCAGCTTTGCATATGTTCATGACATGTTGGTGCAATGTGAGAGTGCTGTCTAGAGTAACACCTAGGTTTCGTACTGATGGTGTGAATTTAATGCTGGTGTTTATTGTTTGAGGTAAACGATGTGAATGAGAAAGTCTTTGTGTTGTGATCAAAATGTCCTCAGTTTTATCATCATTCATCTGCAGCTTGTTACATGTCATCCATGATTTCACATCAGAAATGCACCTCTCTACTCTTTGAATGGTCATCAACTTCATTTGAGTGGCTAGACTTGTAAATTTGAGTGTCATCTATGACACTTGAGAGCGGCTGAGTGTATAGAATAAAAAGAACAGGTCCAAGAATAGACCCCTGTGGAACACCACAACATGGATCAACTGGGCTTGAGTGTATTCCATTTGCAGATACAAATATGCTGTGTTCTTATTTCCCAACCTCTATGTGCTTTTTTGCTACCAATGTGCTTCCTCACATCATCTCTGCCACCAGTCCTAAAAGTAAAATTTTTGTTACACTGCGTGCAATAAGCATGATGTGTATCGGCGCTTGATGGCTTAATGTATGGCCAATTTTCAATATATTCCAAATTAAACATCCTTTTTGTGCAATACATTTCTTTTCCTTGGTGGGGAAGACATTTTCAAGATGCGATGCCAAATGGTAATTCAAATCAGTGTTGGTGGCACAAGCATTAGGCAAAATTCCTGTAAAACCTCAGTTTCTCTCAAAAGCATTAATACAACTATTCTTATACATGTATACAGATTAAAATACTCTAAAATGCTTCCTACTAGGCCAACTGAATCAATCAGTTATATTTTCATCTAATATCGTGACCAGCAGTACAGGATCATTTCAGCAAGTGCCGATATCACAACTAGCGCTTAATGGGAAATCGGTTATTTTTTTAAAGATTTAAAATAACAAGAATTGAAGACTTCATGATTTTTTGGCATGTGACATGAATCCATGAATCACTAACAGAGTCGTGAAATTCTAGACAAAATCATGTACATTGGCAGCTATACATGTTATGTTCAAGGTTAATTTCTCACGATGTTAATCCACAAAATCTATATTTAGCCTATGATCTTGGTAATTACGTCTGGTGGTAATCCTCAAAGAAAAACAAAATACAAAGTCTGATAGAAGCCCTAAACACAATGCGCAGAATTCACTAACTTAGGAGAATGAATAAAACCTGAACTCATGAATTGTGTTGAGAACCAGTTACAGTGTCTCCATTTTAAACCAAGTTGCCTGTTGAGACCATATATATATATATATATATATATATATATATATATATATATATATATCTAAAGCATGTGGTTGGCTTTTGGCTGGTCAGTTCTTTGCCCATTTAGTGATAACAATGTCAAACTCTTGCTGCAGAAGTCTGGATCTGAATGCATCTTTTCGTATGTCTGTAAAACATAAGTTCTGAAAATTGGGGATATGAACAAATAAATATGACTTGGATACCTTCTGAGAAGATTTGGAAAACGCACATATAATCGCTGGGACAAAGTGTACGAGTATTTCCCCCCAGTTGGATATATGAAAAGGGCAGCAATGGACAAGGTAAAAACTACATGTATTTTTTAATATGCACTTACCCCAGGCTAAATGAGATCATGTTAAAAAAAAACATATCATCAATTTAATGGTAATTAAAATGTTCCGAAATGAACAACCTCCCTGATATTAAATGAGAAACGCCAACATCAAACCCAAATTTTCTGATGTTTCATGAGATGCCCAACATGTCTCATTATCCTCCACCTAACTGTTCTTTTAACATGGGTTTAAATTCCTTGGAAACAATGTAGAATACAAGAGGAACAGGACTTGTATATATGAATATTCATAGGAAAAATTAAATATTTAACCAAAAGCAATACAGGAATCAATCTTTTCATTCTGTTTCCTTAAGATTTTGCTTGATGGAATGTATCAATATGCACTGCCCAACTTTCCTGATGATAAATATGAATATAAAATTACTCATATAATCTATCTCTGGGAGAAGTTAAAAGCTACGTTAAAAGTACATGTTTTCATGCCTAATTACACCAGCTGGCCTAAACAAAGTCAGTCCTGTGTTTCTCAATCACAGGTAAAGTTTGAATTCAAATCAAAGGAACTACCAAACATTTATCCCATGGGTAGCCACTGTCGACAGGTTTGACTGTAAATGAAAATAAAATCTAAAATTTGTCAGCGATGATCTTTTATATAAAGAAAGCCTGTCAACATGGAACAAATGTCTGAATACATAATGAAAACCTCACATGTTCATCCTTTTTGATGAGGGCACCAGTCTCATATAGAGATCAAAGTATCTGTAATAACAATATCTCATTAAAAAAACCACACCATTGTCCACCATAAGCATGCTGAGTATTTCTTTCTTAATATCAGCAACTTTATGTTTGTGGTGACTGAAACTATTTGCTGAAATGTTTAAAAGAAACAATAATAATAATAATGAGGACTTTGTATAGTGCCTAATCTTTAGAAGCTCTAAGTGCTTTAAAACATCTATAATGATATGACTACAAAAAAACTAAATACCATGAAATTAGAAAACAAAAAATGCCGAAAAATATTCAAGGTAGGCAACAATATTAGGTCTTTAAGTTTGTTCTTGCATTTGAAAAAGGTGAGTTGAGCACTCTTGAAAGGTATAACTGTGTCTTTGTGTCTAATTTTAATGGGCACGTTGAAGGGTACTGTTATGCAAAAGAACATTGTCCATATGACTTCATTTTCATAGTGGAAATAATGAGTATACGATTGTCAGAAGAGGAGCGTAAGTATTTTGTTGATATGTACACATGGGTGAGGCTAAATAGATATGTTGAACTGGAGTTTGTCAGTGAAACATAGCACAGAAGAAAAAAAATTGTGTTTGATTCTGGATGGAATGGATATCTATGCCAGTAAGTGGAAAGTCAGCTGAAATAAACAGCTATGATCCCATAATGCACTGCCAAATCTGTATCTATGTTGTTTATTCTTCTTATGATTTCAAGCAAAAGGCATCCAATATACTCTACTATTATATAACCTTATTTGACTTTAAATGTTACTAGAAAATACTCTGACAAAACTCAGAAGGTTACATTTCTGCATTTCAAATAGTATTTCCATGTTTGGATCTTTGGGGCATTATGTTATTATAGGTTACTGCATTTGTACGGGAAAATATGAACAAGTTTTTGGGATGGAGTGTAGTATATCCATCTGACAAAATGAGTTCATATTTATTTATACAAAATTTAATGCAGTAACCTTTCTATTATATGCTCATTTTTCTTATTCTACATAAGGCTTAATTATATAAACAAAATACACAACAAGAAACAAAGTAATTGAAAGTATGCCACATTTCAAACTAAATACACAAGTGCAGATTCATCATTACTTAACAACATTATTAATGCACACATAATTCAGCCATATCAAATCTGAACTTGTCTAAGACAAACATATTGGGGTTTTTTTAATACAGAAAATGGTATCTAGGTCTCCTTAAAATTGAAATTTTGAGTTATATTGTAAATGAATGTACATTGCAACAATTTTTCCATCTGATCTGGAATGAAGAGGTTTGATATTTTTGTTAATTCTAAAAAGATTGTGATTATGGACCGAATTTATCTGTGATATTACTACATGAAGTACATGATGCAGCAATGAAGAAGTGTGTTGACATCTGCAAGTGTGTTTCTCCTCTGTCATGAATTTTTGAAATTATAATGTGGTAAAAAAATGAAGTCTTTCAACTGAAATTATCAAAAAGATGCTATGGAATATAATGTTTATTTAATTTTGAGTGCAGTAAGGAGGATGTCATTGCACTTGGAATAGTCTAAATTAAAGTACAATTTTGAAATGTGTAATTAAGCTTGAGAACCTATGACATGGCTCATGTAATTTGGATTTTGCAGAACTAAGAAAGTACATTTTGAGGAAACTCAGGATTTAAAACTTAAGTATATTTTATGCCATTTTTATTACCAGCTAAAGAAGACATTATGCCTTGTTACTTGCATGTTATTTTTAGGTACCCAGCAATTTTTTAAAATCTGGATTCTATCGCCCACCTAAATCTAAAAACATCAAAAAAGTTAACGTAGAATGTAGCAAAGCAGATGGTATGTGGCATCCATAAAACATCTGCTTTAGTTCATTTAGAAACAAATTTAATCAACCAAAATGTAGAAGCCAACTTCACAAGTGTACATGATTTTTTTTAATACAAAAGTGCTGGTGTCTGCATCCATTGTTTGCAATATAAAGTTGCAATATTGTAAAATACTGAATGATTCTGACAATGCCGAGTTCATGCAGAAAAAAATGAGCATATAATAAAGACGGGTCTTGGTCTACATCTGTGTTATACATGTGAATGATAACACCATATTCATATAGTAAAGACGGGTCTTGGTCTACATCTGTGTTATACATGTGGATGATAACACCATATTCATATAATAAAGACGGGTCTTGGTCTACATCTGTGTTATACATGTGGATGATAACACCATATTCATATAATAAAGACGGGTCTTGGTCTACATCTGTGTTATACATGTGGATGATAACACCATATTCATATAATAAAGGCAGGTCTTGGTCTACATCTGTGTTGTACATGTGGATGATAACACCATATTTGTACATTCCTGCTCTTCCTTGTTATATGATTTCAGAGGTAACACAGTACCACTGGATCCAATGACCAAAATCATACCAATGTATAACAATGTGTTGAAATATGATACAGTTTAGCCTAAATTGTATTTCCTTTTTAAAACACAAATAGTTAACAAATTTTGATAGTTCCCACTAAACCATAGTTAAATATATTCAACATATCTCAATATAGTGCAGTTCTATACATGATGCAATTCTCAATATAAAGTGTTTTGCTACATAATGGGCTATTGGTTAAGGACCAATTACTTCATTATAATGCGGAAGAGCTGTACTTTTGACCAGAAATGTGTTGTATCAGTTAGACCAATGCAAATTCTATACAGTAATTAAAGACGATCATTTTTACATCCATCATGCAACTTCTTTAGCTCTTACCATAAGATAATTGCAAATCCACCAACTTGATGATAAAAAGACCGTTGTGTACATGTGCGTGGACAGTAATTCTTTGCCATTGCTTCATTTAACATAACAAAGTTGGAAATTTACTACAATGTTGGATGTTTGTGTTAGCAACCTCTTGGTAACCAGTCCAAAGGAATAATGTGCTATTTGAGTTTTGATCACTTTCCAATTGTTATTCTGGAGAAAAAAAAATGCAAGTTCAGTTGAGATGGGTCTTCAAATTAATCACTAATCAAGTCTAATAACTATATTTGCATTAGGGGACAAATCTTTCTCCACAATCATTTGTAAAAATTGGTTTGCTGTGACCTCCATTGCTGGGTTAGGTGATGAGCAGAACCTTTTTGTCATATATTGGCATCAAGCGTGATGACTGCACAAAACAGTTTTGGAGAAATGCCAATCTAATATAATGCCGGTAGTAATAACAAACATAATGTGATTGGAATGCTGATATCTATCAAGGTCTCACCAATTAGTACAGGTGGGAAAACAAGTAACAAGAATACTTACATATATAAATAAATGAAGAAAAATATGAGGTGAAAACCCATCTTGATCAGGTTCTCCTTCATGTGAACTTTGAGCTTCATTTTATTATGGATCTCTGTGGGGTCATACAAGCCTATGTTGCCAGATGGTTTCATCACAAAACTGGAATTGAATGTATATACAAAATACAACAACTATGGTGGTATATTTTATTCTTGATTATACTTTTAAGTCAATACCAACACCTGAAAACTGATTTCTTCTATTATATATGGAGTACTATATATATTGGCTTATAAGACATGTCCAACTATTAACTTCACACACACAGAGATCTGTCAATGCAATTTGATAGGAGTAATAAGTAAAACAAACAAGACAGACCCTGATATGCCAGCACATTATGTGCTGACATATCTGGATCTATACAGTTTTATAGGAGTAAAACAAGACAGACCCCAAGTTATAAGCAATATACATGGTAATAATCATCCTGGGTTTTGTAGTTGTTTTACAATATGGATTTAAAGACCCAACAAATAATGTAACTGCCCTAAATGAAGAGACACGTATACTCTCATGAAGGTCACACTCATCTGCAAACAAGAGAGACCCTAATCTGGTTCTGCATAATGTGCTGGTAAATCAGTGTCAATGTTATTTTCTTTTCTAGTGATTAGGACCAACGAACTACAAAGATCTAGATCTGCCTGTACAATGGCAAATCAGGACTAATAATTGCAAAGAGCAATATTGCTTGTTTGACTTGATATCTCTAAATTTTTGGCAATAGCAATCATATGTAATGGAAGAACAGCATCTTTTAAATATATCTGAAAGGCATTCAAGATAGGATACTTTCTGTCCAATTTGGTCAAATTCTGTTCAGTGTTTATTTCAATGAAGTTAATGTTATCACAGGTTATTTTAGGTCATAGCAGCCATACTTGGAGGAAAATTGGCATTTTTTGTAAAAATGCAAAAGATGTTCATAAGAGGAATGCTATCTGTTAAGTCAAATTATTTTTACATGGTTTATATCAATGATTTTTCCTGTATTTTAGTAACAGTGGCACATTAGATGACAGAGCAGCAGCATATGAAGAAATCTGAAGCTTACTAATTGGTATTCCTGCCAGGATGTTTTCTGTCATGTTTGGACAAATTTTCTAAAGTGGTTATGGTGAAGTAGTAGTTGAAAGGTTTAAATATTTTACAAGAGTGGTCATAGTGAATAGGAATCATTTGTATAAATCTTTAATTTTTTCATGATGCTTTGTCAATTCTTTGAAGAAGAAGTCTTTGAAAGGCTTTTACCATCTGAAGTAAGACTGGCCATACCTAATGCTGAACTGGAAACATTTGAATCAAATTTAAAGATCTTCATGCCAGAATGCTTTCTGTCAAGTTTCTTTTCTGCAGCATGGCACAGAAGTCCTTTCAGGGTTTTGTTTTCTCTAATTTTAGTGATCATATCTATGGCAGATCAGAAACATAGTACCAACGTGAAATGTCTGTCGAACTTGATTAAACTCTGTCCAGTGGATTCTGGAAAGAAGTCATTTAAAAGTTTTTCTATTTTTAGTAAAGGTGGCCATATCTGATGGCAGATTGGCATCATTTTTAAAAATCTGAAAAGTCTTCATGACAAGATATTTTGTATCAGGTTGGAAAAGTTCCTAAGGCATTTTTAATAAAAGTGTCCATATTTAATAGTGGATCAGTATTTCTTTTGGTATCAGTGTGAAAGCTATTCATGCCAGGATGGTGAGTAAATAATGTTAGGGGGTTTTGGTGAAAAAAGTCATTTAAAGGTTTAAATATTTTTAATTACAGTGGCAATATTTGATGGCAGATCATCATCATGTGTATAACATAACATTAAAGACCATTTATGTCCAGATGCCATGTCCAATATATCATAAACATTCATCCTAAAAATGTATTTTATTTGCAGGTAAAAATTAATTTTAAATATGTAATAATTATCTGCTAATACAGAAGTTTTTTCTTTTCTGGAAATTCAAAGACCTACATCCAAGCTAAATTATTCCATCCTACAATTCATATTGTATGGCCAGAAATTGAAAACAAGATCCCAGTCTGATTTTTAGTAAGAGCCAGTATTGGGAATACCAGTCTTCTGACTTGGACCTAGAATACAGGATATCAGAGCTGGGTGGGAGAAGGGGATCTTTGCAATTAGTAGCAGGTAGGTATTGCACAATTAAATTAATTTTACCCTACCCTATTTAGATAGCAGTCCTTTATTACCTGCTACTACTACACTGTTAATTTACCAGTTAGGAGGGAACTATTAGTCTCGACAACTATTGTACTTACCCGGATTATAGAAGTATTCACCACTGTAAGCTGGTAGAAGGTAGTCCCACTTGTACCCAAACTTTACTGCCCAAAACAAAAATGCCTTGTCTCTGATGTGCCAAAGATCTAAGGTAAAGGATTCAAATAGGACCAAGATGCAGCAATAAACCTAACTTCATGCGAGACACATCTGACCTTTTTTTCCTCCATTAAAAGAGGCTCAATAGGACCTTAAAGACCTAACTGGGCAAATGAGTCTATGTTCATCATCACCAGAACAAATATATCTGAGACTTGGGATCTCAATAAAACATTAAAGACCTACAACTGGGCAAATGAGTCTATTTTGATCATCACCAGAACAAATATAACTGAGACTTGGGATCTCAACAGGATGCAGAGTAACTGACAGTAGCTCATTTTCAGCCAGAAACCCAGATGACACCTAGTCATAACCTCCACTGTACTGGAAATAACAATTTTTTTCTAATGACAAGGCATGAAACTTGCTCCTTCTACTTCAATGACACTAAAGACTGCAGGAAACCATCTTAAGGGAAACATTCTTGAAGTAAGTTTTATTCAACAGTTCATATGATGGTTTTCAAAGTGTCCAAAGAATATATGAAAGATTCCTACTTGGTATTAGTGAGCAAGATACTGGTCTCTGATGCTTAAAATACCTTACCTGATTTGAACTGAAGGGCGTCTGACCCAATTTCAGGAACCCTAGAGAACTTGAGTGTTACATGGGGCTGCCATGAGCCCTTAACAGTTGAAATAGAATATTCTCACCTTAAAAGAAAGAGAAGGATATCTGCAACTGCAATCAAAGAAAGAAAGCTGCAGAGGTGAAGGAGCTCTGCTGAGAGTGCAATGGACATAAAAAAAAAAGTGCATGCCATATCTTTGCTACAAACTTCAGCAGATGATAAAGTGCCACTAAAGACAAAGATCCCTCCTTCAATATACTAAAAGTGGCACTCAAAATGAGATTAGCTTGCAAGATGAGTGAGAGGTGAGTCTAGGATTAAGCTGAAATGTCCCAGCATTCAAAAGGGGGCCAAGGGGTTTAAGGGGCCAAGCTAGCAAGTGGACTCTATAGCTGGAAACAGACCCCAGTGGCTGAAGTGTAATTATTGTTCCCTAAAATGTTCTGAATAAGCTCCTGGACCATTGCTGAGCACATGAGCAATCATAGGTCTGGATGTGATGCTGCCTCCAAGAATCTCTCCAGACAGAAGAGAATCTCTCTATCTTCATTGCCTGGAGGAAGGAGTAAGTACACTTTATTTACCATATTTACCACCTTATGACTTGTCCAAACTCCTCCTCTGGGGGTGGGGTGGGGTGGGGGGTGGGGGTGATGGGACTGATGCTACTATTAGACAATATAGGTGAATGAAAAAGTTTCTCATCTCTCCCACATCACTGGTGGTGGGTGGGTCGGGGGAGCTTGGTTGCCCCCCACTCTATTTGTTTGTCCCCTCTGAAGGAGACAACCATTTCACAGAATTTAACATCTGCCCTAGTGATGGGAGGGTCATCCATCGAACCATGAGGGTGGTAGAGAGATAGAATCACTTCCCTAAAGGGGAGGGGGTCCCCCAAATTTTTGTTGGCACTAAAATGGGAGCACAGAGCAAGGGGGGGATACATGGCAATCTAACACTACTCCCTAGTTGGGTGAATGCAGGCTGACTAATAAGAGTACATGTAAATGGGTAGCATCTTAACATGGATGGGTGCAATCCCTGTCCATGAAACCAATAATCAAAATAACCAAATTATATTTACCTGTTTTAAACCCCAGTGACAAGCAGCCAGAACAAAATGTCTGACAATGACTAGTTCATAGATGAAGATCTGATGGACAGACCTTCATCAAATTTCTTAAAACAAAATCGACACTCTTAATTCTCAGAAAGGTGCTATCATGTTCACCAGGACACAAACAATGAGAAGAAATTGCTCATCCCTAATTAGGAGGTGTGTCTCACTTGGAATGGTCAATGTTTGATCCTTACTCTGCAATGCCATTATAATGAACACCAGGAATCCATTAGTCTTAGGTGATCTCTTATTCCAAGGTTGCTAAAAAGCCGAGCCCAACATGATCATTATTCTGACTTTTTCTGGGACAGAAGGGATTGTCCAATGAAAATGGGTAAGAAGATGGACCTTAAAGGTACAACAACTTTCAGCCAAGTCCAACAACTTGTCAGACTAGAGACAACAAATCAGTGTAACAGTACACAGTCATCCTTTACATGCCTGGTTGAATGCTAAGCAGATGGGACGAGTGTTCAAAGGCACCTTCTTCTGCTCACACTTTCCCACACCATGAAACATTATACTCTGAAGATGATGCAAGTATGCTAAAAAAAAACACCCTCCACAACCAAAAAAAAATAAACTAAAAAAAAATACAACTGTATTACCTAGCACTGTACCAATGAAAAGGAACACAAAATGTGCAAACTGCAAAGTAACTCTGAATTTAACACAAGAAAAGACAACATCTAATTATAGCAATGACTTAGAAGACTACAACTTGATTAAAACAAAATGGTTTGTGGAATGCCAGGAGAACATTTACAGAAAAGCAAGGCTAATGTTCCATATGTTGACTATGATGGCAAGAGTCTGACAGGATCTTGTTCTTTTCAATTATGGTATCATGGAAATGGTAACCTGAAGAAAGGAATAGCTTATCTTGGATGGGGGTCTTTGAATCATGGAAAAGGAAACCAAATGCAATAGTTGTAGTCAATGTTACTGCTATTTTTATGGGGAGGTGGTTACTTTAATACCAGTAGATACCTGATACTGATCAGTCCCTTCTAAGTCTTCTTGCATAATCTTACTAAAGCTGTAAAATGTTTTAAATGTTTAGAGTGTTTTTAATTACTTTCCAATATGTAGGATCAGTAACAAAAATCTTTTTTTCTTTTCATCTTTTTCCTCTAATCAAATACAATTTTAGTAAGTACAAATACATATATACATTTACCAGATTGATGCAATGTTTTTTTTTTCATGTAGGCATTAGCTGACCTGTTTTCTTTCTTTAATTCTAATTCTCTTTATACATGTATATATAGTATAACCCATCTTGAAAGACCACCCGTTCTGCCATAAAATAATGGTCTCTCAAGACAGGTGGTCTCTCATAACAGGTTACAATATCATATTAAATTCATGCCTTGAGAAGATGGTCTCTCAAGACAGGTGGTCTCACATAGCAGTGGTCTTTCAAGACAGGCTTCACTGTAGTATATATACTCTGAAACAGATGGCTCAAAATATGTTTCATAATCCTCTATACATTTCAATTTCTGATGAATTTATGACATTGTTTTACTGATACTAGTTGTGATTCTGGTGGGATGCTGTTATGGAAAGAAGCTACAAGCAGTCTTTTATCAATCAATGATCATTGTTGTACACCATTATGTCATTTAACTTAGGGTAATTACAGGGAGTAATATAAAAGACTGCCTGAAATGCCTCCAGGCAGCAGTTCACATGGTGTTTGTGTACATTCATAGGAATGTCAATACTGAAATCAAAGGTTGTCAAGGCATTTTGTGGTTGTCTCTTACTGGAGGGTATTTTCTCAAAAATATCTGGCTCAACAATCTTTATGGGCCTTGGAAGAAACTAAAGGAATAAAGACATGCAACTGAATTTACCTGTACACAAGCCATCCAGTGCAGGGTGCATAAAATAAAAATATGAAGACATGTCCAGTCACCAAAAGTAGAAAAGTCAGCATGACTTGTGCTACAAGCTCTGGTATGATCCACTGAAAAGAAATTAATAAACAGTTGAGGCATACTCTTGTGGATATAGAAAAAAGGTGTAAGAAAGTTGATTTTTTTATGTTGATTTTTTTAAATTGTTGATTTAGGGTTTAACGCCATTTTTCAGCACATGATAGGCTATACATGGCGGCCAGTATTATTGGTGGAGGAAGAACCCGGGAAAACCCCCGGAAAGAACCACCGACCCATGAGAAGCTACTGGCAAGCTTTCTCACATAACTACATTAGCCAAATCTTAGACTCAAACCCATGCAGACAGAGGTGAGACAGCAGTGATCCATAATGGAAAGTGCTTTAGACCACTCGGCCACTCTGGCCCCAGTATAAGAAAGAGATGTATTGTTATTAGAACATATACTATTTATAGCCAAGTGAAAAGTTTGAAAAACAAAATTTATACTATTCTAAGAATATAGAAAAGGTTATAAGAAAGAAATGTTTGTGTTGTGGAGGAATAAGAGAATTTATATTGGCAAACGAGCAAAGGTTTTATAAAAATCAGAACACTCTTCCGGGTATAGCAAAAATAGTATAATATAGAGATTTAAGTTATCAGCATGTTTATTTGTATTTGCCAACTGCAGTATATAACATAATAATAATAATAATAATAATAATAATAATAATAATAATAATAATAATAATGAGGACTTTGTATAGCAAATAATCTTTTAAAGCTCCAAATGTTTTACATCATATAATTTATATTAAAATGACTACAGAAACACCCCACCATGAAATTAGAAAACATAAAAAATGCTGAAAATATTTAAGGTAAGAAACATTATTAGGTCTTTTAGTTTGTTCTTGCAGCTGAAAAAGGTGAGCTTTAAGAGCACTCTTGAACGGGATCGCTGTGTCTTTGTATCTAATTTCAATGGGCAATTCATTACATGTTGCTGGGCCCTGGTATGCAAAAGAATGCTGTCGATATGATTTTGTTTTCATAGTGGGAATAATGAGTATACGATTGTCAGAAGAGGGGTAAAAGTATGTTGCTGGTGTGTACATGTGTCAGGCTGGATAGGTACATTGGACTGAGTCCATCACTGAAATGTAGCACAGAGAACAAATTCTGTTTGAGCCTGGATCGAATGGAGAGCCAGTGTTCGGTACAGAGCAGCGGGGAGGTGTGCTCTGATCATGGTACTCTAAAGATGATCCTGACAGCTGTATTTTGAACTTTTTGAAGTTTCTGGAGTAGATATTGTGACAAACCAGACAACAATGAGTTACAATAGTCCAGTCTTGAAAGTGCTAATGAACACAAGTGTTTTAGTTGCATCAATTGAAACATATTTGCGAATGGATCTGACGTGTCTCAACTCAAGATATGCAGCCTTACATATATTCATGTTTGTGCAATGTGATGAGAGTACTGTCCAGAGTAACACCTAGGTTTCGTCCTGACTGTGAATTTATTGTTGGTGTTGCTGATATTTATTGCTTGAGGTAAAAGATGTGAATGAGAAAGTTTGTGTTGTGATCATTCATCTGCAGCTTGTTACATGTCATTCATGATTTCACATAAAAAATGCACCTCTCTACTCCTTGGATGGTAGCATCAACTTCAGTTGGGTGGCTAGACTATTATATTTGGGTGTAATCAGTGAATAATTGGTGAGATACTGGATGATGATCTATGACAGTTGAGAGTGGCTGTGTGTATAGAATGAAGAGAACAGGTCCAAGAACAGACTCCTGTGGAACACCACAACATACATCAACTGTGCTGGAGTGTATCCCATTTAGAAATACAATTTGTGTTATGTTCACTAAGTAGGACTTGAACCACAGTAAGGATGTATTGTGAATGCCAAATACATCCTGGAGAAGGTGAAGTAATATATCATGGTATATTGTGTTAAATGCTGCAGAAAAATAAGGGTGGGTGAGGACTTTAACCTTTGTGCTAACCAAAACATAATGTCATTAACTACTTTCAGAAGAGTAGTTTGAGTACTGTGGCAAGAGTGACATGTAGACTTATATTGCTAAAAAATACTGTTTAAATTTAGATGATATACAAGTTGGGTTATAACGACTTTTACTAAGATATTTTTTAAATGAACGAGAGATTAGAAACTGGGCAGTAGTTCTTTAAATCATTGTGGTCGAGTGTTGGTTTCTTCAGCAGAGGCTTTACAATGACAGCTTTGAAAAATGATGGGAATTTCCTGGATATGAGAGAGGTATTAATAACATTAGTGAAGTCAATATTGGATCTAAGCACTCAAGCAGCAGTGATGTCGGAATTGGATCAAGTTCACATGACTTTTGTGCACTCTTCATCATGATTGTCTGTACTAAATCCATGGAGACAGGTTTAAATGCTGCTAACGGTTGTTGCTGAAATTCTGTATCGTAACTGTATGGTGATGAGTCAATTGAAATGGTTTGTACCTTGACAGAGAAGAAGTTTGCAAATAGGTCTGGAAGGTCTACTGGAGAGAAGGTAGTTGGAAGTGTTAGTTATCTGAAAGAGCTCTCTGCAGCTGGAACTCTGTTATCTTAGTACTGTAGTGGGATAATTTGGCAAAATGGACTATGTTTGTGATGGTTTTTTTTAGCAGAAGAAACAATGGTATAATATAGTCCCTAGTTCAACATAATGTTGTCAGATTTCTGTTTTCATTCTCATATTTAGTGTATATAAACATTATCAATATAGAACTCAGTCTGACAATGCTCTATGTACAAGGCTTATGACACAAAAGTACAAGTTAAAAGTGCATAAAGGTTCCATCACTGTTACATAAAAAAAATAGAAAAACTTGTGCTGATACTTACATAGTTTAACTTGTCACAGCATGATGTAGCATTTAAATAGTCACACTCCAAATCGGACAGTGTAACTATCTGTATTGTATAAGGAAAACAAACACAGAAACAGGGTACATCTAAAAGATTTGAAAAATAGATACAGGGCCATAACAGTGTCTTATTAGAATTGAATGCAGGCTACTATACTGAACTTTTGTTGCAAACAACAAAATTGTTTATAATAAATGAAAACAACTCATAAAATCAAGTTCCCAACATGAACAACAAGTTGTATAACATGTCTTTTTGGGATATTATTTGTGGCACCACCTGTAACATCAGAGAAAAAAAAAAGACAGAAACAACCTGTTGGTTAAGTTTCAAACAGCTGTAAATTTGTATAAAAATGTATATAAAATATTCACTGGTTTTACATTGTTGATATTTTGATAACTACAGATCACTGTTTGTACAAAGCTGAATTTGTTTCATATACTTTAGACCTTTTAAATTGTTGGTTTAAAGTGTTAGTTTACCAATAATACTGTAGAGCCACCTAACAATGAAGATAATGTAAAAAAGTTATGTGTGAAAATACAATTAAAATAAACATAATAAAATTTTATATATATGAATGAACATTGAAAAATATTGTCTTCAACTACATCATGGCAATTTTGCTGCTGGTACCTTCAGAGAGAAATATGTTTAGTATATATTTTGTAATAATAATAATCATAAATGTACAATGCAACAACAAACATAAAAACTTTTCCTGTTTATGTGGGTGTGTTTGTGATTTTCTCAGCCATATCATTTACATAATTTCCCATTTGATCCTCTCCAACAGAAACTGAAGGCATTCAGGACATAAAACGTGTAAGTTTCAAAACACTGTCAACATGCTGACATTTCAAATCAAACAGGAGTTTCTTTAGTAATACAGTTGCCATATTTGCATGGTTGAGTATGTTTTCAAGCAAGATGAGATGCAGTTCACTGTCTTTAATAATCTCAACAATTAAATCTATCTTAGAGTTAAATCTCAATGTATACAAGAGCTTTTGAACTTGTTCGATTTGTCTTAAGAGATATTGAAACTAGACACTGCAAATATTTGATGTACGCAATTTTCACTGAAACTGACTATTCAAGAAATTAGAAATGGACAGTGAACAGTCTGTCACTTTATTTTCATTATTTAGTTTCCATTTGGTTTTACATTCAAATGAGTTTTGAGTCTTATGGACATTCAGGTTAGAAATTAGAAATTGACCAATGAAATGACAAAGTCTTGAGCATTTGTTATATCCTTGATATTTTCCTTTTTTTAAATCAGTGTGAGTATGTTGTTTATAAAACTAAATGGGAGTGTTCAAATATTATGGTGTATATTTAATATTAGTATCTGTCCAGCACTGACTAATAATAATAATAATAATAATAATAATGATGACTTTTTATAGCGCCTACTCTTAAAAAGAGAATCATCATTTGATTATTATTAAAGGTTCCTGCACCCTAAATTTGTTACTTACACTAAAAAATATTTTTGACGACTATGGTACCTGAAAAATAGAGTCAACTCAGTTAAATTCGTACACGAAATTGGTTTCACGTCGAAATTTGGTTACTTTCAGATTGACAGGCCGTCTTAGAAGCTGCTAGGAAACAACACAAGTTTGAATGTAATTTTTTATTATTTTTTTTAAAGTAATAATGTTTTTAAAAATCCGTTAAAAGACAATCATAATTTATAAACTGGTGCTACAACGAGTTCAAGCCACACATTCAAATATAAAATGAACATTAACGAACGGCTATCGAAAATCGGGATGATTATCCAGAAGCTTTGCAATTGGCTTTGTTTGTTTTCAATATTATACCGCCTGAAAAGAATACAATACTTTAAATTCAATTTAATGAGGATACAAAATAAACAACTAGACACAGAAGGGCTCCTTCGTCCAATAAGGCGAATGTAAAAAGAGGTCCATCAAAGCCCATGGCGAAAGTCTGCTGGTCTCATTCAATTAGGCTCTCGCGTGACTCCGTGTGATCTCCTTACGGACATAAAACAATGAATTTTAATATATGTTCTCTACATTTATTTCTCAGTACTGACCTTCCACGGTGTGACAATAAGTATAAATAATATGTTAATCTAAAATACATTCAATACTTCACAGTGAAGTTCTTGTCAAAACTTCACCGGCATTTTTTATTTTTTAAAGAAGTTGCACTGTAAACAGAGCAGCATGTAAACAGAACATGATTTACTTCCGGGTCATTTGCAATGCCTTATTACTCACTGTGCACAAACGCCGAAACACACAGAGACATCTACTCTCTGATCTCATATTCTCATGAATAAGCAATTACTTTTAAAACCCTACCAAAAATGCATAATCTAATTCTTCTATCACCACCAAAATAAGAGAGAAAAAAATGTTTTTAAAATAGACTAGAACTATATTTGTGATGCTATTCCATGCGGTCTCTCTAAACACCCCAAGACACCCCAATATTGCATATATTAGCACCAAATCTCGTAATAATGTACCAAGAAGCGGAAGAAAAGAAATTAAAACACACATACAGACATTGTTACTATCAATGATTTTATAGTATTGTTAGATGGCCCTATTTCTGATAATCTACGGAATCGAACTCTATGCATCACATATCTTTAACTATATTTATATGTCCTCATTAAATGGCGATGTTCCATACTTCTCTCATTTATTTGATTTGTTGCATTGTTTAGGTTCCATGTTAATATTTGTCAAAAAAAGTAATGAAGGAATAGTTAAATTGTTATCGAGCTAAACAATTTTTTATATACAATAAATTTGCCAATTTTTAAATTTTTTTAACGACTTATTTGTGGTATTGCTAATAATTAAATGTAGATTAATATTGACGTTACTGTACCGGAACACTCTTCATCAAAACGGGAGTTGTTTCCCTTGGCAACTCGCGACCTTACTAATTTTACTGTTACACAAAATATTGCTAAATATTCGCAGTTTTTTTTGTTTGTTTGTTTGTTTGTTTTTTGTTTTTTGTGCTGTTGTTGAAATTTTAAGTGAGTATTATGTAAGTTTAAGGTGTTCTTGGAGAGTTTTGGGGTGTTTAGAGAGACCCCTATTCCATGTGTCGACGTTTAACCCATTCAACACATACAGGATTATTATATCTCACTTCCTTTACTGGTAAAAGCTCATATTGCCGTTTAAAAACTGGACCTGGTTCTGTTAAAATCGTATAGTTGAATTTGTTGTGATGTACCTATAGTTTTATGCATTACAACTAGCTGAAAAATGTCTAACTTATCCATAAAATCTAGGATTCGCTCATAACTGCATCGTTGATTAGTTTCTTAGTAGAGAAGAACACTATAGACTTCACTGAAGTCTTCCCTCATATTTCATCCGAGTTGCTTTCTCATGAGAAAAGGGCTATGTAGTCACTGACAAATGCATTTCCAACCTGTGGTAGTTCGAAATATTGTTTACAATAACTACAAAATATATTTCATTACGTCAGGAAATTAAAGCCAGGGATACTCATAACAAAGTGGCAAAACCCAGGCACTTGATTCCGGGGGAATTAATGTGTAGTTGCAATCTTACTTTTATCTCCACTTTCTCATGATATTTCATTCTCAAATCTTACTTATTACTATCCTTGAGAACATATTTTAGTGAACGTTTATAACAGATTTTCTGACAGCTGGTTCTAAAGTGATCACAACATAAGTTTTATCATTTAAATACAAACATAAACAACAAACGGAACAGAAACAGAAAAATTATCATATTTACATGTATTTTGCATCAAATGCAATATTGCCCATGAAAGTTAATGCTCTGGATAATAATAAATATTAAAGAATCATTACTATCATTTATGTAAAAAAAACAACACCCTTGTTAGTAAATTTCTTGTAATTAGTTTAATTACACTTTCTTGTTTACAACTGATCCAGTGGCCTAGTGGTTAAAGCATCCGCTGTAGAAGCGGGAGGTCATGGGTTCAAGCCCTGGCTGAATCATACCAAAAACTTAA
Source organism: Unio delphinus (assembly GCA_029339505.1). Classification (NCBI taxonomy): domain Eukaryota; kingdom Metazoa; phylum Mollusca; class Bivalvia; order Unionida; family Unionidae; genus Unio; species Unio delphinus. The sequence goes on from JAQISU010000054.1 coordinate 8,714,374, forward strand.
AAAAATGGTACTAACAGTTGCCTCGCTTGGCACTCAGCATTAAGAGGTTAGTGTTAGGACTGGTTGGCCTGGGGTCAGGATAATGTGACTGGGTGGGACATCATGCTACATGTCTGCGGCATGATGCCCCAGTGCTAGACATCACTACTGCAGACATCGTAACAATATTACGGAAAAATTGTTAAAGCAACGTTAAAAATCCTAATCATGCAAACAAACAAACAAACTTTCTTGCTAAATTAAAACCTAGGTGAGCCATTCATGAGGTTCTGGATTGAGTAAATGCAATACAACATAGCCACGTAAACACTACTAATTAGTCATACCTGCTTTGTTTGGTTTGGCATATTTTGATTTGTTCATAATTTGGTCACTTAGCCCAAAATGCAGTCAAGTGGTAATATAATGCACACATGAAACAGTTACAAGTGTAAGGGCCCCCCGATTGGCCGAGTGGTCTAAATACTCTCTGTTACGGATCACTGCCATCTCACTTTTTTGAGTCTAAGATTTGAATAATGTCGGTATGTGAGAAAGCTTACCAGTAGCTTCTCATGGGTCTGTGGTTCTTTATGGGGGTTTTCCCGGGTTCTTCCTCCACTAATAATACTGGCTGCCATAGTCATAGCAAAGATTTACAAAAACTGGTACTAACAGCTTTTTCGCTTGGTGCTCAGCATTAAGATGTTAGTGTTATGAGTGGTCGGCCTAGTGTCAGGATAATGTGACTGGGTGGGACATCGTGCTACATGTTTGCGGCATGATTCCCCAGTGCTAGACATGACTATAAACTGCTACACTGCAGACATAGCAATATAACTAGTAAATTGTTAAAGCTATGTTAAAAATCCTAATCACACACAAACACAATCATCTGATAAGTGAAAATGCAGATTACAAATGATCTTTTTTCTCTCATTCTAGAAGCTTCAAATAAAAACCGCCTTGAATAAAAAGTATTCCACACTGACCCAACATTGTTTCATCGGTATTGCTCTCTCGTACATACACAAATGCATTATCTAAAAAAATATGCAAGTTCTTTTACTGCTAATTGTAATTTGATAATGAGGTCACTGTTGCTGTAAGATTACAAGTTGCATAACACACTGTAACAGCTACAAAGTATACTCTAAATGCGGATGAGCTTGCACACTGCAACTTTATTGTTTGTGACATTATCATTTCAGTAATTTCTCTCTCTCTCTCTCTCTCTCTCTCTCTCTCTCTCTCTCTCTCTCTCTTTACTAATAATAAAATTAGTTTAGTATTTTTATTGTAATCAGATTCTTGAGTTAAGAGCGGAATGAGGCACAATTTATACATTTATTCTGTATGTTAGTACTGCTGAGTTGTCCAGTATTGTGCGTTCTGTAGACCTTTTTGGATGTGATCAGTACCAATAAATAATAACTATTTTTCATAAACAAAATTGTACTCTGAAATTAATTTTTTTTTTGTGTACTAAAAATTATATGAACAAGGTACATTGAAATCCTGGTAAGGAATCAATCCCGTTCAAAATATCATTTTTAACTTTTTTTTAACTTCTGTTTTAAAATTTCAGTTATAATTTGATGTCATTTTTTACAAACAAGAATGCATACATTAGTATAGAAATTTTTGGTAGTCTGTGTGATATTTCCCTGTCTTACAGTTATCTATGTACAGGAAATATTTCACAAAGTAATTTATAATCATGCCACCAAAACCACTAGATTGTGTGAACAGCTATTTTCTTTTTTTGCAGCTGCATGGTCTGATATCTTAAATATATCAAAGTCAAAATGCCAAGATTTATTTTCCAGAAACAGTAAGATAATGTAAAGAGAGTATGCTGTATTAAATGATGCAGCATCAAGGTGGTTACAAAATGTTTTCTTTCAGTGTGAATCTAGTTATATTTATATTGTGCTCTTTGTCAGACTAATAAGTTTTTGAATACCTCTGTTGAGTTTTGTAAATATAACTTTTTATGGAACTCATAACTATGTATTGCATAATCTTAATTTCATTTTTTTCTTCTTCCAGAATAAAAACTTGACATGGGTCGCAAGAATAAGCAGAAACAAAAGTCACAATCAACCAAAGCATCAGCAGTGCCGGAGACAAAGGAGCTGCCAAAATCTGATAAAAAGGAAATCCAAGACCATGTGAAAAGTCTTCTTGAAAGTAATGGCATGGTTTCTTTCTCATTTTCTCCTTATTTTTTATTGTAATGACATACTCGTAAAAACCAGGATCACTTATTTTAGTGAAATCCATTCATTGTCCAGTCCTTCATGGAGGGGTAATTTTTTTGTCTAACATTTCTTAAACTCTTAGTGAGTTTTGGTGTACATTATTATAAAAAATGTTTTTACTTGTAGTTGACTACATAAACTTGCATTGCTGATCAGATTTTACAAATGTTTGCAATTAGTTTGCAGAAACACCAGATCTGTAAACCTTGCTCCATATGTTTATCATGTAGATTATTGTAAATTGTTCTTTTCTTTTGCAACATTTATCGTGTTACATTCATGATTATTGATTCAACCATAAATAAAAATATCTTTTGTTTCAGTTTTTCAGAGTAAATATTTTTTTGCCTTCTGAATGTATAAATGTTTCTGATCTTGAAATAATTAATCTCCACCCACCTCTCTGAATTTCCTGATTTTCTAAAATGCTGTAACTAGTTGAGATTTAATTTTGTTCATAGGAAACAGTATTAGACATTAGACTCATAATATTATTAAGCTCCTACTGGACATAGACTAGAAGGCTATCTTTGCTTGCTTTTCACTAATTGTTGAGAGCTTCTGATCAAGCAAGCTATTTTGGCCAGATGTAAATAATTTATTAAGTAATTGTATAGAGAGTACATGTTTTATAACATTGTGTTTAGGGGTGACTGTTGCTAGGACAAAATGCCATATATTGCAATGCAGCATGACAGCATTCATGATTATAATGTTAATTTTGTTTATTTGTACTTTAATAATGAGCAGTTTTCTTGCATACATCAATGATTTAGCAAACATAAAAAGAGTCAACATGAGAGAAAACATTTACTAGCAGGAAACAAAACTTTGATGAAGAGTTGTGGCATTATTTTGTCTTTTTGTCAACAAACTAAAATGATTCAAAGCTTCATGTACTGCTGTACAGTCATGACAAGGTCCACGAGTGGCCGAGTGGTCTAACATGCTTTCTGTTACGGATCACTGCCATCTCATCTCTGTCTGTGTGGGTTCGAGTCTAAGATTCGGCCAATGTAGTTGTGTGAGAAAGCTTGCCAGTAGCTTCTCATGCATCGGTGGTTCTTTCCGTGGGTTTTCCCGGGTTCTTCCTCGACCAATAATACTGACCGCGTTGTATAGCCTATCGTGTGCTGAAAAATGGGAGTTAAACCCTACAGTAACAACAACAACAACAGCAGCAACAGTCATGACAAGAAACAAAAACTAAACAAAAAATGAATATAATCATACATTTTCACATTGACAAATGCCTTGCTTTGATTTAAAAAATGAATTAATAATATAGTAAATAAGTATTGTCAATGATTACAAACAATTATTGTTTTGAGCTTGAGATAACAGCTGTGGGTTGTAAACATGATTAAGATGTGAAGGGACAAGTGTGATTTTATGTCCTCTTTGACTTTTAAATATACATGTATATCTGGAATAATTTTCTCAGAAATTATGGTACAATATAGAACAAATGCTGTGTTTAAGATTCCTTTTCTTGCTTCAGCATTGTAAGGATGAAAGTCATGAATGATGAAACTGGCATTGTCGTAAGTGTGGCTCTTTGTCATGTAGATTTGTATTTAGTCTCTGCAATTAGGGTACTCACAATCATTGGTTGCTGACTTGTAATGTTTGGTATGTCTTTACTGGAATATTTGACTGTTGTGACAGGGATTTTCTCCCATTGTTGCACAATAATGGTGGACTGCAAAAGAACTGAGATGTTTGTCATTCTGTTTGTGCATTTGACTTCAATTTTGCACATAATACACAGTGACTGGTTTGTAAGGCGTGTTGGTACCAAACTCCCTTTTTAGTGAAATATTGTTGCCAATAGACTGGTTGCTCTTGAGTTCTTCATGTGCTCATATTTAAGAAGCTGCCATGTTGGTAACAATGCTAAGTCTAATGGAAGACAGTGGTCCATTCAAAGTGAGTTCCACATGGTCTAGTGTTGGTGAAGAAAAATCCCATCAAACTGGTATTTCTATACTCATTATTGCAATACATGTATACATTATTGGAAATTTTGTATCACAGTTTACTAGTATATCAGTATATCTTTCTACCTTTAGTTGTATTGTTGAGTAATACTGGTAAGGTTTTTTTTCTTTCTCAAATGAATAAAATTGTCATGCTACAATGGTTAACCTTCATTAATGGAAGGATAAATAAGTTTAAAAAATCTTATTCCCACTGACCAGCCCATATTGTGTTAGCATGAAAACTGAAGGACACACAATACACTTAAGCTATATGGGGATCATTTTTTATGTAACTCTGTTCAGTTATAATGATTTCTATGGGAATTTGTTAAATTTAGGGGACACATGCAGTTTGAGGTGGGAAAATGTCCATATGGCATGCATAAAGTTAGGGCCTAACTGAGTAGATAATTTTCACCGAGTACTGAAGCCAAATATTTGGATGTACTATTTGCAGGATAGCAAATTTTGTAGTAAATTATGTTTCTCCGAGAATACTTACCCAATCACATTACTTTAGGGATATTAGCCTGCTACCTCGCGAATCCAGCCCTACCAAAAGACGAAAATTCGTCTTTCCTGTCTATGTCATATAGACAAAGGGCAATAACTCTTGCCCATTACCTCCCCTTGCCGCCCGTTAGGTGTCGCTTCTTTAGTTTGTAAGCTGAGCGATATATAAAACACGAGGATGCTCGCATGGCGGGGTGGTTGGGAGGGTTTCTTAGTAATGTGATTGGGTAAGTATTCTCGGAGAAACATAATTTACTACAAAATTTGCTTTCTCCTTTGAATACGTTCCCCAATCACATTACTTTAGGAGAATAAGTAATAGGAGGAGGGAATGCGGAGCATCCGACCTCCACCCCGGGTATCCTCTAGGGAATGATGGTTGGATTCCCCATGTGAATGATAACCCGGTCTCCTAATTTTCAATCAGCAACACAGCCCAGGGTCACGTGATATGTGACCCTTTTATGCGGTTAAGAAGATAGTTATTGAAATCTTCTTACCTACGAAAATTTATCTGGCGAATCCAGCGAAGCTAATAGGCTGTGCTGATTGTTGCACATGGGTCTGGTGGGCGTCTGGGCTGCCCAACACCGGACCTACTAGAATCAATGTTTGCCTCTGCGAGTACAAACTTGAAGATAAAACTGTAGAAGGTTGACTCTGCAACAGCTTCTATAAGGTGACTGATTTGCGAATTCTCAGAGTACGCCGAGCGTATAACCCACTACAGCCATGAAGCAAGGGCTTGAATGGTGATATCTCATATCCCAGCTATCACCAGAAGAATGAGGTGCTAGTATGTGACCTGACTCACCTCTATGCATTGAAATGGTGCTAGAGTGCCCAAACAGGATCTTACATGGCTGTTGATCCTGACTTATCTATAAAGAAAGCGAGCTAATGACGACTCGTTGATCGCAATGTATGGTGATCTATTTTGGACTACGAAGCCTGGCTGCATCAAGAGGACCATCAAACCCTCTGATCGAAACGAAAGAGAGTTCGGGTCACTAGAAAGGACATGTAACTCGCTCACCCTGCATGCTGAAGCTAAGGCTATCAAGAAACCCAATTTGTATGATAGTAGCTTTAACTAATCGTGGGTTAAAGACTCAATACTGTCTGAATTGAGTCATGTTAAAACCCAGGACAGATTCCATTTGAAAACAGGGTGAGGGATATAAGTCGATTAAATTTTTTTTTTTTTTTTTTTTTTTTTTTTTTTTTTTTTTTTTTTTTTAAATGTCTAAAGATCTGACAAATCTTTGTCATGGCTGATAGCACATGTACCAGAATGGCGGAATGTGTCTGATATCATGGAGCGGTAACATTTGAGAATAACTGGAGCCAGATGTTTCTCCTCGAAAAGCCAGAGAAAAGTTGGCCAGTTGAGGGATTGTGACACTCAGAGGAACAATGTGAATGATATGGTACCAGTTTCTGAAAACATGCCACTTGCCCTCGTAAACCTTCAGAGTAGAGGGCCTTCTTGCTCTCGAGATTCTCTCCGCAATCAAAGATTTAAATTGTTTGTCTTGCAAGGCTGTCTGGACAAGAGCCAAGCTTGAACATAAAGACGGTCCGGACAGGGGTGGAACACCCCTGGCCGCGGTTGCTTGTGAATACTTGTGCTGACTGTAATCTTCCTGGGTAGATCTATCGCCTAGATTGAGTAGATCGGAGACCCAGGAGTTGTTCCATCTGAAAGGGGTAATCAGAACCATCTGACAATTCTGACCCCTTAACTTCTGGATTAATTCCAGTACCAAGACCGTGGGAGGGTAGGAGAATGCCCACAACCCTTCCCAGGTGATTGATCGAGCATCCACGACCCAAGCTTCTGGGTCTGGAACCTGTGAGATGAAAGGTGGAGAACTTGCGATTCCATCTTGTTGCAAAAGATCAATCATCGGACGTCTCCAAAGTGTGTCAATTGGAAGAAAGTCCGATTGATGGAGTGACCATTCTGTGTGAATGACTAGATAGAGTGTCAGCCAAGACATTGAGTCTGCCAAGAATGTGTCTGAATTGTACATTGAGGTGGAGATTGTCGAACCAATGTAGAAATTGCCAGTTCAGATTGCACAGGTCTGGTGATTGGTGTCCCCTTGTTTTGAGGCAAGGCACCACCACAATGTTGTCTGACATAATGAGGGCAGTTTGTAATAAGAGTTGATCCTGCCCGAAATGAAAGGCATTGATGACAGCCGTTATTTCTGAAAGGTTGATGTGGAAAGGGCTCGCCCCTGGCACCCACGTGCCGCTGACAGTATCGAAGTTCGGCAACAGGTGGGCACCCCAACCGTAGGTATTAGTGGCGGAACATACCGTTATCCCCTTGGGGTATCTCCAGAGTAATCCCTGTGGACAGCCTACAGGGGTTGTGCCATTGACTCAAGAATGATTGTATCTCTGGCGTGAGCATGACTGTTTTCTGGGATCGAAGGGACTTGAAAAGAGCGCAATTACGCTAGCAACGTCCTTTGTAAAGGGCGCATAAAAGGACGGCTGATCGGGATCAAGTCTGCTGCCGCATTGAATAATCCGAGGATCTGCAACTCTCTCGCTAAAATGCGCATCCTGTCGGAAACGGACTCTACGAGTGCAATTATCTGGATAATCGCAAACTCGAGGAAGCCTTACCAGATTCAGATCGGGAGAAACTCCACACCCAGATGGACCAAAATCCGGATTGGACAGAGATCAAACTTTATCCAGTTCACGAGAAAGCCTATATGACGTAAAGTGATATAAGATCGTTTCTGCCTTTGAGCAGAATAGAACTTGACAGATGTTTCTGGAGGATGTCATCCAAATATACTGCCGACGCAATAGATGAAGTCGAGCGGAACAGGGTGACGACGTAACCCATAACCTTGGTACTAGCCCAAGTGCTTAAATTTAGGCCAAAAGGTATGACATGGAACTGATAAGCCTAGCCCCGACAAGCACAACGGAGAATGTCCGCTACTCGTGGGATAGGGACGTGAAATGTGCGTCGGTCATATCTAGCCAGCTTATGATGGGGTTTAAGCGACGTGCCCTTCAGACATGCGTCACGACGTATCAGGTCTAGGTTGGTAGAAGCAGTCAGCGCATTGGCCATGGAATGGTGAGCTGCCCTGTTAAGAACCCTAGCTAACCGGGCCGTCGAATCCCAAGCATGTTCATTGCCAGATTTTTCAGCGATCCTGAAAATGGCTAGGAAGGCTAGGTCTAACAGTGAAGACGTGGCGACTACATTCGAACCAGCTTGGACGTGGCATTGAACACAGTTTTGTCCACTTTATAAGACAATGCCGCAGACATATGGACTGCTGCCCTATTTTATCCCGAGCCAGGACCTCAGTATTGAACGCATCGGAGTGAGTTTTGTACCATCGACCTGAAAACGACGCTGGTACTTGGCTTTCAGAAAAGAACGCCTTAGCATTTCCTGGATCCCCTATACGTGTCGACAGACGGTCATTAATTTCCTTAATTTTGTCGACTGGGGAAGGAGGCGGAAGGATAGAATCTCTTCCCCTTCATCCAGATCGACCGACGCACTAACCCTATAGTCGGTAATTGCAGCAGGAGGTGGAGGGCATTCTGAAGGGGCCTTAACACCCTAAAAATTTCCTCCACTGCGGCTTTGAAGCTGAACTCAGTCCGTTCCATAGTTGGATCTGCATACAGCTGATTTGCCTGTGATTCATCGCACTCACTATGTGCATAATCTTGCTCTGGTAAAGCATCCATATCGGGGTAATGCATACCAGGTGGCATAGATGACTCGATTCCGTCATCTCTAAAAAAGGCATTCACTCTCCCTTGTGGATGAGTTGATAGCCTATGGACGGCCGGCAATGCCGAATGAATTGATTGGTATATGTTTGGCCTGAACGCCTGCGACGGGCCGGCTATGACCGGCACCGACCGCTCGAATGGTCGGGTTGGATCGAGAGATTCATCGCCAACATCAGAGTCATGGTAGTGATATGTAACCGGTAGTACGGATTGACAGACGGAAACATCACTAGAATCTTCGTCAATCCGATTTGTGCGGATTGCGGTATGATAAAAGTCCCCGTGCTGGTACAGCGGTACAGTCGGACGGACTGGTATATGACTAAAATCTCCATACGGTTGGACGACCGTTGCCTGTTGGGCTGGACGGCCGGAGCCGGATGGACTGTCAGTGCCGGCAAGTGTCGGCTGGAAGCTTGGCTGGACAACCGGTGCCATTTGGGTTGAACGGTCATTGCCGGATCGACGCCCGGTGCCGGTTAGTGCCGGCTGGATGACCGGTGCCATATGGCTGAACGGTCATTGCCGGATGGACGCCCGGTGCCGGTTGGTGCCGGCTAGAAGGTAATAATAATTACATAATGCTTATGTAGTGCGGCCAGCACTGTGCACCCATCTACCATTCGCTCAGAGGGAATGTTGGTTCTGGTATAGCTTGCATATCTGTACAGCATACCAGGTGACCTAGATGACGCAATTCTGTCATAATTGACATTTTCACTAAATCTCCCTTGTGGAGAAGCCGTGAACATATGGACGGCCGGCACTAGCGGCTGATTGAACTGACGAATGGCCTGAAAGTCCTGTTCTGGTAAAGCTGCCATATCTGGGTAGCGCATACCAAGTGGCATAGATAACTCAATTCCGTCATCTCTGATAATGTCACTCATTCTCCCTTGTTTTAAAATCACACCGACACGTATTTGACGTGACGGGAGGTGTACACCGGCGATACCGACTGATTTGTCTGGTATATGGTCGGCCGGAATGTCGGCGAAGGTCCGGCTATGACCGGCACCTGCCTCTCGAATGGTCTGATTGGACGGAGATACATCTATAACATCTCTCTCATGGTAGTGATATGTAACCAGTAGTACAGATTGACTGACGGGTACATCACTATAATCTCCGTAAATCAAATGTGCAGCCGGTGCAGGTTGATGTCGGCTGGAAGACCGGTGCCATTTGGGCTGAACGGTCGTTGCCGGATGGACGGCCGGTGCAGGTTGATGCCGGCTGGAAGGTTGGCTGGACGACCGGTGCCATTTGGGCTGAACGGTCGTTGCCGGATGGACGGCCGGTGCCGGTTGATGCCGGCTGGAAGGTCGACTGGACGACCGGTACCATTTGGTCTGAACGGTCGTTGCCGGGTGGATGGCCGGTGCCTGTTGATGCAGGCTGGAAGGTCGGCTGGACGACCGGTGCCATTTGGGCTGAACGGTCGTTGTCGGATGGACAGCCGGTGCCGGTTGATGCCGGCTGGAAGGTCGGCTGGACGACCGGTGCCATTTGGGCTGAACGGTCGTTGCCGGGTGGACGGCCGGTGCCTGTTGATGCAGGCTGGAAGGTCGGCTGGCCGGCCGGTGCCATTTGGGCTGAACGGCCGGTGCCTGTTGATGCCAGCTGGAAGGTCGGCTGGCCGGCCGGTGCCATTTGGGCTGAACGGACGGTGCCGGATGTATGGCTAGTGCCGGTTGGTGCCTGCTGAAGTGCCGGCTGAACTGACGGTGTCGGCTGGACGGACGGCTGGACGGCCGGCGAAAGTGCATAATAAAATGGATCCAATTGATCCAGCCTAGACTCCATGCATCCGGACTTACAGGCCCGAAAGCCATGCACGGACCTGCGGTGAAATTTACATCCACTGGGCAGCCTAAACCATGTCAACATAATTTCCTCCATTTCCACATTGCCAACACCCATTTTGCCATTCATGCCTTCGTTGTCGACTTTGCTACTGAAACGACAAAAGAAGAGAACAAAGCACAGATTAAAAAAATTCAGCATATTATTAATTCGATAATACTATAACCGTTATTAACCGAGTAGTCAAATTATTCCGTGCCATGTTAACTCTTAATGACCACACTAGTTATCACCGTGAGCATGTTGCAATAGGTCGTTCAAGACGAAGTCTACTGAAACGAAAAGATGATAAACAAAGCACAAATTAACAATTCAGTACGCTATTAAGTCGCTATTCCATAACCGTAACTAACGAAGGAAGCGAAATGATTAAGTGTCGCGTGAATTCGTGACTACAACACGAAATTCCGCCATTAAATAGTCGCAACTGGTCGTTCAGAGACGAAGTCTACTGAAACGGAAAGAAGATAAACAAAGCACAAATTAACAATCAGTACGCTATTAAGTCGCTATTCCATAACCGTAACTAACGGAGGAAGCGAAATGATTAAGTGTCGTGTGAATTCGTGACTACAACACGAAATTCCGCCATTAAATAGTCGCAACTGGTCGTTCAGAGACGAAGTCTACTGAAACGGAAAGAAGATAAACAAAGCACAAATTAACAATTCAGTACGCTATTAAGTCGCTATTCCATAACCGTAACTAACGGAGGAAGCGAAATGATTAAGTGTCGCATGAATTCGTGACTACAACACGAAGTCCGCCATTAAATAGTCGCAATTGGTCGTTCAAAGACTTTTTTGAAGTCTACTGAAACGTCAAAGAAGATAAATACAGCACACATTATCAATGCAGCACGTTATTAGTCGCTAATATCGTAAACGTTACATACGGAATAAGCGAAATTATTGAGTGCTACATGTATTACATGCTTTGACCACGTTGCAACCTGGTCCGAAGTCTAGAAAAGGTGACAAAGTCACTCAAATTGGAAAATATTGTAAAATAATGTATACGACCTGTAGAGGAATGATTATCCAACACAGTAATTCCAAATTTAACTTCGGATGGTCAGAATTTACACTAAGATGGCTTGGATTCATTGGAGGTCTAATTGTACGTGTTTTCGCGTAAGCGAAGCTAAAAAGCTAAAGAAGCGACACCTAACGGGCGGCATGGGGAGGTAATGGGCAAGAGTTATTGCCCTTTGTCTATATGACATAGACAGGAAAGACGAATTTTCGTCTTTTGGTAGGGCTGGATTCGCGAGGTAGCAGGCTAATATCCCTAAAGTAATGTGATTGGGGAACGTATTCAAAGGAGAAACGGGCACGAACCGAGTAGTAGGTGCAACTCCGGAGAGTACCGTTTGTTTCATTATCGTATACGAAGCTTAAATTTTTTGTGTACTGTATACAGTATATATCGCCTATAAGATGAAAATTTGTATTATTAACTAAAATTATTGTGTATTAAAAAACTTTTTTTAAAAAAAGTTCAATATTTATTGAATTATTTTACTTGTAACCATTTGTGCGCATATTATTTGCTGAGGCGAATACTTCCGAATAGTACCGAAAAACCGGATATTCTGCTGAAGCGAATGTCCGAGGCGATTTCCAGTTAGGCCCTTATTAAAGTGTAATACAGTAGTACTCATTTATCTCAACATCCTAGGGTCTGGGATAATTCAGTTGACATAAGCGGCTGTCAAGATAAGTCAGGGGGGTTGGGTGTTGAAAAAGTATAAATTTAGCATTAAGATTTACACTTTGAAAATAAACAATTGAAAATTTAATTAAATAAAAGCAAAAACAAAAAACTGGTTTTTTGTTTAAAAAAACATTTGTATCTTTGCACTATACTGTAAACTCCACTGTCAACCAACATGCCATTAGCATATGGCTGCATGTTCATAAATTGGCCTGTACTGGGGTTCTGTTAGAGAAATAAAATTATTTTGAAAAATCTGACAGCACAAGCAACATGTATTTTAATTAAAGATGAATACAAATCATGAAATGCATATTTATTTGCAAGTATGAAAAATAAAACATTTGTTTGTTACAAATTAGATGGGTGTCTATACTTGCAAGATAAAAATAAATGGGGTCTTAAGAGAACTCCAAAATAAAATATCTTAAGTTCTGGATGATATTGAGATGCAAATGCTAGTAAGGTCCAGGTAGGAGTGATTAGTATTTGTTTTCAAAACTATACAGGTATTGGGCATGGTTTACAAATGTATGTAATAATTTAAATGTGCACCACATGCCTCGGCTTTGAACATTAATTGTGACAAATGCTGTCTAAAATAGCATGTGTTCACGTGATTGCATAATGAGTAACTTGGAGTCAAACTTTGATTATGATGCTGTAGGGTGTGCTGTGTGGAGTAACAGGGACTTGTGTGGATATTCTAGAGAAAGCAAGACTTAGATAGACATATTGGCATAATTGACATCAAAATAGGATGTTAATGTAAGATACCAGCTTGAGAAAGATGTAATTTATATTACACAAGCAGACTTGGAGTGAAATTAATTTCTAGGTTGGTCACCAATCATTATGTTAGTCTCATGTTCAGAGCTGTTTGTTTTTTCCAACAAAGAATAAGAAGAAACTCTATGACCACTATCAGCTATAATAGCTTGTTTTCTTGAATTTTGATGTTTATATGTTGTTGAAATACATAAGATATACCTTCATATGCAAGTCTCTTTCAGACTCTTACATATAGTAATGTATTTCTTTTAATGGGTTTCTAGTTTTCAAATTCACAACTTACATTTCCAAATGTTAAATAAATCCCCAGCTTATAAAGTTTTTATAAGTGTACAGTTATGTGTTATGTGTCAACATTAACATGTTACTTTTTTTCTTAATGTTTCTTTTGCACAAATTAAATTCTTTTTAAAAATTCGGTAAGAAAAAGATAAATGTATGTGTCCTATGTCCAGGATTGTTTTATGTATCTTTTATCTCAAACATGTGTGAAAATAAAGATGGAGTAACATAATTGTATGCCTCATACAATGTTGCAGACAGATCATCCTTTCCCTTACTGTGTGTGTTGTAAATTGAACCTATGGTTTATTAACAAAAAAAATTAAATTTACGGTAATCTATTACTTTAGTTAAGAACATGTAGGAGTAATGAAATGATTGCAATTTTGACTGTTTAGTCCTGCAATGATTTGTGTTCTTTTTCTGTGTAAAATTTTAACTAAATGTATTAGGGGCCCAAAGTGGTCGAGTGGTCTGAAGCGCTCTCCGTTACGGATCTCTGCCATCTCACCTCTGTCTGCATGGGTTCGAGTCTATGATTTGGCCAATGTAGTTATGTGAGAAAGCTTGCCAGAAGCTTCTCGTGGGTCAGTGGTTCTTTCTGGGGATTTCCCTGGTTCTTCCTCTACCAATAATACTGGCAACCATGTATAGCCTATCGTGTGCTGAAAAATGGCGTTAAACCCTACAACAACAACAACAACAACAACAACAACAACAAAAATATGTATAAACATCAAAGTTCACTTGACCGCAAATGATTACTAGTTTTCAAGGACAGCTGGACAGCTAGTTTTGATAATAATGAACTTTAGTTTTTTTAGTACATCTACAACAAACAAGACAAGTTTTTGAAAAAGAAAAATGCATTTTACTTCGAGAATAGATCATTTATATTTGTTAAATTAATTCTTTCATACAAAACATTCATTTCCAATCTTCTGTATTATTTATATAGTTTGGCAAAATATTTTAGTACAGATTTGCATGGCTTTTTCAATAGTATATGTATTTCTTACATGTGCCATTTTCTCTCATGATATTCATTATGTTTTTTCCCATTGAAGTTAAGGTGAAAATAAAATTGTAACTTCATTGTCATGATGATTGACCATGTATGCACCCAACCATTTAGCCAAGACTATAACCCCTATCTTTCATAACTCATTCTTTCCTGATGATTGACCAATGTATGCACCCAGCCATTTAGCCAAGACGGTAACCCCTATCTTTCATAACTCATTCTTTCCTGATGATTGACCAATGTATGCACGCAACCATTTAGCCAAGACTGTAACTCCTATCTTTCATAACTCATTCTTTCCTGATGATTAACCAATATATGCACCTAACCATTTAGCCAAGACTGTAACCCCTATCTTTCATAACTCATTCTTTCCTGATGATTGACCAGTGTATGCACGCAACCATTTAGTCAAGACTGTAACCTCTATCTTTCATAACTCATTCTTTCTTAATGATTGACCATGTATGCACCCAACCATTTAGCCAAGACTGTAACCCCTATCTTTCATAACTCATTCTTTCCTGATGATTGACCATGTATGCACCCAACCATTTAGCCAAGACTGTAACCCCTATCTTTCATAACTCATTCTTTCCTGATGATTGACCATGTATGCACCCAGCCATTTAGCCAAGACTGTAACCCCTATCTTTCATAACTCGTTCTTTCCTGATGATTGACCATGTATGCACCCAACCATTTAGCCATGACTGTAACCCCTATCTTTCATAACTCATTCTTTCCTGATGATTGACCAATGTATGCACCCAGCCATTTAGCCAAGACTGTAACCCCTATCTTTCATAACTCATTCTTCCCTGATGATTGACCATGTATGCACCCAACCATTTAGCCATGACTGTAACCCCAATCTTTCATAATTCATTCTTTCTTTCCTCAGTGGTTCTTGCAGTTAAGTTATAAGAAATTGTCTTTTGTGGTTGATTTAACATATTATGTTTGATATTCCATTCACATGCATAATGCATATATAAATGTGATCTCTCTCTCTCTCTCTCTCTCTCTCTCTCTCTCTCTCTCTCTCTCTCTCTCTCTCTCTCTCTCTCTCATGCATGTAATTAATACATTGACTACATAGGATATTTAATTATGGAATGAACCACATTTTCATTTAATATTTGTCCTTTATTTAGAATATGTCAGCTTGATTAGATTTAATATGAATACATATTCTTTTTCCAGAATGCTCACAGCCACCAAGTTCAGGAGCTAAGGAATTCGGAGAATTTTTAGAAATCAGAGAATTGATTGAAAATATTAGAAAGCTTCAAACAGGTAAAATATCTTCACCAAACTCACAGCAAGTATTAGATTTTCACTTTCCTGGATTTTTGACATTATTTTATCCAGGATCAGCATTTTTTCAAATGCTGAGCATTATCACTGACAAGTATTTCATTCATCCAGAAAGAGCAAAACTGCTTTGAATGATATCATCATATAAAAGCACACTTACCTGTAATAATGTTTTGAAATCCCTAATAAATTCCCCTTATAATTGGCCATTATTTAAAGCACACTTGTCTAACAAATACAGAGCTTCCAATTTTGTAAAAAAAAATGTTTGTCCTTGTCCTTTTACTCATTCGTATATGAATGGTATAGCAATTTGGAGACTGTTTGCTTTTAATTTGTATCTAGTCAGAGCTGCAGTGCAAATAACTGTACTTACATTTTGGCAGACCCATTGCAAGTAATAATAGCAAGAACAGAAAACACATTTACTCGCAGTCTTATTATTTGCCACAGAAGCAGTTATAAAATTGTTTATTTATAAATTTACTTTTTGTATCTAGATCAATGCCTACCACCAACAAGAAGACCTGAGGCTTTCCCTGTTTTCATTTCTTGGCTGCAACACCATAGTATTGACACAGAGAAAATCAGGCTACATGAATTTGAGGGTTATGGATATGGTTTGCAAGCCACGGCTGAGTTAAAGGTATAATATAACAGTTAACTTTGACTTGTTAAGTATTATATTTCTTTTGACATTCATGAGAGGATAAGTATAATTATGTCTACATAATTTATAGTTATACCTACCATGAGAAGTTTGTGTAATCTTGCATAATAACTTTGGATGGTGCCTGTTGAATGAGGTTACCTCCATTACAATGAAAATGTGGCCTTATATTAGGGAATGGCTTCTCGTGTGGGTGATGAAATGGTAAAAATAAGCTATTTTGTTAAAGGTGACCTGTGATATAATAGTGGCTTCAAGGGTGGGAACACTTTATTTAAAAATTCAGTTAAAATGAAGAATGGTTTTTAAAAAATGATTTAAATGCCATAAAGTGGCCTATATTAGCAGTGAGATATTTTGCTGGTCTCATCATGAAAATATTGTAAACATTTACGACCAAACTTTTGATAATTTCAGGTTTAAAGAAAGACTGCAAAGTAACAATTCTCTAGTTTAATGAGTATTGTGTTACTGGTTTTCTCTCTGCATGCATGGCAGAAATGTAATAGTAATTGTGGATAATATTTGAAAGAAATATTTCATCAATTGTTTGGTATACATATACATAAATCAATCAATAACTAAACTAAACATTATCATTAATATCATGAACAAAAAGTACCAAGGAATGCAATAGACAGTATGAAAAACTATTTATTACATGCATTTTTACTGGCAATAAGCACACAGTATTGAACACACAGTAATGATTAAGCACAAAAATGAGAACAAGGGATATTCTTGTTATTTATGCCAGCCAATATTTCAGATTAGCCGCACTGCTATGGTGGCTTAGTGGTTAGCGTGTCCAACTTAGATGTGGTAGGTCATACCAAAGACTTACAAAGATGTTATTAACTGCTGCCTAACTAGGCACTCAACATTAAGAGACATGTTTGCAGCATGATATCCCAGTGCTAAACATCACTATAAAGTGCCACACTGCAGATATCATAGTGACGTGACTGATTCATTTTTAAAGCTATGTTAAAAATCCAACACACATGCACACACACATCAGATTTGAAAAGATGTAATGTTTATGTATCATGCTATGGAAATTAAATACATTACTTTGGAATCTTTCTGTTAGCATTTTTGAGCCAAAAAATTAAATTTTCAACCAAAACCGCACATGATCCAATATTTACAGAAATGATGTATCATTGTGCAGAATTACCAGATGTGCTTTATAGGCTGACACGGTTGTACATGTCAGTGTTATAAAGAATGTGGAAATTAAACTCAATGGCAATGAACAGTTCTTCTAATCTGCAGAGTTCAATATTTTTGGGAGGGGACTGCAACTTCTGCTAGTGGGACTCCTATTTTTACCAAAATGGAAGTCCTGGACTCCTAGTTTTAAATCCTGGTGAGACCGCTGATACTATTAGCTTGCTCATACAAAGTAGAAGAGAGCTGTTGTTTTTGCCCACTGTATCAGCATCTGCACATGTAGAAGCATATACATATATTTAGCCTCTCAGCTTCTTATCAGTTTTTTCTTCCTAGGACTTTGGAAGCATATTGGAATGGGGACGGTGCAAAAGGGCTTAGCATTGTAAATCAGTTGTAAATTTTTGGGTTAAGTTTATGAAGTTGGCTCGTGTTTTAGCTACATAGTTATACAATGCTGTTATATCTGGAATTGTGAATCTGATGAGGGATGCATCTTGACAAATACTAATCCTTATTACCAGATAGGTCATTGTGACACATATTTCATGCATCATTGACATTTGTTATTTTGTTTTGCTTAGAATTTATTTTTTTCATGCTAGAATCATCAGTCAAGATGATTGTTTGCATCTCTGTTAGAACCACACTGTGCAACACAAGGAACTCGATAATTGAATGCATCTCTGTTAGAACCACACTGTACAACACAAGGAACTCAATAATTGAATGCATCTCTGTTAGAACCACACTGTGCAACACAAGGAACTCAATATATGAATGCATCTCTGTTAGAACCACACTGTACAACACGAGGAACTCAATAATTGAATGCATCTCTGTTAGTATCATATCCTTGCAACCAGAAAAGGTCACTGTGATGTACACATTATGCTTTACTAACTTTAAAAATAATTTTACATTTAGCTCATTATCATATGATATCTTTATATATGAAATACATTAACATTAGGATTACTCTCTGATACCCTTCATTCTAGCCATCCCTGATAGACCAGAAACACACATACACATATGCATATACATGCATGCACCCCTCACTCCAGTCCCTACACATGTCAGTTTTAACTGGATATTTGTTTTCCATTTCTTAGGAAGGGGACATGTTTCTAGCCATTCCTAGAAAAACAATGATGACGGTAGCTTCAGCACAGTCCACAGTGTTAAGTAAGCTTCCTCATAGCTTTCTAATTTCTTTTTTGTATTGGCAGAGAGGACATGAAAAATTTAATTTATTTTGCCAGCAGTATAAATTTTGAAAATTTTCCTTAGCTTTAAGATTTTAGTGATATGATTGTCACCAGAATCCCCCACAGTTTACTTGATTCTTTGAGTTTCTCTTTCACATTTAAGTATTTCCTGATTTACACTGCATTTATATAGAGAAATGATGCTGCATTTTAAAAATATAATAGATTGGATGTTGTATACAAATTTATCTTCCTATGAATTCTTCCTCTCCAAATTTAATGATATGGTTCACATCTGTTAATTTAAAGACAGATTTCATGTAGTATTACATTTGCTACCATCATACATCTTACAACAATATGCAAGGGTGCAACATAGCAAGGTGAGATGAAAATTTTAGCTAGTAGCAAGGATTATGTGCTTGCAACATTACACAGTTTATGAAAAGTATAATTTTCATTTTCCTTCACACAATAATTTTCTAAAGGATATTAATATTTTAACATTTTTTTCTTTCTTTTTTTTCTCCATTAAAGAATAATTTTGTTAGCAAATATAATGTGTAAATATTGAAAATTAGGTACAGCTGAAATTTTGAGAAACTATTCTTAAGTTTGTGAGCAACCCAGGTACAGATTAACAAATAAGAAAACCCCCAAAATATAAATTATTTAAATTTGTAAATTCAAAATTAATATAGTTTCTTTCTGCTTCCATTGCTTTAAATTAATGCTAAACATTGTGCTTTTTATGATTATCCATTATTAATTGCTTTTTATGATTATCCATTATTAATTGCTTTTTATGATTATCCATTATTAATTGCTTTTTATGATTATCCATTATTAATTGCTTTTTATGATTATCCATTATTAATGCTAAACATTGTGCTTTTTATGATTATCCATTATTATAGCTAAACATTGTGCTTTTTATGATTATCCATTATTAATTGCTTTTTATGATTATCCATTATTAATGCTAAACATTGTGCTTTTTATGATTATCCATTATTAATTGCTTTTTATGATTATCCATTATTAATGCTAAACATTGTGCTTTTTATGATTATCCATTATTAATGCTAAACATTGTGCTTTTTATGATTATCCATTATTAATTGCTTTTTATGATTATCCATTATTAATGCTAAACATTGTGCTTTTTATGATTATCCATTATTAATGCTAAACATTGTACTTTTTATGATAATCATTTATTAATGCTAAACATTGTGCTTTTTATGATTATCCATTATTAATTGCTTTTTATGATTATCCATTATTAATGCTAAACATTGTAGTTTTTATGATAGTCCATTATTAATGCTAAACATTGTGCTTTTTATGATTGTCCATTATTAATTGCTTTTTATGATTATCCATTATTAATTGCTTTTTATGATTATCCATTATTAATGCTAAACATTGTGTTTTTTATGATAATCCATTATTATTGTTAAACATTGTGCTTTTTATGATAATCCATTAATTTGCTATCTTCGACTCAGTTGATTTCTGATCTTAATGTGTTTTTATGATTATCATTATTAATGCTAAAGATTGTTCTTTTTATGATAATCCATTATTAATGCTAAACATTGTGATTTTTATGATTATCCATTATTATTGTTAAACATTGTGTTTTTTATGATAATCCATTAATTTGCCAACTTTTATTCTCCACTCAGTTGATTTCTGATCTTAATGTCTTAGGCAACCAAATTATTAGGGTTTGGCAACCTAAAATTTTAAATGGCCACCAAAATTTCAAGTAGGTAAACCTGTTGCTTCTAATGTTTTATGGGTGCTTGGAGCACTGCCTGCCTGTGTGCTTATTTGTTAAGAATCTAGGAAGGGGCCAATGCCTTTTCATGAATATGTAGTTTTGCCTTTTCATGCCCAGTTAGTTTATGCATAGTTATGGTACCTCCTGGAAAGGATTAAATTGTTAAAGCATTGTACACATCATTATTAATTACCAACTCCACTCGTATTCCAAGGATTGAAGTCTCCAGAACAGGAGTTGTTTCATGATATTAAATTTTCATCTCAACAGTTAGGTTAACATACTTCCTGTGCTTTACAAAGAAATGCATGCAGATGCATATGCTCCAAAAATTTACCCCAAAATTAAGCATTTGATGACTTAAAGGTAATTACATCCATGTATTTGTTTTGTAATTTACCCCAAAATTAAGCATTTGATGACTTAAAGGTAATTACATCCATGTATTTGTTTTGTAATTTCCCCCAAAATTAAGCATTTGATGACTTAAAGGTAATTACATCCATGTATTTGTTTTGTAATTTCCCCCAAAATTAAGCATTTGATGACTTAAAGGTAATTACATCCATGTATTTGTTTTGTAATTTCCCCCAAAATTAAGCATTTGATGACTTAAAGGTAATTACATCCATGTATTTGTTTTGTAATTTCCCCCAAAATTAAGCATTTGATGACTTAAAGGTAATTACATCCATGTATTTGTTTTGTAATTTCCCCCAAAATTAAGCATTTGATGACTTAAAGGTAATTACATCCATGTATTTGTTTTGTAATTTCCCCCAAAATTAAGCATTTGATGACTTGAAGGTAATTACATCCATGTATTTGTTTTGTAATTTACCCCAAAATTAAGCATTTGATGACTTAAAGGTAATTACATCCATGTATTTGTTTTGTAGTTGTAAGAGTAAGGATTGTCAGGTATTCCAAAGAAATTTTATTTCATGGAATAAGTTATCTGTGCAGTGTGATTAATGAGTTGGAATGCTAGTACTTGAGACTTAATTTTTCTTTTAATAATAGTAATTTACAACCATTGAGAGAGAAAGAGATAGTTTAAACTGTTGGAATCACACCTATAACATCAAAAGTTAGTTTCTGAATTCAGTGCAGGGAGAAAAACAAAGATTTAGTGAAACATAAATCTGTTTGGTATATTTACTTATTATTTATTTATTTATATACATATAGCGTAAAGATTTTGTTTTCTTATATAGTTTCTAGAAAATGGGTGGTTGTATTTTATGTAATCTATGAAACAATAGTATATGCCATGAACTGTTTGCAGTAAGTGGCATGTTGTAAGAATTGTTTGGTAGAATAAACTTGATGTCTATTAAGCACATGTATGAAATTCCGTGTATAACATAACTTAAGTAATTTGTGTCATGCAGTATCATTGTCATTTGATGCTGCTCAATGATGTGCCACAGTAGGACAAGGTTATTGTCACATGATGCTGCTAGATGTTGTCACACTGGGACAAGGTTATTGTCATGTAATGCTGCATGATGTGTCACAGAATGACAAAGTCATCTTTGTTCTGATAGATGTTATGTCAGTGCTATTATTATGTGATGCTGCTGGATATTATGTCATTGTGCAATGGTGTCAGTCTTCTGGTTTGCTACAAGATCTTATGTTACCATGTGATTATGTCCTTATTTTGTGATGCTAATTGAACATAATTATCATATGATACTTTTTTTTTTTTTTTTTTATGCAGATCTTGTGACTCAAAAGCGCTGTTTATGAAATCTGTTATTTCAGGTCAGCTGATATTAGAAGACAAGATTCTGCAGGTGATGCCCAGTGTTGTCTTGGCCTTACATCTGCTGTGTGAGAGGCGATCACAGAATTCGCCATGGAAGCCTTACATAGATATCCTTTATGTTCATTTTGACCAGATTGACATTTGTTATTTTACCTTTCATTAGAGTATTCACCTTTTCCATCTGATACATGTATAGTGGCTAGTCCTATATATAAGACCCGACGCTGATATTTAGGTTTTTGTCGTCAGGGTCTTACTGCCTAACGAACAGCACTGTGTAGTGTGTTTTGAACTCTACTGACAGGAGAATAAGAGGTGAAATTTTCATGATTATCACATACTTGGCAATAAATATCAACATTCATCCACATATTTAAGAGTTATTGATATACTTACTCTTGATTGACTCAAAATCTGACAATAGCAAATGAACGCATTTTTATGTTCCTTTGACGCACATTTCAATTGGTTGCAATGCGATGGTGGCTGAGGAATGCCAAAGTAGGTTTCAACAAGGTCGCTTTATTTTATTGAAAAGAAAGTATCAAAGTATCAAGTATTTGAACAGCAAGCAACATTTTGTTTCATTCAAGAAACATTTTCTGATTGGAACCTATTTGAACATACTTCGGTATACCTCAACTACTGTCGCATTTCAACAAATTCAAATGTATGTCAACTGAACAAGAAAATGCGTCCGTTTGCAAGTGTCAGAAATTGATTCCACCAGGATAAAAACAGCACAATAAGTATATTAATTAAATATAAATTAGTGGAAGAGTGTCGATAAAAGGTTGCCAAGTATGTGTGATATTCCTGAAACTTTTACTATTCGTTCCTATGTCGATGACATCAGAACAGACTACACAAGGCCGTTATTTGGCTCGTAAGACGTAGCACTAAAACAAAATGAACATGTGCTATGTCTTACAGGTAGGACTAGTATAGTGGCTTGATGCAGTATGCATGATTCATATAAAAAAATTGTTTTCTAGGAGCATGCAGAGTGGGTGCAGCAGCATATTAATAGATGTTTTTGTACAAATATGTGCCTTAAATCAATATGTTAATGAAAGGCTAGACTACCAGTCTACTTTTGTTGAACTAGAAACTAATTTATGCACCCTTGTTTGCTTTTAAATTTAATAACATCAATTTTCGATATTTTGACATCAGTGATTATATTTCTATCAGACAGTTATCACTGGAATTTAACATAAGGATTATCCTGTTGGTTTAGTACCAGTATTCAAATAAGTAATTTTGTTTATATAAGTAAAATAAGTTGATAATGTTAAAATGAATACAAATATCATCATGTGTTGGATATTGGCAGGAAATATTGCCAACCAAAATTTGATTATTGTTATCTTACTTGCCAGGTATATGCAGTCCGGCTGAAAATTATTAAAGTCCAGGATTTGATTCCAGCCCTTCTTTAACCTTTTCCCATCAAAGTCCAAAACTTTGATTCCAGCCCTTCTTTATCATATTGCCATCAAAATATAGACTTTGATTCTAATACTTTGTCTAGGCTTTGATTCCAATGCTTCTTTTAACTTCTTGCCATCAGCATCCAGGTTTTGATTCCAGTGCTTCTTCATTTAACCTATTGCCATGGGAGTTCACAGGTGTCGATATATGTAAATATGAATACTTTAAATCTAATGCAGATATCGAGTATGTAGATATTACACTGATAATATGACCTTAACAGATGCAACATACATTACCAGATAAGTACACCACACCTTTGTATTTCACAGTAGAGGATCTGGAGTATTTAAAGGGATCACCTGCATTAAGTAAGTGTTTTTCGTCAATTGGAAATATTAATGTATAGTTGCTTTTTCAAGCAACACAAAACGGGTCGAGTCCTTGCTAGTGGGAAGCGAGATTTGGAAGTAAATTTTCTAATGCCACTGTTCCTATTGTCAGCAGATTGTTACAGTTTTGGTTAAACCTTTTTATTTGCAAATATGTCCTGAACTCTATGATACATTTTTGTCATACTTGTCATGAATCATTGTGAAGATAAGATATTGATTCTTTGTCATCCATTCGTTGAATCCTTTTACCTTGATGATAAGGTTAATCATAGAAAAGTTTCTTGATGATAAGGTTAATCATAGAAAAGTTTCTTGATGATAAGGTTACAGTCATAGAAACATTAAAGTTAATGTTTTTTCATTCACTTCTATGCTGAAACCTTTCAGACAAAAAGCCAGAGGGACTAAGAACTAGATTTGGTTTTTAACGACTTTGATGAAGTTCATAAAATTCACATAATAGTACAACCAATTGTTTTATTAAATCAGATCTTTTCTATTGATATTTAAGAGTGTTTACACTAATTTTGTTTCATCACATACATTTGTGCTTTTTATCATGTAAATTTACATGATTTTATAAGATGTCACTGTGTTGGAAAGAAACATAATCGTTTCTGCAGACCTGGATTGAATTTTGTGGATATTTCGCACTTTGATTACGGAAAAGGCCTTTTGATTTGTAGTCAGTAGGTCAAAGTCTCTGGCAGAAAGTAGAAAAATAGTTGCCTCATAATAATATTAGTTCAACTCACAGACCTGGACTAAGCTTTATGGATAGTTTGCACTTAGGATAAGGAAACATTTTGCATTTGGATCTAAAGGTCGCAGATCATAGTCACTAACTGAAAGAAGAAAAATGGTTTCAGTTCTCTACCATGTACATGTAGTGACAAAGAGGCCTATTGATTTTTGGATGAAAACATTAAAGTTCAAAATCTTGAAAGAAATAAAATGGCTTTGGCATAATAATATTTAAATAATATTTAAGACCACTTACATCAAGTAAGGTTTATGGAAGTTTTGTACATATGGTGTGGAAATGACCTACTGAATTTTGGGTCAAAAGGTCAAAGGTAGAGAGCATCATAATTCAAAAGAAAAATGGGTTTTGCAGATTAACTTTTGTTCAAGAGTAAGTTTCTATGTCAATCACTGAATGGCTTGCATTTAGGGTAATAAAGAGAGCTATATATTTTAAGTATATAAAGGTCATGCTCCAAAAGAGAATAATAGGAAAATGTTTTTCTTCTTCTTAGTAATGCTTTTTCCAAAGGTCCAGGTCACTAAAACCCATTGATCAATAATTTCCAGTGTCAATCATGCCATATGAGTGCCTAGATAGGACACTTTTGTATACAGCACAGGTATATAATGTATTATTTATGGAGCTCTCTTTTCGTATCATTTTATTTCCTGTGCCTATTGATGGTTTTTCTTCTGAATTGGGATAAATTATGATGATGCCAACTTAAAGACAGAGCATTCTGTAATGTGTGTTTGCTTGTTTGACCTTGGAATCAAGGTAACAGTCGTGAACAATATCCATTATGATTTTTCTTCCAATTTTTTCATTTGCTTAATATATATTTCAAAAAATAATTTTCCCATCAAAATATGGGCATACCCTCTCGAGCCCTTCCCACAGTTAAATTTGGAAGCACATACATCTGTGCCAGAAGTAAATGACGATTGACTGGATTTGGTACCAATTCCTTTATACATTGTGAGACCACTGGTATCAGACTTTCACCTATCAAGCAAGGTTCTTTCACCTATCAAGCAAGGGACTTTTCATTATTTGTGTTGTAAAAACAAGTCGGGTCCTTTTTTAGCTTGGAAATTGGATTTGTTAGGTAGTGGATATACCCCAAAGTATTATGATCAATATTATTGAAAAATTGTTTTAAAAAAACCAAAACCATAGTTTTTGAAGTGATGACTAAGTTTACTCTCATTTCTATTATCTTTCATTCTTCTGTTTGATCTGTTTTCAAAATCTTTATGCTTTCTGAATGTTATCTTATATTTTCATATGTGGAAAATCTCATACAACAGTTGAAACTGATGGAATAATTTGTATATTTTGGGAGCTTCAGCTAGCAGACCATTGTCATTATGAACACAGTTTGCATATTTCCGAAGAAGCAAGGGACTTTTCATTATTTGTGTTGTTAAAACAAGTCAGGTCCTTTGTCAGCTTGTAAATTTGATTTGTTAGGTAGTGGATATACCCTGATCAATATTATTGAAGAATTATTTTTTAAAAACCAATGACATAGTTTTTGAGGTGATGACTAATTTTTCTCTATGTTATCTTTAATTTTTCTGTTTAATCTGTTTTCAAAAACTTGATACTTTCTGAGTGTTATCTTATATATTCATATGCGGAAAATCTCATACAATTGAAAGTGATGGAATTTTTAAAATATCTTGTGAGCTTCAGCTAGCAGACCATTGTCATTATGAACACAGTTTTGCATATTTCCGAAGAAATGAGCACAGCTGTTAGGTTCATGTGATAGTTTTCTATGATCTTTTATTCTTGAAAAAAAAATAAAAATAAATATATAATACATTATTATTAGAATTACATTCAGATGATTTGAATGTGTCTTATACTGCTGAATCTTATGTGTAGACATATGACATGATTTTGTATAATATACAAATGTTATAATGATTTATAAATATATTGCTGCATAATTAATAAATTTAATGCATAGATCTTTTACTATTATAGCTTTTAATTCAGAATTTTTGTATCCCTCTTTCCAGGTGACTGTATTAGTCAATACAGAAACATAGCACGTCAGTATGCCTATTTCTATCGCCTACTTCAGAATGAGACACCTGCCACAACCTGTCTACCTATCAAAGACTGTTTCACATATGATGATTACAGGTATTATATATGATTGTGACAGATAGTTCTGCATTCCTGTTTCATGTTGCAAAATAAGAGAATATATATGATAAGTAATCTTACGAATTCTACTTAAAACTTCTTGCATTAATTCTCCATCTGTAATCATTTAGTTCTTAATCTCATACACAAACCTTATCCCTGATATAGTCTTAATCCTTACACACACCTTATCCCTGATATAGTTTTATCCCTGATATAGTCTTATCCCATACACACACCTTATCCCTGATATTTTCATATCCCATACACACACCTTATCCCCATTGTTTAGATTTCTGAAGCCCAACAAGTCATTGGAAAAGATTTTTATCAGTAATCACTTATTTTGCACGAAATCATTAAACTTGTTTTCTTTTGCCTAGGTGGGCAGTGTCAACTGTTATGACAAGACAGAACCAGATTCCAACACTAGATGGCAGCAAGATGACCTTTGCCCTCATTCCGCTGTGGGACATGTGCAATCATTGTAATGGGTTGGTAAGTTTCAACTAAATTAATAAGATTCTAAACCTGTTTCTGTGTGTGAAATCATCTTTTTGAATAGAAGGATATAATAATTAGATAATCAAGCCATACAGTTCTCTTAATTGTCGCATGTCAGCCCATTGATGTGGGGTATAAGATTTTTTCTTTTGAGCCGTATGAGATAAATTGAGCAAAAGTTGGTACATTTTTATATCATTAAAATAATGTGTTCCTAGGAAGATCATACATGTGACAGAACTTGGACATCAAACCATTAATTTTAAAAATTTGATTGGCTTCAGACTAGTAGGTTTTGTATCAACGTAAATTTTATTTCTTTTAATGGAATTGAAAACAGTGCATTTTTCCCATATGTATACTGTTCATAATATAATAAAATATTATGTTTTTAACATCAATCAGATTATAAAGGAAAAAGTTACAGTAATAAATAAGACAGTGTTTTGAAAGGATACAATATAATTATTGCTTCAAACATTTTTCTTGCTCTTTCAAACTTATATATGGGATAGCTCCTAAGTAATAGAGTTGTTTCCAAGCAATCATATGGAAAGATTATCTTCACCATTTCTAGAATGGCTGATTTGTTTTGATTAAAAAAAAAAACAGCACCCTTAGCAATGGTGTGGATTTCAAAGCAAACATATTGAAAGCCTATTTTCCACTTTTTCTTGGTTTGAATATTTCTTTGGACATGTACAACTAAAGTTTTTTATTCCTCTAACATAAGTGTGTCTTCCATTGCAACTATGTGGAAGCCAAATAATGATATTTATCGTCCATATGTTAAATACGTAAACCACATAATGATTTTTTCCCCCAAAACTGACCATAAATATGACAATCCTTGATATGGCCAGGTGTAATAGGTAGAGCCCAAGCTTTGAACAGCTTTATTCAAAGATTGCAGAATAATGTCTAATCTATCCAAAGTTGCTTAAAGGAAAAAGGCAATTAAATAACAATTAATTATCACAAATTTGCTAGATATTATCCTGACATTTCAACCCAAAGCACCCACAATAATACTACATTTTTCTTGCACATCAGTGTTTGACAGATGAATGATACCAGGTCCACACTTACCTCTTGTTTAGCTTGCTTCTACTCTTTTTAGATCACAACTGACTTCAGCCTGGAAAAAGATTGTAGCGAATGCTTTGCACTGAGAGATTTCCAGAAAGATGAACAGGTAATCACATGCATAATTGTTTAATGTAATGTTCCTAGTTTTCCAGATTTTTACATGTAATTTGTTTACCAACGATTAATACTATTGAATGTAATTATTGTACATATTGTTTTTCAATACTACTTACATTTCTTGGGTACTTACTTTATATACTCGCGTATAAGCCCATTCACGTATAAGCCAACACACCCCCCCCCCACTGAATGGGTTTAACCACTAAAAAATGCATGACCCGCGTATAAGCCGACCAGCTCACAATGCCGAGACATCTCAAGATGCACGAGGTAAGTTATAAATGCATTAATTTAGGCAAACATATATTTTAAAAACATACTTATATACTTATCTCGAGGTTGGCATGCGTGATTAATAAAAAAAAAAAATTGTATAAACTTGTTTGAAAATTTATTGTATTTTCTGTTTTCTTATTTTTTTTAATTTAGATTTGTGTATAATTTGATTGAATGATGACAAGAATTTAGCAATCACGAATTACTGTAACACTATCTCTCTCTTTTGACTTGATTATTGTTTGTTTATGCAAAATCAGTGTACCGGTAATTACGTTTCAACTATGCTTTGAAATTGTAAATACCTAACTCATTAAAATGTAATCCCTATATGACAACACAACAAATAACAATAGAGTTTGATTACATGGTTAATTAAGTACATCACTTGGAGTTGACATTGTGCTAAACATAAAGGGTATCTCCAAAATACAAAAATGGAGTTTTTAAAAATGCTTTGAAAATTATGCTAAAACTATAAAAGCTGAGTTGCAGTTTGCTTTCATGTAAGTGACCTTACACCACATCTGTAAACTTTCACATCAGGAAAAGAAAAAGAAAAAACTCCCAATTTTTGGGGTCACTACATGCCTACATCCCAATTTCATAATCTTTTTTGATTTTTGCAGAGAACACACAAGTATTACACTGTCTTTGATTTTCATTTCTTCTAATAAAGAAAAGTCCTTCATGTTCAAAGAACTGTTGTATCATTTGTGATATATTGTTGTGATAAAATAATTACTTTACTAGAAAGAATTCGCTTCTTCACTAAATAGAATGTTAAGTTTAAAGATTATTCACACAAATTGAGAAGTTTTTTTTTATACCTCTACAACAACACAAAAATTAAAAATAAACCACCAAAAAAAAACCACAGCAACAAAATCATCCACAATTAATTTCAATCCTATGAATGGTCATGATGAATGCAGAAACTTCAAAACGCTATAGTGCCATTCCCACTTTAGAAACTTACATGAATGAATGAATACCTGGCATTTTTATACTGTATATACCAATGTT
Source organism: Unio delphinus (assembly GCA_029339505.1). Classification (NCBI taxonomy): domain Eukaryota; kingdom Metazoa; phylum Mollusca; class Bivalvia; order Unionida; family Unionidae; genus Unio; species Unio delphinus. The sequence continues at coordinate 8,744,273 of JAQISU010000054.1, forward strand.
AATTACCATAATTAATTTTTAAAAAAAATGAAAATACATACCATGCAGCAAATGTGTCCTCAAAAGCTAATTCAGACTACAAGTTGAGTAGCAAACAATACTAAATCTGTATGAATAGGGAATAAGGACGGATATACGAGGGGAAAAATAGCTGCCACATGTACAAAGATCAGCAAAATTGGGAATCCTTTATTTGCCATTCAATTTCTGGTGCTTGCATAACACACAATAGTGTATAATGTGGTTTCTTTGAATTACGACTGAGGGTGTGTAGTTTTTTCAAAATAGTTGCATCGATAAGGATTAACTTTTAATTAGTTGTGCTGGTTTTCGTGCTTCTTTATTTAAGAATATCTTTAGCTATTGTGGAGTTTTTCCACAGCTGACCAAATTATGCAAATAGAGCATGTCCTGGGGGGAAAATAGGGCGTGTCACAGGAAGAAAATGTGCGTCTTTTTGCGAGTTGCAGACATATTTGTTCAGGAAGATCGATCGACATTTAGTGAAAACTAGAATTAAAAATGCCACAAAAAAAACCTCCTGATTTTAGATCCCAATCTCTATTTTTGTTTTATCAATCTCCCTACTTGGCTTTTGAAATGTTCAAATATGCCTTACACCCAAATCTTACAAGACTAGGGTAATCATGATAATATTATGGAATCAAAAAGCAATTACACATCAGTGTACTGGTCTAGTTGCCTGTCAAAATTCCCTCTTAACACAAATTTCAGGCTTTTAAGGGTTAACTGTCCTCTACTGCTATCACAAAACATGAGACAAATTCACTGACTATCAAAACATACAAGACGCCGAAACATCAAGCTTTCCTTTGTGTGAAAAGTTACTATGTCTGTTCAGCCAAAACACAAAACTAAAATTGGTTGATGTTAACCTAAAATGATCTATATGAAAATTGTATCCTTTATTAGTTCCACTTTTCGTGAACATGTAAATTATGCTGGTTCTGTGCCTTATATACCTAAATGTAGGTACTTTTTAAAAATATTACCTCAATTTGTAGGATTTCTTATATCATTGAAAATGAGTAACTCGCAAGTGCGTGATTCAACATAAATGAAACAGCCATTAAGGACTAGCTGAAATGTTGTTTGGAAGAATGCCATAGCTGCCCACTGTCCCATTTTTCTGTATTTGTCCCATAATTTGAACCTGAAGACGGGTGAACATTGTTTTGGCAAAAAATACATGTTTTAATTTAAAAAATAATAATAAAATTTCTTTGGAATTTTCAGTTTAGAACAGGCACTTGGTTCTATTTTGACAGAATGTAGCGCATGTATATAGGAATAAAGTACTACAATATGATTGGTTCATTCGAAGTCAAGGCTACCATGCCTGTCATTATCCGCCATATTGGATTTCGCAACTAGTTACCAATGTTGCTGTATCTCGTCTTCGTAATATTCAGCTTCTAATTATGTTAAAAAAGAAAGCGGAATATTCAGAATTTTCTCCAGGAAAAATAGAAGGAAACAACTGGAAGGACAATTGTGCTGTCTTACATAGATTTGTGAAACCATATAGTAAAGGAGAAAACTTTACGTTTTGCAAATTGTGTAATGTAATTTCATTATTGGGCATGGAGGTGCCCATGAAATACAAGAGCACAAAAAAGCTAATAAATATGAGCTTCCTGCTTCATCACATACATCACAGCCTGAACTTACGATGTATATAAATACCAAAGAGAACCGTAATGTATTTTGATTTATTAAATTTCTTTTAGAAATAAATCTCCCTCTTTCAATAACTAGTGTTGCAAGCGATCTATTTTGCACACGTTTTCCAGACATTAAAATTGCAAAGGATAACTCTTATGCTTGAAAGAAAACAGTTCAATAAGAAAAGCTCAGAATTGAGATCATCAGTGAAAGTTGGTACCTTGGAATCGATGATTGAAAGAGAAAGAAACAAGGTATGGAATAGGCTCGTATAAACAGCCTGTGTTTGAGTCTGTTGCATTCTTGCAATGGGCACCCAAATGGAACATGGTGCAAGTCCAGAAGGTACAAGTGTGCAACACATGCATCTTTGACATTAAATAATTATGTAAGGCACTGTCCTACTTTACTGATATGTTGTAAATAGGTACATTTAAAGTAAAATTTAAAAAATCAGTATTTTTGTCACAAGTAGTCAGTATTTTTGTACTCGGGGGGGGGGGGGGGTTGGCAGCTATGGAATGCAATTTGGCTAAAATAATAAATAAAGCAAAATCTGCATCTAATATGTTTGGGATAAGTACATAAGTATTTAAGTGACATTATGCACTGTGTTAGTACTGTACAGCTTGGTCTCCCCAGTAATTGCAACCTGCCTGCAAATTTTGAAGTCTGTATTTACCTTTAATTAATTTTGTGCTGATAAAATCAGAAAATATGCACATGCCAAATAACGACAAATCAATCGTAGTACTTTATAACAGTTTAGCAATTGTCAAGTCACAGAAAGCTATTTATTTTACATACCTATGTCTTAGGACACAGAAAAAATATTTTTTCGTGTCACAGAATCTACAGCGATTACAGTAGACAACAAAAAGACCTAAAAACTGTCAAGTTTAGACATTGGCCCGCAGAAAATCTGACACACACCCCCCTCTTCAAGACCTTTTTTTTTCCTAAATTATTCGGCTTATACATGAGTATATATGGTAAAAAAATATATTTATTTGCATTAGCATAGGAGTATATTTTTTTTCTTGCTAAAAATCAATTGCATCTGTTGTTGAAATGGAATTTAAATTGTCAGTTAATGACATTTATCAGTATGTTGTTATGTGTTTAGGCTCTCATAAACAGTAGCAAAGAAAAAGTGAAAACAACAAGCTTTGTAAAATTTAACAAATAATTTATTTCCCTAGAAAAACAAGGTAAAAATAAGAAAAGAACTTACAGTTTTAAGAATAAAATCCAATAATAGTCCAAGAATGATCCAAGAATTAAAGATTAGAAGTCCTAGTAATAAAATATTCAAATGAATTTCGAGTTTTGAGTTCTGATGAAAATCCCAAATTGAAGTATCATCAGTATAATACTGACATGTTTACAGTTCTCTGTTGAATTTCAGAAAATAGGTGTTTGAGTTCTGAATAAAATTTAAATAAATGTCTTTGACCAAGAAAATTAATTCCAAACGCAATTATTTCCAGGGTAAAATAATCTCTTAGAATCCTAATAATTTGAAATTTTTTTAAATATATCTCAAAACTGGTCACAACTAAAAGAAAACATTTGACGTCAAAGTGTTTTAAAAGCCCAAAAGAAAATTATATTGCTAAACATCACTATTAAACCTGGGTGCTGTGTAAAACAATTGCAGTAAAACCAGAATTGTTAAATGACAACACAGAATTTCAAAATAATTGCTACATGTTTCAAAACAACGTAGACGCTAATTACATACTCTAGTACAGCCTTGGTTTCACCCTCTATGAATAAAAATAATAAACAACAAATTAAAGTTGTTTACATCAGATCAAGAATTAAGGTGAGGAACTAGGTCAACTGAGACACATCATTCCTAATTTTAGAATTGGGAAAAACCTAACCGAATTTCTGGAAAATATCATCTCCAGTAAATACAATTACATTACAATAGCATGTAATGGAATAAGAAAATTAAAACTAACAAACAACAATTAAATTAAATATAAATTAAATCAAATACACATAACATATTAGGGCTGTGTATCTGGTGGAGGTAGTACCTGGGGAAGACCCGGGAAGAACCACTTACCCATAGGGAACTATCACATACCCACTTTGACTGAGCCTGAGACTTGAACCCATGCAGAAAGAGGTGATATGTCAGTGATTTGTGTAGCGAGCATTTTAGACCACTTCTCCATCTGGATCTACTTTCATTTAAAAAATTTGTATCAACATCTGAATCACGTTTTCTGTACGCTCATTCATAAAGTGATGTCTATGTGAACATTCACTACATGTGAGGTTTACTGTGTAATAACATCAAAATTTATGTGAATTTAGGTTTCATGCTGCTGTTGTGGCTTGATACATATTCGAGTTTGAATTTAGATGTTTAAAAATTTATACTGTTCACAGTTTTAATGAACCTTTCATGTTGGTATCAAGCTTACCTTCTTCATTTGATTCTAGGTGCTATGGCATCTCTGTGACTTGCATGCTGAACTGAAGTCAGTGGGTTGTGGGCTTGAATCCTGCTTTTGGATTTTGAATTTAACCACTGCAGTGGCCTAGTGATTAGACATCTGCTTCAAATGCAGGAGGTTGTGGGTTTGATCCCTGGCCAAGTAATACCAAAGGCTTACAAAAATGGTACTAACAGCTGCCTCATTTGGCGCTCAACATTAAAAGGTTAGTGTTAGGACTGGTTGGCCTGGTATCAGGATTATGTGACTGGGTGCCATATCATGTTGCATGTCTGCAGCATGATGCCCTAGTGCTAGACATCACTATAATCTGTCATACTGCAGACATTGATATGACTGAAAAATTGTTAAAGCTATGTTCAAAATCCGAATCACACACACATACTCCAATTGCCATGGTACTAAATAGTCTTTTATGTGCTAATGTGCTTTTAAACACAATCAGTCAATGGATCGATCAGTCAATCTGATTAAGTTTCCCAGACATTATTTAAACTGAAATTGAACTTGGTATGTTGTGTAACGTAGGCATGCCCCCTGCCTCAAATTGAAGGTGACAGCAAAGGACAATGTAGCTTAGTCTTGTGTCCTTATCTGTACTGTAACTAGACTATATGTCACATACCATAGCCACACATCCTGACACATTGTCAAGATAGCAGCCAGGGATGATATAAATCAGTAGCTTATCCATGTATGTTGGAGCCCAATCAAGATGTTTGAATGAAACTGAAGTCTTTTTCCTATATGATGTCACAGTTATATCCCTTGTTGTCAAGGTCACACAGGATACTGTAAATCATTGGATAGTTATATCCCTTGTTGTCAAGGTCACACAGGATACTGTAAATCATTGGATAGTTATATCCCTTGTTGTCAAGGTCACACAGGATACTGTAAATCATTGGATAGTTATATCCCTTGTTGTCAAGGTCACACAGGATACTGTAAATCATTGGATAGTTTTATTATCCTAGTTTTTACTTTCTAATTCCTAGAGCTGCTCTGATGAAATTGCTCAGAACAAGACACAGGTCCAAACCATATCACACAGTAGTCGGGTCCTTATTTCATTGGTCAAGGACATTAGTAGAGAAAAGGTTATCAGACAGGCATATTTTGTGCTTTTGTTTAAAAATCTTTTTTTTCTCTTCAGATATTTATATTCTATGGTGCAAGATCAAATGCAGAACTCCTTGTGCATAATGGTTTTGTGTATCCTGAAAATGAACATGATAGAATTGCCATAAAACTAGGTAAGTTGCTAAGGGAAGTGACAGTGTTGCTGGTGGAGCCTCGCTGGGCATATTTTTCTAGTGCATGTCCAAAGAGACATTCCTATACATAACCAAGATATTCATTTTATGACTGATAATAAAAATTGAATAAAACACACATTTAGTGATCAAGGCAAGTTCTGCATTTACAGATACATACATACATCCTTACATCCATATATCCATCCATCCATCCATCCATCATACACACACACACACACACATTTATATATGTATGCCTTTTTGTTTTTTGAAACATAGGCATTTTTGTTTCAAAATCTTCAATGAATTGATGAAATGATATGTACCTTTTTAATTTACAAAAATACATTTTAAATGAGTGGACAGAAATACTCATGCTCAAAACTCACATAATCCCACATTCAAGCTTCAAAATACTTGAATATTTTATAGGCCAGTTTTATGTGAATTGATGTAATGAGAAATATTTTATTGATATATTCATTGTTATATGCACATATTGAAGTAAAGGATAACCTAAAAGTATACTTTATAGCCACAAAAATGAAAAGCATGGTTCATTTCACGCACTTTTAAACTGGGTTTAAAGTCAGGTATTGAGGAGCTGCATAAACTATTTTTAATATATCCACACTCTCTTTAGAGCTGTTTGTAAGTATATTATTTGATCTAGTATTTATTTTATTGTTTGGCTTCAATGTCTTAATTATTATTTCATGTCATCAATTAAAACCAGTACATGCAGGCAAGTAAGCTAGTCTGACTTACATAAATGCTGCTTTTCTTTACTAGTATCACCAATTTTCTTAAAAGAGTACATTTTTGCCGTATACATTCAGCCATGAAATAAAACATGAAAGTGTATTATACTTTTTTTGATGAATTAATGTTTCTCTTGTTAGGTATTAGTAAAGAGGATCCTCTGTTTTCATTGAAATCTGAAGTTCTCACAAGATGTGGACTCTTAACGTAAGTGTTTGCTTTTTTTGTGCACATAGCAGTAAGGCTAAGTGAGCTTGTAGTATTGCCTCACACCTATTGCCCATCCATTTAGATTTCCTTATTTCTGCTTTGGAAGTAATGCTTTTAGTCCAATTTTGATCAAATTGGAAATATATTTTTGTGTCATTAAGATCCCAGATGAGTTCAGACAAGTGCCAGAGCTATGATACAGATCATACTGATGAGAAGTTCTTGCATCTGATGGCATATTTCTGCTATATAGAGCACATGTGACTTTGATAATTGGTGAGGTCCATTCATGGTACTTAAATGGTCTTGCATCCAATAGGCTGAGCATTTATCATCTTAGAACCTTATTTATATGTCTGATTTTGATCAGACTTAGAATATATGCTTATATCATTAAAACCTCATGAGCTTGATAATGAGTGAAATCCACTCATTTTAATAATGTAATCTTCCATCTGATTCTCTGAGCTTGTTACCACTCCGTAAGCCATAATTTTCTGATCCAGTTTTAATCTGACTTTGAGTGGGTTTTTTTGTCCTAAAAATCTTGGTTAGTTCATTAATGATTTTCACAATATGACTTCTTTCATGGAATATGCTAATATGTTTGGAAGCAGATTTTAAGAATAGTTATTGCAGAAATAGCAATATTATTATCTGATTTAAATGAGCTCATTATTGCAAGTTAATTTTTTTTTGTTTTATGCCCTGTGTGTGTGGTTTTTTTAATGGCATGTTAACACAATACTGGCTACATAATGAAGATGAAATATTTAGTTCTAAAACTGTAGAAAAATTAAATTATAAAAAATAATTTAGTTGGAAAAGGAATCTTTATTTTGTTGTCAGGATCATAGTAGTGTGAATGTATTTTCTACATGATAATTATTAAGACTTGTGTTGAGGTGGTCTAACATCCAATTGGCTGAGTTATTTTTACCACTGTAGAGACCATATTTTTAACTTGACTTTGACCAAACATAGTTAAAGGGTACGTCGTCAAAATTCTTGTTTAATAGGATAGTTTTATATTAATATGATGTTGGATGGGTTTGATCATGAGCAAGATCTATAATTATTAATGAGGTAATCTATCGGACTGGCTGAGCTTCTTACCAATTTGGAGACCACATTTTACCATGCATGGATTTCATTGATTACCACCTTCCTTAATTAGGGTCCTTTGTTTAAGTATGCTGCCCATTTTATAACTTGTATTTATTTAACACTTTTTACATTTGTCCATGATGCACAGTGAGCATGGTAAACAAGTTTTCTGAAAAATGTATGTGTTTAATGTTTTGTTTTGCAAGTTCCATTTTTTATTGTGCTTAACTTTCAGTGGCACTATCATATCATTTCACCATCCATTGTTATCATTGTTAGCTGTGAAAGAATGCATGATTTGAGATATTCTACATTTCACACCTATTGACATGTTATTAAATCATTGGTTTTGGGGTGTTGATACTTGTGTCTTCTGGAGACATTCTTTCTTTTTTCTTTTCCTTATGTAGAGATATCAATTCCTGGGTTCTTACCCTCTTCTAATAGCATCACTTTTCAAGGCAAGACAGTGTTCCTGAAAAAGTCAAAATTTTTTTAATTACCAGTTGAGTAGAAGAATGAATGAATGAACAAACATTAATTAATGATTGATTCTTCTTTCACTTTAAAACACATAATAAACCAGCCTTACCTTTCCTCTAAGGTGTGTGTGTGTGTGTGTGTGTGTGTGTGTGTGTGTAGGAAATAGTTATTATTATTATTAGTATTATTATTATTATCCTATTAGTGTACTCTGTTATTATTAGCCTGTTAATCTGTTAAAAGATCCGAGATGACAATATTCATTCATTTCTGGTACAAATCAACATATTATAGCCTCTTTAGGGAATAACTTACTATTACTTACTAACTTACTTACAGCTTATTTCTTTTCTAAGATAGTTAATATCTTTGGAAAGCATTGTATGTTGTGACAGGAATTCCATTCCTTATTTTCATAATTTACTTTTTATCAACTGCTTTAAGAAAGCTATATATTATATGATCTTAAGTGAATTTGCATTTCTTAAGGCTGTTAAAAATAAAATAATGCTTTGCTCTTTTTATGCTGCAGGTCAAGGACATTTTACCTTCATACAGGTAGCATACCAGTTGACAGTGACCTTCTAATATTCCTGAGGATATTCTGCATGGATGAAGGTAACGAAAAATAATTTGATTTCTTTAATAGCTGCCTTCTAATAAACGACTTGCAGCATCTGGACAACCCAGTATACAATTCCATTAAAGTTCTATCACTGCTTAAAATAGGTTTTGATCATCTATGGTTCATAGTTGTTAATAATTTATAGTGGTTTGTTTAATAAGATTTTACTATGTTTTATGCATATTATTGGTTATACACTAGCAGTAATTCTGTAATTTTTCATGACACAAGAATTATTCTTTTCATGGAGTTAGTTTCTTCTTTCATGCTTACCTGAACATATGTCTGGAGAACATCCATGACCATGCAATCCATCCTTCCCAAGGAAAAATGATGGTAGCCACATCTTTTTACTTGTTTAACAATGAATATCTGCTTGCCAAGGCAGAAGTGAGATGAGAGTGGTTTCCCTTTTGGTAAATGGATACAACTTCAGTTCATGCCTGGTCATTACATTGTCTTAAGAAGCAAGCACCTTGTCCCTCTTCACAAGTCTGAAATAATTACATTAATTAATTGGTATAGATTTATCATTGCTTTTTTTAAAGACCATTTGGCCACCCAGGGTTCTTCCTTCTTTGGTGTTTTCTTATGATAGGGAAGTATTCTCAGTGTATTTTCTTTATGAATTTCATTCTATACTTATTGTTAACACAATATCTTGTGCTAAGTTGTTATTTAATGGAACAATAAGCTAATCAGCTCCATCTTACTTAGCTACTTCAGGGGTCAATATTACTTAAATACATCTCAGTACTTGACCTTCATTATATATTTTCTTCCAAATTATAAATCTTTAATTCTCACTTTTCAAAACACCTGGCCATAAGACATCTCAGTGCTTGGCATTTATTATTATATTTTTTTACAAGTTAATGATCATTAATTTTCATTTTTTAACTGACCTGGTCATAATACTAAGTGAGTTTATGATATGGCTCTGTGATTGCCATATGCATCTGTATATAACTGCCATATTGAATTCTTCTTAAAAATCACCTGATCAATTTTGTCAAACATTTGGCACAGGATATCCTTACATAAATGGCATGCAAATGATACTCATCCACCATCAAATATGGCCAGCATGTAAACAAATAAAAGTATAAAACCTTCTCCAAAACTTCAGAATAGAATTTGACTTGAATATATATTCATAAGATACTGCAACCATTACTATCAACAGTTTGACCTGTAAATGACTTTTTCTTCAAAATTGCTGATTAGAATTTGACCAAACTTAACAGAAAACATCATGGAATGAAAACCTTTCAGAATTTTACAGATGTTGCCAGTATGCCATCAAATATGGCTACTGTGATTAAAAATAGAAAAAGAGCTTAAAACAACTTTCCAAAATTGCTAAAGAGAGTTTGACCAAATTTGACAACATTTTGACATGTGTACCTTTCAGATTTTAACAAACTGCCATCAGATATGGCAGATGTTAATAAAAATGGAAAAGCTATAAGTGACATGTGAAGTAAATAGGATTTTAATTTGACCAAATGTAACTTTAAGTTTTCTGGTAATAATGATTGTCATATTTATACAAATGGTGCCTGTTTCTACATTTGTAAGTGGAAGATGAACAAGGTTTTCAGCAGCAGTGTATAGGAAAACTTGTGACATTCAAAAACTGTTTGCAATTGATGCCATTAATATGTTACTGATGTTAAGATATTTATTAATTGATAAATGCATGCTATTGTATTTCTCACAACTGTTGTGATTTTTTTTCTTCGTCATAAGTTGCAGGTTATTATATATTTGATTTGATGTATTTTATTCATAAAATACCATTATAATAGTAAGTTTTCCAGTTTGAAATTATTTAAAGAATACACATACAAAACTTGGTCATTTCTCTTCCAATGCTTGGGAAAGAAACTTGAAATGGCACTTAAAAGTTTGCATCTGTCATGCAACTGTCCATCAGCGCAGAAGTTTGTTATCACTACTTCACCTACACTTCTTTTAGTTTTGCAATGAAACTTTATACTCAAGATCACCACAATGTATAGTTGGTCTTAAATGAAAATGGTGTTGCCCAGAGATTGAGTGTGGATGCCGCTGTCAATACTTGGAAATTTTCCTTTCAGGAATGATGGAAGATGTGTGATTTTGTCTTTTTATTTGGCACCAGTTCATACAAAGACTTAAGGTTCCACAGGCAAGATATAACATGCATTTCAACCATTTTCTTGGTGGATGCATCTTTCAGAAATATTTTAGGTTTTTAAAACAACAGTCCTTGAAAGACACAAAAATTAAAATGGAACAATTAGGGTAGAAGTAGAAATTCGAATCGTTTAATATCAATAGAAAATCAGTAAAAGAAACAAAAAAATTAAAATGGCAATTCAAATTAGGTCAGAAGTATAAAATTTTAGATGTAGCAATATAAATACTGTAACAGCAAAAACTGGTTCATTAGCAATGTACATGTATTGCAGGATCTCCACCACAATAGACTTAAATTGGTTAAACTTCACACCCTTATGAAAAACATAACCTTAAGTCCCACATAAAGCAATGTCAAAAGAACTCGTGTTTGATATTTGCTTGAAAGACCAGTATGAATATTGTTGATATTATCAGATGGTAATTATTTTAGCTGTAATCATTCTCTAAATGAATCTTTGATATAAAAACAAAATCAGGATTTGTTTGCCATTCAACAACTCATTAATGACAGTACAGGGATATACATTAATACCCTTCTCCATCCATCCATTGTCTGGTCAAGTTTTGTATTAGGTCAGTTTTCAGGATTGTGGTGATCATTTGTGTATGATAAGCAACTGTTTTGCTTTTATATCAGAACACTGGCCTTTCAGAGAGTTAGAGCAATGAATATATAAGAGAATATAAGTTTGAGAAATTGAGGCTATGTGACAGTCTAAGTCTCTTTGGATATGCAGCAGTATAGAAGTTAAATTGGATATTACTGGCAGTAAAACAACATTCAGATCCATAAAGCCCCCAATACATTTATGTCAGATTATAAAAGAATTTGCAATATTTTATTGAGAAATTGCCAGAAATATATTTTTGTATGTCACTATATGACACAGTATCCGATTGGTGTATCAGTTTGCTACAGTTTATTTTGGATTCAATTTCTGCAGACATTTGACAAAATCAAGAAACATTTTATATATTGTCAGAATAGTCAGAAACGAATATTGTCTATCTTACAGAAAATCTCAAAGGGCATTTTTCTGTTGCTGATGCCAGTGAGCTACGACAGACTTTAGGGGAACTGGAAAAGTATGTTTCGAAAGAAGCAGAGGAGAAGGCATGGTCCTTTCTTGAAACCAGAGCCAAGTTGCTGTTAAAAGCATATGAAACATCTATACAGGTAAAATATAAGTGAAGAAAATCCTCGAGAGACCACTTAAGAGTTTCACATTTTTCTACAATTTTGTAAATTGGAAAATATCAGAGGTTTATTTTCTTTCCTTGGCCTATACAAGGTTTTAGGAGGTGATATTTAATCATAGAAACAGTCCTCTCACCTTGAACTGTACAAGGCTTTATGAGGTGATGTTAAATTATATAGACACTCCAACCTTGGATAATACATGTCTTTATGAGGTGATGTTAAATTATATAGGCACTCCAACCTTGAAATGTACAAGGCTTTATGAGGTAGTGCTAAATTATATAGGCACTCCAACCTTGGAAAATACATGTCATTATGAGGTAATGTTAAATTATATAGGCATTCCAACCTTGGATAATACATGTCATTATGAGGTGATGTTAAATTATATAGGCACTCCAACCTTGAACTGTACAAGGCTTTATGAGGTAGTGTTAAATTGTAAAGGCACTCCAACCTTGAACTGTACAAGGCTTTATGAGGTAGTGTTAAATTATATAGGCACTCCAACCTTGAACTGTACAAGGCTTTATGAGGTAGTGTTAAATTATATAGGCACTCCAACCTTGGACAATACATGTCATTATGAGGTGATGTTAAATCAGAGGCATCCTACTTTGAACATGCAAAGCTTTATGAAGTGGTGTTAAATCACAAATGTTTCAGGGATGTGACTAATGGAACCACAAATTGGTATTTCCCCATAGTATGTTAGCATTGCCTGTTCACTCAGCTTTTGTCAGATGGCTTTGCATCTTGGCACCTGTGATTTAATGGGTCGCAAGGTGCATTTCAAGTTATCCAGGGCAATATTTTTGTAGGATATGAGATTATTTTTAAATTCTGTTATGTAATTGTATGGTAATATAACATGACAAATTGATTTTTTTTTATAAATACACTACCAGAGTCAGGTTTGTTCATGTCTCATTTGTAAAGAAATGACTGGATATGATTTTGCCATATGGCAATGTACATCAGTGCATGCATGCTGTTTTGTAGTTCATATATTGTTTAAATTTAAAATTGGATGTGCATTACAGATTAGCAGTAATGTTTTTAAATTTTAATTACTGGGTAAAGGGTGTGTGTGTGTGTGTGTGTGTGTGTGTGTGTGTGTGTGTGTGTGTGTGCATGTGCTGGGTGGAGATATAATGTGTGAGGAGGAAAAGAGCTGGAAAAGTAGAGCTTTGTTATTTATTTCCAGTCAATATTTGATGTTGCATTATTTGTACCATGATCTACTTTTTTTCTTCAGGAAGATGAAGAGATTTTGAAGAAAAATAGTTTGTCACAGAATGCCACACTGGTTGTAAAATTAAGGTGCTGTGAAAAGGGCATTCTGCAGTTAGTCATAGAATATGCATCTACCAGAATAAAAAACCTCCAGTCACAGTCCTGAAAATAATGAATCATTGTGCATGGTCATTTTTGGAATGTTAAGCCCTGTTTCTTGTGATGGTTGTGTGTTCATTGCTTACAGTATAGTGTTTTTATAGCCTTTGATAAACTTTTAAAGAAAGAAGAATATGAAGAGAAAATCTTTGGGGTCATTCAGGTAGGGAGTGTAACTTGTATGATATATTAGGTTGCCAACAATTCATCATTTTCATCCATTTCTCAGAAATTTTCTATAATTGGATCATAATTGTTTTCATGGTCTACTTTGTTGATGCTGCTGAAGGCATAGTTAACAGTGCCTCTATTCTCCTAATATGAATATCTACACTGCCAAAATAATGTTACTAATTTGTTGCCGTATTTAAGTGCCTATATTTAACATATGTCCAACTGCAAACAACATAGACCCTGATCTGCTGTCATTTAGTACACTGGCCAATCAGGGTCTTTGTTGTTTGTTCCACTGAGTACTGCAGATAAACTTTATAGATCCAGATCGGCTAATACACTATGGAGCTTGCAGCTTGGTTCAGGGGCCCAGAGTGGCCGAGTGGTCTAAAGCGCTCTCCGTTATGGATCACTGCCATCTCACGTCTGCGTGGGTTCGAGTCTAAGATTCGGCTAATGTGGGTATGTGAGAATGCTTGCCAATAGCTTCTCGTGGGTCAATGGTTCTTTCCTGGGGGTTTTACCAGTTTCTTCTTCCACCAATAATACTGGCCGACATGTATGGCCTATCATGTGCTGAAAAATGGCGTTAAACCCTACAAAACAAAGCACTGGGTCCAAGGTATAAGCGATCATTTAGAGTAGTTTCTAATACTATCTTTCCTTTCATATGAATCAGATTTACATACCATATGTCAGATATTTTTTCATGTACAAAAGATAATTCTTTCCAAGTATGAATGATTATTTGTAAAAGCGTTTTTTATGTTTGAGTACAGACTGTATAAAAAATAAAAGCTTCTTTCCCAAATGTGGTCAACATGACACCCAATATTTGGCAACCTCACAGTACTAACATACAAAAATAAATGATTTTATCTGATTTTCCGCAGCCTAACTACAGTAAAAGAACAATTATTCAGAAAGACCTTTTGTTGTTATTAGTGTGTTGTATGTTTTTGTGTGTGTGTGTGAGAGAGAGAGAGAGAGAGAGAGAGTAACATCTCAGTGTGTTAGATCATGTGCATGCAGAACATATTTCTTTGTATAGCTTTTAAGCAAGGTTATGGGCATTATCCAAGTCATATTGGTTCTTGTAATTTAGGTATCAATAAATGCACGTACAGTGGCTGTGACATATTTACAAAAACGTGGTGGGAAAAGAAATTGTTGGCTTGAAAATTGATCGATAAAATGATGGACAACTCAGATGTAAACATGGATGTTGACAGAGAGGGTAGCGACATTGAAGTTGACGATTCGGATGATTCTAAAGATATTATTGACTTAAATGATGAATTGAATTAAGTTGATGAAAGAGATGATGCATGGCTTCATGTACGTTTCGATGGACAATGAAGCTGACTGAAGGCTTTCAAAAGGAATGGGTCCAGGATGATTTTTCCTGTCGATTGCAGCCACGATTTAAATTGATAGCATATTGTTATTACTGACATAGTGATGATGCGGACTTCAAAATTTGGACAAAAATTGTTCTGATTAATTACCTTACTGAAAGATTTTGAGGATTATTTTGTGACAAGTTTTTGTGAGAAACTGCACACTCAAGTACATGTTCTAGAGTGTGAAGTAAACAATTGTTTCAGGTGTTTTATTGTCCAATTTTAGCAAAATTATTATAACTTTTGAACTTACAGTGCTAGAAACTTCAAATTTGGATAAAAATACTAGAAATATAATTATTTTTATTTTATTCATAATCATAAGATTCACTGAACATCATGGTAAGTCTTTTAATTTGTTTTTTTCTTTCAAGTCATAGTTCAAAATATAGTTGTGAGCATGTACATTGATACATGATAACAAAACATATATCAGTGTGTTGCAAATTGTATTACTTTTTCAAATATATATCATTTATATACTTTAAAAGAGAAATAACAATGTTACAACATTTTTAGTAAACATGGGGAAGGTCATTGTAATTTATACTGCTGCTGCTCCGTTTTACCACAATGTATTTATAATTGCTTCTCAGGAATTAGGCACTGCAGTTGAAATTGGTAAGCAGGAGAAAATGGGTTAAAGAAAGACAATTTTTGGACTAACATTTTTCTTTTGGTCTTGTGGAGATTATGGATTTCTCAAATTTTAGTTTTTAGGAGCTTCACTTCATTATTATAGGGACATTCTAAGAAACATTGTGAGTCCCTGTTCCTAAATGTATGTGCAAATTGTCTTTGTAGAGCAACAGTAACCTAACTGTCAAATGAGAATTAAAAACTAAAATAATTTTGTTGTTTTAAGTGAATGTGTGTATGGGAGAGAGATCGAGTGATTGAGATTGAAATAGTTTGTCAATATAAGATTCTGTGTATTGAGAGTGACTTGTAGCTGCTGGAGAGAGACGGGTTACAAGGTGTTTGTAATATTTTTTGTTTGGTTACCTGACAACTGTAATCTTCCTCATTTACACACGCTGAAGGGCACCACTATATTCCATTGTCAGTTAACACCTGAATAAATAGCTCATTATTTGTGCAATTACAATAGCACGTCTCAAAATCCACATGGTTATGCCGCGTTATTACCCAGTACAAGCTAATTAAATATGCCTAGGCCCATAACATGGTCATTTCCAGTAAATACTGGGTTGAGGACAAGATTTACATAGACAAGATAAAATTACTGAATCTATTAGTGGGGAAATGAGGCTACCCATAGGGTATTGAAGATGTTTATAACATTGTCTAAACAGCACTAGATATTGTATTGAAAAATTTAGTAAACTGTGCTTGTTAGGTACACATACTGTTTCCAACTGAAACCAAGATATTTATTGGGGAATTTACTGTCCATGTAATTCAAGGTTGGATTGGTGCAGCAGGCTGACAGATGATATCAAATTATTGATTCCATAAGTAGGGAAATAAAAATAATAACTGTTGGTTGCAAAATTAGATTTTTGCCATTTGAAATAAACACGAATGATATATATGCAGATTTCCGTGTGTCTGAGAAAAGCTTTTGTTGCACAGTATCCTCTTGCTTTATATTGCGAATATAATGTTTTCACAAAATAATCACTTCTGTTTCTAGGTTGTTCAATTGGTCAGGATTATATTGGAATCAACCATTTTGGTCAAACGTTTGTTTGATGTGGGGTTTTTAAAGCTCAGTAACATATCCTGTCTCACTTCATATTTAGGAATATAATATTGTGACATGACACATACTTTCTCACAGGATCGCTATTTCTCATGGTTCTGCCCCTCTGTTGGGTCATGAGGTCAAACATTAAGTTGGGTACATATTTGTTGGAAAGTTTACTGTATGTGTTTTTTTTCCTTCTTTTTATACAACTTCACCAGTTGAAGTTCACTTCGTTTTCAGTGCATCATTATCACATACACAGCTTCCATCACTACCACATTTGCCATTAAATTGCTCCACAGGGTCATGAGATTGGGACATTTCTAGCACCTCTAACTCATAAAAACATTTCATGATTCGCTTTATATTTGAAATATAATATCATAACATGATTTACTTCTCTCTGTACCTCTCCTATACTGCGGGGAAATATAATGAATACAAAGTCTGTAAATGATTTGAGATAATATTTTGTTATCATATTGATATGTATATCCTTATTACATAATGTATATTTAAGTTGTATTGTGTGATCGACCTTTGTCAAAATTTGAGATTTGGAGTCTACCTGACTAATCTCTTGTTGTTTTGTTACAACGATTATTCTTATCTACGGTTTTTGATTATATATTAGAATAAGTATTACTTGGAGGTCATCTTGCTTACATGGACATTGGACCTTGTAAGTTTCTAGAAATGATTTTATTAATGAATTTGATAGAACTTTCCATTAAGATATATTTAAATAATGTTGTTTACTTCAGAATTATTAATCCTATCCTTAATATCAGTGTTTAGAGGAATCAGTCTTTAGAGGATTTATTTTTATATTTAATATATTCACTAGAATTAAAAATTGCTAAGTAATTTCGGTGTATATCAGTATCTTGGAATTATTGAGAATTGATGAAAGACATTTGGATTATATATTTGTGCTACTTTTGCTACATTGGTACATTTAATATTGGATTCATTCGGAACACCACTTGAATTCATTCTCAGTGTTTGATACTTTTGGAGTTTTTAAGACTGTTTGGGAATTAATTCCCAATACTACATGTTCACTTTGCATTTTAGGGAAATAACTTATTTGTTGAAGGCTCTGCAACTTGATGATTTTTGCCTTTTTCTTTACATCGTTTAAGCCTATAGAATCGTAACAATATATAACCAATATCCCTTAACTAATTCACCATATGTTGGGAATATAATATTATCACTTATACTCCTGCTTTCAATCCATAATTTGAGCATGATGTCATCATATTCTTATTTATCACCTTGTACCACACACTGTTTTCAATATATAACAACAACTCATAATTCCTTGTGTCATGGCATTGGTTGAGGCAATGTGTTCAATGGAATATAACTTCTGATAAATTGTCCGCTGTAGTTTCTACAAATGTTGGAAAATATTGACTTTCATATGCGTGAGGGAACATTTGCTAGTTTCGTTATATATTGACTTCTGATAGGTAAGTCAGTGATGCAATTTAAAAGTAAAATAGTCTTGTTACTGCTGTAAAAGCAGTAAAACAATTCTAAATGGTCGCGTTTACCTAATTTTCCTCACGAACCTAGATGGGATACTTTCTTTAGAAGAAAATGAAGCCCTCTGATTTACTCCAAATAATCATCCGGATTTAAAATGTAATTATAGGTGAATGATTAATTGTAAACAAAAAGGTCTAGAATCCATATTGTGCATGGTTTTGATTTTTAATATAGCTTTAACAATTATTCAGCGATATAGCCACGGTGTTTGCAGTGTGGGAGTTTATAGTTTATAGTGCTGCCTATTACTGGGGCATTATGCCGCAGACATGTAGCATCATATCCCATCCCATCACATTATCCTGACACCAGCCAACCAGTCCTAACAATAACTTATTAATGATGAGCGCTTAGCTAGGAAACCTGCGAATTCTCCATCCGAGGCCACCGTATTGGTCGAGAATCCTAAAGTCATTTTTGTTAAATCACTGATGGTGCAGGTATTAGCGGATGTAATGACGAGATCTCATCTGGCTATATTTGATAGTAGTCACAAGCTATTGTTTCAATCTCAAACATAAGCTATATTGTATGTAATTGTCATCGGTTTCAATATTTACTATTCCATGCACTATATTACAAAAATGTATTTGTGTTATGCCGTTCACAAAGCTAACATATATTTATTGAGCTACACTTTGGATGTATGAATTGAGTTCGTTGTATATAACTTTGTTGAGAAAGTAATGGAACAATGTGTTAATATTAATCGAGTAACAATATTTTGCTTTCAGTGGACATAATTGTTTTTATATTGAGGTCGTTATGTGTTTAAGTTTGAAAAACAGTGACAAGAGAGGTGTCCGATGGGTTGTACATATTTAAACCAGCTCAAGTCAGCGGATCCACCATCACAAGTAGACCTCTTGCCAGATGTAGGTAGAATTGAAAAGCAGGAAAATTGGTACAGCTATGTCAGATTATTTCGTACATATCAGCTGCATCCTGGAACTGGGAACAGGCCGAAATGAGCTGTTCAGTTTCATTACGTTTCCAACCACGAACACTACAAAAAATTTATGCGCGGCTGAAGGAACATATGGTGTGGCAAATATTTTGTTTGTGAATATTCTTAATACCCATCGCCTGCTTAAGTAACACATACACGTACCGTTGAGTATAACTACTTAGATTCCTGATCAAAGTAATTTTCACCATAGCGCCTCTCCCCTCGACAGGGCAGAATTGCGAGGTCGAGGTGTATCGTGATTGTATTTACTCAGGTTAAAATAGCTGTGAAACAATTTATTAAAATGAAAGTTTAAGTATCACATAGTGAAAAAGTGGAACAAAAACGAACTAAAAATTGTTCATCTTTCAGAACTATTAGTACTTTATGAGTTTCGTTATGCATTATCCTCGTTCGAAATCAGCAGTCACCCTTGCTGAGCAATGGTCATTCTGGATCTGTATTTCGTTAACTTAAGCATAAGCGCTTACTTTCAATATGTCGATATTGTTACTTTGCAAGCGGTTGTATCAAAAGCAAGAAAATAAATCAGATTAAAAGCCAACCAGAAAATGTGGTTCTTTGATAAATATTATCACTTTTTATGATACTTTCAGAGTGTTCTCCTCTACGCACATAAATGTGGTCACCCTGGTTCACTTGAACGACGACTATTCCGGTTGAAGGATGGACGTTGTGTGTTTCGTTAGATTCAGCATAAGCGTTGCCTTTCACAACACCGTTGATTATCAATTCAGTTTGTACGTAGCTGGAAAGGTTTGGTACTGTCGTCCATGTAAATACATATATCCCTGTAACTGGTACGTCAAAAATTGAATCACGTTGATTGAAACCGCCTCCCACGTCCACCTCCTCCACATCATATTGAAGAATCTCATGGTAGCTATAGATGCGTGAATCATGCTGATAAGCATGGAACGCGACCTGCTGTGCTCCTGATTGTCCTTTTAAAAAAAAAGATAGGAGGATATTTTACTGCCTACATTGTGTAATACGTTTATAATACTTTCTTTCGTCTACTATTTTATGGTCAAACATCATATCCTAAAGTCTTCACAATATCTTTGGTAAAAAGATGATGATAAAGAATTGCATTTCTTAAAGTAAGAGAGAGGTAATTTGTGAAGTTACAAATGATCAGATAAGCTTTAAAAGTTCCATCATGAAACTTATTTTACTTCTGGGTTATTAGTTAAGTCGTGGACATCACATTTTGTAAATTCTCTCACATTGCAACAAAATAGTTGGAGAACATCAGAAAAAGAAACAGCACGAAACAAAATGCGACTTATTCTTCATATTTATCGGAAAACAACAAACAAATAAAATATACTACCAACGATATTTTATCCTGTGAACGTTGCACGTTCCTACACTGGAATGTAGTGAAACTAGAACTCTTGGTTAAGTAAAGCATTAATACCTGTCGCGGCACTGCACACGTGACTTGGTATGATTTGAGGGAACCAAGATTTATGTACAGTGACGAATCTCCGATTATGTTGTACGTAGCGTTGTACGGCACACCTATAATCACACACATTATGCGTTTACGATTTGTATACTTGAAAGAGCGCTTTATACTAGAACATACGGTATCTATAAAGATGTACACTAAAGAAGCACATACTATTTTGATTATGAATCACAACAGACACAACCAGATTATTGCATGTAAATATATTGCAGGTTCATAGTACGTAATAAATTCTTTGACAGTGGAAAATGGACGAAAAATACAGAAAGAGCAAAACAAAGTTTATCCCGTGTGTATTCAATAATGAACTTAAAATGTCTCTCTTTTACTGGCATAAAACTAATTGCATGTATACTCTTTTGTCTCCGTCCTCATTAATAGTACAACTATAGGAGAGCAGGTAGTTGATTGTCAATTAATAAAAATCAAATCAGAGGAACAATGCATTGTTGCTAACAATTGAAATACATTTTGTACTTAAAACAAATGTTAAAGTTGAAGTGATGAAGGAAGAGGAATATCTTGCGATTAGCTGTATTCAACATTTTTGGTAAATAAGCCGTGTTTAAAAACCAGCGAAATTTAGGATTCATTTTTATCTTTACCTCTACGTGCTTTAAGCCTTTATGCCGTTAATTGTGTAAACATTTCACAGATATAAATGAGAATACGTACGTTTTCTGTTTTCTAACGAAACGATTGAATTTGAAATATTCCATTTTTTATTGTTTTCCTTGATTCCAAAATGCGGAGGCATCTGGTTTTTCTCTTTGTCCCCATCTTTCTCGTCGTCTCTATCGGTGTTCCTTTGCGATTCAGAATTTTCTCCTTTGCCATTAGATATATTTGGTTGCTGCAGTGTTCTTTTGAAATCTCTAACACAGTCGCTTAATTTAGAAATTTCTGAAGTCTGTTGAGCCATTTTACTTTCAAGCGTTTTAATACGATTTTCCTTCTTGAATAAGGCATTCTGTAGAGCTTGTAAGGTGCGTTCCAAATTTCCCACGCGATCTTCTACACTCTGTATGGTGCTTTCAGACGAGAGAGCAGTTGCTACTCCCGCCAAAATAATAACGCAGATTGGAAACATTGTCATTCCTCCACCAGATCTACCATACTCTCTGAAGAACTTCACCGAAGAATATTTATATGTCAGAAAAGGGTCGTTGGACGAAGGTCGTGAAGGTACACCAATGCCTTATCATCTGTCCGCAATCGGGTTTGCGATATTTAAAGTTGCATATCTGGTATAATATATTCGTGCTACTGTACTTAAATATAATGCGTTACGTGTTTATTCCTAAGACATGAGCATATGTCCAAAACTCGATAACGTTTTGTCCAAATTAAAATGTATTGAATTGTAAAACCTCTTATGCTACTAAACATATTCATAGATTTAAACACAGCCTGAAACACATGGCAACTTTTAGTTATCTTGTTGAATTAAGTTGAAGATTTAATTAGATGAATGTGTGTTTGATTACTTTATGATGGCAAAAGCCAAAGATTATATGTCCATGGTAACAACGTTAACATGAAAAACATCGTTAATTCAATCATTATTCATAGATTTATTCACTCATGCCCAGGTTTGCTATTATGTTGAATCGTTCCAGTCTGGTTTGATAAAGGGTTAAGGAATTATCGAAATTCTGAATTCTAAATTAAAAGTAACAGCGGTTGCCCATAACTTGGCTGTGCTTAAAATCCTATCGAATTTTACAGGGCCTTTAAAAATTCGTAAGTTTCATTTTGGTTGAATAATAACTGTTCATCCTACAGCACGCATATATATAGAAAAACTGGAAATACAACCCGTTGACTGCATGCTATAAATTTTGATATGACATTTCGTAATGCGGCTTAGATATCTTTTTTTAAAAACAGTTCTAAATTAGTTAAAGTCAACGGTGACAAGTTTACTGAAGACTATATACATTTACTGGTGGGCCAATTTATGGCCTTTATCTTTGAATATCATCGTTTTTTTCTGTAGCATTTTATAATCATTATAAAGTCAATACATGTTGATATATCGAGGAAACTCCATCTAGTGTGATGGTGACAATTTGAAAATATTAAATTTATAAATACGATCACTCAATGAACCCAGACTTATTTATCAACAAAAGAGATAACTGCCGTTCCCAGAAGGCCATTTTCAGGACACGAATAGGCATTGTCCATTTCTGATTATTTAAGATTTCATTGATAATTTGTATCCAGCATGCTAAAGATGCATGTGCTTATATTGAGAAATGTAAAACCGTATTATCCAAGGAAAATGAGGTTATACACATTCGTGATTCTGATCTTGGATATTGTAATGTGATGTTGTGATTATGAATAATCACGTGATTAATAAAACAATCCCATGATCTGTATGAAGATTTGAATACTAAAGTGTCAAAACATTTGAATTACATATTTTATATTTACGTTAAATGATTGTTGTATGCATGTTTTGTGCTGTTAAATCGGACTTTGGCGTATTAACACCAAATCAAATTTCAAAATAGAATAAAGTATTTACCCAGATAATACTACGATACCTGATCACTACCAAAGTAAATGGGAATTTTCGATATTTGTTAAAGACATTTACCTTACGTTGAATAGGATCATTAGGAAAATATCCTTATAATGTTTTTAAAAAATACGAATAAATTCAATGTGCCTAAGAAAAGAAAACAGGAAAAGAAAAATACTTATAATCACACTGTCGTTAACAGCAACATTAATTAGGATCAGATTTTTTGTGGAAATTTGACTTAACATATGAACTACGATAATTTAAAGTAAGACACCTTCCCTCGAACAAATACCATTATCCAATGCGTAATAGTAGGTAATGTAGTGGAACACGTGGCAGGTAACATCATGGACTCCTACGTTTTATTCTGCCTTTGATCTCCAATCATCACATAATTTCAATAATATTACATGTATATTATTATATCGGAAATAAACTTGATATATGTGTGTTCCAGTGAATAAGTTATTTGCTTTCAAAGGTTTGAATTTTATAACTGTTGTTACTCCTTTTATATGAACTGAAACACACTAGTCGAGAAATCACTTTATCTTCCGTCAGGTAATTAGTCAAATTAGTCTATTAACAAGCAATCCATGAGAGATAACTGCGAACAATTAACACTTCTACCCCAAGTCAAAGAATCTGAAAAAAAATCTAAAATAGTTTCATGGCATAAGGTTTCTAAGACCTGACTAATGCTATGTAAAAAAAATAAAGGCTCAGTGGAACAAAATTGAAGTTCATGTTAAATACTGATAACTTATATAGTCACTGAAAAAAAAATGAAAGTAGCATGAAAAGATGACATTGTTGATTTAGACCGTATACACGTGGTTGAAACGTAATCTATCGTTTAAGAAGTCAGCTATGTGCTTCTGTTAACAAGGATTTGGAAGTAGTTCAACAACATGGTAAATGGTTCGCAACACCATTCTGGCTGTATATATTTCCAGTTGCGAAAATATTTTTTCGCATAAAAATTTGGAAAGAGCGAGTTAAGATACCACTTGTAGAGTACAACAGGTACAGTTGAACATTCTTTCAATATTGTTGGCTTTAAAAGTTGTCTTTAGAATAAACTTAATCAACAGATATTTCTTTCTTACATCTGGGAAATCATTGTTCCGTCCACAGTAAACCATATTTCTATTGATAATATACTTCACTTATTTGTCCCCTCGTTTGCATGGAACAGTCATGGAAATTTTTTAATTAGCAAATCAGACTGGAAATTTCGAACTTTTAAAACATATTTCGAAGCTTTAGATACATTTGGTTAAAATAGTTCCAAAGAATAATTAAACTTGGTGACAAGGTAACCTTGGAGGGTATTACTTATGATCGGGAAAGTGCAAATTATTGCAATGATCTCCGTTAGTTGCCTATTTATTGCCCAAAATTAGATGGAGTTTGTACACATTTGGAATCTCTACAGGCAGACAGTACATGCTAATTGAATTTGATGATCCTTGTTAATGAACTCGTCTTGTAGAACTATTATGGAGCTGTCCAGTTTGTTTCAGCGATATTAAATATCTAGATTGGTGCTTTCGGATGGAAGGCCGGGGGTCGAGATCACGATACAAATTAAATAAATGAAAAACATGGTTATTTCCTCTTCCTCTGCCTTACACCGGTTGACTAAATCAATCATGCAATGTTATTTAACAGAGCATGCATGAAAGATAAAAGAAATCGTCTGATCTAGTTCATGCACGTACTGCAAAATCGTATCACTGTATCAACAATCGAAAAGCACGAAGGGTCAGATAATAGTACACAGTTGAAGTCATAAGTTCTTATAACTAACCCTACTTGTAGAGTGCAGCATTTCAGAAAGATTTAACGATCTGATACGGTACCCGATCCGTCCCATCCTCTGGGTACTTTTTCCACCAGTAAAATTCCCAGGGGGGGGGGGGGAACAGCTCAAGGGAGGAATTGTTCCCTAGTGAAAATAAAACAGTCCAGAACTGTTTCCTCCATATAAAAAAAACGCTTAAATACCATTCTTCTGTGTGGAAGATTTATATGGGAATAGTTCTGTATCATCTATCATTTTCATTTCAGAGTAAAAATGATGAATTTTTAACACGAAATTACTTTCTTGTGATGATGGAGCTACGAATAACCCGAAAATAATCTGATACAGTTTCAAATTTGTCAGTAGTAGAAAATAACATTGATCTAGACTTGGAGTTGGACCATATATATATATATATATATATATATATATATATATATATATATATATATATATATATATATATATATACTAGCAAGTACCCGGCATGCGTTGCAATGCCACTGAAAGAAAGAAAGTGTTTGTGTTTTTATAGACTATTTGACTGGTTTCTGAAATGCATCTCAGATTATTTAGTGGTATTTATCGAGCCCACAATAAGTGGTTACCTTACCGAAGGCGTTTTAGGTATCACTACCGATTATGAATTTCATACAGCTGTTGATTTACGTCATCATAGTTTCAGCCAATCCAGACCTTGTTCGATCACGTGACGTATCTATGGCGCCTACAGTTCACACCGAACACACGCAATTTTAGGTATCGCTACCGATTATGAATTTCATACAGCTGTTCATACTCACCAAAGTTTTATCGCAATCGGATGAACGGTATAGGAACGCATACGACACAACGAAGAAACAAACAAACATACATTTTTTTCTTACTGTCAAATAGCCTATTCTGTTTATTGAAGTGCTTTTGGATACACAATATTTTTTGTTTTTCTGTCTGGTGCGTATATGAATAAAT
Organism: Unio delphinus; assembly: GCA_029339505.1. Taxonomy (NCBI): domain Eukaryota; kingdom Metazoa; phylum Mollusca; class Bivalvia; order Unionida; family Unionidae; genus Unio; species Unio delphinus. Next base: position 8,770,269 of record JAQISU010000054.1, read on the forward strand.
CAGAAGGTTTTCCAATGCGTGAACATGCCACATACAACTGTCCATGTGAGAAGCATGGATTTTCCAAATTTAGTCCACACACTTGTAACGATTGTCCCTGTTCTTTGTTTATGGTAATTGCAAATGCGAGTCGCACCGGAAACTGCAAACGTTTGAATTCGAATGGCATATCTGTCGAAATCATAGGGATGCGTGGCAAGAGTACATCTTCTTCTTTAAATTTTCCATTAAAAATTATAGCTTCGATGATATTGTTCATTAACTTTTTCATTGAAAGCCTGGTACCATTGCAAAGTCGTGGTGGATTTATGTTTCGGAGAAGAATGATAGGTACGCCAATTTTCAATGTTAAAACGTGCGGCGGCATGCCTGGCAAATCAAGTGAATTTAAGAATTCAGTTGGATAATTGACAACTTCGTCTTGATTCATTACAGTATCTATGGACTTATACGTTGTCGCTTCGAAATATTTGTTTTTGAATGCTGAAGTTGATGCCATTAACATCGTTGTTTTTGGCTGCTAATATTGCACGTTCACTGAGCCACTGATGATTTTTGTAATTCTGTGCGATATTTGGGAAAACTTTGTGAATCAATTCGTCTGTGGTTCCTGTAATTTTACAGAAGCTTGTTGGCAACGTGATACATTGTGTAGATTCATCGATTTCCATTTTCCCATTCGCAATATCCAACAATTGTTTTGCGAAATGTTCAGCGGATGCATCGTATTATAGTTCTACACGCATATTGGTCTTCAAAGTCAATTTCTGCACGTGTCGCCATAAAACTAATGATTTCAGACATGCATTTTCATCAGCAGCTGTTGAACGTGGTATAACTGGTAGAGTTTGTCGAAAATCACCAGACAATAAAATAAGTGCGATACCGAAGAGCTGTTCATTTCCTCTCAAATCTTTTAGTGTACAGTGAAGCGCTTCCAAAGCCTTTATGTGCGCCATAGTACATTCGTCCCATATAATGAGTTGACATGATTGGAGTACTTTACCCATTCCAGAATTTTTGTTGATATTGCATGTTGATGTGTCGGTGATTTGCATATTCAACGGCAATTTCAGTGCTGAATGCGCTGTTCGACCACCATCCAAAAGAGTTGCTGAAATTCCAGATGATGCGATTGCCAGTGCAATATTGTGTCGTGATCGTATAGTTGCCAAAATAAGTGAAATGAGAAAAGTTTTTCCTGTGCCTCCGGCCGCATCTAGGAAATACAATCCACCGCTTTGGCTTGTAATTGCATGCATAATTCTATCATACGCTATGCGTTGTTCTGGAACCAATTTCGGAAGATTTGTTTGAACAAATGTACCCAATTCGTCGACACTAAAGTGTGTTTCTCGTTGCAAATCACGATCGAAAAGGTCGTTTGCAGATCGTTTCGGAGCAGCCATTTCCAAATGTACCAATGCTTTGTTAGCGATTGCCATACATATCTCCTCAATCGAAACCAATGCCTCATTATACACGTTTGGTGTGAATTGAAGGTCCGGATTTTGTTTGTTGCACGCAAACGATGTAAGATGTCATCACTCATGTAGTCTTTGTATTTTTCCCAAAGATCTTTTGAATTGGATGGGAAACACGTTGTCAATATGATTGCAAATAACGTGCGTATTTGCTGTGGTTGAGCAGTATTCGATGTATCAGCGAGTGAAGTGTCCCAATGTGCATCGTTTTCCAAAAGATTTAATTTTTGGCAAGCTTCACGATAAGTGGCACATACTTGACCGTTTACTGTTCTCAGTTCTTGGAAGGATGTCGGTCCACGTACGTTAATTAACAGTAATCGCAAGTAAAAGCATTCTGCATTGTTTGGGTGAACAGTGTATAGACGGCCTAATGTGTCGGTCGAATATAAATTGGGATGTACTTCAACTGCTTGACCTTGTTTGCGACGTTGAAACTTTTTCACTGATGCATTCCATGTGTAGTATGTTGGCACTTCAGAGTAAAGTAGCGTCTTTGCAAACATATCATTCCCGCACAATGAGAAAAATGCAGTTAACGTTATTGGCGGTGGTGACAATGCTCTTGCATGTGCATTTTCTGCTGTGAAGTATATGCGCTGTCCATTTTCAAGGTGCACTGCCAAATGAACAACTGTTGGATGTCGTTCATGGATTGGAAATGAGAAAATGCGCCATACTGCTTCATTGCTACTAATGTAGCGTCCCATTTGATATTGGTAGATTTCATCGATGGATGCATTTGCATTTCCCACTCCAAAAACTGCCATATCGCTTCCTTTGTTAACATATTTGCAAATGTACTTGATAGATTTCACCGAATTGCAATACTCGACATTGATGTGTGCTTTGTACGTTTTCGAAAGTAACGGTGAATACGGCACAACCCAACGATTATCGACTTCAACATCATTGTTTCGTACTTTTAAAGTTATGGATTTGCCACCATCTTCAGTTGATCGCCGACGATAGAGTGGATATCCGTCATTACCAGTGATAGTCTCGGCAATTAAGTGTCTTGGGTATCATTTCGTGCATTTTGTTGTTGAGTATGCCACATGGACCATGAATCATGTTTTTGGTGACGACTTCAAATAAGTCTTTATCAATATCGACATCTGGTATTTCTGCTGAGATGACTCGATCAATTTTATCTGGTGTGACTTTTTGGATGAACCATATCAAAATGTGTGCATGTGGCAAACCTCTTTTTTGCCATTCAATGGAATACATCCAACAGCGTGTCTGTCCAAAAGCATGATGCTTGACAATGAAATCTATTAAAGATTTAAATTTTTGTTTGAACACACGCGCGGAAATATCATGACGATCCGATGATGATTGTCCAGGTAACAAAAGTTCTTGTATTTCATCCCACGTCGGATTGCATGTGAAGGTAATAAACAAATCTGGATGGCCATATGCGCGAACATATGTCTTTGCATCTTGTGCGTATTCATGCATGTGCCGTGGACTCCCTGTAAATGTAGCCAGTAGAATGACCATTTTTCCGAATTCATTGAGATTCACATTGCCATCATTAACAACTGCATCACGTAAATGAATGTACTCTTCGGAACGCATCATGGCTTGATTTAATCGAATGTAGAGGAGTCGTTCGGTTTCGATTTTCGCATACATATCGACAATGTATTGATGGAACAATTGTCGACATTTCAAGATATGATTTTCAGCGTTTTCACGAATCATTAATCGATATGAATAGTATTTCATGGCACTGACTTTCTTATTCGTTTCCTCATTTGTTTGTGGATTTCTCATTAAGATGTTGAAATGATATCCATCTTCTCCTTGCCAAAATAAAATCGGATATTGCAATCCGTCGTATGAGCGATGAGTTTCTGAGACTCGCTGAACATCACCATTTGTGCGATGAAGAATTATATCACGCGAGTTAAATTCTTCGCCAACTATAACGATCGCCACTTCATCAATTGTTGGTGCATTGTACTGTCTTTCGTGTTGGCCGACAGGTGTTTTGTCTGCTCTAACTACGACTTTGTAGTCATCAGTTGGCATTTGTTCAAGGGCAGTTCTGAACAATTGAATTAATTCGTTGTGTTGATCGAATAAAGTTTGTAATGCAGCGACTATTTCTCGTTTAGTGCCAGTATTGAGTTGACAACGTTGATCGATTTGTTCATGAGTGTTTCCCATGATATAAATTTGAAGAAATTTGTGATCTGCGTTCGGTAGTGGTAGTAGTGATCCTGCACGATGGTAAATTTGCTCTTGTACTTTAAATGTTGGAATGTAATTCTCGCGCACGATATTTGTTGCACCGAACGATGTCATTTGGAAACATGAATTGTACTTCCGTATGTTTGCCAAGAAATGTTTCGATTGGCTTGTGTCACCTGATACCAGCGTTGATAATGGTTCGGGTGGTGAATGTAATTCTGGTAATTTCACTTTTCCACCCGCGCAGCACATTCCTGGTGTTTCATTCTTAAATTTGAGGGCATTGCAATACACGTATGATTTATCCATTTTTCCAATAAGCACACTTGGATGAAGACTGTAATCATAATTTGCATTATAATGGAATGCACTAAGATTTAAATCAGCGTGCATTGTTCGTCTGGAATGAGCAGTGCGAACTCGAACGGTTTGCAACCTTGCTTCCCGTTGCTCGTCTGTTTCAGATGATCGGGTTTGAGCAGTGCGAACTCGAACGGTTTCTAATCTTGCTTTCCATTGCTCGTCTGTTTCAGATGATCGGGCTTGAGCAGTGCAAACTCGAACGGTTTCCAATCTTGCTTTCCGTTGCTCGTCTGTTTCTGAAGCTCGTGATGCCTTTATTTTTCGTGCTTGAGGTGTAGACTGACCAATAGCTTTTCGTTTAGGTGGCATAATTGATTAGACAGCGAAAGTAATGCTTTATAACGACTATTACAAATTTACACCGCGATTGTTTGACGTAACCAAGGCGCGAACCAAACGTAACTAAGTAAACATGACGTACACCGATTATGAATTTCATACAGCTGTTGATTTACGTCATCATAGTTTCAGCCAATCCAGACAGTATTCGATCACGTGACGTATTTAAGGCGCCTACTGTTCGATCACGTGACGTACAAATTCACACCACGATTGTTTGACGTAACCAAGGCGCGAACCAAACGTAACTAAGTAAACATGACCTATCTAAGGCGCCTACAGTTCACACCGAAGACACGCGAAATTAGGTATCACTACTGACCGTGTTCGATCACGTGACGTATCTAAGGCGCCTACTGTTCGATCACGTGACGTATCTAAGGCGCCTACTGTTCGATCACGTGACGTATCTAAGGCGCCTACTGTTCGATCACGTGACGTATCTAAAGGCGCCTACAGTTCACAGCGAACACACGGTAAATGTCGCAAAAACACATTTGTTAATTGTTACAATTTTAATGGTTGTACTAATTCAGAAACCTTCGCGGGTGTGCGCAGAACAACTCACCAAAGTTTAATCACAATCGGATGAACGGTATAGGAACGCATACGACACAAACAAACAAACATTAAACTGGTGTCAAGAGATGGAACAATTGGATTCGGGTGGAAAAGGTCGAGCAGAACTGGAATAAAAGTGTGGGGATTTTACCATGTTTGCATGGTTAAATTTGATCATTAGCTGAAGAAATAAGTTATATGGCTCAATTATGATTCTTATTTATTTTCCTATTTTATTTTATATACCACTGTGAGCAGGCTGCCACAAGCAGTGGTGTGCAGTAAAGAAAACAGGTGCAAAATTGATACAACTGAACCTAAATGAAACTCTTCTTTTATTTTATCTTCATATGAAAATCGTGTTTGAGGGTTCATAGCTTAAATTAGCCGTTTAATCAACAAACATTTTAATGGGTGGTGGGGGAGTCAAATATTTGTTTCACAAATGCGCGGCATTTTCTTGAGCTGACAATTTGTGACATGCATATGAGTCAATAGCCAACCCCCCTCCCCCCAGTGTATTCACAATTGAATATTTGCTGAATTTCAACTCAGTCGTTTTTCCTGTCTTCTCCATCACATTCTGACCTGTCAGACTATGTTTCATCTTTATATTAACCATGTTTCTAATCCCCATCATATCATCCCATGTTTTAGCCCCTCCAGCTTTTGTTTACATGTCTATACTTCATATACCTGAACCTCTTGTATCTTCCTTTTATCAATCTTACTATCTGTCATCATTTCGTCTTCTATTACTTTTATAACATCGTCAGTGGTTGCATTACCGGTCTTTTCATCTCAATTATTACCCTCATTCGTTTCTTTTTTCACCTGTGTTACTAACTGTTACTTATTGTTTCCTCTCCCACCTTTACCTTTTCCAACTTGTTTACACTTGTCTTACTCTCTTCCATTATATTTACACCAGTCTTAATCTCACTCACTTTTTGTTTACCTATCTTATTCTTCTTAAATGTTTCTTCACTCACTTTACACTCGTCCATCTTTGCATCACCTGTTCAACTTTCTTTTCTCATAACTTGTCCACCTACAACATTTTTTGTCCATTCTATTTTGTTTCATTATGTGTCTTTTCTTTTTTTTTTTCACCGATCATGCCTGACTTTAACATTTCTGTTGTATTCTATCTAATTTTCTCTATAACCTCTTGCTGCTTTGTGTCTGTCCTACTCTCTATAATTTGACATGTAATGGGAACGACAGAAACAACATAAATTCTTTGAACGATTATATGCCAGATTTCCATAATTTACTGTGAAATTTAAATACTCAGAAAAATATTCTTAAATTTCCTATTATCTTTTGGTTCTTGTTTGCAAAAACGTAACGTAAGATGGACATTGTAATACAAAAATTAAATTCGTCCTTAATACCTTATAACAATTCTGCATTTGTATTGTTTATTTTTTAGCACTATATTGCTTGTGGCTTAGCGCTTCTACCTTCAAATGAAGTTTAATATTCACCTAATGTGTGTTTAAAGTTGATAATAGTAATAAAAGCATATTTGTGAACCAAAACTGGTAATAAAGCTAAGAAATCCATCCGTTTCGTTTCGTCTATTCTTGTTTTTAATAACACCCATCACCCTCTAAGCCGCGTTAAAACGATTTTGAATTCAGCGCTATAGATCTAATTAAATGTAAATGCAATTTTGGGTGTCTTGTGCTTAATCTGCACGGGATTCCAACTGAACTGCAAAATGTTTTGCATAGGAGGATGTCTCCCCTGTTTATTTTCAAAATTAGAATAACCAACACATTTAATTCTTGAAAAGGACTAAATAAAGTAACTTAGTATAAATAAAGTAAATCTTGATTGCTTCAGTAAAAACAATATGTGTCATCTTTGAAAACAGTTATCTGGCTAATATAGTGATTTATTTCTCGTTTGAAAATATCAGTGACTTCTGACTAATTGAATTTCATAAAGGTTGCAAACGTTGATTGATGCATACAGGTTTTGTTGGTTTTATATGATAAGGTTCTTATCTAGACCATGCTCTTGATCAATTTACTTTGAGGCATTCTATTTTCCAGAACGCCCAAGTATCAATCACGACATGTAACTAATCTGAAAGTCCTGAGCAAGTATTAGGGACTTGGACAGCATGCTTTGTACCTGAGTCTGTACTAGAGTCGGTTTGAGATCCTTTCCTCCTTTTGTGTTTATTTAAAGTCACATAATTTAGATTTAGATACTTCCTTTGCAAAATGATACTGATGAAAAGAACATTTAAAAACAAATATAAGCAAAACGACCTTTATGTTTCAGTGTTAATTAGCGGCTATCGGAGTGTCATCAGTCTTTCACACCTTTTGATTAATTTGTTGAATTATCTTATTACTTTATACATCATGCTAAGTGTTTTGATCTCACTGGAACAAATTAGATACCATAACAGATATATGTAGCACGTTCAATTTTTGAAACTTGGCAGTAAACATTTGGTACTCAGACACGAGGCATTCACCACAAACATGTCTGTCGATTAATCATATAATAATACATTTCGTAGAGTGTTTCCCACATCACTGGAAATAGTTAAATCAAATATTATATGTTTGATCAGAGTCTAATATTTAACTGCCAAGGCAAAAGTACATAGTAATCGATAATGTTTGTCAGGAAATTTTGTTGAATAAATTTCTTATAACTATGTTACAATTATATTTTAAATCTAAAATTAGTTTTTAAATTTATAAAAGTAAATGCGCTTAAATACCACGTGACTTTTACTATAAGCTGCCCATACTGCCTTTGGAGTACGTGGAAGATTTACGAACATCACATATATGAATAAAATCCTACACACCGATTAGAATTATTGATATTTTTAGCTGTGGGATGCGAAAATGTGAAGAATAGCAAATATGCCCATATATTTTCCTTGAAGCATTCTAGCGACAAGAGACATGCTTCAGCCAGGAACGAACTTTGATTGGCTGCTTTGAAATGCAACCATGGTGACCTTGATAATACCAATGCACTTTTGAATAGTGAGTCGCTATTCTTGTCGCTTCGGTGGCAGGTCATGCATAATGCTTGTCTTTGAGGTATGAGAGACATTAATTTAAAATCGAATGTCTCTCTATTTTGATAATAAACAGGAAGGTGTGCAAAGATAAATATACAATATCAGTTAATACTACAATGAAACGAGGCATATGTATGTATGTAATATATGTATGTATGTATGTATGTATGTATGTATGTATGTATGTATGTATGTATGTATGTATGTATGTCGATCTGTCTGTCTGTCAATCTCTCTGTCTGTCTGTCTGTCTGTCAGTGTGTGTGTGTGTGTGTGTGTGCGACGTGCAAACATGGCTGTCAACCGAGAAATCCATTCGATTCCAACTATCGACGAGGTTATGCAGGATAAGAAGCAAAGTCAGATGTATAGCAAATTGGACATACACTTGACTAATCATCCATTCGAAATTACACCAGAATCTCGGGATATATCAACATTTGTGATTCAAATATAATGCTATATGCGGTTGAATTTTGGATTAAGTTGTACTTTAGAAATGTACCAAAAGGGATGCAACATATTTTGCAAGGTTGTGAAGGTGTTCACAACATCATAGATGATATTATTGTTCATGCACCAAATAAAAAGGAGAACTATAGGATATTCAATAATGCTATTCAATTGTTAAGAGATAAATGACTTACATTAAACCAGGATAAATTCCAATTCTGTATGTCGAAGTTGATCTTTATGGGCCATGTGTTGTCAGAACGGGGGTAGGGCCTGCCGAAGTTAAAGTGAAAACGGTGCAAGAAGCGCGTGAACCAAAGAACGCAACAGAGATAAAAAGCTTTTTGAGGCCTAGCCAACTACAGTACTAGATATATTTTAGATTTAGCGTAAGTGTCCGTTCCATTCCGAAAGCGCACAAAAAAGGATATAACGTTTGTATGGGTCCCGGAGCAGAAAACATCGTTTCCGAAACTTCACGAGTTGTTGACTAATGCTAACACTCTGAATTATTTTGACAAGAATGCACCTATTGCTATTATTGGTGATATCATTTCAGTAAGTCTAGATGCTGTATTGGTTCATCAGCAAAACCATGAGTATCGGGGAATTAGTTACGCAGGTAGAAGTTTGAGTGATATTGAACGAACGGCGAAAGTATTGAGAAACAGAAAGAGAAGCACTTGCAATGTATGGGTGTGCGAACGTTTTCATATCTATATTATTTGGTATGGATTTTGATATTCTTAGCGATCACAAACTACACGAATGCATCTATTCGCCTAAATCGAAACCACGTGCACGAAATAGAAAGATGGTGTTCGTAAATATAAGCATATAGGTATGTTGTTAAGTACATTCCAGAGCGGGGAAAACTACTGATGCACTATCTCGTCTTCTGGCTGATATGCCAAGTAATAATACCAGTAACCGAATGACTCGCAGGGCTATATTAGATTTGTTGAAAGGGCATTTGAAGATGGCTAATAATAGCGCTGTGTAAGAGAATGCTTAATTCATGGTAGATGGCACAATATTGAGTTCAGAGAGCATTAACCAGCACGTGATGAATTTAGTGACATCAGAAAGCTAGTTTTACGAGGAACCAGAATCGCGAACAAATAACAAGAATTGCTCATTATGGTCAACATGGAATAGTTAACATGAAAAAACAGTTTGCGTATAGTTATGCAAAAGTTGTTACGGTTGTCAGTTGGTTTCTCAGCCGAACTAGCCAGAACCGATGTTGTTTTCATATCTGTATTTTTTATAATTTTTTTTTTTTTTTTTTTTTTTTGGGGGGGGGACATAGATTTAGAGATTCTCTGCGATCAGAAACGGTGCCATGACAATATTTGGCGGCAGATTCGTAAAGTTCATTACCGTCTGGCGATGACAATTTTGTACTTGCTGATTACTATAGTTGTTTTTTTTTAAAAATATATATATATATTGAAATTGGAAAATCAGAATATGTTTGTTTCTCACAGAGTGCCATTGAGTATTCGGACGGATATATGGACCTAATTTATGGGGAACCATTTTAAACATAATTTGACGGTGAAGTCGTGAGCCAAAATAAATCAATTATGAAGCGGATAAAAATCTTACAAGCGGAAAACTGAGATTGTAAGTCGGATTTCGGACACATTTGTTAATGGACACAAGTACTCAACATACAACAACCGAGTAAGCCCCACGGAATAATTATTTCGGCGAAATATTAAGACGAAGTTACCGCAAGTGGCAGAATGTTATGGGGATGATACTGAAGTCTGAGATAGAGATAGTGGAGAAAAAAAGAAAAGGTAAAATATATGCAGATCATTAGGGGAATGGAAAATTACTTAAAGTCTGAATTGGTTCAGGCTCCGAAACAGATATTTGCACCATCGAACCAGACCGATTTACAATGAGTTCAGCTAAGGAGTAGATTGTGCGAGAATGGAGAATCCTTACCAGAGAATACGCAAGGAATACTGTGGGTTGCGACTTTGGCTTACTCAGCGTTTAGTGTACTTTTGGTCGAAATGCTTTTGGAGCTGATAAATTTAGTCGTTGAACTTAGGACTGAAGTAAGGAGTACGAATCAATTGAGACAAGCCCTAGAGCGATGCACAATTAGAAACCAATATAAACACGTTTGTTATGGGTGCAGCCAGGACATTTAAAGAAAGACTACTTAGAAATGAGGTTCATTTAATAACAGTTTCCGACTACCCTGAAGTCGATACGACATAAACAAAAGGCACGGATGTATGAACATCATAGCAAGTTATCGGCTTTCAAACCGATCGTCAGATGCTGGGTTGTATTAGGTACCAGGCACCATTGAAGAGATCCGTGACGATCTCTCCTGTTCGATACGGGTGCTACCTCAATTTTGATATATAGAGAAATCTATCACTAGATCATACCAGAGAAAATAACAAGCCTGATTCCTCTGAGATGGATCGCCTGTCTCACAGACGTTAAACCTATGTCGTTCCACACAAAGGAAAATTTTAAAATAAACCTATATGAAGTTCATGAATGACATAAACGACTGGTTACTGAGATCCAGACAGAGGAAATACTTGGATCAGATTTTGTCAAATTTAACTTGTGATGACTCGATGTTGTACATTTAAAGGATGTAAATAGGATGTACCAGTATAATTGTTGCTAAAACAGTGAACATCCCAGCGATACAGGAAATTATTGTTCCAGGAAATGTTGACAAGCTATCAACTTTCGTCGTCTTTAGTAGTACCGGATGTTGAGGTGAAAGAGCAGTATCAGAGGTTTGGGGAGCGCCACGAGGACGCTGGTGAGAACCGGGCGATATACTGAATGAAACTAGAGATAACTAGGCTCAGACGTTCATTGACAGTGCAAGGAAATCGTTACGAATTGGTATAATGTTACGAATGATATGACGCTAGCAGCGATACAGACGTCCATTGACAGTGCAAGGAAATCAAGAACGGTCATCATGGTAAGAAGCTGCCAGAGTTTGCGTGCTGGTGAAAAGCCACTGTCCTTTTCTACACCAAGAGATGCTCGCGGTGCAAACAAAAACCCATTTCCTCAAAAATAATTCTGCAAAAAATTATATACTAAACAGGCTGATGCAGCTGATAATAGTAGTTATCAAGCCGTTTCTGAGATATTATACTTACCCTGAACCTACGTGTTTACTGCGGGGTGGGGGTGGGGTGGGGCTAGGTTCGTTGCTAAATATGGTATTTTACCACAACATACTGCAGAGTAACTATAGCCAGTCGTTTTAAAGCAGTTTTTGCTGTCTCCATTTTTGGTGGTGATACACAGTTAGATTTAGGCATTCTTGGAATAGATTTACAGGTCATTGATTATTCTTTAGAATATGAACTAATGATGTGGCTATCTTTTTGGGTTTCGACGACAGTGCAAATTTAATTATAAGATATTGTTTGACAATCTGAAAGTGAAATCTGTGTTCCATCAGACATTGCTTTGATTATCGTCCAGCCTATCAAAGAAATGTTGGTAACCCTATTACACTAATTTGACCGCGAAGTCATCTTTGACTGTATTTTAGATAAAGACTTTGATTTGTCTTGATTGTCACAAAGTGGAAACTTCAGTACTACAAACCAAGTTAGATACTATATGGGAAAATTAATTGTGATCCAAGTCCTTTAAAATCCAGCTGTGGTGTTACGTAACATTAAATTCTCACAGTCAGTATGGAACCTAGGCGTTACTCTAGTCAGTACTCTCACATTGCACCAATATGTCATGAACATATACAAGGCTGCATATCTTGAATTGAGATGCATCAGTTCCATTCGTAAATATCTTTCAGTTGATGCCACTAAAACACTTTTATGTTCATTAGTACTTTCAAGACTGGACTATTGTAACTCAATTCTGTCTGGTTCGTCACAATATTTACTCCAGAAACTTCAAAAAGTTCAAAACACAGCTGCAGGGATCATCTTTAGAGTACCTCGATCAGAGCACACCTCACCACTGCTCTGTACCCTAAATTGGCTATCAATTTGATACAGAATCAAACACAAAATTTGTTATCTGTGCTATGTTTCAATGACAGACTCCAGTCCAACATACCTATCCAGCCTCACCCATGTGTATACACCAGCTAGATCCTTACTCTCTTCTTCTGATAATCGTATAATCATTGTTCCCAAGGTGAAAACAAAGTCATATGGACAACGTTCGTTTGCACGCCAGGGCCCGGCGACGTGGAACGAATTGCCCATTGAAATTAGACACAAAGAGACAGTGGTCCCTTTTAAGAGTGCTCATAAGATACCTGTTTCGACTGCAGGGACAAACATAGCGACCTAATCATATTTTGTATCTTATATGTTTTCAGCATGTTGTTTATGTTTTCCAATTTCATTGTTTTTGTCATTTGTTGTTATGTATTGTAGGCATATCTTTATTGATGGCGTAAAGCGCTTTACAGCTTCGAAAGCTTAGGCGCTATACAAAGTCCTCATTATTATTATTTTTATTATTTAATCTTCAAGCGCAACACATCTGGCCTGACATTATTGATATAAAACATACTCTGTGGTGCCTAGTCTCCTGGGTCCATGATGCTGCACATTGTACATCACAAAAACGGTTTTAAACTATGCGAGATTGGGTAATGATATGGAAGTAAGGTAAATCTGGTCGATAATTCACATCACTTGAGAGAAGAAACAGCTGTGTTATATAATTTTCTTTTAAAATTTATGTTGCGTTGTTTGTATGTTTTCGGCGCTGTTGTTCTTTCAGGATGTTTGTTTTTCTTTTGATTTGTTTTGTTATTTCTTTTCTTCTAATGTTATTGATCCATTATATTCTTTCTATGCACCAACCAGTCACTTGATGCTGATCCCATGTTGACTGAAATGTACCGAACTAGCGACAAGAAAGGTGCGAGTTAGAATTCCTCCATTGGAATTGCCCTAGTCAGTTGTATAATAAATGCCCTGTCAAGGCACTTTATTCGTCACCATATAAATATATAACATGTGTTAATATGCAAAATAACATCGACCAGGTATCGTTGTAGTTTCCAATTAATTAAATAATCTGGCCTACATATATGGGCTGGTATGTAGGTAGGTTGCCCGATATATATTGATACATATTGGAGCAGTTCGGTATTTGGCGTGCAAGCAGTGTTACATGGGTCGTTGGGAGGTAAAGAGGGAAATAGTTCGGTAATAACTAGCTATATGTTAGACCAAACCAATGTTCTCCACCTATTCTTTTGACTGGCGCCGCTAGTCAAGAAAAAGGTCGAGTAAAATGTATTGGTCTAGCAATTTGTATAAAATTCTCTAGTTGGCTATCGGTTGGTAGTTAGGATATCAGGAAAAAGGATTCCCACAAAAGGAGAGTAGTAAGAAGTGTCCATCTTTTTTCATAATTTTTAAGCAAAGGAGAGAGAGAGAGAGAGAGAGAGAGAGAGAGAGAGAGAGAGAGAGAGAGAGAGAGAGAGAGAGAAATCGTGCGAATCGAGGAGCTCAGAAGCCCTTGAACTCTACACTAACAAAACATTATAACCCAGATTGGAATAATTTCGATAATTTCGATAAAGAAAACTGCTCAATTTAGACAGATAAAACTCTACATAGTTATAAAACAAATAGGGAACTACAAAATTTACAAATTTTGAAACTAGCTTGACCGGCTTATTTAAAAGAAAATGCAGAAAGAAACTAATGAGATAAATGAGTGGTGTGCGACCTCTGACTGAGGACGACATGACGGATAGTGTACATAGTGTACATGGTGAGCAAACGGAGTACGTACAAGGACTTGAAGGGTTAGAAAAATAAAAACCACCTCAGGAATTAAGATCCAGACTAAATTGCTACTTTAAAACAGAGATACAGCACAACGTCCTCCTGGCTTATCACCCCCAAGGGTGCCAATTATTAGATTTCGGAGAGGTGGGAAAAGCACCCACAGGCGGAAATCTTGACAGCCCTATAGGCCATGAAAATGGAGATATGGAAGATAGAAGCAGTACAGAACGCTGGGATCAACAAATATATGATCTACCCTAAAGACCCAAACACGCCCATACTGAAGACTTGAAAGGAATGAAAGAGGTAGTGAGGGAGGCCCCACCATTCGAAAGAGAGGTAGGACCTAAAATGACGGATGTGCACGCACAAGGATTACCATGGGAAGCAGATAAAAGTGAATTGCTAATGAAAATTCACACAAAATTGAAGGCCACTATTAGCCAGCACAAAATGGCAACTATATGGGGATTTGCAGCCACAAAAAGCGGTGGAAGAATATTAACCATAACGAGGGAGGAAGCCCAAAAAAATCTCTGGTTTTTTATGTGCTGGGATTTAAAGTGAAAACCTGGTACAGGGGCTGTAAGGAGGACCGGAGATGTCCCAGATTTGGACAAACTGGTCATGGCCCATGGGACAGCAAAGAGGGTACGCCGAAACAAAACAAGGGGCCAACAACATATGTGGAAATGGCGGCGACAAATACAGATGTGACGGACACACAGATACCCCCACTGCAGGACGAATCAAGACAAACGAGCAAAATAAATCTAGTCAAGATCAATGGAGAGATATTCTAAGCCCGAGCAACACCATGGGAAAAACACATGGAAAAGATCCCTATGAAACGGAAAACAGATCTGCGGTGTTAGAAGAAATGGAGAATGAGAAAGAAGATATGGAAAACTTATCAGGAGTAATGCCATTGATAACGTCGACCCCTATGGCACAAGAAGAAAAGAGTTCTTAAAAAAAGAAAGGCGAGCAACCGCTCCATGTCAGCATTAGATTTAAACAATTCACAGGAAAGGGAAGAAATCCAAGGGATAACTGAAGGAGAGGCAGAATGAGAAAAGAAAGGGAAAAAAGAGAACAAAAAAAAAAAAAAAAAAAAGAAGGGAGGAGACCGAAAAAGAAAAAGAAACGGAAGTTGGCGAAATAGAAACTGATTATGACAGTGCGACAGACGGCATAAAACCAAATGAGTACGAACTGTACAGTGACACTTTATATTTCTCAAACATCACAAGTGACTTTTATCAATCGCAGAGTAGTAATGAAACAGTAATGGACCCAGTATCCCCAGGGAAAACATTACAATACAAACAAATAACAACAAAAATACACAATTTCTCATTCAAAAAAACAGTTAGACAATGAAAATAACAACCACTAGTTACTGAAAATAATGCGACAACCTGGTAGAAACCAAAAATGGAAGGAACAAACTTCCTTTTAAAGTCGATAAATGCCAACGGACTAAACAAAGAAAAAAAATGAACAAACTTAAAGCTATGCAAGATTTTGACATACTGTTTGTACAGGAAACACACAATGGACTGACAGATGATCTACAAATATAAAAGGAAAGAGAACTGGACAGCATAATAATAACTAGCAATTTTATAGAGAAAGATACAGGGGGGGGGGGAGCAGTTTTTATTATATATAAAAGAGGGGTTCAATGGGAGAGAATAGACGAGGGACTTTTTTTTAAAGGGAGACTTATACACATTGTAATGGGTAGGATAAATTTCATCAATGTGTACATTCCAACCAACAGATATAGGAAACAAGAGTTTTTGGAAGAATTAGCAAAATACTAAGAAAAATATACTATGGGTAATTTAATAATAGGCGGGGATCTTAATTGGGTAGGGGGTCAAATTGACAGAGCAGGACAAATAAATACGGATGACAGAAAAAACTGATTGACATATACATGAGACTAAATATACCGCGGAGGGAATATACTTTTGAATATACGGATAATAAGGGCAGTAGCGTAGACACATTCTGGGGGACAACATCACGCTCTATAAAATATATAAAAGCAGGGATTTGTAACTACAAACTATCCGATCAGAAACTAATATATATTGAAATAGGAAAAATAGATAGGATGAAATGGGGGAGGCAACAATGGATGATAAATAACATGATAAGAGAATATTGATTTTGAGAGGGGAAAAAAACCAGGAAATAGAGAAATTCAAAGATAAAGGAAATTTGAATATTATAAAAGAATGGGATAATTTAAAAGGGAGATTTAAAAAAAAATAGCGATACACTACACCAAATTAAGTATTGGGATAATAAAACTGAAAAAAGAAACATTGGAAAATCGAATAAAAACATGTAAATCACAAAACACAAAAAAAAAAACCAGGGAGGGGATTTAAAGCGGGAAAATTTACTAAATTATACAAAAATGCAGAAGGGCTATATAAAAGGGAAGAATTAAGAAGACGTGGGGCGGGGGGGGGGGGGGCAGAAACATTAAAAATTGAAGGGGAGAGAAAAACAAATCACAAAAATAAATTTTAAATTACATACAGGAATGCTACACAAAAAATAAGTGAGATGCAAATTGACAATTACTTACAAAAGACAGAATGTGAGACAATAACTGAAGAACATTATAAACTATGCGAAGATTTTATAGCACAAGAAGAAGTTCTTGAATCGATAGAAGACTTAGGGAAAAATAAATCACCAGGCAGGGATGGGCTCTCAGCTGAATTCTATATATATATATATATATATAATTCAGAGGAGTGCTTTTCGCCAGTACTAGAATGGCTGTTTAATAACATTGTACTTGGGAATTAACTAATGACACAAAGTATGAGGGAAGGAATCATAACCATCATTTATAAAGGAAATGGAGATAGGGAAGACATAACAAATTGGAGGCCGATCTCCCTTCTCAACATAGATTATAAAAAATTAGCAACATTTTGGCATAAAGTGTTCAAAAAGGATTAGATAGGATTTTAAATATAAATCAGATATGAGGGGCAAAGGGCAGGGATATTCAAAATAATATCCTGAGCATTGGAACGATACTAGATAACATGAACATTACTGGTAAAAAACGTGATATGGTACTATTTGATCAAGAAAAAACCTTTGACAGATTAGAACATAACTATGTGTTTAAAACACTGGGAAAATGGTTTTGGAAGAAATTTCCAAAATTGGACAAAAATCCTGTACAGAGACATACATTCGTATGTACAGGTAAATGGAGCAAAAACGAAAAAGATTAAGATAAAGAGATCGGTGAGACAAGGATGTCCACTATCTTTGCTATTATACGTAATAGCCATAGAAATTCTAAGAAAATACAACTAGACAAGGGGATTAAAGGAGTGAAAGTTCCAAATATTAAGGGTGAGATCAAAATGATACAACATGCAGACGATTGCACAAACTTCATACAAGATAAAAATTCCTATGAGAAACTAATACAGGAATTTGAAAACTTTGGGAAAATATCATGATCTAAAATTAACCCTGAGAAAACAGAATTCTACTAGTAGGAAACTGGAGAGGTAGACCACATGGACTACCAATCCCATTAATTAAAGATCAAGTAAAGGTCCTGGGGGTCTTTTTTGGAAAGGGGGAGGATAAACTGAACATAAAGAAGATAGGAGAGAAAATAGATAAAATATAAAATCCTGGGCACTAACGCCATTATGCCTAATGGAACGGGCACAAGTAACTAAAAACTATATGTATGTGCACTTAAATTATATAATAAAATCGCTAGATATAAAAAATGAAGACTTTAAACACATAGATAACAGAATTATTAAATATTTATGCGTTTCAAAATGTACTACATAAACAAAAACACTATATAAGGACGGAAAGAGGGGGCCTAGCCCTCCCGAACCCAGTCCTTATCAAATACACATACTCAACAGATTTAAGGAGATTAAAGCGGAGCCAAACATACCATGGCATGGGCTCTATATGTATATTACTTTCGTTTCTCGAGGAAGCAGAGATTATATATATATATATATATATATATATATATATATATATATATATATATATATATATATATATATATATATATATATATATATATATATATATATATATATATATATATATAGATTAATGAAACTATTAGAAGTGCCAAGAAAATTAAGATCCATAAAATAATCATTAAAGAAATATAGGGAAATTTAGAATTGTGGGAAATATATACAAAAACGACATATAAATGGCTTGCAGACAACATAATAAATAGGATTAAAAGCAAAGTGGAACAAGAACACATAAATATCAAATGGGACAGGGCCTGGGGAAACTAGGTAAAATTAGGATCCTTGAAAATACAAAGCCTCATGCATGATGTATTGTTGACGGGAGAGGTGGCAGTGAGACGGCATATGATCCGAGTATCGCCAAAATGTCAACTGTGTAAAAGTCATAGTTTCACACACACACACACACACACACACTCACACACACACACACACACACACACACACACACACACACACACACACACACACACTATGGTAGAGTATGAAAAGAATAGGATGAAAAGAGTGGAATAATCGATGAAAATTAAAACTACAAATTCTTTATCTTGATGGTGATTTTAGTAAAATATTCTATACAATATAACATAATTTATTGTAGAAACTATGAAGGCGTGCGGCCCAACACTTGTAATAAAGAAACATACATAATAATATCGGAAATTCAAGGGGGATAGGGAATCTCAAAAGGGAAAGTATATACAAGGATTTCACGGGGCTACATCACATGTCGCTATGCGAAGTGGGCAGGCCCGTGAAAGAGTCTAGAAAAAGACTAATTAGAGGAATATAATGCACGGAAACCACAAATACAAACACAACACAGAAGAATTTTCAGAGTAGGAAAAGAATAAACAAAATAAAAGCATGCACGAAAAGTAAAAGGTAAAAGTCGCTTGTGAGCACTCAATCTTTCAGATCTAAATCTTTGTAGCTCATTAACTACACAGAAAGCCCTGCTTAAAGGGAAATAAACAATTTACGGAACATTTATAAGAGACTAAGTAAATCAAAAATAATTAGAAACGACTTTTCCCGAGAAAGGGACTGTACAAACAAATTTAAAAAATGTACACAACCTATCTCGCAATCAGTCGATTTCAAAGAAAATTAAATATGGAAAGAACAAAGAAAAAAATCAGGAAATACAGACAGGAAAAACATTAAGTCAATGGGGAGGTCTCTTGCATAAAGAACCGAAACCCAATCAAATGAATACATCTTCTTTGCTGAATTCAAAACTGAGATAAAATTAAATTAATTTAATAAGAAAGAAAAGTTATGATCTGATTAAAGGTCTAAATTACTAATAAAAAAACTGGGAAATTTGAAATAGAAAAGGCTATCCGAACACAGAAACAATGCATAATATGTATGCATATAGCAACAAAAAATGACTCAGGAGAAAAAAAAACAAAGAGTAGGTGGAAAAAATCAACTCTTATGGAAAAACTCCTGATAGAAAACACTAAGGAAAAAATACCCCGTTCAAACATATAATCACGATGGGGAAAATGATTAGAAAATAAATGGAAAAATCACACACACACACACACACACACACACACACACACACATACATATATATATATATATATATATATATATATATATATATATATATATATATATATATATATATATATATATATATATATATATATATATATATATATATATATATATATATATATATATATATATATATATATATATATATAAACAGAAAAAGAAATCAGAGGGAACACACACAAACATAAAAACAACTTTTTAAGTTTTTTTAAACGGGAGCTGGTCAGTTTTAGTTGTACCGAAAGCAAACGATCACTGCACGGTAGCTCTGATCGACGCATCAGTGTAACAATACCTAAAACTAAAAACTTCAGCCGACTTCACCAAACCACACTCTTTGTATCACGCCTTGTTTTTTTTGTTATATATGACCTTCAAGGAAAAGTCATACGCGGTATAGATATTAAACCCAAACCTAGATCGTCGTGATATATATATATATATATATATATATATATATATATATATATATATATATATATATATATATATATATATATATATATATATATATATATATATATCTCCGGTACAAAGTAGTTTTAATACATTTGTGTCCGAAGTTCATTGCTTTACATCAAGCAACCTCAGAGGTATATAGACGTAACTAAAATTTGGAATTACATTTCATGTTTTTATCTAATGATGTTTCACGGATGCACATTAAATAAGTTGAGGGAATATGTGGTCCATAAGTTCGAGAAGGACAGGAAGGGCTTAAGCATCTCAGTCAACGAATTTGATACATTCTTTATCTCAGCATCTCAGTCAACGAATTTGATACATTCTTTATCTCAGTGAGTTTGAAGAATGATGGAGAAGGCATACACAGTAAGTAGAACTCATGAAAATTGAATTGGCATTTGCCTCGCTGTTGGTGTAAAGGCGACTTAACATTTGTATTTCTGAAACACCTACATTGCATACCAAAACGATCAAGAATTAAGAAGGAAAATACGTTTGATATTATTTCAAGAATATAATCAGAAGTGAAATGTGAAAATGTATCTCTGAGCAAACCGGTACGTCTTTCAAGTAATCTCTTAGAATTATTCTTTATATTAAAAGGCTGATGCACTTTACAGTATTCTTGTAAGTGGTGGTACAGTTAGAGAGATGAATATGCTTTTATATAATGACACGGTGAGAAGATCCCATCTATCTCTCGTACGAAATGAACAAGATTGGAGAAGTGCCACATATCTTGAGCAATACAGTTCTACAATATATCCAAATAAAAACTTTTACATATTCATCGCATACATTGAACTTGACTGAGGTGAGTGAAAAATATCGACACGTGACATATCAAACACCAATGCGTTGTTGCTAGGAGCCTACACAATGCGGTATACAATAATGTTATTGTTTCTCGTGTAGGCATTGAACATAAGAAAACTGGAGTGGATCGCTTTGTGTTCAATCATATTAATGGCATCATATCATGTAGTAGATCACTTAAATGGCAACAAGATTATATGCTTTTTAATATAAAAAACACGCTACACGTAGAAATTCCGGTAAAGAAAGTTCAACTTAGAAACTGGAAAACAAAGATTTCCTTCGATTTTTAAAGCTGGAGGATCTTTTCTTTTATGATTGCTGTACAGGCACAGACAAACACCTTATTACCCCATCAGAGCATTTATAAAACATGATTATCAGAAAGGGAATTTCATCCGCACCTATTGATTGTACCCAGCATCCGCTGTCTATAAAAATCATTGCGCATGAAATATTTTTAAGACGATCATTTTTTTTTTAAATTTGAGAACGCTTTGATTTGTTTAGGAGCAACGTTATCAAGTACATATTATCTCGGAATGTGATAGCTTCATATATGGCTGCCATGTTTTCTGCTTGAATTTCCTACAATTACTTGTATTGCTGCTGTTCGTCCAACGATTCGACGAGGACCTTTCTAGACATCTGAGGGTTGAAGGAGCTGGTTCCATTCTGCGCGTGATTTTTGTTAAGGAAAACAAAACTCTCTTTCACACACACACACACACACACACACACACACACACACACACACACACACACACAGACAGAGCTTCAGCTGAACCGAGCTGGAGATCTCGTAGTTAATTATACATAAGTTATTTATAGATTGAGTAGTCAGCTGAGCTAGTCTATGTGATCCGTTATGCTTTAGAATTTTTGTGTATTACCGAACCTGTAAATAGCTGGGCTAATAGCTATGCAGATTAAAATTGTTGCGTAGATTTAATGGCACAACGTTATCCCTAAACGTATCTCTTTTATATCCCTTTTTTATATCCTTATTTTTGTTTTTATAGTGCCGCTATAGTGTCGGTGTCGGTGAGAAAGTGTGAAGAAGAGATATGTTCGAGAGGCTTCATTATTTAGTTGAACCGCACATTAAATCTCGTAGTCATGTATAGATGGGGTACTTTTAACTTTGATTAGTTAGCTACATTTCATATCCAATGGATTTGTATGTCTATTTTGTTTTTGTCTCTATAGTGTCCCTAGTACGCTAATATTTTATCCTTATATCTATATTACTATTTTTGTATTTCATGGTCAATTTTTACTAGAACTAATTGGCTGACCTGAATACGAGCTACAGTAGGTTGGTAGGGAGGTAAAACGAACTTGATAGGGAGTTTTATAGGGACAAACACAGATCAATACGCAAACATACACACGCCAAACGATATTTGTTAGCTTAGAATTTAAACGAAGATGAAATTTTGCAAAATAGACTATCCCTTACAGCACAAAAAAATATTATCCATCACATTAATCATAACATTTAACACCCCCTTGACACACTATCATAAAATTCTTTTTTTTCTTCAAAATCTCAGAATTAAAACGAAAAAGATAAAGTCTCCCAAAATGACTCTTCCTTACACCACACGTACGTTATGCATCAAGCCACTACTACATCCAACATATCATACTCACTATCCAAAATGCTTTCTGTTCACTTAGAATATAAGAGGAGATGAAATCTCACAAAATATCATTCCCTTACACCACATAAATACTATCAATTACACACACTATACCGTCCATAATATCATACTCACTATTCAAACGCTCCGTGTTACCTTAAAATGTAAGAGAAGATATAATCTCATAAAATAGATTATCACTTACACTACAAAATACTATGTGGAAATCACTAGTATCTATTTATAGTCACAACTTGTAGGAAATTCTTATGAAAACACCAATATATATATATATATATATATATATATATATATATATATATATATATATATATATATATATATATATATATATATATATATATATGTGTGTGTGTGTGTGTGTGTGTGTGTGTGTGTGTGTGTGTGTTCATTGACGGCCGAATCTTTTATTGTGAAGTATTACTGAAAAGGCTTTATGAAGAAAGCTGTTGAAATTTCTCAAAGTAACGAGAATTTTTTATACAATGTGTGTAGTCTTAGGAACAAAAAATCAGCACTTAAAATTTGTGTAGTCTTAGAGACAAAAAAGCAGCATAAATTATGTTGATATATAATTCATAAGCTATTTTAAGGTCCTGTAATAGTAAACGAAGTTCATTAATTACATTCTTCTATAACTTTATTAAAATCCCTTGATACGACAGAAAGCGCACTTTTATTTCGCTTTTTATTTACTAAATTGTGCATGTTTATTTTTTGTATTATTATACATGAATTTACTTACATTATCCTTGATTGTATTAGTTGACAGATTATGTGCACAACTCTTTCGTTTATATTTTTATTTATATACCATTAGTACAGCAAATTTTAATTAATTAAGATTTTCCTATAGTATTCGCACACACTCTCGTTTGTTTGTACGCCGTAACGATTTTAAAAACAAAAAGTATTACTGATTTTAAAAAAAATATTGCACAAAATGTACTCCTTTCTTTTATCAATTAATAATTACTAACCTGGCTGTCGACATGGGCCCAATAACAGTGTCAATCTATTGGCAGTTCATTCCAAACTGAAGCTCTCGTTGTAAACAAGCAGACAAGAAGTCCACTATCCATTTCTGATTTCTAGAACAATCCATTTCAATGAAGAGTTTTTATCATCTGCATCCAAAATTCGCAATATCGAGTTTAATATTTAAAAATGATAAACCAGTAAAATGTAGAAACCCTTGCATACAGGCGTTCAAAGAGATGTAACTCCAACATTAAACAATGATTAACATTGTAAAAGACAATAAACTACATCACACGTGCAAATATGGCGCGTGTGCCAATATAAAATAATAAAAAGAAAAACGGAAGAAAACAAAACACCACACCACCACCCAGTTTTATTTGAAATTCCAAGAAGCTGATAGTTCAAATCAGTTTAGAAAGGTTACATGGATGAATATAATAACCAAGTTTTGTGCATTTGTTTTATCTTTGATGCTTTTTTTTAAAAAAACTCGATAGGGGCAACAAACAAACGGAAGCGTGCGAGCACTTTAGAAAGATTTTTCAGAATGTACAAACTGATATATAACTGAAATTGATATTCAACTATTACTATTAACTGAAGAATATTATCAATACGAAACTTAAAAATTAACCTGAAAAACAAAACTTAGACGGGAAAATTTAATAAAAGATCCTTAAATATGCACGCTCACTGGAAATAAAGGCCACACGTAAACTAATTCTTAATAATTACTGTATAGTCTAATACCCATATTTAAAAGTAGCCATATATATTCCACGTCAGATTATTGGTGAAAATAAGAAGCCAATTAGCTAAAACATAGCAGTAGTTCTTACGGATTTATCGTACGAAGAAGGGCACGTTTTGTGATTTTTCATAATCTTTATATATTTTCTTACCAATTCCTTTCTCCAAAAGATATTTTCTAGTACAGACTGTCGGGATTTCATATCTACCGGTACATGCTATCAGACCTTAATCTGATTATTAAGAGAAATCGTGCAGAAGCTCGGCACCATTACCACGCTGATATCTGATTATTGATGATCATGGGCAAGAATGACTTAGATAAAATTGCTGGTGCTAATGCTAGAGAGGAGAAATACATACATGCCAACCATTACGCTTTTGGCGTAATCATTACGCTTTTTCCCACTAAATTCCGCGTTACGCGTTAACGTTTATAGATTACGCTTTTTCGATATATCCATCTTGCAAAAAAAAAAAAATTTTTTTTTTCGTTTTTATTAGCATTACTTTATTTTTTACATACTGTTTTATTTTTAATTAAAAAATACCCCGCTTCTACATAACTACGATATACGAGTATACTTGTCCGTGGACTTTCCTAATATTCATGTTCTATTTATAGCAACTATCATGTTACTAAGATACTTTCAAACTTTCGACCTCATATTCTATTTATAGCGGCTTAGTGAGGAGAGAACAGACTGGTTTCTATTTTGTTTAAAGCATTATGCACATACTCTTTGTTCTAATTTTGTATAGTGCAGAACCAGTCTAAAAGTTTTTTTTTGCGCTAAAAAGTATTACAAAATTCTCAATGCGTTTATGAGTGCAACAAATATCTCTTAAATAATTTCACAGATGGGTTAGAAAAAGTCAATAATAAACAAAGCAAAATGTAATCAATCCTCCAAACACGACGAGGGCATCATCACGTGACGTCTAATCGTTGGCGCTAAATGGCTTCAGATGTTAAGATGGATTATAGTCTTTGTGTATGTTAGAGCACATTTTTTTCCCCCAAGAATTTCGCAGATGGATCACGAAAAAGCAAAACAACGAGTCCTCCAAAGATTCAAAGATGAATATATGAATGGCATAATACAGCGTTCCATTCTAGGACAGCATCATTCTCATTGCAGACTGTGCGGAAACGATTTTAGCATTGGTCATGGTGGTAAATTTGATGTGGAAAAACACATGAAAACAAGGAAACACATCGAATTAGCTCGCCTTACGAACTCTAATACTAAGGTAACTTCTTATTTACAGCAGAGCTCAAGTGCAGACTTGAATACTATAAAATGCTGAGGTGTTATTTACCGAGTTAAATGCTTCAGTTGCTTATGTAAATGAAAGACAGTCAAAAAGCTTCAAAAGTGTTAGATTCTTTGTCAAGAGATATTCTTTTCTATTGCCACCCTTGTCTAACTTGGATCATCTGGAAGAAGAATTCCTGAAGTATCAAGTTGGGATTCTACCTGACAATATACTTAATGCAGATAGAGTTGATGTGCAATGGCACCTTGGTTCCCAGCTAAAAGACTCTATCACTGGAAGAAATAAATTTCCTCTTCTTTGTCAGGTTATGAAAGGAATATTGGTTCTTTACCTTTCTAATGCTGACTGTGAGTGATTGTTCAGTGTTGTTAACAAAAATAAAACTGAATTCAGGTCCAGGCTAAGTAACCCGGTACTGAGTGCTCTACTGGTATGCAAAACATTCATGGCCTCAGCTGGTACAAAATGTTTTGAAATGCAACATGACAATCTGTTGCTTTCTAAAGCTAAAAGTGCTACATATGAACACTTGAACCATTAATGAATGATAATAGACGAGAAAAGCAAATACATCATTGTTAATTGTAATTGTAGTATGTTATATGTGGATTACTCTTTTTCTGCTTGGATTCCTCTTTTTGACCACTTGGATTACACGTTTTCCTCGTCAGGGGTTGGCATGTATGGAAATATACAAAACTAAGCACACAGAAAAAAGAAACGTGGATTTTGCTATTTAAAACAGAAATCACACAAATCCAGAAGTGGTCCAATTAGTGTACTACAATTAATGTAAATAAAGATAAGATATTCTCATCGTCATCATCATCTATTTATTTCCTCTTTTCTTCCTTTTTCGGAAGACTGATTACAGGATTTAATTGGCATGGTTATAATAAAAATCTTGATGACAGGTTGGAGAATATATATATATATATATATATATATATATATATATATATATATATATATATATATATATATATATATATATATATATCCACACATTGATTATTAGTCTCTCTCTGGATTTATGAATGATTGCAAAAAGTTAGGTCAAACCGACCAAAGGATGAGAGAGAGAGAGAGAGAGAGAGAGAGAGAGAGAGAGAGAGAGAGAGAGAGAGAGAGAGAGAGAGAGAGATTGATGACAATAATGTCCATCAAGTGATGATCATATGAGTATCATCGTTTCATGGATCCTAGTTACTTCAGACTAATACCAGCCTAGTACAAAGAATACGTTGTGGTCATGAATCAGTCTGTAAACTTCAAAATGTAAAATGTACATTTTTTTTACTGATTACAACAGTAACATTAACATATTCAGAAGTTAAGTTCTTCAGTACCTACAATATTGAAATTGACAGTCGTTCTCGTCAGACTGATACTTTTGGCATCATTTTGCAGTTTCCTACAATATTTAAATTGACAGTCGTTCTCGTCAGACTGATACGTTTGGCATCTTTTTGCAGTTTCCTACAATATTGAAATCGACAGTCGTTCTCGTCAGACTGATACGTTTGGCATCTTTTTGCAGTTTCCTACAAAATTGAAATCGACAGTCGTTCTCCTCAGACTGATACATTTGGCATCATTTTGCAGTTTCCTACAATATTGAAATCGACAATCATTTTCGTCAGACTGATATATTTGGCATCCTTTAGCAGTTTTCCTACAATATTGAAATCGACAGTCATTCTCGTCAGATTGATACGTTTGGCATCATTTTGCAGTTTCCTACAATATTGAAATCGACAGTCGTTCTCGTCAGATTGATACATTTGGCATCATTTTTCAGTTTCCTACAATATTGAAATCGACAGTCGTTCTCGTCAGACTGATACGTTTGGCATCTTTTTGCAGTTTCCTACAAAATTGAAATCGACAGTCGTTCTCCTCAGACTGATACATTTGGCATCTTTTTGCAGTTTTCCTACACTATTGAAATGGACAGTCATTCTCATCAGACTGATACGTTTTGCATTTTAATAGCAGTTTCCTAAAATTAATTTAAAGGAGCCCATATTCTGACCATAGCATGTGAAGGTTTAAAATTTTTTAACAATAGTTATAAAATCCTGTATCCACCCTTATTTTCAAAGCAGATTAGAATATTGGTACAGGCTATAAATATGTGTATGCAATCCTTTACTATGTGTTACTCTCAGAGCCGACTAGATGTCCGGGCCCATAAGAAGGCCTGACTGAACAACGCCTGTTAATTTTATAATAACAAAACTATGAGAGGCCCCGGTGCTTCTTACTCCAGGGCCCGTGATCGCTCTCTGCGGCTCTGGTCACTCTTTTACCATGTGTCGCTCCTGAACTTTTGTGTCACTCTTTAACCAGGTTCACTCCTTTACCACGTGTCACTCCTTTATCATGTAACTCAATTACTATGTATCTCCTCTTTATCATGTGTCACTCATTTACCATGTGTAGCTCCTTGACTATGTGTCACAAAAAGGGGGTGTGTGTGTGCATTTGTTGTCTCATATGCATTAGTAAAAAGTACACTAGCTACATACAATACCAAATATACGAAAGGTGTAATGTTGTAAATAAACTACATCTTAATTTGCTTGTATGTTTTTCTTCTGATGAAATTGAAAAAGAACTGCATTGGATTGAAACGAATGAAATTTATGCTTTTAGAATTATATCTAAGACAAAGAGACGACACATCTGTTTCTGAGAGTATAAATTCTGACACTCTTAAATTGAAAAGGTAGCACTCACTTCAATAGCTTGTTACACGTGCTGTGAAGTGCAGTCATACTATTTAAACGTGAAAGTTCACTTTAAGAACAACTTCGTCAACAACAAGTAGAAATTCACAAGGATAGCAAATCTGACCCACCCACCCCCATGTTGGAAGAAATAAACAATGCATTGAACTCCTAAACAAAATTACATTTTGATCCACTTTAATGGGGAAAATATAATACAAAAATGGCCAGAATTTATCAAGCATAAGAACACTCTGTATGTTAGGAGAATTGGTCATTGAATACACCAATACATGTATATTTGTATATTTGTGAAGGCCCTGCTATCACTGAAGGCCCTGCTATCCATCAAAATCTCTCTGGCACTATAATCACAACACACATTACATATCAACATACTCCATTAGTTAGGATTGACAAAAGTTGCTTCCCTTTAACCATTTCTTGTAACCTGTACAAACAAGTCTACCAAGATCTTTTTGTTTATGCTTTCAAATATGGACAATGTGCCGTTTTCGCCAACAAGGAAATATGTGAATAATATTTAATAGCCGCTACCTTAATAAGTTTCTCAGTTCATATTTGACCACTTTGTAAGAATCCTAATATTTGTGATCTTTATACTCCTCGATTGTATGCATTTCTGCGTATGACAGATTTATGTCTTAATACAGACATGTTTTAATTTTAGTTAAGTTTGAATCTTAAATATGAATTGTTGGTACATCCAATTTGTATCTCAAAAGTAAAATATGCTATTGGCGCAGAACATTATTTTGATTCAATTTTAAATTGGTAAACTACTCTTGTGTACAGCTGTTGTGTTTTTCATAAGAAATAATTGACTGGAACCTTATTCACTCATAAAACAAGCATTTGAAAAAAAATATAAAAGTTTCCTCCATTTATACATAATGCAGGATATCGTTGAAATAACATGGATTTTTATGTTATGAATAAAATACATTCTGCCAGTATCATTAAAAGATTACTGCGGACTATGAATGGTCAGCTTCTTCCAAAATGCAGGCCGGACAAGTGATTTTTAAAGTCACACCCTATGATGCAAATTAACGAATAAAGCCAGGTCACAGACCGGATACGGCCAGCAGACGTATTTTGCCCACCCCTGATTTAGACTAAGAACTGAAATCAAAGCTTTCGAATAGAAAAATATTGTGTTCTTGCACAAATATTTGCTTTAGTATGGCAATGTTACTGAGCGGAAGCTAGATTATCAATATCGGTTTCAGATATCATATACTGACATATCTGTTCTATCAGTAGTAGGCATATCACGTGTAAATAATTTCACGTGAAACGCTTGGAACGAAATCAGTCTCCAGTTTCCCTGAGTGTTATCGCAAAATTAACAGGATTGTTACACTGCATTAACCACACAAGAACCAACCACGCAGTTTATTGGAGCAGTCAGTAATTTTACCACCATCTTGAGAAACGTGCAAAGAAAACCGAAAAACATGTTTTTCTTTAACATATTTAAGCAAGATTATTGTATGAAATAAATACGGGCAAACTTGACGGGCCCGTGGGGTGTATAAACCCTAAGTTTCAGAGGCTGCTATTTGTCATACAATGTGTGAAACCCTATGGCTCAGAGGCTGCTATTTGTCATACAATGTGTGAAATCCTTATGCTCAGAGGCTGCTATTTGTCATACAGTGTGTGAAATCCTTATGCTCAGAGGCTGTTGTTTTTCAAACAATTTGTGAACCCTATGGCACAAAGGCTGCTGTTTTTCATAGAGTATATGAACTCAGTGGATCAAACAACACAGATCTTAATATGCCAGCGCATTATGCGACGGCAGATCAGCTTCTATATTGTTTACCTTTAGATTCGTCTTATAAGCGAGTATAGAACGATACCACAGAGGCTGTTGATTAGTTTGAACCATTGGTCAACTAAATGGATGGTTATTGGCAGGGGAAAAGTGCATTTAAATGATGACGTGTGTGCAGACCGGTTACAAACTTTAAACCATGGATAACAAATCTGACAAATGGATCAACCATATTGGCAAATACTGGTATATGAGTAATGTTATGAATACCAGTTCTGTGCCTAATGTCCAACACAAACGTTTATTTTGTCTCTTCAATGGAATGAATTATTTTTTTTTAAATTGCAAATAAAGAAATTGGAAAATGACATCTGCTAAATGACATTACTGCAGGAAACATGATCAGCGTATATACTTACCAATACAACCGAAGTAAAAATAAGCTATAGACTATGTCAACACACACACACACACACACACACACACACACACCCATCCATCCATCCCTCCCTCCCTCCCTACCTGCCTGCCTGCCTGCCTGCCTGCCTGCCTGCCTGCATACATACATACATACATACATACATACATACATACATACATACATACATACATACATACATACATATATATATATATATATATATATATATATATATATATATATATATATATATATATACATATATATGTATGTATGTATGTATGCATAAGCATATATGTCATGTAGAAAGAACTACATTGATAATTACAATGGTATACGTTTCCAATTTGTTTTATTTATATTCTTTTGTGTTGTATTTCATGATTTTGTTTTATCCTGAATTTGATTAATCTGATGTAATCTCTATTGAAGAGGAAATAAAGTCAGTCAGTCAGTCAGTCAGTCATACATACATGCATGCATGCATGCATGCATGCATGCATGCATACATACATACATACATACATACATACATACATACATACATACATACATACATACATACATACATATATACATACATACATACAAGACAAGACAAGACAAGACAAGACAAGATGGCTGCCAAGGTGGACGTCACGTGTTCAAGCTCTGGTAAATTTTTGGCACCTGTAAAGAAAAAAGAATAGTGTTTTTAAATCCAGTAGTGAAATTCTGCTGTGTGAATACTTTAACCACAGAATAGTATGTGTACCATAGTTTTATATAAACTACATTTCATGGAAATTCGATGAAATTCAATTTTCCTTTCATACTTGTTTTTCGCGCCATTTTGATATAGTATGCTATGAAAGGAATTGTCGTTATCGTGTTTTTACGAAGTGAATCGTATGTACTGTTGCAGTCATGTTGAGACATGTTGAGAGATATATGCTATTTGAGACATGTTGAGAGATATATGCTATTTGAGACATGTTGAGAGATATATGCTATTTGAGACATGTTGAGAGATATATGCTATTTGAGACATGTTGAGAGATATATGCTATTTGAGACATGTTGAGAGGCTACATAAATTATGTTTAATGCTACTGTGTTTGTGGATGTTGAAGGTTGATGGGCTTTTGTTTTCCAGCCTGTATGTCTAATGCTTCGAATAAACAACATACTTTATTAATACATGAGTATATATTTTTCATCTATCGTAAATTCAGTTCACTAAATATTCACTCACTATTCAGTGGATTAGAAGACGGATTAGTAACCTGTTCTCTGGATAGTATATGCACGTGCAACTCATTACCTGTGTCAACTGGTACAAGTACGCAAGCATGTGCTAATGCTAATATGAATATGTGAACACAAAGCAATTTAAGTCATGTGTACCTAGCATGTCCATCCTTGTATATATTATTCAGACTAATTTCGTATACATTAGAGGCGATTAAGTGATAAATGAATAGAGTGACAAAATGGATGCCAATAATACCCAGGATGCTCCGGGTTCTGATAGTGATATACATTGCGCTTCTCCATTAGAACACTGTATCTTTGCAGAAATAAAAGAAAACTATGGCAAATTTGACAAACAGTCAGTCAAGCGAGAGTTATCAAGTAATCTTTATGTAACGTCCCTGCGTCATATTCGTAGTTCCTTGCACGATATTGGTAGGCTCAACCATACAGGTTATCCTTCTTGTCGACTGTTGGACAGGATATCACATTCTGATAGTGCTCCTGTGAAACAAAAAAAAAAAAGCAAACGATATACATGCAATATTTCATTTTCTTGAGAGAGATGGAAACACTAGTGAAGTAAAGGGCATGTATGTCTAGGTATGGAAAAAGAAAACTAAGTAGAATAGACAGTCTGATTTGCTTACAAAATCTGCAAGAAGCTAGTCAAGAAATTGGTCAGTCGATTGACATGGATCAGTCAAAGGTAATACATAATTCGTTGATTGCTAAAAGAATAGTCAAGGTGAGAGAGTTGAAACCAGTATTCTCATATTGCAATATGAAAAATGTATTGATCTGAAACAATTTGTAAAAGATGAACTAAATGTCATTCGTGCAAGTATTATGGAAGAAATGAAGAGGATGAAAAAGGACAACGTTCGTTTGGATGAGATGATACAAAGTAAGGATGATACAATTAAAAGACTTGAATCGTGCATTGAGAGATCAAGGGAGTCAGAATTACGTTTGGAATCTGATCTACATGTAATATCAGATGTAATAAAGAGTCAGGCAATGATAATCGAAAAGCTACAAGCTGTAAACGAGAAACAAATTGAGAGAGTGAGTGCACAGGTGCGTGGAATTCAGCTCCAGCTTACAAATTGTTTACAGCTGTCCTGCTCTTATGCAAATATGACTAGATCTTCTTGCCCAGCTGCAGATGCATCTGGTACACTAAATACAGTTCCGAATACAAGCGTAACTGATAGCCATCATCTAGAATCTGGAAACGGGATTTTGTCAGATCAACAAGAATATATAAATAGCGGCTTTTAAGCGTTTCTAAGGCACCAACATACAAGATTCAAACTGTAGGTCTGATGCATTCTAAAGTAGCACAAACCCCGAACACTACACCATCTACTGCAATATGTGAAGCAGATAAAGGAAGAACATTTGAAAAGAAACTTGTTGAGAAAGAAAATCAAACGAATCAAAATCAATTATCGAATGCTAGAAATTCTCCACTGAAAAACGATGACATGAATGATATGAATAATAATAATTCGAAACAAATCCAGGTGCGAATAAATACTATGAAAATCAGTGGAATGAAGAGGAGTTCGAAAACAAAATCCTTGTTGTCATCTCGAATTGAAGCAAACTATGGCCCAGAAGAGCTAAATCATGTAAAACGCAGAAATGCATACAATCGAGGAGTATAAAGATCACAAATATTAGGATTCTTAAAAAGTGGTCAAATATGAACGGTGAAACTTATACCATTCGTGTCACTGTTCCGGAAAATCTGCTTACCAAAACTGCACAGCAGGGATTTTGGCAGGAATCTGTACTAGCCAGAGAATGGTACGAGAGATAAATGATTTATTGTCTTTAACTTGCATGTAGAAAAGCGTTTGTTTACTTTTTGAATGATGACTACTCTAAACATAATTACATGGAATGCTAAAGGCATTATGACAGGAACGCCCTATCTTTGTGCCTTACTTAATACGGTAGATATTGTATGCATACAAGAGCATTGGCTATATCCGGAGCAACTGCAATTTGTTCAAAGCATTGACAGCAATTTACAGCTTTCTCGAGACCGGATAGCATAATTGATACATGTCTATGGGAAAAAACGCTTTTCTTTGGATTTGGAGGAACTGCAATTTTCTATCGGAAATCATTACCGGTTCGTTCTATGAATAACATCGGGAACCACACAGTTTTTGCGGTTGAAATTAGCCTGCGCGCTATCAAATTGCTTCTGTTCTGCGTGTAGTGTTCTTCCACAAACGCCTCTTTAGATGATTATATAGAAATTATGGAAACTATGGAATGCCTTTATGATGAATATAATCGAAAAGGTTGTGTGATTATCTGTGGTGACATTAATACGGAGCTACCCCAAAAAGTGATTCCATAAAGAACAAATGGTAAAGGTTACATACTATAATCCTTCCTTCAAAATAAGTATCTAATCTAATTTAATACGGTATGGCATGCTGATCTCTTTTATAAGCTACTTCATCTCGAAATTAAAGGAAAACTGTGGAGACTGATTAGATTCGCGAAGTTTGTGCTGTTGTTCTGCTCAACGGGCATCATCCGAAACCATGCGCTGTAAATCAAGGGGTAGGGCAATGAAAAACGCTGTCGGCATGGCTATTCTTAGTCATGATAAATGACATAATATCCTTGCTGGAGTCAACAAAATCTGGAATACAAGTTGGCACTCTAGGTATCCCCTGTGTTTTACTAGCAGATGACACCTCCTTGCTATCTTCGTCATTTAATGGTATGTGTGTTTTACTTCGAAATCTCTATAACTATGCATCGAAGTGGAGACTCCAGTATAATGCTAAAAAAGGCAATTATGTCATATTTTCGAAGAAAAAGAAAAAAAAATCATACAAACATCTATGTTCATGCTCGGAGAAAAAATGATTCCTATAGTTTTTTTTTTCTAGAACCGATGCTGGGCTCACTCTCTCCACAGATCTTTCTAATACTGCTGCAGTAAAAACTGCTTGTGATAAAGGATGATCAGTATTTTATTCCCTTGTTGGGACTGGCATTGGAAAGGATGGAATTAATCCAATTAATAGTGGTAAAATATGGTCAAAAATAGTACTACCGGCAATGACATATGGATGCGAATAGTAGTCCAACTTGAGACAGTCACATGTATACGATTCGAAAGTATGTCAAAGAAAAGCTGCAAGAAGAATTATAGGTCTTGATCAGCGCTCTTATACAGAAACAACAATTAGCAGTTTTGGACAGTGGACCATTGAGGATTATGTGGATAAAATAACATTTGACTTCTTCCAAAAAAATTGCAGAGATAAAGGTTCACTTGCATTTTAAAATTATATTCAACAGAAGAATCCTTGACTTCTTGATACACGAGAGCGAGAGCGTTGGTTTTCTTAAAGATATATATGGTGTTCTTTTGAAATACCAGCTTGGCGGATTTTTTCACCTATGCGGGAACACCCTACATTCTGTCCCGAAACCAGTCTGGAGGAGGAATACTGAAATGGCAGTTCACTGCTGAGAAGAATCATTGTGATCTAAACTTGAAATGAGACCTGAACTTTTACATTATGCAAGTGGCCATACTAATCTTCAACCATTTACAGTCTGGAAATGTAGTAAATGTTTTCCTAATATAAAAAACTTGGACTTTCGCTATCATTGCCTATTTATCTGTGTCCATTTGTAACAGAGAATGAATATAACTGTAAACTCTGCAAGAGATTGACTATAGACAGAGTCAAGCATATGTTACTATACTGCCAAGCTCTAAACGACGAGCGTAATACCATGTTTGAAAAAATAATAGATGCAATAGAAATTCTAGACTCACATTGGGTTTTATGTCAGGATAATGACTCATTACTTCATATCCTTTTGGGAAGAGTGGACATTTTGATTCTATGGATGATCAATCATGGCAGGCATTCATGTGTGTGGTGGCTGATGGAATAGACACAATTTACAGAAGAGCAAATGAACTTGAAAACGACATATGATAGTATGCTAGTTCAGTAGATTAGGGAAATGGACCCATTTCATTTCTACTAGAAAATAAAGGAATTGGAATTATTTACATTGGACTGAAACGATTTAAATTGAGTATCATGTTCTCTCTCACTTAGAACATATGTGAATTATTTATCTCTCTTAATCTATGCTGCTTATATAACCCGTTTGCAATGAGTTCTCTTCACGCATGTGTTTTGATTTTGCGTTCTGTTTACTTTTGTTCCTATATAGTTCCTTGAATGACAAGCTATGTTCCTCACTTTTCTGTATTTACAAAATATTAACTGAAAGAAATCTCTTCTGAAGAAGAAATAAAGAATACATAGATACATACAAAGACACATACATACATAGATACATACATACATACTGATAGTTCACATTTAGTTTACTAAACATGATCTAGTTCTGTATTAAACGTTTAATGTACGCATTTCCGATTTGAATCGAAGTTCAGAGCATGTTAGAAATACATGGTGTAATTGTTATGACAAATTCACCAAGTAATGTTGTTCACTGACCTAATACTAAGTTTCATTCTTTTCATATGAACCTTACTTTATTGGGCTAGAAAAAAAATACAATTACACATCAATAAATGCTTGTACTAGGCTGGAGATTATTATAACACATAAAGCATTACTAGTATTAGGGATTGAGGTAATTACTAATACTATTACATATAAAGCATTACTAGTATTAGGGATTGAGGTAATTACTAATACTATTACATATAAAGCATTACTAGTATTAGGGATATAGGTAATTACTATTACTATTACTATTACATATAAAGCATAACTAGTATTAGGGATTGAGGTAATTACTATTACTATTACACATAAAGCATTACTATTATTAGGGATTGAGGCAATTACTTTTACTAGTACATATAAAGCATTACTAGTATTAGGGATATAGGTAATTACTATTACTATTACTATTACATATAAAGCATTATTAGTATTAGGGATAGAGGTAATTACTATTACTATTACACATAAAGCATTACTATTATTAGGGATTGAGGCAATTACTTTTACTAGTACACATTAAGTATTAGTTATTACTATTACACATTAGGTGTTGCTGGTAATGGGATAGAGGTAATTACTATTACACATCAAGTGTTTGTATAATGTGTGATTGGGATTTTTAACGTAGATTTAACAATTGTTCAGTTATATCGCTACGATGTCTGCAGTGGCGGTTTATATTGATATCTAGGTCTGAGGCATCATACCGCAGACATGTAGCATGATGTCCCACCCAGTCACATTATCCTGACACCAGGCCAAACAGTCCTAATACTAACCTCCTAATACTGAGCACCAAGCGAGGCAGTTGTAAGTACCATTTTTATAAGTCCTTTTGTATGACTTGGTAGGGATTCAAACCCACGAAAACCACAGCGAGCTTGATATTCAATATTGGCATCACATGAATTGTTCAGAATATCTGATTGGCTCTTTTGCCTATGGTAAAAGCAATTACCAAAAGTCTGTATAATATACACTACTTCGCTTAAGGACAATATATGTAATATACTCTACTATAATGAAGACCCATATTGATAATGTACACTTTTTTTTACTGAAGGCCTTCTTATTGTACGAAAATGCATAAACTCTAGCTAAAATTTCACTTTCTTCCGCCCCCTATACTTTGATGTCTATGAATACTTATAACGAATACTACCTATACGGGAGAGGGTCTTCGATACGTTACAAAACGTGTGGATGCATCTCAATACTTATCTGTACATAAAGGTAATGCAATGAAACGACGATGGTGATATCAAAACTGCGTCAGTTGAGATTCTGTAGACTTCAGATAGGATCATTATATCGATGAAGATAAAATAATGAGTTAGAGGTATGAAACATTTACGTTTTAAATAAAAAAAAATAGAACATATTTTAGTGTACTAAGGGAGATCTAGTGATCATTGAATCATTTTGTGGAGGACTAAAAGGAATCTTAAGAGGTCAAACCAGAGTGTAAAAGAAACGGATTTTGCGATTTATATTATAATTTCAAGTGCTCTATAAATACATAGATAAAGTTGAACATGGAACAATGACAACTAAATATTGTTTTGCTCAGCTCAAAATTATGAGTCCCGTGTTCGCGTACGTTTTTAAAAAAAAAACAAAGAAGGAAGAAAACTTGTATTGGCT
Source organism: Unio delphinus (assembly GCA_029339505.1). Classification (NCBI taxonomy): domain Eukaryota; kingdom Metazoa; phylum Mollusca; class Bivalvia; order Unionida; family Unionidae; genus Unio; species Unio delphinus. Next base: position 8,808,507 of record JAQISU010000054.1, read on the forward strand.
ATGAAAACAAGGAAGCAAAAGGAACCAGACGCAAATAAAGAAATGTCACAGGGAATAAAGGTCTATTTTGTGTCCTCATTATATAATTCAGTATGCTTGTGTATCGATAACTGGTAATCTGTCAAGATCAGTTTGGTGTTTATCGTTTTAAATTGACTCCTCTCAACTGGCGTGTAGATATTGGAGTTTTATAATGCGGACAACTCAACTGCTTTCAAATACTTAAAAATCTTCTTTTGAACAATAATTTCTTTTGATTATTGCGCTCATATTCATCACGAGACAAAAATATAGTTGTTGTTTCAGACAGTATATCAGTAATCATATGATAAGAGCAGTCTTTGCGATCGTTGTTGATAAAGAAAATGTATATACTGTACATCACCAACGGCCAGTGACCATGTCCAGTGGTGGAGAATTTGTACAGTTACAAGTCATCAGGTATTTTATTCTAATGAATATTGAGTAATTGAGTCGAAAGAGGCAGTTTCAAGTTATATTGCAAAGAAAGCGAAATATTTATTGATGAAGTCAGCCGTTTCATTTGGCAGTCATAATATGCATGAAATAAATTCTACCTCAAGCTAAGGCGGTATAAAATAACGGATGAGACCAAATGCTTCAAATTTCTATAAATGAAAGGGAGAAGTGTATACGAGTCATTGTAATTTATTTCTTCCATATGCACTGTCTTGGACCCCATCCTCGCAGAATAATTAATTAAATACAGTCCTCGTGTTCCAAGAATGGATATTTGTGTTTTTCTTTCACGTATGTCCTTTCTATTATGCCAGTGTCGGTATAAATAACTTTCATGAAATTATATATTTCGATGTACATCCATGTAATTTGTGATTTGTCTGGGGGTAGGAGGGTTATGCGAATATAATTTGAATTTAACAGGAGCATCAAAATGAATACCCCATGCTATGCTATTACTCTATACAACTTACGAAATCTACAATATGATTTGTTGTCCACAATTCGCAGTTAATAATAAATACAATCTCCCTGCAGGCTCTTATTAGTTTCTAATTTCGCAGAGCCTTTCCATCAAGATCGTCGATGTATGGGACGTTATTGGCGCATAACCTTTCGACGCATGAATTTAATAAGAAGGAAATGTAATTATTTGTAACGCAGCTTTGTCAAAATATTTAGTCATTTTTCATATTTTTGGCTCTACGCGAGAAACGAGTTCAACACCAAATAGCCGCCATATTTGAAAATCTTGAATACATTAGAATTGCTATCTACTTCGGAAAAGTGCTTTTGATGTCACATACATACTTTTTATATGCATTTGTACTTTGTATTGCAGTAATGTGTGTATCTATCAAGCCGAGATGGCATGCATTCAGCAGCGCAATAATTATAATGTAAATTAAGCTGTTATGTAGAATATTGGAGCCGAAAGTGAATATTAGAGTAGGTTGCATAAGTTCAACGTATGTTGTATGAGTTTAGAAATTGTTATACTGAGTTCCAAAACTGTTGTATTAGTTTAAAGACTGCTATAAGAGTTCAAAGTATGTTATATGAGTTCATAGTCTGTTGTATGAGTTTAACGTCTGCTATATGAGTTCAAAGGCTGTTGTATGAGTTAAATGTCTGCTTTATGAGTTCAAAGTCATTTGTACGAGTTCACGTTCTGATTTATTGTTTCAAAAGTCTGTTGTAAGACTTCAATGTCTGTTGTATGAGTTCAAGGTCTGTTGTAAGAGTTCAAAATCTGTTGCATGAGTTCAAGTTCTGTTGTATGAGTTCAAGGTATGCTGTATGAGTTCAAGGTCTGTTGGAAGAGTTCACATTCTGTTGAATGAGTTCAAGTTCTGTTGTATTATTTCAACAATCAATTGTAAGAGTTTAAAGTCTTTGCAAGAGGTCAAGGTCTGTTGAATAAGTTCTTGTAAGAGGTCAATGTCTGTTGAATAAGTTTTAGGTCTTCTACATGAGCTCAATACCATTTGTGTGAGTTCAAGTTATGTTGTATTATTCCAAAAGTATGTTGTAAGAGTTCTACTGTATTTGTTCAAGGTATGTTGTATGGGTTTATTCTCTGAAGTATCTGAACCAATGAAATGCAAATCTTCTTGAAGTTAAATGTCGTGATTGTCAATAGGAGCGTCAATATACACCGCTATTTTCACACATGTGGCACCATCGTTTACAGTATACTTTGTTAGTATTTCTAATTACAAAAAATAATTTAAAACAAAGTATTAATCATTACGCAAGTAAAGAATAAAAGCACTATAAACATTAGCTGACAAAATATACTACAAAATACTTTTATATCCCTCATATTCAGCATCAAATGTTCTTATTCTAGACACGTTCAGTGGGATCTGATATCCATGACATTGTAGTTTAGATATGAGGCAAAAGTGTATGGAGAGAGAGAGAGAGAGAGAGAGAGAGAGAGAGAGAGAGAGAGAGAGAGAGAGAGAGAGAGAGAGAGAGAGATGGTGTGGGGTGGGATGGGATGGGATGGTGAGAGAGTCCGTCCTTTAATCACTTCTGAAAGAAATCAGTAGCCTAAGTTTTCTTTTCCAATTTGTATTCATTGATTTGTATCATTGTTCAAAGTTAATAATGCATAAAAACTGCAACCTTAGGATAATATTCACAGAACTAAACTATAATAATACCAGTGTTCCAGAGGATACGTCTCAATAGGCAACCATGAAATAATTTGGAAGTCATCATGGGATATCGCAATACTATATACGCAGTGCATATATATATATATATATATATATATATATATATATATATATATATATATATATATATATATATATATATATATATATATAATGCTAGTAAATACTGATGTTGACAGCCTTCAGAAAAAGTGTATTCATTTATAAACATAATCGCTTGTAGCAGCGGTTTTTGTTTATACTGACATAATTCATCAATAATGTATTGCTGTGGCAAATTGTTGTATTAATTTTATTAATTAAAATCATATCTTATGGGTAAATACTTATGCTGAATATGCATATTGAATTAAGTCAACATTATTATTATTGCTATTATTATGATTATTATTATTATTATTATTATTATTATTATTATTATTATTATTATTATTGCTATCATTATTATTATTATTGTTATTATTATTAGTAGTAGTATTAATTTCGGCAAACTCTATAGTGCTATCTCACAGAAGAAACAATACAAAGATTACATTTGCATGGACCGCTGATAAATCAAGCTTTTGGTTTTCAAACCGCACCTGCCACGCAATCCGATTCGAGTGTTCATATTTAAACAGAACTAGTCTTTATTGATCTTAATGCCATTCAATCGTTTTACTCAGAAAGGACTCAGCTTAGATTCTTTTAAATCTGCAGAAAATGAATTCAAGGTTGCCTCGAGTTAAAACCCCCAAATCAAATAAGCAGATTGTGTGCCTGATAATTTCAGTGAGCCTGGCAGTGAAACAATCAAACCTTCGACTAAGCGATGAGTATAATCTCATTTGCGTATCAATATTGATAGAGTCAAAGTAGAAGAGAGGTACACAACTATCCAATCTAAACCCTTATTGCGTTAGCGTCCTTTTCAGTTTCGATTTGCCTCTACGCGCAAGATTGCGTCTCCGACACTGCATGACCTTTAGCTTCCAGTTGTTATTTTCATTGTAAAATGTGTCGTACATTGCAAGAAACTAAATTAAAAAGGAAGCATATCCATGATTACGTAGCCAAAAGACTCTAACATACTTGTGATATTGAAGAGAGACAAATATTCTTATGCACAAAGTCTAACATTGATATTGTAGTTATCGTTACCATCATGATCATGATCTTTGCGGTTAGTAATATGGCTAGTAGTAGTGTTGGTAGGATTAGTGGCAGCAGCAGAAGTAAGAGTAACTTTGTCTTGATCTTGGCTGCTCTCCTCCTTTCTCTCGGGATTACATTTGTAATTATTACATCTCCTCAATGTCAGCATAATCGGCGATACGCTCCTTCTACAAGGCATTGACGCATTTCGAAGCTTTATATGCGTCTCTATCTACATACATATCATCTTACACCTATGTATATTTAGATAACTCGTTAGATAACCAAAAGTCTGCTCCGGTGGTCTAAGTGCTTAGAGCTGTCCCCTTGGATATGGGTTCAAATCCTGGACAAGGTCATACAAAAACCTTACAAAAATGGTAAAAGCCGCTGACTTGCTAGGCGTTCAGCATTAAGATGTTAGTGTTAGGACTGGTCAGCCTGGTATCAGGATAAAGTGATAGGGTGTGACATGACTCTACATGTCTGCGGCATGAAGTCCAGTGCTAGACATTACTATAAACTGCCACATTGCATACATCATTACGATATGACTTAAAATTGTTAAAGCTACGTTACGTTTAATAAAAATCACAGATAATCATTCCTTTGGTTTGTATGCAGGACTTGTTTTCACCCAACTTTTAGCAGTCGTCAATTTACAATATCCACGCCTAATGTTGCTTAGAATAATTTAATATAGCTCTGATATTCTCTAATCCATTGAACCATAATATACCATGATGGACTATTTGGAAACTACCTAAGGGCATGTTAGTGACTAAACCGTAATAGTGCACTTAATTACTGTGGTTAGTTTTTTTAAAGCAAGTAGCATATGTGAAATATTTTGCAATCTGTTTTTAGACCATCATCTTCATATGCATTGGATACATGGTTTGATTTTTGTAACAAAGTATATGTGTTACCTGAGTCTAACCAACTCTAGATTTTGGGAATTGCTAGGGTTCATATGAGCGTCACGATAATTAGGAAACAATTTGTACACCCTTTTACTTTCAAAAATCATATACGTAAAGACATAAGTTCACATGATGAAAAGTGTGGGAGCAAAAATGTTGTGAAGAGTAAAAGGTCATCAAACCCGATCGTTAATATCGATGAAGGAAAACTTTGCGCTCCTCAAACTGGGTTATTTATGTTGTAGAATGGATGTTGAAAAGTCTTCAATCCGATACTTTATATTGTAAAATGGAGGTTTACAGTTCTTTAGATCGGATCCTTAATATACTGTGGTTTATAATTCCTTAGACCATTAAACCGTATCCATGATATTATAGAATGGTGGTTGACAGGTCTTCAAACCTGTATCTTGATATTGTAGAAAAGATGGTTGACAGGTCTTCAAATCGGATATTTCATATTTTAGAATACTTAACGCTCTTCATATCCGATATTTGAATGGTGGATTACAGATCCTCAGATGAGATCCTTGATACATTGCAATGGTGGTTTACCCAGAGTAACTTTATAATATCCTGACTGTATCGGCTTTTTTTTGGTAACAAGCAAGCCTTCATTCGTAACAAATGTTTCATAGACAGAAACTCGTTCCAAATACTTTTGTGTACATGATTTCTGGACATAACGTCAAAATGTTTAATCTAATAGAAACATTTCACTAACAATGTTTGCTAATCACTAATGTTTCTCAAAAGAGGTCAATGTTAAAGTAAAGTTAACTTATATTATCATATGTATCACGTTCCATGTACTAAACAACATTCCAGTCACCACCAACAATATCAGGCGAATCAAAATATTAAGATTATCTTGTCATTGATTCTTGAAAGTTGGATAATACTCATTATGCCCATGTAAACCGACCATGATGTTTAAAAACAAATTGTATTAGAAAATATATCTAACATCTAATCGCTCGTCACCATCACTTCTTATTCTTTGGATAAATAAAAAATACTGTTTAGTTTACAGATTAGTTATCCCAGGTCTTATCATGTTTCTTCCGCTGTGATTTTCATTCATTATTTTATGACAAAGCAGAAATACACAAACATGAAGAAGGATTAAGACGTTGTGATTTAAACAGATATCTCGTTTCTTTAATGCATGCATTATGAGCACGAATTTCAAAGGACATTTTCGTTGTGATATCGTGATCAAAGAGATCACGGCAGTCTAATCAGTATCAAAGAGGATTTTGGAGTGCATGATATTTATATGGTATAGCTAATTAGTTAGTACAAATGCAGACACTATTCCGATAAGCTCTAATCCTAAGGGACATGTATAAAAATTACAAATTATGCTTTCACTACGTTTTGACGTTTCTACATTTAAGACAGTAAGCTCAACCTTTCTGTACTGTACAGGAAGGATTGAATTGAATCAAAGTCTTTAGTTCCACATAACAACAAAGATAATAACCGAAGATGTAGTTATAAGTCTCTCTCTCTCTCTCTCTCTCTCTCTCTCTCTCTCTCTCTCTCACACACACACACACACACACACACACATATATATATAATATATATATATATATATATATATATATATATATATATATATATATATATATATATATATATATATATATATATATATATATATATATATATATAAACAGTTACGTTAAAAATCCAAATCACACAGACACACACGTCTTCTTTGAATTTTCACATTGGAAGAAATTATGATTGGTCTTGCATAAATTATGGCATATTGGCATGACAGTGGATGAAATTGAAGATATTCTATTAGAAGCTTATAAACTGATTATGTAGTTACCGCCAATATCTTCCTTACGTGTCTTAGTGAAATAATATTTTATATTTAGGAATTTTAGTTGTGAGTTTTGCTCCTTAAATTATTTGCTGCTGTAGTGTTCTATACATGGCGACCAGTATAAATATTGGAGGAAGAACCATGGAAAACCCCGTAAAGAACCACCGGCCTACATTGCGGATTCCGAGACTCGAACCCAAGCAGACAGAGGTGATATGGCAGTGATCCGTAACAGTGAGCACATAAGACTCTTCGGCCAATCGGGTTCCCGCTCCTTGAATTTGTATTTTTTCGAATGTTTTGATAGTTAACATAATAGGGTATTTAGACGCAACTATATGCATTCTACATGTCTAGTGTTCTTTTTTTAATGTCATGTCTGTATTAACGAATAATTAGGTGCAATGGAGAGTACAGTGTTCAAAGTATTACCAAACAAATAATGACATGAAGCAAATAACTAAGAAGAAATACATTGATACACAGTCTCACTGCTGAGTACATGAGAATGGCAGCAAAAGCTAAACGAATAAGCTCTTTTACTACACGAAAATGACTGGAAGGACGAGATCGCCAGACTACGAGGCGAATCTGATACAGACAAAGCCGAATATTTATACCATGTTGCTTAACAACGAGGCATACCAAAACATATTCTTGCATAGCTGCAGGCCAAACTCTCCGAGATTGTCTAGTTAGTCAGATAAGGTCGCTGCTCCCGCACAGCCAAGAGTTTTACCGGAAGAAGCAATCCCCAAACTTCCGTTTGCTGTGGTTAGACCAGCAAATGCGGTTTGCACCCGATAACGTTTATAAGATTGGAAATTGTATCAGACGTATGTTTGCAGGCTATATATTTTGTTTCCACCTCAATTGAGCGAAAGGTTTCATCTGATAGATATCCTGGTGATAATACATTGTTCCGTTCAAGATATGTCTCGAGATGTCAAGCATGTGGTGTCCTGCTTTGGGTTAAATATGTTCGTAGGTTTGGATGCACGACGTTATTTTTGATTCCGTACAACAGCGTAGATCGGCAAACTTACAATAAAAAGTACGTTTGCATCCTACTGCAAATTAGTTCCAGATCGTTATAATTTAGGCGCAGTACAACTAAAGGTGGTGGGTGGGTCGTAGAAACAATTCGAACATGGAGAGCAATACGGAAGCAGTTGGTGGCTGTATAGGAGTTAATATCGGAGAGAATTTTCATTGCTACGGTTATTTATTGTTACGAAATTAGATTCTTTTCAAACGTTTCGGTGATTGCTCAATGAATCGCGGTGGTGTGTGTCTCTGTTCATTCATGTACAAGCTACGAGAGTAAACCCAGACAGAAAATCCTGAGTCGAGCATATAAGGCGAATGGGGTTCAACTACGACTTCTTTCTGGCAGCTCTTGCTTCTGAACTACGACTTCTTTCTGGCAGCTCCTGCTTCTGAACTGGTGCAAAATGGCATGCTCAGCATTCATTTGGAATCCACTAGCAAGGACGTTAGGTTATCCTGACGTCTGGGCAGCCAGGATCTCCATACTCTAAACCCAGGCTTGCACCCGAGAGAGGCTACTTCAGCCTCGCTCTTGAGTGAGAAAACAACGTGATTGGCGCAGGGAAGGGTCAGCTTGTGCACTGTCTCGTATATATCCGCCTTGCCAATAATGCATGTCCTGTCAACATCCTCAGTGTATACAGCCCCAATTCTCACATCTTTCAAAGAACAAAATTATTCGTTATATGGGCAGCTGGACGAATAGATCCAACGATGTCTTAAAGACGAGCCACTATTCCAACTCGGCTATTTTAATGTCAGAATGGGTTCGGACCACGAGTCTTGACCTACCTGCCTACCTTCATAACGCTTGAGAGCATAGATGCAGAAGAAACTGCTCCATGTACTCAAAGTAGTTCCAAACCTAGTAAATCCCGTACTTTTTCCAGACAAATAACAACACATACTTCCTCCGCGAATAGTCTAACCTAACTCCAGAATCTCTAACATAACATTATAATGAAGAACACCATCATACAATGGAACTGTCGAGGACTTAAAGCTAACTACAATGATATTCTTCTGCGTTTAAATGAACACGATCCTTCAGTGATATGTTTACAGGAAACATTCCTGAAAGAGACAGATAAAATTACATTTAAAAACTTTTCCCTGGTTAACGCGTACTTTCAAAACGCTGACAGGGCCTCAGGAGGAGTCTCTATTGTTGTGAACAATAGAGCCCCTCACATAGTCATTCCTTTAAATACAAATTTACAAGCCATTGCTGTAAGCGTCACTCTACAGAGAGTGATTACTTTTTGCTCCATTTACTTACCACCAAACACCAACCTAGTACAAAAGGAATTAGACAATCTTGTTCAACAACTTCCCGCGCCCTTCGTTTTACTCTTCTTCTCCTTCTTTATGTCCTTCCGCGCAAAAGGCGCATAGGGCTACATGCTTCCTCCAGCCATCTCGATCGGCAGCCTTAACCTCCGCTGCGTCTAAGTTGATATTGACGGCTCGCAGATCTTCTATAAATGTCCGTCGCCATGTCTTTCTCGGTCGTCCAATGCCTCGTTTCCTACGTGCTGGCGTCCACCACATCGCCGTCTTTGCGTGGCGCGTCTCGGCCATTCTCAGAACATGTCCCGCGAAACGTAATCTTCTTTCTGCGACCACTTCTCCCAGGCTTCGGGTGTTTGCTCTTCTGAGAATTTCCTCGTTAGTGATGTGGTCGTGGTAGGTGACACAAAGAATACGTCGCAGACATCGCTGTTGGAATACGTTCAGCCTGTTGACCAGCTTCTTCGTGCCTTTCCATGTCTCGCAGGCGTAAATGGCGGATGGGATGACGATAGTGTTGAAGAGGCGAAGTTTGGTGTTTGTGTGAATCGACCGACGTGTCCAAATCGTTTTACTCGGGGATTTTAATGCCCATAACATTTTATGGGGATCGAATCACATAAACAACAGAGACCATAAAGTAGAAGATTTCATTTCTAGACACAATCTGTGTCTATATAACACTAACTCACCGACATATTTACACCCAGGAACGGGTACGTACACATGCATAGATTTGACAATTTGCTCCCCTTCGCTGCTTTTGGACTATGAATGGAAGGTCGCTGATGACCTTCACAGCAGTGATCACTTTCCGATCACTTTTGAAAATAACTCTAAAATTGATGACGCAATTCCACAATGGAATATAAAGAAGGCCGACTGGGCTATATTTCAAACACTGTGTAAAACTAGACTAAATAATAATACAGTATTCAACGATGTTAATCCTATACAGCATTTTACTTCAATTTTAATTACAATTGCAGATGAATCTATTCCTAAGTACTCACCGAACATTAAGAAATTTAATATCTCCTTTTCAAAGTGGCTTCCGTTCTGGTCGTAGTACTAACGATCATCTGGTTATACTGGAAACATTTATTCGCGATGCATTTATCAAGAAGGAACATTTAGTAGAAGTCTTCTTTGATCTAGAAAAGGCCTATGACACAACATGGAAGTACCGGATACTAAATGACCTGCACGATCTGGGTCTAAAAGGCCGTCTGATCTCTTTCATCTCCAATTTTCTCTCCAACAGAGAATTCAAAGTACGAGTGGGCTCTACCCTCTCCGATATGCACCAACAAGAGAAGGGTGTGTCCCAGGGAAGTATTTTATCTGTGACGCTATTTAATATCAAAATCAATAGCATCACCAAGTGCTTAGCTCCCGGTGTGGATTGCTCATTATGTGTAGACGATTTTTTAATTTGTTATCGATCAAAGCACATGCATACAATTGAAAGGCAACTCCAACAAAATATCAATAAGATCCAAAGTTGGGCCAGTAATAACGTTTTCAAATTTTTTAAATCTAAAACAGTATGCATGTATTTCTGTCAGTTGCAAAGACATCATGATGACCCTAAACTCACGCTGGATGGAACACTTATTCCAGTTGTTGAGGAAACAATGTTTTTGGGTATTATCTTCGACAGAAAACTGACTTTTATACCACATATCAAGAATTTAAAAGCTAAGTGCTTAAAAGCTTTAAATTTACTTAAAGTAATTGCGCACACTGACTGGGGTGCTGATAGAAAAGCCCTTCTCAATTTGTATAGAACAATTTATCCGCTCCATACTAGACTATGGATGCATTGTTTATGGTTCAGCTAGGAAGTCCTATTTGAAAATGTTTGACCCAATTCATCATCAGGGAATAAGACTAGCTCTAGGAGCATTTAAGACATCTCCATGTGAAAGCCTTCTCGCGGAAGCGAATGAACCACCTTTATCGCATCGCTGAGAAATGCTTTCTGCACAATACGCTCATAAGTTAAGATCAAACTCTCTGAATCCTGCTTTTTCAGCTGTTTTTCAACCAAAATACAAAACTTTATATAGAAATAAACCAAATGCCATACCTTCATTTGGCATTAGAACATCATCCAGCCTTGACAATATCAAAATTAATCTCTCTGCAGTTCAGTAAACGTTTGTCTCGGAAACACCACCTTGGCTCCTTAAGCAGCCCAAAGTGATTTTTACGTTACACGATGGAAATAAATCTGAGACAAACCCTGCCATATTCCTGAACTGTTATCATGAACTTTTCAACGATTTTACAAATTACACCAAATTTTATACTGATGGATCAAAGGTTGATGAAAAGGCTGCTGCAGCCTTCGTTAGTGGCAAACACATAACCAAAGTACGCTTGCCAAACGATGCGTCCATATTTTCAGCGGAAATCAGAGCAATAGACCTTTGCTCTGAAATTTATCGAACAGAAACACATTTTAAATAGCATTATCGTCTGTGACTCATTATCAGTGCTTCAGTCGCTACACAATAGAAAACTGGATAATCCATTATTAGTCAATATTCTCGTCAAAAACTCGGAGCTTAGTACTTCCTACAATATAGTATACTGTTGGCTACCTAGCCATATTGGTATTAGAGGTAATGAAGAAGCAGACCGGGCTGCTAAGATGGCTTTATCCCAAGAACCATCAGACTTTAAATTACCGTATACTGATTTAAACCTAATATCAAAAAGTATCTACGTCAGAAGTGGCAGGTGTTATGGGATGATGCAGTCAATAACAAACTTCATGCCATCAAACCAATCCTGGAAGAATGGAATCCTTTCTACAGAACTATCCGTAGGGAGGAGGTTGTCATTGCAAGAATCAGAATCGGTCATGCATACATTATCCACTCCCACATACTTAAAGGTGAAGATCCACCAGAGTGTGTTTCTTGCAATGAACCATTCACTGTTAAGCACTTCCGACCTGCAACCTACGCGTGATAAATACTATAATGTACATGACATGAAGGAACTTTTTGATACTATACAAATCACTTGTATTTTAGATTTCCTGAAGGAAGTAAATCTTTGTTTTAAACTATAACTTGTATGCCATCACCTAGAATATTTTTATCTAATGCAAATACAGCCTCTTATTTTCAACATCTTTTCATCAACATACACCGTTTATATCTCCCATTGATTGGGAAGCTTCATATTTTACTGTTGCGAACATCTTACCATTTTACATTGAACTATTTGGTTATCTATGTCGCTGGTTGATATAACACCTTTTAGTATTTTAATAATAATAATAATAATAATAATAATAATAATAATAATAATAATAATGAGGACTTTGTATAGCGCTTAATCTTTCGAAGCTCTAAGCGCTTTACAACATCAATAATGATATGACTACACTACAGAACAACAAATGACAGAAACAATGAAATTGGAAAACATACAAAAACATGCTGAAAACATATAAGATACAAAACATGATTAGGTCGCTAAGTTTGTCCCTGCAGTCGAAACAGGTGAGTCTTGAGAGCGCTCTTAAAAGGGACTACTGTGTCTTTGTGTCTAATTTCAATGGGCAATTCGTTCCACGTCGCCGGGCCCTGGTGTGCAAACGAACGTTGTCCAAATGACTTTGTTTTCACCTTAGGAACAATGAGTATACGATTATCAGAAGAAGAGAGTAAGGATCTAGCTGGTGTATACACATGGGTGAGGCTGGATAGGTATGTTGGACTGGAGGCTGTCATTAAAATATAGCACAGATAACAAATTTTGTGTTTGATTCTGTATCGAATTGATAGCCAGTGAAGGGTACAGAGCAGTGGTGAGGTGTGCTCTGATCGAGGTACTCTAAAGATAATCCGTGCAGCTGTGTTTTGAACTTTTTGAAGTGTCTGGAGTAAATATTGTGATGAACCAGACAGAATTGAATTACAATAGTCCAGTCTTGAAAGTACTAATGAACACACAAGTGTTTTAGTGGCATCAACTGAAAGATATTTACGAATTGAACTGATGCGTCTCAATTCAAGATATGCAGCCCTGCAGATGTTCATGACATGTTGGTGCAATGTGAGAGTACTGTCTAGAATAACGCCTAGGTTTCATTCTGACTGTGAGAATTTAATGTTGGTGTTGCTGATATTTATTGTCTGAGGTAAAGGATGTGAATGATAAAGTCTTCGTGTTGTGATCAGAATAGCCAAAGTTTTATCATCATTCATCTGTAGCTTGTTACATGTCATCCATGATTTTACATCCGAAATGCACTTCTCTATTCCATGGATGGTAGCATCAACTTCAGTTGGGTAGCTAGACTTGTATATTTGGGTGTCATCAGCGTACAATTGGTGCGACACTGGGTGATGATCTATAACACTTGAGAACGGCTGAGTGTACAGAATGAAGAGAACAGGTTCAACAACAGATCCCTGTGGAACATCACAACATACATCAACTGGGCTGGAGTGTATTCCATTTGCAGATATAATTTGTGTCCTGTTAATTAAGTAGGACTTGAACCACTGTAAGGCTATATTCTGAATGCCAAATACATGCTGGAGACGGTAAAGTAATATATCATGGTCTATTGTGTCAAATGCTGCAGATAAATCCAGGAGAGTGAGGACTGTAATCTTTCCACTATCCAAAGCAGAGAGAATGTCACTAAATACTTTCAGAAGAGTAGTTTTCGTACTTTGCAAGGGCGATATGCAGACTGTACATAGCTAAAATGACTGTTTGAATTCAAACGAGATACAAGATGAGTTAGAACAACCTTTTCTAAGATTTTTTATATGAATGGGAGATTAGAAACTGGGCGGTTGTTCTTTAAATCGTTATGGTCCAGTGTTGGTTTCTTCAGCAGTGGCTTTTCGATGGCATTTTTTAAAAATGATGGGAATTCCCCTGATGAGAGAGAGATATTAATAACATCAGTTTGTGAAGGCAATATTGGGTCTAAGCACTCAAACAGCAGTGATGTCGGACTTGGATCAAGTTCACAAGACTTTGGTGCACTTTTCATCAGGATTGTCCGTAGTAAATCAATAGAATAGAAACAGGTTCAAATGCTCCTAACGGTTGTCGCTGAAATTCTGCATCATAACTGTATGGTGACGAATCAGTTGAAATTGTGCTGTCAAGCGAATCTCTTTGTTTGAGCTTTGTCATCGAAGAAATTTGCAAATTGGTCTGGTAGGTCTAGTGGAGAGAAGGTTGTTGCAAGTGGTGTACATTTGTTCCTTGACATTAGTTTGTTAGTTATCTCGAAGAGCTCTTTGCAGCTTGGACTATCCGTGATGTTAGTACTATAGTGGGATGATTTGGCTAAATGGACTATGTTCGTGACATTCTTCTTAGCGGCTTCGTAGATTTGTTTATGAATAGTGAGTCTGGTGGAAAGCCAAAGCCTCTCTGCTTTTCGGCGATGTCTTTTAGCAGTGCGAAGCTGGTCCCTAACACTGCTATACCAAGGAGAAAACTTTTTTTTTATTGATACTCTGCATTTGGTGGCTGGGGCATGTTTTTCAAGCAATGCACACAGGCAGTTATCAAGTTGTTCCGCTGTTGGATGTAAGAAAGTTGTTAGATTTTCTTGGATGTCATGCATGAATTTGGTTCTATTTATCATACGGAGGTTTCTCTTGGTAGCAAATAGAGGTGGAGGGTTAGGGACTGATACGTCGAGATGGCATACAATTCAGAAGTGATCCGATACAAGTTCGTGAGATACAAGGGTTGATTGCAGAATATTATCGTGAGGTCTATAAAGAAACCAGTCTAAAATGTGACCAAGTTTATGGGTAGGTTGGTTAACTGACTGTTTAAGTTTGAAAACATGAATGGAATCTAGGAGTTTTGACGTGTTTGGTTTACCAGGACAGTCATAGTGAAAGTTGAAATCTCCAAGAATAATTAGGTTGCCACCTATCGAATTCCCATACTCTAGAAGATTTGGAAACTGCTCCAAAAAGAGAGATTCATTCAGCTTGTTTTTTCTACTAGGAGGAGGACGGTAGAAACAGAAAAAATGGACTGACCTTTGTTCCAGTGTGAGCGTTGTTTGAACTAGTTCAAACAATGTGTGGCAGAAGTTGAAGGTTGTGTTGTACTTGAGGCATTTGATCATGGAATTCTTTGTAATTACAGCAATTCCACCTCCGCGAGAGTTGCGGTGGAACGACTTGATGGAGTAATCCCTGGGTGTTAAATCTGCACACTTACATTCATCACCTTCCGAATGCAACCAAGTCACTGTCAGGAAAAATACATCAATATCCTGGTCGTTGATAAAATTAACAATTTCTGTGCACTTTTGCGGTGATCCTACTGATTGAGCGTTGAATAATGCAATACGTAGTGGTATCCCTGGGACAGTTGACACAACATTTGACGATTTAAGAGGAATTTGAACTAGGTTATTAAAATTAACGGCAGAATTTTTAAGTTGTTTATCCGTTACGGGCGAAAGGGAGATAACTGGAATCTTTATTCCTGTTCTACGCCAGCCGGCTTTGAAAGAACGTTTCTTTTTTCGCTTCCGTTTACATTTAAGAAATGATGAATGAATTCCCAGTTCGTTCAGTCTTGAGCACAATATAGTATCTAGAACCAAGGTGTGGTTTAAACATGTATACATGCAACCTATTGTATGGCGCTAAATAGCCTAAGCGTGCTGGAGCGCCGTTAAAAATCAATCAAACAAACAAACAAATTTGTGTATCTTCTGTTTACAAGCTTTTTCATGTGTATCGCCAGAGTTTCTGCGTTCCGAGTTACACCTAGTATCGTATTTATTGCACAGATCATAAACGCAGTCCTATGATTTGGAGAACACAACTTATATTTGAAGACATGTAATAAAATATACAGTTACCGGTGGCGTACTATGAGTAAATAGCGCCCTAGGCGACGATGATAACCCAATGAGCTTTTAGCGTTCGATGATCTCTGATACCTGTAGTTTAGGTGTCTCAAGATCCCTGGAGCCTGGGGAAATCACCTCGCCTGCCCTTCTCTCCCGTTAGCCCGCTATTAGATACTATGTTATATTGGTCTTTGTATACTAGGATTAGAGTATATCTGGTTAACAATTGTTTTGATTATTCCCTTGAAAGTTTCTTTTTTGCCTACATTTTGCAATTTCGATTTGTGTTTAAATATTTTTATTTACAGAACTGATACATGTTTGTATGTGTCAGCAAATGATTAATGCCTAACTAAATTGCAGACGGTCGTTGTAATTTGTGTTTCTTTTTCGTTAGATTAATTTTTTAGTGGAGACATTATGGTATCTTTATATCCGGGCGATGATGTTGTTTCTCCAGTTGCCACATTGTATTGGTAGTGGTCGAAAGTATATGTTCTTTCTTCAATTTTCAATACGTGTTGTTAGACTGCATTGGTAGTGGTCTAACGTATATTTTGTGTTTTCAATTTTAAGGTATTGTTAGACTGCATTGGTAGTGGTATAACGTATATTTTGTGTTTTCAATTTTAAGGTATTGTTAGACTGTATTTGTAGTGGTCTAACGTATATTTTGTGTTTTCAATTTTCAATACGTGTTGTTAGACTGCATTGGTAGTGGTCTAACGTATATTTTGTGTTTTCAATTTTAAAGTATTGTTAGACTGCATTGGTAGTGATCTAACGTATATTTTGTGTTTTCAATTTTAAGGTATTGTTAGACTGCATTGGTAGTGGTCTAACGTATATTTTGTGTTTTCTTTCAATTTTAAGGTATTGTTAGACTGTATTTGTAATTGTGGAAAGTGTATGATGCTTTTCAATTTGCATTTTTAATTTTAAGCTTCCTTTCCGCAATGGAATGGTCAGAGATTGAAGTTCAGCTTATATGTTGTCGCTGCTGAACAGTGTATATCTATCTGACTTTCAAAGCCAATAATAACCGACATGTGTTGATGACAACAAAACATGTATCATTGTCATTTACTTCCTCTCCACATTGTAAACTATATAAATCCCAAAGGTTACGACAACTATCACTGAACCCGAATTCAACTTATTATTTAAAAAAATTCTACTTGAAAAAAATTTATTCGTAAATGTGAGACCATGTTAACAAAATTTAATGAGCGTTATGATCATTCAAAATCAGAACCAAAACTTTCAACCAGAGATGAATTGTTTTCTCACACATTACTTGCTTCAGTATGGAAATGTGCTGCTGTGGGGCATAGCTATCAATATTAGTTTCATATAAAAGCTTGGAGCAAGCATATGATGTGTGAATAATTAAAGGCAATATAATCAATCTAAAGAAATCGCCTCAGATTTCCTGAAAGCTATCTCAAAATACACAAAACTATTCTAATGATTACTCAACGCAAACTCATCATGGCGTCAAAGCGGTACTAACCACGAATGTACGAAGAAAACGCCAAAGGCTCGTTGACAAATCAATTGTTGTTTTTTGAATCAAGAAATAATTATATATTATGACTGACTAGATAGCGTAAGTCTTTCCATAACAACGTTTCAACTACATTTTCATTTTTCAAGAGATAACGTTGTTTTTTTTTTGTTGTTGCAAAAGATCTAAGGACCAGGAAGCCATTAATCGTCCTAGGAGGAGCCATTAGTTTGTATGTATTTGGTGTATTAAGCATGATCTAGTAAATTCAGATCTTACAGTTAAATGACAGTTACATCATTAATAAGATTCGTGATAGCAAAGCGATAGAATGACGCTTGATGAATGACAACGGAGTACATTTGAATAAATACTTCATAAATTCTTGTCTTGCTAGAACTTAGAATTTATATCAGGTACATGTACATTATATCTATAAAATGGAAGATAGATACGAATTCACTGTATAACTGGGGTATCAATTTTTTTTGAAGTTCGTTCTTTGCTACAAAGCTACAAATGTAAGGATGCAAAGAACAATGATCCTTTGAAGAAAACAATTGGGTCACTTGTATGTCTTGATAGAGTATTTCTTGTTCTGCTACCTCTGCGAATACTACCGAAACCACCCACCTACTACTACTGCTACTACTACTACTACTACTACTACAAGTACTATTACAGATACTACAGCTGCAGTCACTGATAAAACTTGTTCATCATGCTCATTATGATAATCATTATTATAATCAGCAACCTTTGTTCAGCAGCAGCAGCAACAACAGCATCGCTTTTGGAGTTCTCTGTCCATTTCTTCTTGATTCTTGCTCGTTATGTGTCTTCCATTCCTACTTCTCCTTGTTAGCCTATTGTTTTATACCTTCACCTGAACACTGGATATGAGAGTATAATTAAGGTTGTCTGTTACCTATCCATCTAAGATTTTATTCTGTATCTAAGTGTTTTTAAAATTTGTTACTCTTTTATGTTTCCTTGAATTGTCATCTGAATTCAATTTTAAAGCACGGCTGGAATGGAACCTAGCCGTTTTTTCGGCCACTGTCTTCGATACGACAAACACCTAAAACGATGACATTTTCTAAATTGTCCCCCCAAAGCCATTTACAATATAGGGTAGTATTATTACTGACTTCTAATACATCTCGATATTTAATATAGCAGCCATATTGGCTTATATTGATATACAAATATCAGTATGAAAATGAATTATGTACGGATTTCAGACTAGTATCGGTGTAAAATATAACATAACAGATCATATGTCCATTTTGTTACGAAGTCTTATTTGAAATCAGTGACTTCAGCCTATTTGTTTTAGAGGTCACAAGACCGTGCTTGAGATTGATATATAACCTATTCATGTCTGCATTTTAAGAAATAAAATTACAGGTTTCTGCTAATGTTATTTAACCAGTCACCACACGGAAAGAAAATGGTTCAACAAATGATACGATTTCACCCCATGACGTGTCTGGTTCGAGACTAACAATACCGTTAAATAAAAAGGAAATAAAATTCTCACGATATTGTTTGGAATCTTGCAGACGTCTGAGGGCCATATTTTCCAATCCATAATAATTATTACTCAGGATAGGTGATGTTTAAAAATGTATTTTCCTTGCGTAAACATATTATTGTTACCGTATTTCCATTTGCATCTGGTAGATGTTTGTTTTCAATGTTATCTTCATACTACGATCAGATCCAGTCAATGAAGCAATCAACGAAGCTTTTCATTATTATTTGAAACATAGAATTGACAATCAGTAACATACAGAAAGCATTTTTCGTTTCAATGGTAGAACGCAAGAAGAGAAAACCAATGATGATGTAAGAAAACAGGTCGGAGCTTTAAAATAGTTTTGACTCTCTTACTGTGAAAAATATACAAATTTAAATCAGCTGAATCAATGAAATATTCTAACGAGAAACATGTTTTTAAACATGAGTTCATTGGCATAATACAGATAAAAACGACATTTTGTGTGGACAAATATCATATAAATAATTGCTCATTCTCTCTGAAGCTGAGTTTTTACAGTGGGTTCGACCGGAAAATATCTCTATCATTTTGTCAGAGTTAATATAGCTACACCAAAATGAGGGAGGATGGCAACTGACATATAAAAGAAACGTTTTCTTTAGCAATGTAGGGGCGACACTTAAAGAACATGGATCCAAGGCGCATCGAACCCTCACGCACCCATTGAACAAATCTATGTGTAGAATGCAGCTGAAGAAAAGGCATCAAATCATCAGCCCGAATCATATATCCTATCTTTAAAGCATAAACACTTAGATCATCTCCAAAAATTAATTGTCGACAGTTTCTTGCAGTAACAGTGTGCATCTTGCTAAAGATAAGTGGCAACCTAATGTACAGCACGGTTTTATATGTAATGTTGAGCTAAACTGACTGTAATGAATTGTTAAGAATCAATTGACCAGATCTGAAAGTAGTGCTATTACAAAGACCTTATAACAGTTTGGTATCTAACAGAGAACCAGGAGTGATTTCTCATTTTCGAGATTAAATAAATATAGTGCTCTGTAAAACAATCGTTGTTCTTTGTATTTGATATTGATTGGAACTGGCAATGCTAGATAAACTTTCTTGCCCCGTTCTATTCTATAGTGATTCGAATTTATATTATTTTATCTGCGATAGGTAACTAAAATACCAATCTCAATGCAAGGTACTAACCTAGTGTAAATTTATTAAACTGTCGCCAATCGAATTATACAGTTAAATCATTCACAAAGAATATCATTTAAAACAAGTCTACAGTCAGTTACAGTATGGAATAATGTTAATCTAATCACATTCCTGAATACCCAGTAGTTTATCTGACGGTTTCATTATTCCCATATGACAACATTAAAATATTTGTTTAAGAGAGATTCCTAGTAATTACAGACTAGAGCCTAATAACATATCACCACATGAAATGAAATTCATTTTTCTCTGCAGATATGTAACAAGTTATTATATGCAAGTGAATAAAGCCATTCCTGTTTTGGTGTTTTTCGTTGTGGTATTCTGAGAGTACATCTGATTTGTTTGACAAGTTTTCGGTGGGTGGGATAAACAATATTTGATCTCACCCTGTTTGTTTATGTCGCTCATCAGATAGTTCGAACAATTGATATGTATCATGCATTGGTTTGAATTGTCTGAACACAAAATAAAGGTTTCGGTTGGCGTTGTTTACCCATCCACGACGCGGAAATGATATAGTACAACAATTGATATAATTTCAGCTCCATGAGGTGTCTCTGGTTTCAATACACGAATTTTGTACTGTATATTTTCTCACGCTAGAGGTAGAGATAATGTAGACATTTTTGTAAATTTAACATTAAGCGAGAAAATAATTTGATATGTGAAATGTATTAAAGAAAGATTTATCGCTTTCATTTTCCTAAGTCAGGTATTGGAGTGCCAGATTTTCTATTCACTTTCAGCTTATTGAGGAAAGTTCAATCAATCAATATATATATATATATATATATATATATATATATATATATATATATATATATATATATATATATATATATATATATATATATATATATATATATATCGATGTATGAATAATACTTTACGTTTTCTTATCTAGGTTAATAAATCGATCAAGAGGCAAACAATGATTTAGAAAATCATAAATACAGAGCTAGTGAACAAATTGATCTAACGGAAAACATATTTCAGATTGACAGAGTATGGCAATTTATTGCTTTAAACCGTTTGTTTCTGGTCAGTGTTTATTTGTTTTACTAATTCAGATATCTAATGAAATTGTCATGACGTTTTGTAATAAGTACTAGTTACTTTTTGTGATATACTTATTGTGATAAGTATAAGTTACATTTTGTTCTTGGTACTAGTTGCTTTTAGTCATATGTTCTAGTGCATTTTGTTCTAAGTACTATGTACTTTTTGTGATAATTGCTAGTTACGTTTGTGATAAGTACAAGAGCCTATTTGTGATTTAATTTACTTTTTGTTCTATGTTCACATTACTTTTTGTGATATGTACTAGTTACATTTGTTCTATGTGCTATTTAATTTTTGTGATAAGTATAATATACTTTTGTAATAAATACGAGTTACTTTTCGTGATATGTAATATGTATATTTTGTTATATGTACTATTTAATTTTTGTAATAGGCACTCTTTACTTTTTGTGATAAGTACTAGCTACATTTTGTGACAAGTATACTTTACTTTTTGCTCCAGGTACTAGATACTTTTCATGATATGTACTATTAACATTTTTCTCTAAGTACTATTTATTTTTTGTTATTATTACTATTTAATTTATATCATAAATTCTAGTTACATTTGTGATATGTTTTGTGATAAGTACTAGTTACTTTGTGTGATAAGTATGATATACTTTTTGTTCTAGGTACAAATTACTTTTCGTAATATGTACTAGTAACATTTGTTCTCAGTACTATTGAATTTTTGTTCTAAGTACTATTTATCTTTCAAGGGGCCCCGAGTCCGAGTGGTCTAAAGCGCTTTCCGTTACGGATCACTGCCATCTCACTTCTGTCTGCGTGGATTCGAGTCTAAGATTCGGCTGATGTAGTTATGTGAGAAAGCTTGCCGGTAGCTTCTTGTGGTTCGGTGGTTCTTTCTGGAATTATTCCCAGGTTCTTCCTCCACCAATAATACTGGTCGCCATGTATAGCCTATCGTGTGCTGAAAAATGGCGTTAAACCCTAAAACAACAACAACAACAACTATTTACCTTTTGTGACAAGTACTATTTACCTTTTGTGATAAGTACTATTTACGTTTCATGATAATTTCAAGTTGCATTTCAACCAAACTGCAGACGATCAATGGCATTACTGAACAGGATTTCAAAGAACAATTCATCTTTAAACACCCACCATGTGAGAATATTAAAAAAATAAATGTCATGTAGTTAGCAGTGACATTAAATATAACTTGACTTTATTTGATATGAATTTTCCATAGCATAAAAATGAATTACGCACAATACCACTTAATAGAAAACATTGTTAAATATTATGGCTAAAAGTGCCTTCGACTACCTAACACAGTAGTTAATGCACACACTGACAAAACTAATGTCTATGGGTCTGCTGCAACTGTTTCTGGTGCCTTGCGCTCGTTGTAATCTAATGAAATTTAGTTAGTTATTAGTTTCGACTAATAATCAATTATAATTAGTTCCAATGTTTTACAAAAGCATTTTGTTAGTGATGTGGGACATATTTGAAGAGGTCCGTATCGTTCTTTCCATTTATATTGAGTAGCCTTACTGTTGATTTGACCCCATAATGGCGGGAAGTCACCAGTTTCCAAATTTTATTGAAACGCTTAGTGGTGTATTGAGAGTTCTGTTAGATAAGCGTTTATTGTGGACACTATCCAGAAGTGTTGAAATGTCTTGAGGTCAATAGAGGGTCATGTAGTATTTTGAGTATGATAGGTTTACAGCAATAGTCATAGAAAATGGATTTAAAACTAAAAATCTAAAGGAACCCTTCATCTCAGTTCTTTCTTTAGCAAGGTAAATGTTGTTAGAAATGTTATCTTGGGAAGAAATTTTTAGACTGTTTTGGCCGAATTATCTGCCATTTTTCGTAAAATTATGACCAGGTTCATCAGATTCATGGTGATTTTCCGTACTATATTTCACACTGATTTAACAGAGAAGCAAGAAGTCAACGAAGAACACAGGATATCCATGTTAACATCTTGGTAATGATGCAACGATCTTTTGCTTTGTAAATACATAATTTATTCTGAACTTCTGTTTGACGTTCACATGTTAAAGGACCGTTTTACGTTCTGTGATTGTGCCTTTAATGTGAGGTATAAGGCAACTTAGTTTTTCCATATAGTCAGACATCTACATTATTGAAGAGTCATATGTCTAACAGCTTGTATAATTCGAATGGGAAGTATATCGTCATCTTCATCTTCATCTTGTTCTTGTACTACTGTTACTTCTGCCACAGCCACCGTTGATAATAATAACGATGACCGTGATATAATGAGCGTGAAACAACCTGAACGTTAAGACGTTTCCTACATATATTGTCTTTCCAGTTAGATTGTTACAAGTACACCATGGAAACGCTTTACATGGAAACGCTCAGCTTGGAAACGCTTAGTATGGAAATGGTTATGTGGGATTCGTCACCTAGCTGGGGGTTCCGTCTTACAGACTTTTTGCCTACGTCTTTACTCTTCCTCAAATCCGCCTCTGAATTCAGTTGTTGTCATCCAAATTGTTTGTACCGTTATTGCCTATTGTCAGCATAGATACATTCAGTTGTTGTCATCCAGATTGTTTGTACTGTTATTGTCTAATATTTGCATAGATGAAATCATTTGTTGTCATCCAAATTGTTTGTACCGATATTGCCTATTATCAGCATAGACAAAGTTCCCTGCGTGCTAGATTTATTGCATTCTATACATTCTTCACACCAGAATTACAGGCTTTGTGTTAAATGGCGAATGTAGGTGATACAAATTGAAACCGAAAAGGATGCTAATGTAATAAAGATTTGGGTTAAGTGGCTCCTTGCTACTTTGCTTCGATCAATATTTATACAGAAATGAGATTATACTCATCAATCTCGATTCGAGACATTACTTCACTAATAACTGCCCTGTTTACAAAAACAAAAACGATAGAAAATTTGATTTTCTCTGATTTTCTGCATTTGACTAAAGCCTGGGACTGAATTAAGTTTCTGCCAAGAAAAGAGAAGATATGATCAATTATTTGGAAGAGCAAGGATTTAATACCACTTGCAATGAAAGCAATCTGGTTTTCTTTAAAACAACCATGACACATCACCAAAAAGTGATGCCACAGTGTCCGTGGTATAGTATACATGTGTATCCCTTTACCACTGACACTGTATCACGACTTTGATGATATAATGATCACAAATTTAATGATGTGCCATTCTTTAATGTCTCCGTAGAGTACAAAGATAAAAAAAAGTCTCTAATCTTGATGATAATGATATTTGCATTGCATGTTTGTAAAAGTTGTTAGTATTAGCAAGCATTCTCGTACAGGAATGCTATATTCATGTCGGCACCTGCTTAAGTGAAACATGAAAAATGTCGCCAGCTTGATTTACAATTATGACCTGTTAAAACGTTTTGATAAAAATGTGACTACCTTTTCTGGATATAAATATTGGAACTACATCATTTTGATGCCTGTGTTTTGATAGTTATTGCAACATCGTAAACAATGATAAACACCAAAAAATTTATACGAAAATTAAAACTTTTGAATTTACTGAGATGATGGTATCAATAAAAAAAATTATTTCAAGATTTAAGCATAAAAATGTAAATGACACAAAGTAAAAAACCAATAATGAGAGTCACCACCAAAATTAAAGGCCATGAATTGTTTTTAACTCTGAAATTATTGTTAATGAGAAAATATTCATTTAACCAGGACAGCCAAAGGACAAAAAAGTACAATTAAAGTAAATAAAAGTGGATTTTATTCTTGTCACACCTGTAATCTAAATACTACTCCATGACTTGTGATTTTCAACTTTATTTCAATTTAGGTTTACGAAAAGTGAGCTTCCTTCTATTTACTTACTGAACGAGCTCAAAGTTCTTTATTATTTAAAAGACATTACTATCTGTCAATCCCATCTATCTAGATATCATTCCAACACCTGTTCTTAGACTACCTGTCCGTATCATATATGGATACAGCATTCCAACACCTGTTCTTAGACTACCTGTCCGTATCATATATGGATACAGCATTCCAACATCTGTTCTTAGACTACCTGTCCGTATCATATATGGATACAGCATTCCAACACCTGTTATTGGAGTAGTCATATCCAGTACCAATATAAAGATTAAATGTTTACCCTGTCATTATCCTGACGTCGCTACCAAGGTAAAGATCCATGTAATTCGGTCTCTTAAATACTGCTTTGTATTACGTCGAATAAGACGATATCTTATCAACATTCTTATACATTTCCATATTTATTTTGGCTTTTTGCGGTGTAATGTCTCTTGATTGTTGTAGGATAGGAGACATTAATCAATTACATTATTGTAGTATTCTTACTTATACAGATGGAGATATCTCTCTCAAGATGTCTGAATTTATATATAAACTGCAGTAAAGTGATTATTGAAGTTATCTCTCTCAAGATGTCTGAATTCATATTTAAACTGCAATACAATGATTATTGAAGTTATCTCTCTAAAGATATCTGAATTCATATTTAAACTGCAATAAAGTAATTATTGAAGTTATCTCTCTCAAGATGTCGGAATTCATATTTAAACTGAAATAAAGTGATTACTGAAGTTTGTATATACCCTACTGTATGCAATGCCAGCTTTTGAAAATAATAAAAATACTCAGATTGACGTCAGAAGTTACAAAACAGAAGTTTTAATTATGTATTGCCTCTATGTACTATGTTTTCAAAATAAAGGTTTTACCTTTTTTCCACTTGAAACCAAAATTTGTTCATTTAAAAAACAGTCATTACCTCAACATTATTAATCATTTTACCACATAATCTTTATCAATTCAATGCAAAAAAAGGTGAAAGACAAAAAATTCTGAGAAGCCTGAAGTCTACAGATATTTCAAAAACATGCAAGTAAAGTTAGGAGCAATTCTGAATTGGCAATTATCCCCCATATTAAAATTCCGAATAGTCAATTATCCCCCATAATAACTCGTCGTTGTGAGATACGGAATATGCTGTTAGGTTTTAGCTGCTAATGGAAATTAAAACTTAATACACATTTTTGCTTTAAAATCATCCTTCGAAAAATACATAATATTAAAATGTTTTTTTTTTTAATTGGACAATTTTATGTTAGAATAATTCCCGCAGTTTATATATTTCCTTAGTTGGACTAAGCCTTGTGGTGTTTCATCTAAGAAACCTATATGAGATATTTCAGAAGAATAAGCAGAGGAAGAAGACTAGGAAGAGGAATGAGAAGTAGTTACCCGAGACTTGTATACATGTTCCTTGCGGACGTTCCCTTTGTGTTATTGTGATGAAGGAGGCAAAACAAATTTTAATCATGTTTCCCAGGAACAGGACGTGTGTGTCATATTAGCATGGTAGAAACTATTTACCAAAATGTATTTGCTCCTTCTGACAGGATCACTTTATTTTAACCAATCTTGGTCCGAAAAAGGACAAAATAGAATGCTTCAAGGAATGATACGTTTAAAACAAAATGAGTGAACAATCATATACAGCTTTGGCCGTAACACTTGCGTTTATAAATTGTATAAAACCTGCTGTCACAATTGTCAGCAATGTATCACAAATTTGGATGACTTGAAGCATCAAGTGACTGGGAGCAAGGATGCCGTATGGTGTAATATTTTCTGCCAATTATTGATTAAACTTACAACATTTACTGTTTCCATGTGTTTTCTTGTACATAAATTTGACAGTAATAGTGTGTGTGTGTGTGTGTGTGTGTGTGTGTGTGTGTGTGTGTGTGTGTGTGATTTTTATACATGTAATATTTTCAACTAGTGTAGACCAGCCATTCAAATTTGGGATGGTGTGGTTGGCTGTGGTCCTCTGATTTTGTTTCGAACCATGATTATTTCATGTTTTGTTTCAGGTTAATTTGTTTTATTTTCAACTAATATAATGAGCCAATTAGTTTTTGCACAAATCAGCATATTTTAGCAATGGGTTTATTTAGCAATGGGTTTATTTAGCAATGGGTTTATTTAGCAATGGGTTTATTTAGCAATGCTCTATTAGGAAGTTTTGAAAAAAGTAGTAGAGAACCCGACATACATACATACATACATACATACATACATACATACATACATACATACATACATACATATTCAGATATATAATTATATACTTTAAATATATTGATAAGTTCCCGATCCTGTTCAATATACCCAGTGCATATGTAACTTACTTAACATCGATTTAGAAGAACTAAAGCGTGTTTATTTTAGCGTAACAGGCTATGCACTTTCATATGTAACTTAAGATCAATTCTTCACATTAAATTATTTAAAACAATAAAGTCTAGGTTTCTTAACAGGCTTATTTTTGTAAGATTCTGATGTTTCTCCATACCATGTCATCACATTATTTCTTTCCAACACGAACTATACCACGAATAGGTTGATACGAGTTTGCCGTTGTGACTTCCTTAGAAGATCATCATCAGCGGAATTCGAAATTTTGGTGTGACTTGTCTCCCTTCGACCAGATATCTGAGAGGCACATGTTTATCTTTTATTAGTATACCCGTGCCGTTGTACAAAGCCAGGAAAAAAGAACATTTTTAAATGCAAATTATTTTGTTGTCACGTTCAGCCTCTACATTTACCGATAATATATATTAAATTCAATACATATTTTCAATTGACAAATATTCTTAGTTCAACTGTAAGTGCAGAAGATTTAAGTACAGAACATATATTAAAGAAAACATAAAATATGGTATGATGATATAAATACAAAACGATAATTAATACAGAAGAGTAATATAATATGAAGTTAAAAAAAATGAAAGTAAATATAATGCATAAAAACAGCTGAAAGGAATATACAATATACGATTTTATCATCATCATCATCATCATCATCATCATCATCATCAGTCTCTTGACCTAATGTGGTCGTTGAGGCACCGTGCTGGTGAACATCTGACCAGTTATATCCACTTATCTCAATCATGTGCCAATGCCTGTGTCTCCGCAAAATATTTCCTGGTCCATTCTGTGGTGTTGTAAGTCCACTTTTTTCTCGGTCTACATCTCCTTCTGCTGCCATTATGTACTGTTGTGGATAGACTGTTGGCTCTAGTGACATGGCCATACACATTTTAGCTTTCTCTTTTTGACAGTGGTGAGGTCTTCATAATGGCCTACTTTGTGCCTGATGGTGTTACGTACTTCTTCATTTGTGATGTAGTCCATGTAAGAGATGCCAAGGATGGTTCTGTAGCATCTCATTTCAAGTCCCTGGATTCTTCGTTGTAATTCTGCTGTCATGGTCTAGGCCTCACATGAATACAAAAATATTGAGATAACTAATGCTGTCAATAGTCTCAGTTTAGTTTTCAGACATATATTTTTGTCTCTCCAAATGGTTCTTAGCTTTGACATAGCTGACGTTGTTTATGCTGCTCGTAACAAAATTTCTGTTTTTCGGTGATTATGGAATCAAGATATTTGAATTGACCCACTGTTTCCAAATTCTGTCATCTGATTTTAATCTTAGTTGAGATTTATTTGCCACTATGTGTCATCAGCTTTGTCTTCTTGGCGCTTATCTCCATGCCAAATCTGGAAGATGTTTCATTCAGGTTCTTCACTAAGGTGCCAAGATCGTCTTCACTGCCTGTCAGCCCATCAATGTCGTATGCAAAGCGTAGGTTGGTGATTTTACGCCCTCCAATGCTGACTGTCCCACAATGACTTTCCAGGGATTCGTTCATAGTGCGCTCTTAGTAGATTGTTGAAAAGTGTGGGTGACAGGAGACAGCCTTGACGTAGAACCAGTCTTGAACCTGTCCCCCACAAAACCTTGATCAATTACTGCATTGCTAGCCTTAGAGTACAGTTGCTTGATGAATATCAATACAGTCAACTTTTGACCCATGTTGTACTTCTCCATTGTGGCCCTCAATGCCTCATGCCACACTCTGTCAAAAGCCTTTTTGCAATCTATGATAGATGGCTTGTTGATGGTGCGATTACTTTTTCACACAGAACCCTAAGTATGAATATTTGTTCTGTTGTGCTTCTTCCATTCCGGAACCCGGCCTGTTCTTCAGCGCTTACTTCTTCTGCTTGTGGTTTCAGTCTGTTCAAGATCATCTTCAGCATCACCCTACTAGCATTGCTGATCATACTGATAGTTCTTTAATTTTGACACATCTGGAGATTACTTCTTTTGGGGAGTGTTATAATCAGTGAATGGGTGCACTGTGTTAGCTATTCGCCTGTTTGCCAGATCTTGCTGTAGATTTTTGGTAAAATCTCTATCAGTGATTCCCCCCTCCCCATTCTTGATAAGTTCAACTGGGATGTCGTATACTCCAGCTGCATTCACATTCTTTAATGCTCTTATTGCTGACTCCACCTCTTCTTTGAGAATGGGGAAATCATCATCATTTGTGGAATTTGGAACTTCAAACACCTCTGGGTCTTCTGTGGACAGGTCGTTGTATAGTTCTTTACAATACTTAGTTCATCTTTCTGCAGTGTCACATGCTTCTGTGAGGAATGTCCCATTTTCGTCTTGAATGGTACTGACTCTTGGTTGCTTCTGTCTGGTGAGGTCTTCACAATTTGGAATGCTTTTTTGCTGCTATTCTTTGTCAGACTGTTTTGTATTTCTGTGCACTTTTGTTCAATCCAATCTTCATTTGCTTTCTTCAAGTTAATGTTCTGATATTATGGTTTATTTCTCGGTACTCCATTGCCCCATTTGTGTGTCAATTGTTTTTTAAATTTCTTCGAGCATCACACAGATTCAGAATCTCCTCTATAACCCAGGTTTTTTTCTTTGGGCGATGGAGGCCAATGATGTCAATGGCAGCTGTAGTCATGATAGTGTTGAAAGTGTCTGTCATCACTTTAACGTCAACATCCAAGACAAGGAGTGGAGCAAATTTTACTCCAATTGTATCATGGAATGACTTGCAGATGTTACGGTCCTTCAGTTTTTCAAGGCTGAATTTGAGCCTCATTTTCTTTGACTTTGTAATTTTCTTTAGCCTCACTCAGAAGTTCATAATCACGAGGTCGTGATCACGCCCATCATCAGCACAATGGAACCTTATTGTTTCTGCTCTATTGATGCCAGATGGATAACGGTTTTGATCCAGTATATAGTCGATCTGGTTATGATGGGTTCCATTTGGTGCGTGCCATGTTCAGCATCGTGAAGCTTTATGTTGGCCCAGGGTGTTGGCTAGTACCAAGTTGTTGTAGCTTGCAAACACGAGCAGCCGTCTCACTCTTTCATTGGTAATCTCATTGCAAAATAGGTCAACAATGATCATACCAGTCTTTTAGAGCATCTTTGCCAACTTTGACATTACAGTCTCTTTGGATGACGAGGATGTCTTTTTTACTTACCATATTTATAATACCCTGGAGTTTGTTGTATGACTCTATTTCTTCATCATCATGATAAGTAGCTGGTGCATAGACTTGTATAATTATGATGTTAAAAGGTGATGCTTTCAGACGAATGTAGATGATTCTGCTAGATATACGACAACATTCAAGCACAGATCCCTTGATGGCATTGTTTACAAGAAAACCTACACCATTTATGGAATTGTCCAACTCTTCACTATAGTAGAATACATGCCCATCTTCAGTTTCGTGTTCTCCTTGGGCTTTCCATCTGAGTCCCATAATGTGACATGTTTAGTGTTCCGTCTCATGTGTCAACTCTTGGAGTCTTTCAATTTGCGCCAGAGTTCTAATGTTCCAGGTGGCTATGGCGATGCTGTCTCTTGCTCTGATAGTATGCAAAGTACCAGTAAGACACTTGCCACCTCCGTCCTGGTGGACAACGGCAGGTGCGGTCCTTGTTGACCCGGGCGACGACCGATCCGGTATGGTAACTTCAGATTTGTACAACATTATCAATATGTCTTGCGCAAAAGTCGTCTGGCGGAGTCCATCCATCTCCAGACCAAGGAGTTTCCAGAAATGGATGTAGTACATCGTTCAACTGCCTTAGGGTCTCCACTCCGGATTTTCTTTTAGGGTTTACTTCTTTAGCCTTTGGCGAACCAAAGCCGACATGTAAGGCAGCATTTTTATATGACTCTTTTTACCAAGTTTAAGAATAGTACAAAAATATATTAATGCTACCACTTATTATTATTATTATTATTATTATTATTATTATTATTATTATAATTATTATTATAATTATTATTATTATTATTATTATTATTATTATTATAATTATAATTATTATTATTATTATTATTATTATTATTATTATTATTATTATTAGTGTTGTTGTTGGTAAATGTGTTCCCTTTACTCGCTGCAAAATAAATTAAAATACTTATGATTTATCGCCAGTATTTCTTGTGAAATAAACCATGAATATTGATAGTGCTCTTTTGAACAGCTTTTGTATCGTATTGTATTGTGAAAATTAAATTTACTGTATTGTATTGTAAAATTTAAATTCAATATATGAAGCTCGCTAGTCCGAATTATAACATCTTGAGGTTTTAACATTTTAAGTTCCGACTTATTTACGAGAAAGAAATACCGGACATTACATACCAAGACCTTCGCTTTAATTTGCACCAGTTTACTCATGTGAGTGTTTATTCATCTATAGTTTACTTATATGCGTGAATATGTATCTATAGTGTAACATATTTTGATTGAAATGTTTGCATACTTGCCGTATCAGTTTCTTATTGGTTTATACCTCACGTACTACATACAAAGTTTAATCATTTGTGGAATAGTTGGCTGTCTAATCACTATATTATGAGATAACAGGAAAATGTTCAAATAAGTATTTTTGCAATATTTTCTTAAAGCGCAAGCTCCACTGATACTTAACAATATCTTTATCTGGGCCAACATTTTCTAATTCCTTGTTAACAAATGCAGTTTTCAGCCATTTCGGTAACTTTTGTCCATCAGGTTTTCACTTCAGTAGAAAGTAAATGTCACCTTTCCATTGCATTGTTAAGTTCAGTGATTAAAGTATCCGGAGTTTAAGATTCGATTTTAGAAATGTTGACTTTGAAGGCTTATTGGAGAAGTCGTTT
This sequence comes from Unio delphinus, assembly GCA_029339505.1. Classification (NCBI taxonomy): domain Eukaryota; kingdom Metazoa; phylum Mollusca; class Bivalvia; order Unionida; family Unionidae; genus Unio; species Unio delphinus. Next base: position 8,840,655 of record JAQISU010000054.1, read on the forward strand.
TAATCGATGAATATTAACTCCTGTTTCGCCTAATCCATGACAGCTGTATACCTGATGATGCGTATTGCCCAGGTATTAATTAAAACGTACTCTTTTATGATTTGACTTTAGTCTAATAATAATTATTAGTAGTAGTATTTCCACCACCACCACCACCACCATCAGTACCACTACTACTATTACAGAACATTTGTCATAATTATTATCATCTTCTCGTTCTTGTCGTAATCAATATCGTTACCCGTGTTCCACTACGATGGCGAAGACAAGGGAGAACCGGCTATGATTTGTAACGCTTTTCTCATCGAAGACATATCATTTCCTTCAGCGGGCTGCTGACAATAGCTGTCAATATGCAATACTAATTTTCTTTAATAGGAGCACTATCTAAAATTGCAGTTTATAGTAGGGCGTATATCGAACGCTCATACAGAAAACTATTTCCATTTAAACGCAGTAAATCTTTAGACATTGGTATAAACACTTGACAACAAAAGGATGTCAGTCTGTAAATAATATTCAATGCAAATAATAGCTAGGTGTTTCGGTATTGACTTGTGTCAATTCTGAAGTCCTAATTTTATATCTTACAATCCATATTGTCTGATGATCACATCTGCCAGATTTACGATAAACTATTTCGTTGTAATTATAGACCAGCACTAAATGATTGAATGTTGAAATGATTTCCTTCAGCATTCAAAAGATTGAAATTTGGCAAATACAGTATTATATGTCATAGCGGAGATCTTTTCATGTTTTGTCTTCTCCATTTGGGTCAGTACTAGAGTAGAACTGATTTTATTTACTTGTAGGTATCAATAAATGGTTAGACAGTACCCAGGTTGCTTAAAGTAAACTATTTTGCTTATATATATATATATATATATATATATATATATATATATATATATATATATATATATATATATATATATATATATATATATATATATATATATATATATATATATATATATATATGACTACGCATAGGTTTCTGTTTCAAACTTTAATATGAACCAAATTTTCCAACGATTTCATGGAGACATCTCGGTAATTATGTTTCGTCAGGTTAGAATAATTTGGCATACGTATGCGTTTGTCTAAACAATGCATGCAGTGCAAGGTAAGAGTTGGCGACCGAGATTGCAGATCAACGCCTTCAATACCCGACTGACCTCACCCTTTTTGCACTCACATTAGATATAAATTAAAGTGCCTATTTTACTGTGACCACGTGCTGGACCATATAGGGGATCATATCAACATCGATGGTGATTATGTGCTGCTTGTAAATGTATATCTGCATGACACTAGCGTGGGCTATCTCTCGTATATCCTCAAAAAATATGTATGCGATGATCAATATAAATCGAAGGCTGGGCTACCCTGATGTACCAACAACAACTGCAGGTCAGCTTGGAATAATTTCATTTGCATGTAAAAACGCCCGGTCACTGACTACACAGTAAGGCTTTAACATCTCCAGGGATTTTTTCTAAAGTGTTGAAAAAGAATTTACCGAAAAATCATCTGCTATAGAATTTTCCATAGTTCATATGAACTATTTACAAAATCTTGACCGGTTAAAAAAAATCCAAAACTGATATTCAATACGTATGCACTTATCCGTGTAACAGTTCTTATCAAACACAAGAATGTTCGTTGGCGACATCACACAGATGCGTAACCAATGTAGTTCCCTGTAAACCATGATCGTCGAGTCCGCATATATATATATATATATATATATATATATATATATATATATATATATATATATATATATATATATAATTATCATAGTCCTATCTATTTATTTTACATTCTGATACTTTAATTACTCTGTGATATATATTACACTTGTAGCTTTCGTGTTACATCTTGAACTAAATAATTATATGTGACTCATCGTTGCCTTCTATTGTCAAAATAAAAATCAATTGATTAGGAGAAGAAAAAAAAACATTTTAAACAGATTACTGTATCAAGGCTTTTGGCCAGAGGCGTTGCTGTGTATCATCCCATGGATAGTAATATTTTCTAAAGAAAAATACAATAGACATAAAATAAACGTTTGCTCCTTTTCATTACAGCTGTCCTTCGGCCTTAACTATCAATCAGATTGGAGGGTATGCACGGTGATGATTATGTCTGCCGATACGCGGAACTCTTTATATAGCAGATGTTCGTCTAATTCATCAAGAAGAATGCTTAGAGGCAACTGTAGGTTTTGATATCTCTTTTTTCTTTCTCTCTTTCATGTAACCCATTTGCTAAACAAATAAACATACCTATAATAAATAACAAAACCAATTAACTCACCAGCTACTAAAGTGGTAAACCGATTATCTAGAACCAGAGCAAAAACATAAAATTAGAAAAACAGGTACAGACAACTAAATTAATACATTTCAACTTAATTGTCTTTGAAAGGTTTCATAGACAATAAAATAAACTACAAATCAATAGAACATTTCTCAAAACCACGTCATTGTGCATAATTATAATATAAAAAGGTAGTGATCTGACTTGTGCTACAGACACTGCGTTATATTATAATCCATGTACGCTCATTTTCAGGTAGACTTGCATATTTTTAAAGTCACAATACGATATACAATGATAAAATCTTTTAGCTAGGAATAGTAATCTAAGTGTATCCGCATACCTTGGGGATGTTTTGATCCATGAAGATTCTATTATGGATATTTACCGAGCTATAAAGGAATAAATTGAAAATTAGTATTACGATTTGTATCTGATCAGATCAACAACCACTTTTAATTGACTACATTGACTACAGTGACCCACGGTAACGGTTCGTATTCAATCCGGTTAGATATCAAATTACAACCTAAAGGTGTTATATATATATATATATATATATATATATATATATATATATATATATATATATATATATATATATATATATATATATATGTTCTTTTTAGAAAATGCAAGGGATTATTGTAGGTCTGTAATTCTTTATGCTTTACAATCGAAGAGATGTAAAATGTAAAGGGTTCTGCATACAAGGATTCAGTCCCATGTACAAGAGACAACGATGAAGCAAGAACTACTAGCAATATTAAATACATACTTTGATCAATTTTAATTTAACCACACCACCAATCCTCTAAACGAATAATTGTATCCAAGCATCGATAAGCAAAAGGTGTTAGCTACAGTTTGACTCTTGTATGGGTACGTAAATGTTTCGCTTACCCCCGGGGAGAATGCTTTATATTTCATTGTTTTCAAACTCATAAATGTCATTACAGTATTGTATTCTGATGATTTTATTAGTATTTAGCATTCCACGTTTACAGTTTAAGTGGCAACATACACATTCTGCTCTTAAAGATTATACGATAGGAGAAGGAAACGAGATAGAAGAGACAAAACAGCGATTTTACACCCAGTGTTCATTCCCACAGCCCAGTCTTCGTTCCGCTCCCCTATGTCCCCGGCATATTTTCGACATGAAATAATTCTGCAATTACAATGCATACAATACAGATGGAACACGGGTAAGACAGTATTTCTGATTGTTTGAAATAAGTATTGCAAGTAGACCTTTTAAAAGAGTACTTTTTAATACAATTTGTCCCTCTGTTTTAGATCCTTCTTTGTCGACCCATCATAGTGACATACATTTCATATGTATAGCTGAGGCTTATATATATATATATATATATATATATATATATATATATATATATATATATATATATATATATATATATATATATATATATTGTATTTTGAGGTATTAAAATATATTCAAAGATGAAAATAATCTTTCAATTTATAGTATGCAATTATTTTCCGTTCTGAAATGTACGTTTCAATTTCCCCCGTCAAAATTATTAGCAGAAAACAATTTTTATGTTTCATGAGTATAAGATTATTAGAAACAAAATGTCTAACGAAGTTGAACATGAATTAGAGTGTTAGCTTCTGCATTTATAGAAGAATATCGTTCTTAAAATTATGTTTTGCTGACAAACGATTACTAACGTTCTTGCTGAACAACGATTACAAACGTTCATGCTGACTAAAGATTACAAACGTTCTTATCAGGTTATATAAATTTAATGGTTTTCTGGTTTGCGACATTCTAAGTATGTATTGGACAGTAATAGTTTTGCAAAATGATATCTATAACTACTACCTTTTATTAGAAAATTAATATCTTACACAGTGCTACAAAATTAACAATTTTACAAAGTGTTAATATTTTTAAGCGAATATATTAGCGCTTAAAATGAACAGTATGTACAGTGCATGATAGAACAGGTGTCTTTAATTCACAGAGAATATTTTATACAGGCAGTGAAGGATATTATTTGTATTGGTCAATAAATACGAAGACCGAGTTCAGTGAGGATTGGTCTCAAATCTGGGTCATTGAGAAGCATGAGCTAACTGAATACTTGATAAATTGAAAACAAAGAAAAGACGTCCGAGTTTTGTGCGGATTGGTCCTAAAGTTGGGTCATTGCATGAATGGTATCATGAGTGAAATGTATCTTCTGTTTAGTGTTTTTTTTATCACGAGTTCGTAATCAGCCATAAGTATGTTGTCACAAGTCTGTTCGAATATTGCATTTACTAAAAATGAGTGAATCATATGACTGTATGACTGTACTAATTTCAATATATATATATATATATATATATATATATATATATATATATATATATATATATATATATATATATATATATATATATATATTAAGTTTCAAGAAACAAAAGCAGGACATCAAAATAACGTAATGAATATTTATTTTTATTGTGACAAGTTAGACTACGTAAAGAAAGAGTTTCAATGGGATTCGAACTCTATACATTGGACATGTCACCCATTGTCTTTAGCCACTGGGTTAATTGAATACAATATTCAGTATCAAAAGTGATCAGTTAACAGTAAAGTAGTTTTAATTTCAAAAAGCATTTTTTATTTTGCATACCGTAACTTTTACGTGTAGAGCAAAAGCCGAGCTAAATATTTGCAATTAAAATGTGGTAGTTTAATCACATGTGTCTTCTGAACAAGTCCGTGATCGGTATTCTCTTTCTTGTAATATATCTTGCCCCTTAACATGAACGAATAAATAAAAGAATTAAAATTATAGAGAACGTAAGAAAGACATTGAAATCGAAATAGATAAAATGTCTTACAATATCCGGTGGGACTGTGTTTTGTTTAACCTGGTTCAATCGGTCCTATTTAATTTGTTTGCAAATCATGCAAACATATATTCGTAATAAAATAATACAAAGTTTTATGATTTTGACGGTAGATAAATAAATAATTGTATTATATCAAAACGTAAGTCAAATTTCAAAAGTAACTCGTGTGTTTGTCGAAATAAGAAAACCGTCGATATTGACTTTACCCCATTTGTCAGGTGTCAATTAGTTCATCTTCGTATTTAAAAGATCAATTCAAACATATGTTGTAGGGCAGAAAGTTAAAAAAGGTTAAAAGCAATTTGCGCCTTTTCTAAATTGAACGAAGATGGGATACAACATGAAATTACGATTTTAACCTATTGTTACCATGCTGTTATTTACACAAGGAGTGATTTGCCTTTTGTATAGACCCATATTTGTGCACAAAACTGAAATGTAAAGAATATTAATTTGCAATGAAGGTACTAAATACGAGATATCTGCGAGCATAAAAGTAATATTGTGCATGCGAAAAAATAATGAATAAGCCATAGTAATTTACATATTGTAAAACAACGTCATTTGATGTATATTCAAATCCAGCTCGCTTGAACTCGAAGGGACTAAAAACATTTAGTACTCGATATCATTAGGATAACCTTTTTCGAGTAAATGTTTTCGAAAGCATAAGAAGTAGAAGACTTAATGCACAGTGAGAGGAGAATGCGTGTGTATGGCAAACAGACAGACAGACTGATGGGAGGTGATTAATACGGTGAAGGCAGAAGAGAGAGAACGCCGGTATTGTGTACATAAAATAGCAAAACAATTTATGTGTCTTGGGTTATATATTTATTCCCTACGTACATAAATAAGTTATTTGTATTGAGTTAAATTTTAATGCTCTCTGTACAAAAACAAATTCGTATATTTGACTATATTTTAATGCCCTTCGTATACAACCAAAGTATGTGCATTTTCTTATGTCATTTTTGCCTTTGTATAAAACCAAATTATGTGCATTTTGTTATATCTTAATGGCCTTCGTGTAGTAACAAATTATGTGTATTAGTTTATCTTTAAATTCCCACGTACAAATAATAAAACAAACTATGTGAATTTACTTATCGTTTAACGACTCAGTAAAAAAAAAAAAAACGAACTACCAAAAATCCTGAACCAGATCATCACTCAGTGTCTCGTTCAACCAGACATCTGACATGATTCCTTGGGTTCCTCGCCATATGATAGTTTAGTAAACGTTTCAATAAAAGAGGCTTATACAAACTTCGGTAAAGTCGTAACTGGTCAATTGGTTAGGCATCTTTCTCAATAAAATCTCATATAAACGCACAATTTTAATATATTGTTATTTAGGTTTTGGCTGGGTCACATAACATATGTAAAGGCTATACATTGCTTGAAAATCTAGCAAATCGTCAGACTGAAATTCATATAGTACCTAAAGCTACCCAACTGACATTCTTGTACCAATAAGCATGCAAAGTTTCACCACGTTCAACAGTATACTATAAATGTCTTCAATGTTAACATTTGTCACGAGCGGTCGTGGTGGACATTGTGGTTTAATTAGTGCTCTCTTCAGACATTAGACAATTGTTTTAAAGAAAATGAATGCCACGAGTTTATATATTCAAGAATACGTTCAGTCTTTCTCGGAATATCTGCGTCTTAACATCTAAAATGTGAAGACAATGTAATTGTATTGCTTGTCAACAGATGCGAAGTAGACTAGAAAAAAAAGATATTTAAAATTGTATATTCATTAAATCAAATATTCCTTTTAATGAAATCTCGTTGGGTATAAACATAATTATGAGTTCTTTGTTATTGTAACAAATATAAATAAAGAATCAAAGAAATAAATAAGAAGGAGACATACAGTAATATTTTACTTGTATGGTTCAAATGTCTAATATTTTATTTATATACTTCGAATGTCTAATATTTGATTTATATACTTCGAATGTCTAATATTTCATTTATATACTTCGAATGTCTAATATTTTATAAGTATGTTTCGAATGTCTAATATTGTATGTGTATGTTTCGAACATCTAATATTTTATGTGTGTGTTTCGAATGTCTAACATTGCATGTGTATGTTTTAAATGTCTGACATTGTATGTGTATGTTTCAAGTCTCTAATATTTTATGTGAATATTTCAAATGTCTTGTATTTTACTTGCATGTTTCTAGTGTCTAGTATTTTATTGATATACTTCCAATGTTTAATATTTTATGTGTATTTTTCAAATGTCTAATATTTTATGTGTATGTTTCGAATGTCTAGTATTCTATTTATATACTTCGAGTGTCTAATATTTTATGTGTATGTTTTGAATGTCTAATATTGTATGGGTATGTTTCGAATGTCTAATATTCTATTTGTATGTTTCGAATGTCTAATATTTTATTTATAACTTCGAATGTCTAATATGCTATGTGTATATTTCGAATGTCTAATATTGTACGTGTATGTTTCGAATGTCTAATATTGTATGGGTATGTTTCGAATATATAATATTCTATTTGTATGTTTCGAATGTCTAGTATTTTATTTATAACTTCGAATGTCTAATATGCTATGTGTATGTTTCGAATGTCTAATATTGCACGTGTATGTTTCGAATGTCTAATATTGTATTGGTATGTTTCGAATGTCTAATATTCTATTTATATGTTTCGAATGTCTAGTATTTTATTTATAACTTCGAATGTCTAGTATTTTATTTATAACTTCGAATGTCTACTATTTTATGTATATGTTTCGAATGTCTAATATTTATTGTGTATGTTTCGAATGTATAATATTATGTTTCATGTTTCGAATGTCTTATATTTTATGTGTATGTTTCAAATGTCTAATAGTGTATTTTATGTTTTGAATGTCTTATATTTTATGTTTAGAATGTCTAATATTCTATTTGTGTCTTTAAAATGTATAGTATTTTATTTCTATACTTCGAATGTCTAATATATTATGTGTATGTTTCGAATGTCTAATATTCTATTTGTATGTTTCGAATGTCTAATATTTTATAAGTATGTTTCGAATGTCTAATATTCTATTTGTATGTTTCGAATGTCTAATATTTTATGTGTATGTTTCGAATGTCTAATATATTATTATATACTTCGAATGTCTAATATTTGTTATATACTTCGAATGTCTAATATTTCATTTATACACTTTTGATGTCTATTGGTTGTTTTTGCATATAAAGTTGTCTGAAGGTTTTAATGAAGGATTTGTTACCTTTGTGTTTGTGTTTTTGTTTATGAATATCTTTCCAATTACATTTAACTAGAAACTAGAGACAAAATCTAGCTTTGGCTTTCCTTAGCTCTTTCGGGATCAACGGACCTTTATTTATAGCTCGGCATCACCGATTACATGCAGAAAATAAACAGGAGAGAACAGTATGGAATACAACACTTAACTGCGACAAATAAACGGTTTGGTTTGATTTGGTGTGTTAAAACAAGATACAACAAGAAAAGTCTGGAAGACTTAAAGTGTGCGAATTTCAGGGAAGCTTAGATGAATATGTTACTTAGATTACTGAGAGATAACGTGGGAATGTGACAGTTAGTACTTTTCTTCAATAAAGAACCAACAAGATAGAGAAAATTCAGGTTTTATATATGGAAAGATGTGACAGTATCTCTTTTGTTTAAATCGCACTGTTCTTCTGGTAAACATGGTTAGGGATCAAATTAATTTGATCACTATGTATATCGAACTAACTTGCATACCCATTGGTGTGATTTTGTTTGGGAGTTTAACGGCATTTCTCAGCGCGAAGATAGCCGTACATGGCAACCAGCATAACTGGTGACAAAAGAACCCGGGCCCCCTCCCACCCTACCCCGGCAAAAGCCATCTACCTGCAGGCAAATAATGGCTGCTTTCTCTCACATACCCAAATTGGCAGATCCCAAGGCTTGAACCTACCCGGACAGTGGTGAGACTTCAGTGATCAGTTTAAGGAAACGTTGACAGAAATTTACAAGGGATCATGTTTTTAAGTTTTTAAGATATATTTTAGCTATGTCCATGTTTTAACAAGCAATATTCCCGTAATATACTGACAAACTAAAAATCATTTTGCATCAGAGAGTATTTCAAACATTTCATTATGGAAAATTAAACAACGCGACACGTTCTCTGATCCTTGGGGGTAAATTAGAAGAAGATATTACCCAGGTGTTGTGTGGTGACAATAGAATGAAATTTCAGTCTAATGACTCATCGATAGGGGCTTTATTGGAAAGCTGTCAAGAAAGCGAGGAGTCATGCACATGCCAACACAACTTACCCGGAGGGCTTCATACCAATAGAAACTTAAGCTTGCTGACATATACCACTTAGTGACTATAGGATTTTATTATTTGAAATATTATTTGTGGCACCAAAATTGGTCACAAATTAAACGTTTTGGTAGCTTGCATTAAACCCCCAGACAGTAGTTTTCTAAAAGGAGAAAAGTCTTTGCATGATATAGAAATAAATAAAGATTATAGAGTATATAAAAGTGATAACGTAGAAATTTAAATGAAATCCAGTTTCCTTTGGAATGGGAACATATAATGATCCAAATATCATTTAAAATCAATGAAATCAATATAAATAGACAATGCTAACAATATCTAATGACGTGACAAAAGTAATCTCTATTCACAAAATACATACATACATACATACATACATACATACATACATACATACATACATACATACATACATACATACTACTACTACTACTACTACTACTAATAATAATAATAATAAATGTATTTTTCTTTTCGAGTTCATTTTTGTGTTATTATCAGCTTCTTTATGCATTATTTTGGCAGTAAGAGAATATTATGGCTTCTGGTTATGAAAATCATTAAGAAATAAAGAACCTGTCCAATGCGATATTTTGATTGGTATGATATTGACATGGTTGGTAGAGAATCTGGACATTTCGTCCTTATAGCAAATGTAAGCTTAATTTTTTATTGTATTTGTAAATGGTTAGTCCAAATGTATACAGTCCATCCGATCCATACTAGATGATGCATTATGCAATTTAGAATAATACCTGTATATAATAATAATAATAATAATAATAATAATAATAATAATAATAATAATAATGATGATGATGATGATGATGATGATGATGATGATGATGATGAAGGCATTGTATAGCGCCTGGTATTTAGAAGCTTTAAGCGCTTTACAATTTCTATGATGATATGACTACAGAAAAACAAAAACATAACCATGAAATTGGAAAACATAAAAAATGCTGAACATATGTAAGGTACGAAACATGATTAGGTCTTTAGGTTTGTTCTTGCAGTCGAAATAAGTGAGTTTTAAGAGCACTCTTCAAAGGGATCACTGTATCTTTGTGTCTAATTTCAATGGGCAATTCGTTCCACATTGTTGGGCCCTGATATGCAAACGAATATTGTCCATATTATTTCATTTTCATAGTAGGAACAATGAGTATACGATTGTCAGAAGAGGAGCATAATTATCTTGATGGTATGTACACATGGGTGAGGCTGAACTGGAGTCCGTCAATTAAACATAGCACATAGAACACATGTTGTGTTTGATTGTAGACCGAATGGATAGCCAGTGTAGTGGGAATGTGTGGTCTGATCGTGGTACTCTAAAGATGATCCGAGCAGCTGTGTTTTGAGCTTTTTGAAGTTTCTGGAGTAGATATAGAGACAAGCCAGACAGAATTGAGTTACAATAGTCCTGTCTTGAAAGAACTAATGAACACAAATGTTTCAGTGGCATCAACTGAAAGATATTTGCGAATGGAGCTGATGCGTCTCAGCTCAAGACATGCAGCCTTGCATATGTTCATGACATGCTGGTGTAATGTGAGAGTATTGTACAGAGTAACACCTAGGTTTCGTACTGACTGTGTGAATTTAATGTTGCCGTTGCTGATATTTATTGTTTGAGGTATAGGGTATGAATGAGAAAGTCTTTGTGTAGTGCTCAGAATGGCTTCAGTTTTATCATCATTCACCTGCAGCTTGTTACATGTCATCCATGATTTCACATCCGAAATGCACCTCACTACTCCTTGGATAGTATCATCAACTTCAGTTTGGTGGCTAGACATGTATATTTGGGTGTCATCAGCGTACAATTGGTGAGATACTGGGTGATGACCCTTGAGAGCGGCTGAGTGTATATAATGAAGAGAACACTTCCAAGAACAGACCACTGTGGAACACCACAACTTACATCAATTAGGCTGGGGCTTATTCCATTTGCAGATACAATTTTTGTCATGTTGACTAAGTAGTGATTGAACCACTGTAAGGGTGTATTCGGAATGCCAAATACATGCCGGAGACGATGGAGTAAAATGTTTATATACTGTATTGTGCCATCTAGATTAATACATGTGCATATACTGATGCATTTATACAAAGTCCTGTGTATGTATGTATATATATATATATATATATATATATATATATATATATATATATATATATATATATATATATATATATATATATATATACTGCATTATGCCTATCAGATTAATACCTACTGATATGCTGCATTGTGCCATTCATAGTAATACCTGTGCATATACTGCATTGGGATATTCAGAATAATACCTGTGCATATACTGCATTATGCCATTTAGATTAACACATGTATATACTGCAGTATGCCATACATATTAACCCCTGTGCATATACTGCATTATGCCATTTAGATTAACACATGTATATACTGCAGTATGCCATACATATTAACCCCTGTGCATATACTGCATTATGCCATTTAGATTAACACATGTGTATATATGGCATTATGAAGGCATATTAATATCTGCTGATATGCTGCATTATACCATATAGATTAATACCTGTGCATATACTTTTAAATAGTGTTATTGAGATTCTGTATAAGCGAAATGACTATTATTTTTAAACACAAGTGACTATGGATTAATGTTTAGAGACTGAATGGATGTATAGACTTGCGGCTTTAATGTAAAGCATACATGGGAGAAATTACAGACTGTAATATTAATACATTTAAGACATTTAGATATTCTTTTCAGTTTTAGTTACTTTGCAATTAAAGCATAACAATCCAAAAGCTTAATGACGTATGATAAATGTAACTATTACAAAAGTCATGGTATGATATGGTCCAAGAATTGTATCTAGATCAATCAGTGGAAAGCAATTGGATTAATATGTGCAAGCCTGAAGCACCAATTATTAATGACCACTTTAGGACAAAATTGGCTATGACGTAACATGTTTGCATCTTAGTTTTTCCATAGGAACAAAATGTCAATCATTTTTTTAATAAATGGCCATGTTTCCTCGATGATTTAAATGCAGATACTGATTGAATGTTAATCATAAAATAGCAAACAATAAAAAAAGTCTACATTTTCACAAAACTCGAAAATTGCAGAAAAGTAGACAAAAATGCATGATAATGAAAATTTCAATTTAAGTTCATAGCTTCTTGTAGATAAAAAGTGAATGGGTACTGATATGCAGGTCAATGTTTTCAGATTCGGCTTCAATATAAACCTAGCATTTATACATTACGATATAACGGAATGAATTTTTCATGAGGGAAAGAAATGATAATATTATACATCACAATCACTATACCACAATTCCTCCACCCACACAACCACATACAAATACACTAGAATACATATAATTAAATGGATTTGTAACTTTGTTATTTGTGGTAGAATGACTTGTACATCTGCACGATATTTTTGGACGGAAGTTAATAACATCACGGTGTCTATAGGATTCTCAGTCATAAACTAACTACAAATATTTAATAGATTTGAATAAGAATAGCAGCACAGAAAATGAAGAATACAGAGTAACACAATAATATATGTTTTTACTTATTTAATTTTACTGACCAAGACACTCAGTGAACAACGGTAGCTTTAAACGTACCATGTAAGTAAAGATACAATCTTTTTTGCATATCATGCAATGGTGAAATAACAGCTGGATATTACGAATAATAAAGCATGTCGTCAAAGAGTTCTTAATAGCTGCAAGATTGTTAGAAATAAAAGAGATGACGGATTTGTTAATACGAGTTAAACTTACCTTGTGCTCTCTTTAAAAACAACTATGCTATGATGTGTTTTTGCCCACCACAGAGAGTTTTATGCCAAATATTTCTTTTACGAATATTCCTGATTAGTTGACCTACTACAAAACGACAGTTGAAATGTCTGCTTAGTTTAAAGAGAATACTATAGTCAATAGTCGAAGAGTGGTGATTTAAAATGTCTACATACTTGTACTTATGAGTTATTAGTAACAACAGGAACCTGATTTGAAACTAGTGAATTTAAAATACCTTCCTGGAACCTTTTTAAAAATTTCTGGCCAAAACAGATTATTCAAGGGACAATATGGTAATTGTACAACAGTATTCAACACTACACATTGCAAAAATAGAAGCAAAATGCCTGAGACGGATATATTTATAAAGATTTTACAAACGCCATTTAGAACAGCTGAGCATGTATATCACTTTGGAAATTTAAACGGAGATTATAAATGAGTATATCTGTCAGCCATACATCCATATCTTTCACGCAACTCGCGCCGTTTTAGAATCACACCTCTCACTGAAGAACTAATGCGACGATATCTTGGCTTGTAAAATTCATGTGATACTTCTTTTCTTTTCCTTCAACATCTTTTCTACACACTACTCATATATAATATGTCAACATCCTTTCTACACACAACTCATATATAATATGTCAACATCTTTTCTACACACTACTCATATATAATATGTCAACATCTTTTCTACACACTACTCATATATAATATGTCAACATCTTTTCTACACACAACTCATATATAATATGTCAACATCTTTTCTACACACAACTCATATATAATATGTCAACATCTTTTCTACACACTACTCATATATAATATGTCACATCTTTTCTACACACAACTCATATATAATATGTCAACATCTTTTCTACACACTACTTATATATAATATGTCAACATCTTTTCTACACACTACTCATATATAATATGTCAACATCTTTTCTACACACAACTCATATATAATATGTCAACATCTTTTCTACACACAACTCATATATAATATGTCAACATCTTTTCTACACACTACTCATATATAATATGTCAACATCTTTCTTATCGCTAGTCTGTCCTACAGAATAAAGCTATCCATCATCGGCAAATAAAAGATACACTGAGTGACCTAAGAAAAGGCTGAAAGTCATTTATTTAGCAACAAGAATTTGGGCTTCAAAATATACCATGATGGTAACCCCCAAAATGACCTCACAACAATATGAACCTTGACCATTGATACCGGTCACACACATATGCTGGAATAACGGTTAAGAATATTTCCAGTCACAACATGTATAGTAGTCTAGGTCAAAGCAATTTGTGGGACATGACATAAAATGTCTCAGACAAAAATCAGAATAAATTGCATGATATTGCGAATTATTATCAATTTCTGTTGAGATAAAGTTAGCAGAAACTGTTAAGTTGGTTACTGTTGAAGTCAGGCATCACTCAGAAAACTTGGGATAGGATAGGAAAACAAATACACAGGTTTAAACTGTCAAACTAATGTTATTTTACATTATTTCAACATTTAAATAGCATTGGCCTTTTTAAATACATAACAAAAATGTACCAGACTTTAAATGCGTGTTAATCCGCTCGCTTACATGTATACATAATTCATTGGCTAGAATATCAAGCGTATTATGGAAACCGCAGATTTTTTTCACATTAAGTCGAAACTTTGCAGACATCATTTTATGTCTATTTTGTCTAAAGTTTTCAATAGATATAAAGCGACAGTGTATATTTAGCAAATAATTTACAGGATTGGAGTTATAAAAATTAACAAAATTTGAATAAATTATTGAAATTGTTTGTCTAGAGACAGTACAAGTAGATGCACTATCTATAACTGCTGAAAGGACTTAACCTTACCGCTCTTTAAATTTTGCAAAACTCCAAAGACGTTTTTTTTGATTTTTTATAGAGACCATTTGGTTTATAACATTTTGATTTTACGCTTTTGAATTTATTTTTGTTATTTTAGCGGTAAAGAGACAACAAATAGTACTTTTCTTAGTCTCTCACACGTCCATACTTCATATCTTCAACTTTTTAAAATTAACCAATTAGATAGTTTTCATATCATACTGCAAAACATGTCAATTTATTTTTTCATTTACTACATTTTGAGTGAGAATCAAATGTAATTTTTTTATAAAAATAATCAAATGTTTCTATTTCGTTGTCCAATAGTTCTAAAACCAGTCTCCGCAAAAATATTTTCTTGCAACTACAATCAGCCTTTTCATATGTAAAAGCAGTTCTGACTGTCCTGTGTTGATATACGTTTGTTCTCGGTAAATAAAAACAAGATGTAATTGCCGTACAGTCAGAATCAATGCCACGTTCAGTCAGATGTATCTATACTTACCACTTTATCTGTACTTTATTCTATACTTGCTCTAGCGACCTTATAATCTAATCCAGAACTTTGCTTCGTTTTTTTTTCTTCTTCAGAATTTACATTTCAGTTGAAATATGCAGCGATCGCACCGAAAATGTAATTTGTCATGTTTGAATGTGTGACTGTTCACATGTTTATAACACTTTATCATACAGATGTTTAGAATCTTGTTTACACAGGTTTAGAATCCTTACCCATACACATGTTTAGAATCCTTACCCATACACATGTTTAGAATCCTTACCCATACACATGTTTATAATCCTTACCAATACACATATTTATAATCCTTACCCATACACATGTTTGCAATCCTTACCCATACACATGTTTAGAATCCTTACCTATACACATGTTTGCAATCCTTACCCATACACGTTTATAATCCTTACCCATACACATGTTTAGAATCCTTACCCATACACATGTTTATAATCCTTACCCATACACATGTTTATAATCCTTACCCATACACATGTTTAGAATCCTTACCCATACACATGTTTGCAATCCTTACCCATACACATGTTTGCAATCCTTACCCATACACATGTTTATAATCCTTTCCCATACACATGTTTATAATCCTTACCTATACGCATGTTTGCAATCCTTACCCATACACATGTTTAGAATCCTTACCCATACACATGTTTAGAATCCTTACCCATACACATGTTTAGAATCCTTACCAATACACATGTTTGCAATCCTTACCCATACACGTTTGCAATCCTTACCCATACACATGTTTAGAATCCTTACCCATACACATGTTTATAATCCTTACCCATACACATGTTTATAATCCTTACCCATACACATGTTTATAATCCTTACCCATACACATGTTTAGAATCCTTACCCATACACATGTTTGCAGTCCTTACCCATACACATGTTTATAATCCTTACCCGTACACATGTTTAGAATCCTTACCCATACACATGTTTGCAATCCTTACCCATACACATGTTTAGAATCCTTACCCATACACATGTTTAGAATCCTTACCAATACACATGTTTGCAATCCTTACCCATACACGTTTGCAATCCTTACCCATACACATGTTTAGAATCCTTACCCATACACATGTTTAGAATCCTTACCCATACACATGTTTATAATCCTTACCCATACACATGTTTAGAATCCTTACCCATACACATGTTTGCAGTCCTTACCCATACACATGTTTATAATCCTTACCCGTACACATGTTTAGAATCCTTACCCATACACATGTTTGCAATCCTTACCCATACACATGTTTGCAATCCTTACCTATACACATGTTTAGAATCCTTACCCATACACGTTTATAATCCTTACCCATACACATGTTTATAATCCTTACACATACACATGTTTATAATCCTTACCCATACACATGTTTAGAATCCTTACCCATACACGTTTATAATCCTTACCCATACACATGTTTAGAATCCATATTCATATAGATGTTTAGAATCCATATTCATATAGATGCTTATAATCATTAATCACACATAATAGTTATAATCCTCAGTCATACAGATGTTTAATAATCCTTAATCACACACATGTTTTCGTAATCATAAAATACTTATAATCCCTATTCATACAGATACAGATGTGTAGAATTCTTAATCATATATATTTGTATAAATCCTTAATCATACACATATGAATAATCCCTATTCATACACACGTTTATAACAATTATTCATATATGTTTAGAATCATTATTTAAACAGATGTTTAGAATCTTTAATCATACTCATGTTAAAAATCCTTATTCATTCACATATTTATAATCCTTATTTATACACACGTGTATAATTCATAATCATACACATGTGGATAATCCTTTTGCAAATCCATGTTTATAATCTTTATTCCTACACAGGTTGTAATCCTTACCCATACAGATATTTAGAATCTTTAATCATACATATGTTTAGAATCATTATTCAGATGTTTATAGTTCTTATTCATACAAATCTTTAGAATCCTTAATCACACACGTTTAGAATTATTAATCATACACTTGTTTATAACCTTATTCATGCATGTGTTTCGAATCATGATCATACTAATATGTATAATCCTTATTTATACATCTGTTTAAAATACTTAATCCTACACATATTTATAATCTTTCATCATAGACATGTTTGCAATCCCTACTCATATACACGTTTATAATCCTTATTCATACACATGTTTAGAATCCTTATTCATACACGTTTATAATCCTTATTCATACACGTTTCAGAATCCTTATTCATTCACACGCTTATAATCCTTATTCGTTCACATGCTTATAATCCTTATTCATTCATTTGTTTATAATCCTTATTCATACATATGTTTATTAATTCTTATTCATACACGTTTATGAGCCAATGTGTATGGATATGGTTCATTTCTGCGTTCACAGATATCTTGCATATATTTATAATCCGCGTTTATACGCTTGTTTATAATCCTTTATCATACACAATTATTATCGAAAGAGATGTGTATAACCTTATTCATCAACAAGTTTGTAATGTTTAAACATTTTACATGTTTAAAAATCATATTCATATTTTAGTCCCTATTCATACACATGATTATTCTTTATTCATACACATGCTGATTAATCGTATTGATACACATGTTTAAACGTCATGCCACTGTGCATATTGATAGTCCTTATTCATATACATGCTTATAGTCCTTATTCATATACAATCGTATAGTCTTTATTCATACATATGTTTATAAACCATTTTCATTCACATGTTTATAGTCTTTATTCATACACCTGTTTATAATCCTTATTCATTCAAATGTCTATAGGTCTTGTTCATACACAGTTTAATAGTCCTTATTCATGCATATGTTTATAATCCTTATTAATTCACATTTGTATAGTCCTTATTCATACACACTTGTATAGTCCTAATTCAGTCACGTGCTTATATAGTTCGTATTCAGTCAAATATCAATAGTACTTATTCATACAGTTGTATAGTCCTTATTCATACACATGTTTATAATCCTTAATCACTGACATGTTTATTTTATAATCCTTATTCATACACATGTTTATAATCCTTAATTAGTGACATGTTTATATTTATTATTCATACAGTTTTATAATCCTTATTCATACACATGTTTATAATCCTTAATTAGTGACATGTTTATACTTCTTCTTCATACAGTTTTATATTCCTTATTCATACACATGTTTATAATCCTTATTCATACACGTGTTTATAATCCTTATTCATACACATGTTTATAATCCTTATTCATACACATGTGTATAATTCTTATTCATACGCATGTTTATAATCCTTATTCATACACATGTTTATAATCCTTATTCATACACATGTGTATAATCCTTAATTAGTGACATGTTTATACTTTTTATTCATACAGTTTTATAATCCTTATTCATACACATGTTTATAATCCTTAATTAGTGACATGTTTATACTTCTTCTTCATACAGTTTTATATTCCTTATTCATACACATGTTTATAATCCTTATTCATACATGTGTTTATAATCCTTATTCATACACATGTTTATAATCCTTATTCATACACATGTGTATAATCCTTATTCATACACATGTTTATAATCCTTAATTAGTGACATGTTTATACTTCTTCTTCATACAGTTTTATATTCTTTATTCATACAGATGTTTATAATCCTTAATCACTGACATGTTTATACTTCTTATTCATACAGTTTTATATTCCTTATTCACACATGTTTATAATCCTTATTCATACACATGTTTATAATCCTTATTCATACACATGTTTATAATCCTTAATTAGTGACATGTTTATACTTCTTCTTCATATAGTTTTATATTCCTTATTCATACACATGTTTATAATCCTTATTCATACACGTGTTTATAATCCTTATTCATACACATGTTTATAATCCTTATTCATACACATGTGTATAATTCTTATTCATACACATGTTTATAATCCTTATTCATACACATGTTTATAATCCTTATTCATACACATGTTTATAATCCTTAATTAGTGACATGTTTATACTTTTTATTCATACAGTTTTATAATCCTTATTCATACACATGTTTATAATCCTTAATTAGTGACATGTTTATACTTCTTCTTCATACAGTTTTATATTCCTTATTCATACACATGTTTATAATCCTTAATTAGTGACATGTTTATACTTCTTCTTCATACAGTTTTATATTCCTTATTCAGACACATGTTTATAATCCTTATTCATACATGTGTTTATAATCCTTATTCATACACATGTTTATAATCCTTATTCATACACATGTGTATAATCCTTATTCATACACATGTTTATAATCCTTAATTAGTGACATGTTTATACTTCTTCTTCATACAGTTTTATATTCCTTATTCATACACATGTTTATAATCCTTAATTAGTGACATGTTTATACTTCTTATTCATACAGTTTTATAATCCTTATTCATACACATGTTTATAATCCTTAATTAGTGACATATTTATAATTCTTATTCATACACATGTTTATAATCCTTATTCATACACATGTTTATAATCCTTAATTAGTGACATGTTTATACTTCTTATTCATTCAGTTTTATAATCCTTATTCATACACATGTTTATAATCCTTAATTAGTGACATATTTATAATTCTTATTCATACAGATTTATAGTCCTTATTCATGCACATGCTTACAATCCTTATTCATTTAAATGTCAATAGTCCTTATTCATACAAAGTTTTATGGGGCAATGTATATGGTTCATATCTGCGTTTTTATATATCTTCTTCATATTTCGGTCACCACTCTGTCGTTTCCATATACCTGATAATTATGTTTGGAATATGTTGTATTATACAATCTTCCAAAGTAGCTGGTGCATATTTCTACATTATTTCCATATGGTTTTTCCGTTCTGTATCTGACAATCCAATTAGTGAGGAAATAAAGATTGAGTGAATATATAAAGTCATATTTATAATGTATATTCATCATAGTACTACAAATTGCACAGTACATACTTGACACGCAGAAAGAGAAATGGGTTATATATTTCAATATAGGATTAAATGATAATGGTTCGGTATTTATCGATGTATAAATTGTACCTAATCATCCAAAGAGTAAATAAGTCTGAAGGACTCTTGTGTTAACTTTGTGAGTGATTAGGTACAATTTACACATCGTCAAGTACCCAACCATAATCATTTATCCTTATAATTCCAATTTACTTCATTTATATCATAATATCAGTTGATGTCATCAACAAAACATTAACTTTTAGATAGCTTAAAGTTGTTTTTCATTAGCCTCGACACGGCAAATAAAAAAATAGCTATATATTCGCTAACATTATAGCACGTGTTGTGTTAGCATTCGTTGTTTTTGCCTTTTATGCACTTCGATCATTCAAAAGCAAAATCGTTTCAACCTTAAATGAAACCCCTTGACCATAATCTTGAATAACCGCCAGTGAGACATTGTTGAAGCAAAATGCAAACAGAATTCATAGGATTAAGACTGACTTATAAAGTCTGCCATTGATTACTTCGCAATAAGGGTGGGTGACGCCGGAATGATGGAATGAATGCAATTACGTTGTTTGAAATCTAATAGGTGATTTTAATAAGGGTGTTGAATATTTTGGTCGGAAATCAACATGGCTTGTTATTATTATGGTGTAAGATATTAGTATAGATTTTGCTTCACTTATAATTACCTGGTAATTGGGAACCAAAAGTAGTACATAAAACTGCTCTATGTATTAAAAAAGAAACATTTTTGTTGATTTGTATCACGTGTCCGTTTTTTGTCCAATTGGAGTGCAGAAAATTTCGTCCAGTCATATCATTTGGAATTATCATGATATATTGATAATACCAGTGAGATACAAAAATGATAGCCTCAAGTTATCGATATCACGTCTGGAATTAGTTTATTTTCTCATTTGTAAAATATACTTTCTTTACGTGTGTTGTTCAAACAGGTGTTTCTATAACCAGTCCTATTTAAATTTATACATCTTCCCCACCAAATCTCTCTCTCTCTCTCTCTCTCTCTCTCTCTCTCTCTCTCTCTCTCTCTCTCTCTCTCACCGACCCATGAGAACAAACTGTCTCAGTTTAAAAAACAAACATATAAAGTACTTAAGTAAATGAATAATTACTAAGCAATTATACTTTTATTCTCACATTATTAAATGAAAGCACATGGATCTTTGTCTGATTCAGGCCAATTTTATCAATGCTATGTAATTAGTGCTAATATAAGAAGAAATGTAAACTCTGGTTTGCAATAGTATATTATTCTGTTCTCTGCCATATATTATCAGTTGCACTATTTATCGGAGTCCATTTCCTCAAATGCAACTATTTTCTGAAAATGCTAATGTGTCCAAGTTAGTACATATTATTTTAAGATTTTATGCTTCTTGAATTATGACGAATGCAATGCAATTTCATCCAAAGTGTAGACAAATGAAAAACATATATGAAATGTAGTTGGCTTAGCAACGCCTTGAATAGAAAAAAAGGCATGCTATTCTAAAATTCACCATTTCAATAGTTTAAATAGCATTGACAATTGTAAAAAATCTATCAAATGAGTTTATGAAACGTTTTTGTTCCAAGGTGTGCAATGCAATGTTTTGGCAACTAAAGTATTCACACTCCATCTCGTATGTTTTGTACTCGCTACAGATTAAAAAAAGAAAAAGCATCAAGAATATGACAAATGCATAAAATGTAGCCTTTTCATTCATGGCTTTATTATTTATAAAATGGATGTCTTCAAGGGCTCCCAACAATGTCGACTTAATAGCTTGCAAACCAAATGAAATCAATAATGTTAACAAGCAGACAGACAAATTACTGCCTTTTCTAATTTAAAGAACCGTCCATTTCCGTGTTTAAAAATGTGTCGCTTGTCCAATATGCCTAGCTTTCATAAATTTCAAAACTAATTGAACAAAATAGAAAGGAAATATTAATGTAAATGTGTATTTAAAAGGATCTCATTTACGGTATTTTCTGAGATTATCAAAGACGCTGAACTGCATCACATCTGTTGCGTGACAAAGTAGACTCGACATTGCTAAAGGACTCTCGTTTGATTCACTATACCAATAAGTTGAGATTATTTGGGGGCCACTGGTGAGAATCAGAAAAGAACTTATAGATCAACGAATAAAATGGCTTCGTATTATGCATTTTTATATTATTGATGCCTTTTGTTTTTAAAGGGGGGGGGGGGGGTCCGTACAATATAAGATAGAGTGTGATTCTTTTAACCACCTGTACGTTCTTTTATTTATGTTAACGGCATTTGGATGTCAAGCTGAGAAGCATGCTATATTATACATGGCTAAACTTGAGACTGGAATTATCTGGAAACGCAAGCTCGGACTGACAAACCGAAATACCATCTATATTTTGTTGGTTTAGTTGCATACGAGTTAGAAGACGAGATGACACTAAAATGAAATATCATTGTCGATTTCAAAGCGATTGCACTAAGCGTCTTCATATAACCATATCATATAAACGTCATTTGTTTAGTTCTTGGTGTTAATATTACCTTTGAAAAGATTACTGCGACCCTACTATTTAACAGAAAAGCGACAAAATCACATTTCGTAGAATTCGATAAATAATGTTTTTTTCATTGAATACGAAGTGAACATTGAAAGATACATAAAGTAATGTGAAAAAACATGCAAATAACCCTAATGTCATATCACTAGACCAAACGTATTCCCTGCTTGGAATAAATTCCAATAATCTTAAGCATCTTGAAACACCACACTGGTATAATCCATGATGTCTTTGAATCAGTTCTTTAATAAACGCAAACTAATGTTTCAGTTCAAACAGGTGATGAGCGCTTTGAAACTCCAACGAATGTTTAAAAAAAAATTGATCTCAAATTATATCTGAATTCAAACTGCAATCTTTGATCTTAAATTCCCAAAGACTGATATGAAACAGGAATGAATAATTGTTTACCAAAAGACACCACAAACACGTAAACAAGGCCAAGCCTCGAATTCAAATTTACGCAAATTTCTTGTTTACTTCTTGCAATCAAGACAAAAGTCATGTATGAAAACCCCCAATCATGGACAATAATTAATCACATAATATAGGTATACATAACACAGTGTTCAAACACAGAGTACCTGCAAAATGCGTTTGCATCTAAATAACCTTTGTCCGATTGATTATTATCAATGTTATTTTGCTACAGAAAATGCTGATGATTTAGAGAAGGACATAATTTTATCAAATGTCTTTAGAAGGAATAAGTACATACTAGAGGCATTTGAAAAGGTGTGATCATTTTGTTATAACATTTTTTCATGGAACCTGGCAACAATGATCAATTAAAAAAACAACGTTCTGTACATACAGCACGCCGTGGCATACGTAAATGACAGTAATATAAAAATGTCGGAGAAGGAGAATAATTGTGCTTTTGTGCTTCTGTGCAAATAGAACTCTGTAAAATCTAATTGTTCTTAAGATGCTCTTGCGCTAATGTTATGGCCGACTTTTATAAAGTTTGTAGATGTAATTCTCTCTTATATCGTACAATTTTGATGTGGTTTAGTCCTTTTAATTATGGTCGCAAATCCATGGAAGATCAACGTTTTGGAACACAGTGATCTGCAGTTGATGAGTGGGAACATTTAGCTGTTGTGAACAAGGCAATTAAAGAAGATGATCGATAGACGTTAGATACATGTCTGTTATCACAAGTTTTAATCCGTTAGTTGTTTTTAATATATCGAGGAATCATTTGAAGCTCAGAAAGGATTGTTCAAGTTGGTTCGCGTTTCTTGACGGATGATCACTCACACACTCGTGTCGAAATCGATAAATACTACTCGTCAAATCTGAAAATAATGACCGGAGACATTTGGATGAGATTGTCACAAGTTATGAAAAATAAAATTAATTTTTTGAACCAAATCAAAAGAAATAAATAAAGTTTAGATCAAAGAAAACAATTTCTTCAACGGTCCGTCCATCAAATTTTATGCATGTTGTCTTTCGTGAAGAAAATTCTTGTTATCCAGACTGACTCTGCTAGTGTCACTAGACATTTGTTTAGTGCGAAATTTCTGCTTACCTCTCAAACTCCTCTTCTTTTGTCCTTTTTCAGACAATGACGTTATGTATTTGCTTGCAGAACAAATAATAGAAAAAAAAACTGACCTCATTTAACATTGTATGGAACAGACATTAGTGCCAAAATATCTTACTCCTGTGCCATACTATTAAATGTTCTGTCAAAAACAACTTGCTCGTCCACCAATACAAAGAGCGATAATTTAGCTAATTTACCAAATATCACGCAAGAGAAAGCCTAACATGGTAGTTGTTTACACCTCTTTTGCCACTGTTTACCAATACAAAAATTGGCAGCATGTATTAGACCCTTTGATAATCTCGATCAATACTTTAACCCCAACATGGCAGCGTTTATAAATTTTCCCTAATAAATTATCAATAAATGTTCCCTTTTCTAACTTTGATAAATAATTTAACCTTGACATAACAGCATTTATACAACTTTGCTAATGTTGGTAAATAATTAAATGAACAGATAGTTAATGAAAACCTTTTTTTGAGATGTTTCAAAAAGACATTGGTCGTTTGAGTCTTGAAAAAACGAAAAAGCACAATGCGCAGAATCTGCATCCACGCACATTAACATTTGTGCTTAAGCAGTTGAAGCAAAATCACAATGAACAGGTTTTGTTTTTTATTATAAGTTATACATCAACACGACTAGTTTACGGATTTTCTATTAAACATTTATCTAAAAAATCATTGAAATAACCAATCTTTGTTTCAGTAATAAAGACAACAACACAAAACATTCGACATTTATACATTATCGTTTGTATCTGTACATACGGTATTCATACAGTGCAAGTCTTCTCTCAGTGATATCAAAGATTATTAAAATGAATTTTAATTTAGCCCTTCCGAGTCCGATTAGATTATTTTGCTCATATAATTTCGTAATATCAGTTACTGATCGAATTAAATTGCCTATTAAAAAATAGTTGTTTGATTTTATTTGTCAGTTCACTTTCTTTCAGTCTTCAATTCCCTCTAAAAGATTTCTAGAACTGTGCTCATTTATTAGTTTGGTAGTCGGTACAGTGAAAATAGTTCGTGTTCATACTGTTGAAATCCAATTGAAACAAAAAATATTACCGTTTGCTTTTGAAATATTATTATATCTTATATATCATATAAAGCATGAGGATGATTTTCGTGAATGTTAATGATCGCATTTCACAGAAAAGATGTCTTGGCATATAAAAGAATGTCGCACTATATTCGATACATTTCATGGTGCATCAATCTACTTACATGTTTACACCACATAAAAAATGCTCGTCTTTCTAAACATAGCAATTACATTTCAATTTTCGAAGGAACATTGGTTTTCTTTCTGCTTGATTTGGACAACAACTGTGTAATGATAGCTAACGATTGTATAATGAAAGCTAACGATTGTGTAATGATAGCTAACACCTGTGTCGTGATAGATAGCAACTGTGTAATGATAGCTAACGATTGTATAATGAAAGCTAACGATTGTGTAATGATAGCTAACGATTGTATAATGGTAGCTAACACCTGTGTCATGATAGATAACAACTCTCTCTCTCTCTCTCTCTCTCTCTCTCTCTCTCTCTCTCTCTCTCTCTCTCTCTCTCTCTCTCTCTCTCTCTCTCTCTCTCTCTCTCTCTCAAACACACACACTTTTCCCAATGAGGATGAACAGCATTTAAAATTTTTGCGGTCATTTTTTAATTCGACTCACGAAAAGAAATTGAGGGAAAATTATCTCTGCTGTCTTAATTTGTATATGTTACTCCACAGGGGCCTGTTTTGTCATGCATAACAATATCATAATGAGAAACACTGCGTAAAACTACAAGAGCGGGGGTGGGGGTGGTTGGGAAGCGGTATATCTGTAAAATAAATATAGAATCCACCGTATATACCAGCGAAGTTTAAAATTTAACTTACATAAGTAAATGAACTTACCTCTAGTCATAGACGAATTTGGATATAAATGGGTCTCCTAACTGACAGAACCTAATCCAAGCACATCATCTTCACACAGAATAAATTGGATGCAAAAGTGACTCAAAAAGATATTTGTTTACGTCTTCTGTATAGTGTATTGTTCCAGTCAAATACTGCAAATATCCGATCACGAATGAATTGCAGTAAATGTGAGAATTTCTGCATCCAGTAATATTTCACATGAAGTTCGCAACAATGTAATGTTTAGTTCTAAAAGTGACATTTTAGGGTAAACACGTACTCTACGCCTATTGTTGAAGTATAAAATAATAGGGCATCTCATCGCATTGATCAATTTGTTTTCAAAAATGATTTTGTCGTTATAAAATGTTCTGTTTATTAGGATGGAAGCCTTTTCTTTGATTTATAGACTGTAAAAAGAGTACAATCTGCTCTACACACACACACACACACACACACACACACACACACACACACCGGACGCATCTTGTACAATGTTTTGGTGTATAATCAGAAAAAGGAATAAAAGATGCAATTAACTAAATTTATCAAATTTACAAAATACAGAATAAATTCTATATTACAAGTATCTTTGATTCTGCACATTAAAATGCCTTGAGAGTGGTATTAACCATTGTAAACCCCAAAGGGATGGGAAATTTTATGTATGGAATCAAATTATCCATTAAGCTCCTTAAATTTCCCAGGAAGAGAAAATGTCGCTATAATAATTATTTTATTCCAAAACTGGATTTTGCTAACAGACTAAAAGCAAATCTTCTCATTTATGTATCCAATATTCCAAGATTATCCCCAAGGAGGAACCGCAGAGATCAACATTTTTGCTCTTGTGCAGAAGGGTCACTATATGTCTTTATAGTAATGTTTCGACATTTTGATCAATAATAAGATGACATCGGGCCTATTGACCATAATTATTGAATTGGGCAAGTTATTATATGCCCGGACGGCGTGTAATATTAGCAGCCTCTCATATTCTAGACTCGATGAACGCCATCTGCCTTAGAAATTATGTTGAAGATCTGGCAAAATAATTGAGCCTCAAAAGGATCTGATTGTTGATTTTGAGATTACCTGATAGTTTTTTTCGTAAGTGCTGCTGAGGTCATACTCAAAACACTGTTGGTGACAGCTTCCATTTAAACGATTCGACTAGATCATCTGATTCATTAATTGCTGACTAGCATGTCATTGCTTTATAATCTTTGAAAATGAAGATGGCAATAGTTCTTTGAGATTTAACGGACCATAAGAAATATGTGGAAATACCTATCCATGATAATTTTACAATTCATTAGATAACTCCAAGATATGCGTATCAATCATTTGAGGTTTTCAACGGATACAGCGATTAGTAAACTGGGGTTATAATCATAACTACGCATATTAAAGGCTAATATGGTATTAGCGAGATGTTCTACTGCTAAAAAAAAACTGAAAGCATAACAAGTTTTAGTTTCTCGTCGTTCTTAAAGCAATTATCTCTTTACCAGTATCATCAGTATAATCACCGATACTTTTTCAACGCTTGAATATGGCTAAACAATATTTGCTAAGACAAGTTGTCATCTACGAAATACTTTTTTAAAAATAGTTTTCAAAAGGAAATATACACAGTTGACTCATAATTTTATTTCACCCTCCACATCGTCATCAACGTAACAGTTTGTTGTAGTTCTTAAAAGGATGTACACTGTTGACCCATCGCTATCTTTCTAACTGCACATATTTTCCTCTCGCTGGTATTAAGGTATTATTAGTGAGTTATACACTTGACTTGTGGAGAGTAACTTGAATTTGCTTCGATAAGATGTCTACTATAGCACATTAATGTACCATGAAAATCCTTTTAGCAGCAATAACAGAGTCAAATAACTCGGATCAAAATAACTTAAAGATGATGCAAAAGAAAGTATGATTCATTTAAATGTTGTGACGTGAACATACTTCTGAACATATGATATCTACCGTTTAACACACACACATATTGTTTGGAAATAAAATGAGGAAAAGTGTGTTTTGTAAAAAAAACTACAATTTTAATACATAAAATCATGAAAACTAAACGGAGTGTTTACACACACACACACACACACACACACACACACACACACACACACACACTCCCGATAGAGACATTTTGATAATTGTGATAAGACTTTAACGGGTATGTTAGATTCTTTTCATTTTGGTCGGACTCTACATTAGCTTTCAATTGTGGTATTGTAGTATCCATGAGGTTTCTTACGTGTTCATTCAGTGTTGTTCAGTCAGTTGCATCCCGATGGACTTAACTGAATGTCCAGAAGAGATCAAGTGGCTGACAACATTCGCGATTAATTTGTTGCAAACGTGGCATTTATGATTGTTCATGAGCTCGCTGAAATCAACAGTTTTGCCGACACATGGATTGGCAGAGGTCTTGCACATCAGACAATAGGTTGCATTTTAGGGTCGAGAAACTTGGCCTAACTTCTGATTGATCTTGCAGAAGTTGTAAATGATTCCACCCCAGGGATATGCTTGCAAATTGGGCAGCGCTTAACATTACAACGCTATGTGCCTGAGCATGTGTTCTTATTAGAAGTTACATTGGAACGTATTTGATTGTCCTTGTCCTTAGGTGTACAATACATCTTGAAATACGGCTTTTCGTTTTTCGGACGATTCAATATGGTACCATGCGTCATAATTGATTTGGTTTAGGTGTTTGGCATGGGCGTTACCACGAAGAGGACAAGATTGATGGTTTCCTTGGTTTAACAGTTCTGGAGGTATCCTCTATCGCTGAGTCTAATTTCCTTAATAGCATCTCTTTCTCTTCTGTGTCCTCTCCTTTTAAGTTTTACCCTTGAGCTATGTGTTCTCTATACAAAGGTAGCATATACGCTTTGTGCGAGGATAACTTGAGCATCCAAGAAGATACTTGACCTGTTTGTTGACTTCGACTTATATTTATTTGTCAGCGACTCATAACTCGTCCCAATAAAAGATCTAACCCGTGTAGTAATGGCACCTACGCATTGCTGTTGTGCACCAGTGTCCTAATCCATCCGGCAAAATGTGCTGATCTAATAATAATAGTTCACGGTTGACGTTAAGCACTCCAGGTGCAGGATAATCCGCTCATTAGGCAAAAGGAAAATAACACTATATGCTGGAATTAACAGAATGTCGTTTTAGAAAAGCAAAGTATCTACATGAAATGTTTTATTGTTGTTCGTCCTGCAAGTTCGCAGATGGCGATGACATCACTGACGTGTTTGGTTTATGTCGGCGGGTAACTGGCTGATCAGGCCATTTTTTGCTCTTAACTGCCTGTGACACACTGGAAATGAGATGACGCTTATGTTTGCCTGAGGAAGAAATAATACCTTTTCTGAGATCTACGCTGTCTCCGCGTCTTCACTACATATGCAGTTCTTTTCTTTCAATATCTATAGCTCTAGTATGGTTTTACTCCTCAAGGTTGAGCGATACTGTGTAAGATCTTCTCAAGACTCAGAGTTATTGTTGAAATGTTTCAAGGATGACTTGAGGGAATCTTTGAAGCCTTTCTTTTGACCACGTTTAGATCGCTTTTCCCTCCTTCAGTTAGATGATCTATTTACGTGACCTGCCCATCTCAACTGTTATTTCATCAGTAGAGTCTAGATGCTTGGCATGCCTGCTCTTTTGAGAACCTCTGTGTATGGAATCCTGTCCTTCCATCTTATCCTCATGATTTTCCTCAGGTATCCCATGTGAAAATGGTTTAGTTTCTTGGCATGGTATCTAAACACCGTTTTGTTTTTTCGAGCATAAAGCAGGGTTGGCAACGCCATGGTTTTATAGACCTTAAGTTTTGTTTGTTGACTGACACGTTTGTATTCCCACACATCTGCACATAGTCTGCGAAATAAAACAGGCATGCTTTAGTCATTCTGGCGTTGGTTTCGTCATCGATGTGGACTGCACGTGACAGTATGCTGCAGAGATATGTGAACCTGTCCAGGTTTGGCCATATGCCGTGATGGTAATCTGTGCATAAAAAGCTTTCCTGTTGCAGGTAGGTTCATCAACTCTGTCTTCTTTATACTGATTATGAGACCTTAAGTGTCACAATCTGAAGAGAAATTGTCCATAAGTGTTTTATGTGGGACTAAAATTTGGTATTCAGGAACAATTGTCAGGTAATAGGAGATCTCGAAGTCAATTACTGTGATTTCATATTTGCCTGTAGTCTACCGTACTCAGATTGATCAGCTTGCCTTCAGTCCAGTATCTGATGTCGACCCTTGGAGTCATAATCATGGAAAGAATCGGTAAGAGAGGATACGATATATCGTACTGGAAAGGTGATGGCCAAACATACAGCCTCTCATGGTTCCACGGGTGACTGGTAATGGTTCAAATGACTCAACAACATCCATAACATAGAACATGTTGTTGGCATAACATTCATCCAGGCAATAACATTATGCCACTATCTTCCAAGACCTCCACGGCTGATTATGCCCAAGGCTTTGTTAGGTAGAAGATGTCGTATACCGGTTGGAGTTCTGTTCCTAGGGTTTAAAACAAATCACCGTATTAAAATGTTTGAGATAGCCTCATTTTAATTACTGAAGCATTAGCTCAAAGACATTTCCATGCATTTTTTCCGTTTCAACATTTTCAATTTTAATTTTATCCTTAAAGAAAATATTTGCAACATCAGTTTTTGCTGAATTTGCGCTAAATATCGGTATGGCTCGTTCTGTGCACAGCTTTGTTTCCGCCTGTTAGTTTGCATGATCTGACCTAAAAAAAAAGAAAATTTGAAGCTGAATATTCATGAGACCCTAATCGACCCCAAAATAGGTATCGGTGTGTTTGGGTATTGCAGGCACGATTTGAATGACTCATATCATACACATCCAAAATGTACAAGCATGGAAAACACTAAACTTTTCCTGGAATTTCATCTTTAGTTTCTTCTGTTTTTTAGAATGGACTACCAGATTTGTTGGTCAAGTTGACCAAAATAATAATGTAAAAGATCCAGATATCAACTGTGGATACATATAAACATTAAAATCCAAGTAAAAATCATGGCTGTTACGTAGGTATACTAGCACTTTCTAAGTTGGATCAGATCTCTGCAAGCATTTTAATTCTAACATTGTTCACATTGCAGTTGCAGAATAAGTGTGCCATCGTTTCTTTAGTCTAATGTGTAAACGTCTGTTCTGCTAAGAAAGTTATTTTATGTATGTACACTTTAGCTGTGTTAAGATATGTTATTTTGTATGCTCAAACGTTCGCTATGTTAATATGCGCTATATTGAATGTTAAACGTCAGCTATGCTGAAGCGATTCGGAGCTTGATATGGTGCTATTGCAATAACGGTTGAAATTAAGTAGCTTTGTATAACCTCACAATTCTGATTTTATCGAAAATGATATATAACTGAGATTATAATCTTTCGATAGATGAGAGTTTTCAAGTATCATATGTTGCACTAAGAAATATGAATTTTATTTATTCTCATATATGTCGGGTTATTGTTTTTTTACATATAGAAAGGGTCAATTATTTAAAAAGAATACAAAGTCAAGTAGTATCAATGGTCAACATACAGGCTTACCGTTATGTAAGTTCGGATAATTAGCAATAACTAAGGAAACGAAAAGTAGGTGCATCTACAATATGTTGGCATTGAAGATAGTTTAATGAATTGTTGTCCCAGTCTGCATCTTGTTTAGACGATGTAGAGCATACGAGAGCGGGGACCGAAGAGGGCGAGTGGTCTAAAGAGCCCACAGTTACGGATAACTGCCATCTCACGTCTCTCTGCGTGGGTTAGAATCTCGGGTTCGGCCAGTGTGAGTATATGATAAGCCTCCCTAGAGTTTCTGGTGGGTATGTTGTTCTTTATGGGCTTTTCCCGGTATATTTCTCCACGAGTTATACTGGCCGCCTTGTATAGCCTAACTTGTGCTGGAAATGGCGTTATACTCCATAAGAACAGCAACAGTATAGGATTGATTTATATCCTGTCTCACTGTGAAAATCTCAGAGAGGGTTAATGCAAATTTATAACATGTACCATTGTTTAGAGTATGAGGTATTAACTACTGAAGATAGTTTAATTCTATCCAAGTAGAAATCATGACGATGCGTTATGTCCCGTATGATAGCCACAATCTCCATCCCAAATGTTACCACAAAGAATACAATTCTGCGAGTTATATATAACGTCATACCACTAAAGATATTTTCAAGATTAAATTATGAGCTAGGTATTAAGAATGAAGTGTGCGCTATATACCTGAGGTCGAGGTCATAACAAGTGAAAATACAAAAATCAGTGATTACGTTTGGACTAAGAATATATTTTGATAAAATTTTTGAACATAATATATCTTGACCAGTCAACCTCTCGTTTCATAACCATGCCCACCTCTTTTAAAGTCAAGACAACGAGAAGGGTAAGCATAATGTTTCTTTAATCTTATATGTCACATTTGTCTATTTTGATGAAACCTTATCCAGATCCACGCCTTATCGTACAATAGAAGAGTTCAAGTCCCAGGCGAGGACAAGTTCTACAGTAGGGAAAATATGTCAAGAATAGGGTATATCGTGCCATTTTTAGTAATCTTTTTTTTATCAGAAGAAAATATAAAAACTGATTTATAGGAGGTGAACCAAACCAAACCATTGGTTACCAAACAATGTAATCTAATAAATTAAGGTGGCCAAATGGCCGAGTGGTCTAAAGCACTCGCATTTACAGATCACTCTTCCATCTCACCTCTGTATGCGTGAGTTTGAATCTCGGCTTGACCAATGTGGGTATGTTAGAAAGCTTTCCAGTAGCTTTACATGAGTCGGTGCTTCTTTCCGGGTTCTTCCGCCACTATACTTAATGGCCGCCATGTATAGCCTATCATTTGCTTAGAAATGGCGTCAAACCGAACAAAAGTAAACCAAGCCCTCAAAGTAATCAATCCTTACAAATATGTGACAGGTATGGATACACACGCATTTTATAAATAAATTCAGGTCATTTTGATAAAACATCTGGAATGTCAATTACGATTTTCTTATTGACTTATGACATGTCTGAATACCAAATATCGGTTATAATAGATCCCATTGCTCTGTGTAAATATCTCGCACATTTTGTCCTGAAAATCAATCTAACAAATTACAGAGCAGCCTTCATTGAATGGAAAAAGTGATTCATGTTATCATGCAATAGATTCATTAATATAATGATTATGTTACAAGTTATTATTCTAGGACTGTCGAAAGATTTATATTTTCCTTGTCTTCTATTGTGATAGAAGATCCTATTCGCAAACAAGATTTCATTTTTAATGCGAACAAGATTTTATGTTATACATTTGCTTTGAAAGACTACACCATATATATATATATATATATATATATATATATATATATATATATATATATATATATATATATATATATATAGAGAGAGAGAGAGAGAGAGAGAGAGAGAGAGAGAGAGAGAGAGAGAGAGAGAGAGAATTTTTTTCCTTTATATGATGTATTCCTCCGTCAAGTAAATGGGCATGTATGTGTTTCCTCTGTAGGCTTAATTTCTTTTATTAGCTTGATTATTAGATTTCATAATATTGAATGCTTTCTATTAGTGTGCAATTTCTAGGATTTCCTTTGAGGGCAATGCAAGTCAAGATTCACCTCTGCTTTGCCCATAAAAGTCATGAAGGTATTTTCGTCTGATGACTTCATTGGTATTTATCATTCCACAGGTATAGTTAAAGTGTCGTCTATAGCATGTAGAAAATAATGATCTTAACAACAGGAGTGGAATACGAGATTAAAGCGATAATAATCCGCGTGCGTACCACGGATACATACCTTAAAAATGGTCATTCTACTGCTGGGCAGGCAGGGTACAGTTAGAATGTCAGTAAGGTAATATTTTCAGTCAAAACTGGGTAATTGAGT
Source organism: Unio delphinus (assembly GCA_029339505.1). Taxonomy (NCBI): domain Eukaryota; kingdom Metazoa; phylum Mollusca; class Bivalvia; order Unionida; family Unionidae; genus Unio; species Unio delphinus. Next base: position 8,875,541 of record JAQISU010000054.1, read on the forward strand.
CAGTCAGAATGCGGGTCTGAATTGGGGATGGGGGGAAAGGGGGTAGAGGGCATGCGTCCCTTGTGCTCCCCTCCTCAGAAATTGTCACTTGGTTGCCGTGAATAAAATTACATGCGTTTAAAGAAAACAAACATGGGTCTTAACCTTCGAATTTTTAGGATACAATTGTAGATCTATAAGGCATATATATATATATATATATATATATATATATATATATATATATATATATATATATATATATATATATATATATATATATATATATATATACTTTTTTTTTAAACAGGATCTCTAAATAACAATAAAGAATATCTTTTTCTATTCATCACATAGTTTCCTTATTTTTGACAAAATGTACCTCTATCTGTGAAAATTAAAATGTTCATCAAATATTATATATTGTTTTCGTACCATTTCAATCGCACAAGAAAGTGATGAAAAACTGTAACTCTTGCTTACATGGTAGGCTATCCGTTCACCTACCATAATGTGAAAGGCACGTTTTTGTACATGAGACGAAATCCTTTGGGTCGTTACACTACTGAGTAAGAACTGCTGGTGTAGTTGGGATATTTAAATGTTATTTGGCTCTCTATCTTGCAGTTACATTTTCACAAGCACCTGACAGTTAAACAATGGGCATCCATATTGTAACAACCTTGATATGTGTATAATCGAAGAGATTTGGTAATATAAAGCCCAATGTTTATCGACAATCTGTATTGTCTCGCCACCGATTCTAAATCGAAATTACTGAAATGCGACAAACTTCGAGAATCTATTGATAATATCATCTTACCTATGGTAATTAAAACAAATAACGTGCTAGAATGCATTCCGAGTGCAGTTCAGGGTAGGTCGAATATTCTGTCTCCATAACAATTTCTTTTATTCTAATGGTCGTCATTGGAGACATATATTGGTACTTACGGTTATCTTTGTTGGGGAAAAATAAATTTGACCTTCAAAATGTCTTTGCTGCTACTTCGCACATGTATTTGCTAGAAAACCATCACTTATAGCGGACAGTGTGATCTGCAATAATATACAAGAAACCAGCACATAGCAACAAAACTAAAACAATGGGAATAATAACAATGGGAATCATCGTGATCATCATCATCTTCATCATCAACAACAACATCAGCATCAGGACCAACATCATCATCATCATCATCATCATCAACAACAACAACAACAATAACACCAACAAATCAACAAGAACGTACAAATATAATGATGATTATTACAAAATCATTCAAAGACTGAGTGGCTTCTCCAGACTGCTTTAGTACACGTGCAGGTGTTTTGCCTATACATATCTGTTTATTTCTTAATATTCTAATACAGTCTAGCTTTTGAATAGTTGTCATCAGTGGGGTTTGTAAACTGTCATCATTAACCAGATGGACTTCATACTGAATGTACATAACTGGGCTGTCTGAAAGATAACGGATGAATGAAGTACAAGGCGAAGCTGAAATAATATAGATATCTGAGACAAGAAAATAGAACATTCATATGTTTGAGTTTACCTGTCCAAATGATGTATGAAAATATGATATGACCATGCATTGATTTTCCATTGTGCAATAATTGTAGTTGCATCAGTTGATAAATGAAGGGAAGAGTTCCAATGGTGATAACATAATGATGTGATAAGACCCAATTGCATTATTTCTGTACAGATTGCAAGGAGAACTACTTTATACTAGCTTCTTTTTAGTCACGTGCAAAATAATTAACCGAAGCGCATACATAATGCACGTCTTTAAAACGAAATAAAAATGGTGGGTTTATATTTTATATAGAACACTGAATGAATTGCTTTGACATTAATCAGATAAAACATCTTTGCTGTTTTTCTTAATATAAATAATTCTGTTTTTGACTAAATTTTAAAAATAAAAGCTGGAAAACTCAAAATCTGCCAAGAAGATAATAGCACTTTCACTGCAGCTCCTTTCAAATTAATCTAAAACTACAGGTAAATGGATATAAGGATTGGGAGAATCAGATTCTAAGACAACGTTATAACAATTGGATTCACAGTCATACAATGTCAGACGCCGACCTTGATAATTTACAATGTCAGGTGGATGGGAGATCCATTAACCTTTCCACATCGTAACTGTCAGTGCTGATGTCCTCCGCTGGTTGGCAGTTGATTGGATCTCCATCACTACAACCATTTACAGATAGTCTTAGTCTCATTTGTAAGTAGCCCCTATAGGTAACCTAAACTGTTAATCAACACTAAAAATAGATTTAAAGACGCGACAATTGGTTAATCATGTGTCTGGTAAATGACAATTTACCAATCCCAAAGAACACATGATAGCAGCAAATCCATGAGTCATTCGTATATGAAACAAAACAACACGTCCTTTGCTTTGAATATTGTGCTTCTACTCAGAGAAAATGTATGCCAATTTAAATAAAAGATTAAGAACCTGATGAGAATGTTGAAAACCTAAGATCGCCTCTAATTAGTAGAATGTTTCGTTTTATATTTTTGACGTAGTTATTACGCTGCAGAGAGAGAATGCCCTGTTCTAAAAATAGCTATGTAGCAAAAGCCTCAACAAGAAAACTGATATATCTTTTTGATAAAAATGCCAATAGAAAATGAATAGAATTTTTTTTACAAAAAAAAAATTATAAGAATTTATATTGTCTTTGTTCAAACTTTTATCGTGGTATAAACTGTCAGCTACCAACTCATACAGCTTACATAACATTCTTTTGGTGCTATTTGCTGTGTGATTCGACAACTGACAGTTTATTCCACGATAAACTCAGAAAAAAAACCATTAAAAGCTTAATTGATAGCTATGTGTTCACCGGCATCTGACAACTTATTCAAAACTGCTCAGCTAGTTTTTGATCCGACTTTGTATAAATATTTCTCAGCTGGTTACTTTGTTGACTTTCCTGACAACAAGATAGAATGTTACAAAGCCAATTTAATTAAATTTTGCACTAATGTGTTTACAACCTGAAGAAAATGAATTATTGTCAACTGCATAAAGCTAATAGTGATCAAACGTTAATGGTACATTTTTAAAGCATGTTTATTATTATTATTATTATTATTATTATTATTATTATTATTATTATTATTATTATTATTATTATTATTATTTTATATTTTTAATTTTTAAAAATTTCTATTATTATTGTACTTTTTGTATTTGTTATCGTTGTTGTTTTTCCGTATTCAAGCCATCTGTTTGAAATGCGTAGTTTTCTAGATTCAAATAATAAAATGTACAAGTGATCCTTTAAGGTTTTGCAAGAATAATTATTACTGATGTTATTATTATTATTCCCCTTAAAATCAGTGGCACTCCTATATAGTCTTTTAATTTGCAATTTAAGTATGTATGTTTCTTTTACGATATTTAGTTTACGCCGGAAAACATTTTAAAATATTGTATAGCTAGCTAATAATTACGTTTACATTAATAAAAATTTCTTTTTATTCCAGGAAAAGAAGCAATCATCATCTTCATTATTATTATTATTATTATTATTATTATTATTATTATTAGTAGTAGTAGTAGTAGTAGTAGTAGTAGTAGTAGTAGTAGTAGTAGTAGTAGTAGTAGTAGCAGTAGTAGTAGTAGTAGCAGTAGTAATAATAGTGGTAGTAGTTGTTGTTATAGTTTTTTTGTTGTTTAGGACTACACACTCATTTCCCCATTCTGCTTATTGATATTGTTTTTCTCTTCTTGATAATAATAATAATAATATATATATATATATATATATATATATATATATATATATATATATATATATATATATATATATATATATATATGTGTGTGTGTGTGTGTGTGTGTGTGTGTGTGTGTGTGTGTGTGTGTGTGTGATTTGGAATTTAAACATAGCTTTAACAATTTGACAGTCATATCGCTGCGATGTCTGTGGGACTGCTACAGTGGCCTGGTAGATAGTGCGTCTGTCTTGGATGCAGAAGGTCGTGGGTTCGATCTCCAGCTGAGTCATACCAAAAACTTACAAACATGGTACTAGCAGGTGCCTCGCATGGCGCTCAGCATTAAGAGGTTAGTGTTAGGACTGGTCAGCTTGGTGTCAGGATCATGTGACTGGGTGGGACATCATGCTACCTGTCTGCGGCCTGATGCCCCAGTACTAGACATCACTATAAACTGCCCCACTGCAGACGTAGCACTGGGTCATCATGTCGCAGACATGTAACATGATGTCCCACCCAGTCAACACTACCACTAATCTCCTAATGCTGAGCGCCAAGCGAGGCAGCTGTTAGTACCATTTGTGTAAGTACAAGAAATGAAAGTTTGCTATAAGTAATAATAACATGCAATAATAAAGGCCAAGTATTTAACTCATAATTTGCGCTGTCCGTATGTCCTTTCAAGTAGACGTGAAAAAAAATTTAGTGCAGCATTTATCAAGTTCTAAATAATGTGCACATATTTAAAAAGGCTACAGAAACATATGAGTATGTTGATCGTCTTTAATCATGGAATAGTTACATCTATTGTCAGGATCTATCGGAGATGCTGAAAATAGGTAGGCTCTTCGATAGTTACAAGCGCCAGAATAGAGTTTCGAGTCCTAAACTGTCGATCAGGAAATCTTGGAAATAAAACTTGCAGAAAGTGAATTAGTGTCCAAGTAGTAATGGATGAATAAAAAAATGGCCTACCTTTGTTATTCTGTGCAATAAATGTGGTTTTCAATGTTTAAAAGCCCCCCGGACACTTGACAACCAGATGTAACCAACCTCACCGAAGGGCATTATACACCAATTGCTATTCAGATTTATCAGTCTGTAGTTAATTCCTTGAACGGATAGATTTACCAGCGTATAATTAGGTAGATTTTGGATTGCTTAATATATAAATTTAATAGTTTGTGTCCCCGGGTTGTCTGAAGCGCAAATCTTTACCGACCACATCGTTCTCTCCTCCGTGCTAGCTCCACGAATAAGGATATTTAAAAAAAAAATAAACGTACCAGTTGAACTGGCAGCCATTTGCTGAAAAAAAATTTAAAATCCACAAGATAAAAAACAAGATTAAATAGTTTAACGTGCTACTGAATTATATGTACCTATTAATCACGCATGTGCAGCTCATTTTCTCAAAAAGGGCTAACAGAACTCAAGAAACAATTCCAAGCTGATTGTCTATAATATTAAGATATATCGTTCATTCATTTGTATGTATTGACTCCAATCATTGTTAAACTTGGTAATGTAGACTCCAAGGTTCTTAATTTAATATTACACTTCACGGGTTTCTTTTACTGTATGGATCGTATATTCTAAACCAAGCGTCATCTGGGAGACACTGTATAATATGCGGATAATTGCCACATAATATACCAAATACTAATTGTCACACTAGGTAAAGACTAGTTTACAAAGTGTATGTTTAAAACGAAAATTATTTACTCTGGGGAACGAAAACCCAATGCATATTAGGCATATGTCAATTAAATCAGTTTAAAGTTATGTTGGTATGCCATATATGTAATATATGTAACATATGTAATATATGTAACACAGTGATTAACCTAAACTAATGTTTACGAAAAACGTTAGACTCATTTTGAAATGCAATTTACTGTAAGTTTTTTTTTCTATCATTTTCTTTCTTTCTTTCTTTCTTTCTTTCTTTCTTTCTTTCTTTCTTTCTTTCTTTCTTTCTTTCTTTCTTTCTTTCTACGCATTTTATTTACACGTAACAATAGGATACAATATCTTGTTACATAATCTAAATTAACAACAATGAAATGTGATCCTTAATGTCTTGTTGTCATGGGTATGGTACCAGAAAGAACGCAGCTACTTAGGCAAACTTAAACTACAAAGACGCATAAAATCTAAATCTCTCTCTCACACACACACACACACATACACACACACACACACACACACACACACACACACACACACACACACACACACACACTTAAGAAGCTCAAACTGTTGTGCATTTGGAACCGCCTCGATGAAAGTGTTGCGTCGGTTAAAGCTTTGAAGCCAGCACACCTCAAGATCAGCTCAGATATTAACCCCCCCCCCCCTTATATATATAATAAGCATTGCTCATTTTAACATCAACAAAACTAAAAAAAGAGACATGATTGGGGCTAGCATCATCAGTGCTCGAGAAGTAAATCAGAAGTAAATCGTCTTTTCTAACGGCTTAGCGGCTTTTCGGGGCTGTGACATGTCTATGAAGTCTGAAAGATAGTTCGATATATCTCTCTGGTTTCTTGCTGTGGCGCAGAAGAGGACGTAACGGCTTCGTCAGAAGTGAACGGCACTTTTACGGGTGTAACAAAGCCAATGAATCCTTTCCCTGTCTAAATCAAAATATTATTTTGTACCTTCATCAAAGCTATTTTGGTGATTTGTTGATAGATGAATAATTTGTGGATAAATTCTTATCAATGCGTGAAAGCTGTATCTTTAAAAAGCATTCAATATTCGAATGACTAGCGGTTTTAATACGGGACACACTTCGAAAAGCGCACTTTAACATACCGTATACACCGTCTCTAAGCAACTCTTTGTAGTACTCTAAGCGCTAAAAATATAAACTAGGTTGAATACTGTTAGAATGAAACACAGCAAGATATTCTTATAATTTTTGTAGACAGACGAAAACGAGGAGAGTGACATGTGAATGACTGCTATTCCTTATTAGGACCGCACGCAATTCAGTTTGAAGTTTCTAAATGAGCTGTTTTAAACTAGTCACTCCTAAAATGTGTCTTATGATGTAATAGGCTGAATATCCAAGAGTGCGGAAGAAGTTTATTATATAGGTGTACTAAATTTTATCCACACAGGAGACGATCTTCTTTTTTAGCATGGCATTGTCTTTTAAATTTCTGTAACATTAACTACGGATAAAACCGTAATAAAAACAGTTGTTTTCACTGGTGGAAAATGAAACTTTAACTTTGAGAGTTTGGAATTTTATCCCTTTGCACTCATAAACATAAAAATTAAACCGCTTGTTAAATCCGCGTGAATGGGGCCCCGAGTGGCCTAGTAGTCTAAAGGGCTTTCCGTTACGGATCACTGCCATCTCACCTCTTTCTGCGTGGGTTCGAATCTAAGATTCGGTTAATGTTGTTATGTGAGAAAGCTTGCCAGTAGCTTCTCGTGGGTCGGTGGTTCTTTCAGGGCCTTTTCCCAGGTTCTTCCTCCATCAATAATACTGGCCGCCATGTATAGCATATCGTGTTCTGAAAATTGGCTTTAAACCCTACAACAACAACAACAACAACAACAGCAACAAATCCGCGTGAAAGGCAAATATTTGTTTTTTTGTCATGCTTTCCTTTGGTTTATTCGATATTGTAAATATCGGCAGCAGACGACATCTGTAGTCGTGCACACACCCCTTTGTGGAAAATGGACATGTCTAGGAACTGAAAAATGATTTCGAGCATGTCCGTCAATTATACTGAATACTTCCGTTAAGCATGAAACTCGCAGATTATGACGCTTTAGGGCCACTCTACTCAGTCAGGTTAGAAATTATAAATTTAATAATGAAGTGACTATGTTCTTGCACTTTTTTAAAATCACATTAAAGGTTTCCATAATAGAAAAATTGTAGGGCAATACATTAAACCGGTTGGTATAGTCAGAATATAACACGCGTTCTGATTGGTGGAACTACTCAAGCCTAGACAACAGGCAAGTTGCAAGTAAACATTAAGCCATCGATCACCATTTCCGGCATGCGGCTTAAATCATACTTAATGGTGCAAGTCTTTGCACCTTGTGCAATCTGACACATCACAAGGCTGATTGGAACAGACAAATCTAAATGGCAAGGATGCCTCAAAAGAGCATTATTCTACGGGCCAGTTGGAAAAGAAGAAGTTTGCGAAGAAGAACGGCAAAGCGGTGTGCCACCCGTGTTTTATATATATATATATATATATATATATATATATATATATATATATATATATATATATATATATATATATATATATATATATATATATATATATATATATATATATATGAAACCTGCCAAATCCGATATATTGTATATGTAGATCCCGTCCGTTGCGACCTAATCAAATACAACCCCTTCGATAGCCATGTTCTGGCTCGTTGCCCTATCCAACAAGAAATGTAGTCCCATCAAGGCTGCATTATCCAGGAATAGACTGTATCAGAAATATTCGCTTGCAACCTAGGTCACACATGCTTTTGAATTTTCATGCCAAAATGAATCAAAGCGTCCATCTTACAGCGACATGGAGTTTCGACAATATAATGTCTGGAATAAATTCGTTAATTTGCTCATAGCGTTTCCTTTCGAGGAGAAAAACGAAATTCTAAAAACTTACCTATGCGAGGATTGAATATTCTCGAGAATAAAACGAGCAAACAGTATGATGCTGATACCAAATAACCGTAAAATAATCCCTGACGAGAAATCAGGAAGATAAAACGTCTTGTCGTTTGTATCAATTGGTCTCTTGAAAAACTTCCCTTAAGATGTCCTTCCAATTTTTTTCACCGCACTCTCAACGACTGTGAGATGAATACTCTCCTCTTGACCGTAATTATTGAATTAGACCAGTCAGTACATGCCACGAGTGGGATACACAGACTGAATGATCTCTCAATGTGCTCGACACGGCGGACGCCATCTGCCATAGACTAGATTTCTCTTATAACCAGGCTATGGGAGTAGAAGAGGGAATAAAATTTGCTTTCAAAACTGCAATTGTTACTTTTGTGTTCAACTCAGACGTGGATATGGTTTTGGGCTGGTACATTTCTTGGTTAACGTTTTTTATTTAGTACAGTTATATGTTATCTCAAATATGTATATGGTTTTCAAACAAAAGTTTCACAAATCAGATTGTATGCATTTGAGTGAAACAAACGTCTCTGTAGTAAATGACCATTTACAGCTGCTGTTGTGTCCCTCTGTTTATTTTCGATGCAAGTTTTAGGCTTTTCTATAAGGAGAGAGAGAGAGAGAGAGAGAGAGAGAGAGAGAGAGAGAGAGAGAGAGAGAGAGAGAGAGAGAGAGAGAGAGAGAGAGAGATGTCTATGACTATAGACTATATCCTTGCAAGACAGGAAAGCGTACAACAATTGCTCTTGAAGACGTGAATAAGGATTTATACTGCCGTTCGTGATAAACGGACCGAGACACAGATGAGAAGCCAGAAGCGCCTATTGAAACGAAAATGTTTAAAAGAGAAACAAGTTTGTTAAATGTTGGCAAGAGTGGGTGGGTGGAATATTTCTGTCAATTATCAAGATGAATCTTCTACGGTTCAGACATACGGATTCTATCATCCCGTGCAATGTACACAATTTATCAGCTTCTTTCATTTTAGCCCGAAACTTAATTAATGTAGCCTCGTGTTTACATCCATTTTGATGGTTGTGTTTTTTCTTAGCCTTTATTACGCTCTGGTGCAGCTTAGACTTGACTGTCAGAACATATTTCTCTTTTCTCGCATCTGTAACGAAGGTATGACGAATGCTATATGTACCTACATGTATGAAACCTAGATAAAAGAAACAATATAAACGAATTTGCATATCAGACTATATAAATGTCAACATGCCAATTATTAACAATGTGTGCTCTGATAACAGTCTTCTGAAGTTCTTTTTCTAGCATCATTGATCTTAATTAGTTAGACCTTCCACAAAACATATATCAACCGTATCAGAGAATACAAATACTAAATATGTTTTGTAAAATTCTAGAAAACTGCTTAATTTAAAGCAACGCATCTTCGTCCCATTAATTTTGCTACGTTGCTTATAATTACTAAATTCATCCAGTGATCGTGTTCATAGTCTATAACCCAAAAAAGAAACAAAACCAGATTTGAAAGTTAAATATCTACAAAATAAATGAAAAAGTCACATTTGAACCACGATTTATTTTATAAAATGTTTTGATATATTGTTCAGTCTTGTTGTTGTTTATTGATACACTTGTTGTTGTTCTGTGCTACAGGGTAAATAAGATCTCAACCTTTTCCTTTGAATAACACGGGCTCTTCTTTCCATAAATGTTGCATTTATTATCGGTTTCATAAATTATTGAGGAAAAACAATATAAAAACAATATTACATACTTGTTTAATCATTTATAAATTCACGATGTTGCCATAGCTAGCAGCATGTATAATTGAAAAATTTTGTTAAGACATCTTTACCTAGTAATTCAAATTTTCAAAAAGGCAGAGCCACAAGAAACAGATATAAATATGAGTGTTAAATATCTTTCCCTTTTGTCATGATTCACTTTCCAACTCTGTCTCCAAGAGTTTGATTCCAGGAGCTTGAATTCCCATCTTTAATACAGTTATAAAAATAAAAAGTTAAGATCTAATTATAGAGCTTATGTTTGCAAAATCAAAATATCATAATTGTTTTTGTTCATCCAGCTCGCTTACTGCGTGAAGGTGGACTGTTTTGACTTCATCAGCGATATTCTTGCGCTCGTATCCTGAATATATTAAATTTCAGGACAGGTATATTTTACCTCATGAATGTAACAATATAATAATTCTCTGAAGCTTTGAAGTCATTGTAGAATATTACTGTGCGCTAGATTCATGTTATTGATTATGATTTTGTGTTTTGTTGTATTTGTACAGATAGGTAAGGGTTATATATATATATATATATATATATATATATATATATATATATATATATATATATATATATATAAGACTTTTAATTTGTGTTTGCATTGGTGTTTTCTTACATTACCTTTATTCCTTTATTTTAAAACGAGACAATTCATCGAAACACTTTACCTGCTATTGCGTGAAGGACGATGTCACCAATGTTGTCTTCGCTGGACTTCAAACGGCAATGGTGATACAACTATGAAAACGTTTAAAAATTACAAGTAGTAAATAAAATTTGAACTTGTAGAAGCAGTGAAAAGAGCACATTTTTTTAAAAAAATATAATGCAGAAGAGAAGAAAAAATAAGGAAACCTAAGATGATGACACAAATACAAATATACGTTAAGAATTCTCGTTTATTCTCAAGAGCACCTGCAAATTGAATGGTGTATTCATTGTTGGGCAAATGATATTAGCTGTTTTTGAATAAACATTTCAAACCTTGTCACATAGAAACAGATAATGATTATTTGATTCACTGTATAAATACTTTTACAGGCATTGAATGGGATAGTTTCTATTGTGCAGTGTATACCGCGCTGTCCCATCTACGGTGAACATAAAACCCGACTCTTATTTGAATAATCATACCTACTACCATTTTGCGGTCCGCGAATTAAGTGTGTACTTTATCAATAATTAGGCGATTCTCTCGTTACTTGCTGAAATTTCTTTAGCCTTTTATTTTGAGAAAAACTATTAGGTTTTCAAATTTATATATTTATTTCCATTAGTGAATCCGGACATTTAATTTTTTTTATATAGTTTTGCACAGAAATTCAGTCATTCAAGTCATTAAGTCATTCAAACCTGTTTCTGTAGTTGATGAATGTGTATATGTTATTGATCAGTGTATACTAATTTCTGTATGTTTTATGTTTGACGTATACGTTATAGGTTAGTGTTTATTATCGGGTGTATCTTTTATGTGTAATGCATATGTGTAATGGATCAGTGTATACTAATTTCTGTATGTTTTATGTTTGACGTATAGGTTAGTGCTTATTATTGGGTGTATCTTTCATGTGTAATGCATATGTGTAATGGATCAGTGTATACTAATTTCTGTATGTTTTATGTTTGACGTATAGGTTATAGGTTAGTGTTTATTATTGGGTGTATCTTTTATATGTAATGCATATGTGTAATGGATCAGTGTATACTAATTTCTGTATGTTTTATGTTTGACGTATACGTTATAGGTTAGTGTTTATTACCGGGTGTATCTTTTATGTGTAATGCATATGTGTAATGGATCAGTGTATACTAATTTCTGTATGTTTTATGTTTGACGTATACGTTATAGGTTAGTGTTTATTATTGGGTGTATCTTTTATGTGTAATGTGTACATTTAATGAATTAGTTTATATTATCGTCTGTGTGTGTGTGTGTGTGTGTGTGTGTGTGTGTGTGTGTGTGTGTGTGTGTGTGTGTGATTAGTGTATATTACTGTATATATGTTTATGTGTTATGTTTTTATGTTATGGATCATCATCATTCTCTTGACCTAGTTTGATCGTGAGTCACTGTGTTGCTGAACATCTGACCAGTTCCTTCCTCTTGTTTTGATCATGTTTTGGATCAGTGTATTATAATGGTTGTATGTGTATGTGCAATGTGTATGTATTATGGACCAGTGTATGGTAAAGTCTGTACTTTTTATTTGTAATGTGTATGTATTATGGACCAGTGTATGGTAATGTCTGTACTTTTTATTTGTAATGTGTATGTATTATGGACCGGTGTATGGTAATGTCTGTACTTTTTTTTGTAATGTCTATGTATTATGGACCTGTGTATGGTAATGTCTGTACTTTTTATTTGTAATGTGTATGTATTATGGATCGGTGTATGGTAATGTCTGTACTTTTTATTTGTAATGTCTATGTATTATGGACCTGTGTATGGTAATGTCTGTACTTTTTATTTGTAATGTGTATGTATTATGGATCGGTGTATGGTAATGTCTGTACTTTTTATTTGTAATGTTTATGTATTATGGACCTGTGTATGGTAATGTCTGTACTTTTTATTTGTAATGTGTATGTATTATGGACCAGTGTATGGTAATGTCTGTACTTTTTATTTGTAATGTGTATGTATTATGGATCGGTGTATGGTAATGTCTGTACTTTTTATTTGTAATGTGTATGTATTATGGACCAGTGTATGGTAATGTCTGTACTTTTTATTTGTAATGTGTATGTATTATGGATCGGTGTATGGTAATGTCTGTACTTTTTATTTGTAATGTGTATGTACTATGGACCAGTGTATGGTAATGTCTGTACTTTTTATTTGTAATGTGTATGTATTTTATGTTCAAAAACTATATTTCATAACAGGGCCAGGATTGCTAATGGACTAGCGCAAATATAGTTTTTCGGTCTTTCTTTTTTCTTAATTCATCTACAATCTACAAATTCAGGATCAGATGAAATGAAAAGCAGGAAGGAAATGTAGTCTGTTTCTACAACATTACTTTAGCAATTCAAAACTTTAAGATTGATGATAAATAGCAATTTGACGACTAAAAGTTAATATATTATAGATTGGTTGTTTTCAGTTTTACTACTCAAAGCGAATAATAATAATAATAATAATAATAATAATAATAATAATAATAATAATAATAATAATAATGAGGACTTTGTATTGCGCCTAATCTTTAGAAGCTAATAATAATAATAATAATAATAATAATAATAATAATAATAATAATAATTTTAATAATAATAATAATAATAATAATAAAAAAGTAATAATGATAATAATGATGATAATAATAATGATAAGAAGAAGAAGAAGAAGAAGAAGAAGAAGAAGAAGAAGAATGAGGACTTTGCATAGCGCTTAATCTCTAGAAGCTTTTTAACCGCTTTACAACATCTATAGCGATATGAAACTATTTAAGGTTCAAAACATTATTAGGTCTTTAAGTTTGCTCTTGCACTAGAAAAAGGTGAGTTTTAAGAGCACTCTAGAAAGGGATCACTGTGTCTTTGTGTATAATTTCAATGGGCAATTCCCTCCACGTTGCTGGGCTCTGGTATGCAAAAGAACGTTGTCCATATGACTTCATTTTCATGGTGGGAGCTTTGAGTCAGAAGAGGGGCGTAAGTATTTTGCTGGTGTGTACATCTGGGTGAGGCCGGATAGGTATGATGGACTGGAGTCCGTCAGTGAAACGTAGCACAGAGAACAAATTTTGTGTTTGATTCTGGATCGAATGGATAGCCAGTGTATGATACAGAGCAGTGGGAAGGTGTGATCTGATCGTGGTACTCTGATGAGTGAGGCAGTGGGTGATGATCTAAGACACTTGAGAGCGCGTGAATGTAAAATGAAGAAAACAGGTCCAAGAACAGACACCCGTGGAACACCACAACATATATCAACTGGGCTGCAGTGTATTGCATTTAAAGATTCAATTCGTGTCTTGTCGACTAAGTAGGACTTGAACCACTGTAAGGAGGTATTGTGAATGCTAAATACATGCTGGAGACGGTGAAGTAATATATCATAATCTATTGTGTCAAACAACTCCACCAGTGAGATCCTTAGGGATTTATGATCTGCCTGTCCCAAGTCAGGGTAAAGGAGGAGGGTTGGGCGTGGGGTTAGCACCCCCACCCCGTAAAAAGAACGACGCTACAGAAACGTCAACAACAGAAGAAACAGAAAACTTTATCCTGGGAGAGGAAGGGTCTTCATCACGAAGACGCATGACGCTGGGTGGTGAAAGCCGAAAGGATGCCACAAAGCCGACTACCCTTTTGTCTGCCAGGAGAATCAACATCGGCACATGGAATGTTAGGACCATGTACGAGCTAGGAAAGACGACGCAGGTAGCAGCCGAGATGAGGAGCAACAAGCTGGCCGTGTTAGGCATCAGCGAGACACGGTGGACCCAAGCTGGAAATCACGACTGATGACAGGAGAGCTGTTGCTGTACTCCGGGCATGAAGAGAGCGACGCACCCCACACGCAGGGAGTAGGCTTCATGCTGTCCAAGCAGGCACAGAGGGCACTGATTGGATGGGAGGCGCACGGCCCCAGGATCATCACGGCATCCTTCCGAACTAAGAAGAGGAAGATCAAGATGAACGTCGTCCAGTGCTATGCCCCAACGAACGACAGTGAAGAGGAGGACAAAGACCAGTTTTACAGCAGACTGCAGAAGATCCTCGAGACTTATCCAAACAAGTACGTCACCATCCTCATGGGAGATGTCAACGACAAGATTGGGTCTGACAGCACTGGATACGAACCAGTCATGGGCACCCACGCCCTGGGAGAGATGAATGAGAATGGAGAGAGATTTGCAGACCTGTGTGCACTCAACAGCCTGGTCATTGGAGGCAGCATCTTTCCTCACAAGCGGATCCACAAGAATACATGGGTATCGCCAGACAGCGCGACAGAGAACCAGATCGACCACGTTTGCATTAGCAAGAAGTTCAGAAGATCCCTGCAGGACGTTAGAGTGAGAAGAGGAGCAGACGTGGCGTCCGACCATCACCTGGTGGTGGCCAAACTGAAGCTGAAGCTGAAGAGAAACCAGATGGAAGCGTCAGACAGAAGAGTCAAGTACAACGTCAGCCTTCTGAAAGACCCCAAGATAAGACAATAGTTTGGTCTGACGCTGAAGAACAAGTTTGAAGTGCTTCAGGAACTTTATCAAGAAGAAGAAGACAGTGTACTCAGCAGTTGGCGTGGGTCGGTGGTTCTTTCCGGGGGTTTGTCCGGTTTCTTCCTCCACCATTAATACTGGCCGCCATGTATAGCCTATATTGTGCTGAAAAATGGCGTTAAACCATAAAAAACAAAAAACAAAACAAACAACAGTTGGCAGATAGTGAAAGAAACACTAAGAGCATCATGCCAAGAAGTAGTGGGGCCAAAGAAACACCAGCAGAAAGAGTGGATCACAGCAGAGACATTGACCAAGATCGAAGACAGGAAGAGGAAGAAGGCAGTAGTCTACAACAGTAGAACCAGAGCAACGAAGGCCAAGGCTCAAGAAGCTTATGCAAAAGCCCACAGAGTAGTAAAGAGAAACATCAAGAAGGACAAGAAAGAATACTTAGATGGACTGGCAGCTGAGGCGGAGCAGGCAGCGTACAGCGGTAACATGAAACAGCTGTACGACATCACCAGACGACTCTCCGGGAATTTCAGCAAACCAGAAAGACCTGTCAAGGACAAGCAGGGGAATACCATCAACAGTTTAGACCAGCAGATGAACAGATGGGCAGAGCATTTTGAGGATCTCCTGAACAGGCCAGCATCCGCGAACCCCCCAGACATCAAACCAGCTAACGTGGATCTCCCGATCAATTGCGAGAAACCGACCAGAGACGAGATCAGGAAGGCCATCACCCTGATAAAGAGCGGGAAGGCGGCTGGACCCAACGACATCCCAGCAGAGGCGCTAAAGGCAGACCTGGATGCGTCAGTGGAGATGCTGTACCCACTCTTTGAGAGGATTTGGGAGGAAGAAGACGTACCGGCAGATTGGAAGGAAGGTTACCTGATCAAGCTTCCCAAGAAAGGCAACCTCAGCAACTGTAACAACTACAGGGGCATCACACTCCTATCTGTGCCAGGGAAAGTCTTCAACCAAGTCCTCTTGGAAAGGATGAAGGCAACCGTGGACGCACAGCTGCGAGATGAGCAAGCAGGCTTCAAGCAGAACAGATCCTGCACGGACCAGATTGCGACGCTCCGCATCATAGTCGAACAGTCCCTAGATCCGACTGTTCAACTCCAACGTGAAGTCAGTCTTACTGTATGGAGCAGAGACCTGGAGGACGACCAAGACCACCACCAGGAAAGTCCAGACCTTCATCAACAGCTGCCTCAGAAGGATTCTCCGGATCCGCTGGCCTGACACCATCAGCAATGCCAATCTTTGGGAAAGGACCTCCCAACTTCCTGCTGAAGAAGAAATCAGGAAGAAGAGATGGGGCTGGATAGGGCACACCCTACGAAAACCGCCAACCAGTATCACCAGGCAGGCGCTGAGGTGGAACCCACAAGGCAAGCGGAAGAGAGGCCGTCCAAGAAACACCTGGCGACGCAACCTCCAGGCTGACACCACCAAGATGGGCTACACCTGGAACCAGCTAGAAAAAATGGCCCAGGACAGAGGACTCTGGAGATCTGTAGTTGGCGGCCCATACCCTGATAGGAGTGACGGGCAGTGAATGAATGATGAATGAATTGTGTCAAACGCTGCAGACAAATCATAGAGGGAGAAGACTGTAATCTTTCTACTATCCAAAGCAGAGAGAATCTCATTAAATACTTTCAGAAGAGTAGTTTCAATACAGTGGGAAGGGCGATATGCACACTGTACATTGCTAAAAAGACTTTTAATTCAGACGAGATGCAAGTTTGGTTAGACCAACTTTTTCTAAGATTTTTATATGAATGAGAGATTAGAAACTGAGCGATAGTTCTTTAAATCGTTATGGTCAAGTGTTGGTGTCTTCAACAGGGGCTTTACAATGGCAGTTTTGAAAAATGATGGAAATTCCCAGGATGAGAGAGATATTAATAGCATCAGTTAGTGAAGGAAATATGAGGTCTAAGCACTCAAGCAGCAGTGGTGTTGAAATTGGATAAAGTTCACATGACTTTGGTGAACTCTTCATCACGATTTTCCTTATTAAAATCCATAGAGACAGATTCAAATACTGCTAACGAATATCGCTGAAATTCTGCATCGTATCTGTATGGTGACGACGAGTCAATTGAAATTGTGTAGTCAAACGTATCTCTAATGGTTTGTACATTGTCACGAAAGAAATTTGCAAATAGATCAGGGACTTATACGTTGAGATGGCATATAAAGCAGAGGCGATCTGATGCAAGTTCGTGGGATACAAGGGTGGGTTGCATAATATTATCATCAGGTCTATGAAGAATATAGTCTAAAATGTACCACGTTTATGGCTGGGTTGGTTAACGGACTGTTTAAGGTTAAAACCATGAATGGAATCTAAGAGTTTTGACGTATTTGGGTTTCCTAGACAGTCAAAGTGAAAGCTGAAATCTCCAAGAATAATAAGTTTGCCACCGATCGAATTTCCATACTCCAGAATATTCGGAAATTGCTCCAAAAAAGAGATTAAGTCAGCTTGTTTTTTGTACTAAGAGGATGGCGGTAGAGACAGAAAACATAGACTGACATTTGTTACAGTGTGAGTGTTGTTTGGACTAGTTCAAACGATGCGTGGCAGAAATTGAAGGTCGTGTTGTACTTAAGACATTTTATCATGGAATTCTTTGTGATGACAAAAGAGTGGCGGGGAAACGACTTGATGGAGTAATCAGTGGGTGTTATATCCACGCACTTGGGATCACGGCGTGACGTTTTTAACCATGTTTATATCAGGAAGAAGACTTCGATATTCTGGTCGTTGATAAAATTAACAATTTCTACACGCTTTTCTGGTGGTCCTACTGATTGGGAGTTGAATAATGCAATACGCAATGTTACCTCTGGGACATTTGATACAACGGTTGACGATTTAAGATGGAAAAGCAACAGATTATCAAAATCAACGGCTGATTTTTAAATTGTTTATCTGGAAAGAGTAAAAGGGAGATAACTGGAATTCTTCTTCCTGTTCTACTCCGGTTAGCTTTGAAACGTTTCTTTTTTTTTTTTCGCTTCGTTTACATTTAAGTAATGATGAATGTAGTCAGAGTTCGTTTAGTCTTGAGCACAAAGTAGCATGAAGAGCAAAGGAGCGGTCATTTAATGCAGTTAATGAGGGTCCATCATAGCATAAACGGGTTGACTGGTGCTCACGTGATCGCGGTTTATTGAAAAAAACAAACGCCGTCTTAAACAGTGGAAAATGACAGCTGAGACAAATTCTAGTAGTTCTCGTTTCCAACACAAGGAGATGAAGAAAGACATGAACTGAACGGCCAATGCATTATGAAATACAGTAATGTAGACGAAGATACACAAGCGCATGTCTTGAAAAACATGACAAAAATGGAAGAATTTCGTCACACCGGTTAAGCGATAGAGGCCATCTTTCCCGAAGAGTAATAGGTTAATGATAAACGGCATGGTATAAAATCAGACAAATTATATCATGCACAGATTGTTTTGTTTCTTATGCATTTAATGAAATATCCCTGTGCTATACTTTTCTAAGAAAAAAATCTATTTACACTATGTGTTGTGTTAGTTGAAAACATTTAGATATTAATAATGCTTACACCTATTTTACCCCGAAGACCACACATAAAGTAACCATATCTAATTAGTCCATATGAAATCATTTATCAGATCGCACGTGGTTACGATATATTATGCACGTGTAAAAACTACAAACCAATTGATTAAATATATGTATGTTCTTATGATGTTCACAAATCAACCCAATTTTTTTCTGTGTGCATCGTTTCGCGTTACATATTTTTTATATTCTTTTCAATTTTCCTTTTGAAATAAAATCTTCAGATATCGTCTGGCATATTTCATACGGCGTTGATTTGCTTATCAAAATAAAATGCGGGAAACTTGGTTCTAACAGCAGTAATGCCTCCTTTAGTCACTTTACGTTGGTTGCATTGTGTTTCATACGCAGAAAGCAAAAGCACTCAGAAGTTTTACTTTTTTGGTGCATGATTTAAAATTTAGGTACAATATATATTTAATAAAGTTTTATAGGATATGTAAAGATCTTAAGCCGTCAGGGCTGTGATTACATATTGTATTTATTGACACATCATCAGATATAATTTGTTCATCATGTAGTATGAATGTATAACGGGATGTATCAGGGTATTATTATAGGGAGCCACTCAAAATATCTGATAAAATTCAGTACATTGTTTCCCCAATGTGTTGTTCGTACACGCAAATACATTTTGGCTCTTTATAAAGTTATATTTTCAAATCTTTGAAATTGGTCTTGTATCTCATGTCTTTAAAGGCTTTGACAGTTGCAATACAGATTGGGTTTTATTACTGAAGAATATATTTCCCTTGACTGTCTTATTTTGACCCATATTATTCGCATTATTTTGAAAATGTAGTAGGATTTTCCTTTATTTGCCAAAGTCCTTATTACTATTTAGATATAAACTATCTTGCTAGAGAAATGTTCTGGCAAAATAAATTTCCAAAGTCTTGAGTACCAAATTTACCTTTGTAATTGCTTTATGTTCCGATAACCTCTTGACAGTCAAACAAAAAAATTGATATAAAGAATAAGTGCTAATTTTCCCTAAGATATCTAATTATATTTATGCTTCTAAATATTAGAATGTTAGATTATTTTGATTAAGACAGTTGCATAATTGTACACGCTACAATGAAATGCATATATTTTGTAAACTAAGGATCTGAGGGCATCAACCCTGATGTTATTTGGGTCTATTATGAGAACCTAAACTTTGTCTATTTTTTTTAAGGGGAAGAAGTTATTCTGTTTACTGGAAAAATGCATTACACCACTTGTTCTTATAATCGTCAACATAATCTCAGCACGATTGCCCTAATACAGGCCTTAAAACTGTATACGAATTATGTATATCTAATATATCTGGCATTACTAAAAATATATAATTCTTTATACTAAATGTTCCAGAAACCGCTGAAAAATGTTAGATAAAGTCTTACACCTGGTATCCTGTCATAAAAAAATATGTTAAGTTTGTACCAATGACTCCAATTCCCCGTACAATTTGATCGCCACCTATGCATATTCCGTGGATATAGCATATGGACATTATTAGGTGTAAGTGGAAACGAATGACCGTTTGATCATTTGTGTGTTAAATTTTAGATCAAAATTTATTTGCAAAGTATGTTTTGTGAGCACGCAATATTACATTGATAGTCTGTACGAACTGATTTGTACGCATCAAGCATGAACGTCGCATTACAACCAAGTTATCTTTTCATCAAATTGATCAGGACAATTTATGTGTTCTAATGACAGGTTAAATGAACAAGTCATTTTTGTCGAATACTCTTTATGATTACAGCAAAACACATTATCATCAACACATTCATCATCACAATTGTCGCCACCATCATAATATAATTTTGAGTAAATTTTGTCACTGAAATGTGAAATATTATGCCTCTAGATCAAAAATTATTCTTATTTACGGTAAAATAATAATTCCCTCAAATACTCATCTCTCTTCTAGAAGTTCCATAGTAAAGAATATTCTAAACTTGATATCATTCTGGCTTTGTTTAATTTTTTGTTAATCCTTCGACACTAAGTGCATGAGTAGAAGTTTCTTGCTCATAAAGAGAGTTCTGTACTTGGAATGTCAATCATAGTTTATTAAACTGATATTGACCTAGTGACGTGTACATGTTACATATTTTACGTATTATGCAATTAAAGAACAACTGTCTTGAGGTAGTATCAGAGTAGTGATTTAAAAATGATTCCTGGTAATTACAGACAAATATTCCATGTACCGTATATACCCCCGTTTAAGTCCAATTAAAAACATCACAAACATTGATCTACCGTCTCATAACGTGCCGAGAGATCAGAATATATTCTGTTTATTGATGGCTACCAGTCAGCGCATGTGGGTCTGTGCTGTTTGCACAGATAAGCGAATACGACCGATATGTAAAATGGTTAGGTACAGCTTGCACAGACGCCTTTCTCTAAAATATGTGCGACAGGTAACTCATTTTTTTTCTTCTTATGAAATCGTTTTATGTCTTGATGTCTTCTGTTAAGTTATTCAGAGATAAGATTTTATTCGTTTACACGATTTTTAGCAAGATAAACACATTTTACTTCAGTTGTTTGTCTTTCGGGTCAAAAGATTCCGCTAGCAATTGATATATACCTCGAAGTTGTTTAAATATTCTCAAAAGTAATGATAGGTTCTTCATGTGATATATTTACTAAATACCACTGCAAATAATATGGTACCAGAAATTATACAATATTACCCACAGGAGATCTTTGGTTTTAAAATGGAAAACTATTACATATAATATGAAACAGAATTTTCACACAATTTGATAAGAATCGTTCGGGTCATGTGGTAAAAGTTCCACTATCAAAAAAATTTTACATTTGTAAACTTACTATGATTAGAAACACATTACTTATGCTGCTTCCTTTTTCTTTTTATACCGAAATCCACGAGTATGAAACAAGAATTCTTTTTAAGATTACTTCACAAGAGTTAGTTCTTTTGTCTAGCCATCCATCCATCCATTATATGTATGTATGTATGTATGTATGTATGTATGTATGTATGTATGTATGTATGTATGTATGTATGTATGTATGTATGTATGTATGTGTATGTATGTATGTATGTATGTATGTATGTATGCATGTGTGTGTGTGTGTGTGTGTGTGTGTGTGTGTGTGTGTGTGTGTGCACGTACGTACGTACGTATGCATGCATGTATGACTTCATTTTCTCTTCAAAAGTAAAGAAAATACAATATCTAAACACGAGTGAGAGAACTCACTGCAAACGAAATATATAAGCAGCAGAGATTACGAAAGGGAAAGAGTAAAAGTAGAATTGGAATTATTTACATTCGACTTGAACGATTAAAATGGATTATCACGTTGGCTTCCACTTATAACACTTGTGAATAATTTATATGATAGAAATTTATCGGGTCTATTTCGCTAATGTACTGAACCAGCATACTATCATATAACTTTTCATTTGTTCTTCTGTACATTGTGACTATTCCTTTAGTCACCACACACATGAATGTCTGCCATCATCCATAGAATCTAAGATGACCACTCTCTTGCCGAAAAGGATATGAAGCAATAAGTCATTGTCTTGACACAAAAACCAGCGTGAATCTAGTGTGTCTATTTCCAATATAGTATTGCGTTTATCGGTTATGGCTTGGCAGCATAGCAACATATGCCTGGCTCTGTCTGTAGTCGATCTTTTTCAGAGTTTACAGTTATATTAAATTCTCTGTTGAAACTGAACACATAGTTAAATAAGCAATGTTAGCGAAAGTACAGGTTTTATTAGGAAAATATTTACCAAGCTTCCAGACAGCAAGTGGTTGACGAGTATTCATATAGCCTGAAAGAACATGAAATATTTTGTGTTCTAAGCGCTTACCTTTGTTATGAACTGCTGTATTGTATTTGAGATCTTTTCTACAACTTTAATCCATGATTATACTACTAGCACACTATTTAGATGAAAATAAACATGTACATTCAAGTATTACACCACAAATTTGACATAAATAAAATTTAAAAAGAAATAGATAGATAAACAAATAAATATTAATAAATAGGTTGGATAGAAAAACAAAACAGAAAATTATTTTAAAATTTGTAAATCAAGTCGGATTGAAAAAGAAAAGTCTATTTTTGAGAGTAAGCTGTCCGTTTCCAGCAACGTTTTCCTCTCGAATAATAAAACCAGTCTTCACACTAAGCTGCCGTGTAGATGAACTTCCGGCCCTAATTTTATGCATACTGGTGAAAAGTGAAACTGATGAAAATATGAATTTAAATAGTCATTACAATTTTATTTTATTTTATTTTTTGATTCACACAAATATATGGCTATTTTTTTTCTTGCCAATACCTTTATATCTAAAAGCCTCTTAAGGAAAATAAGCTCAACAATTTTTTAAAAACCTACTTCTGCAAGATATCAGATTTAAGATTATGTAAAAGCACATACACATACGCAGACACACACATACATATGAGATGTATATGGTGTTAGAAAATGATAAATCTTAATCAAGGGCATTCCAAAGACTTGATATAACTAATTTTGGTATTAAAGAAATATCATTATTATTAAGTTCAATGATTGAAAATGGTAATTTGGACCTGACCAATTTTTTTTTAATTATAAGATTTGTTCCCCACCCCCTCAAGAAAATTGACAAAGAAAATATTACACGGTTTACTTAAAAAGAATTTATATAGACAGCGGGTAACTATTAAATATTTCTTAAACATGAATTAGTATTGATGACCTTATGACAAAGCTGATACAGAAAATATGGCCCGTGTCTATTCATATCAGCCTGTACTGATAAAACTTGTATCCAACAAAATTGAATAAAGTCTCCATTAATTTTCCTTATTATATTCTTGCAAATTAGAAACTCGCCATTCTTTGATTATGACAGGCAAAAACGTATTGCTTGCCAAAACACTATTCAAGTGACTGCTATGTTGCTCAAGGTTAATTAGGTGTTGAAATATTTCTGAACCGTAAATGACACATTTTCATGTGGTATGTCGGGTATTGTGTATGTCTCTCAAACTGTCGAAATTAAACGTTTTCAAGCTCATTAATTAAATAATTCATTATGTTACACGCTTTTCAGAAGAAGTTTTGAAAACTATCATTCGTTTATCAAGTTTATTGTGGGAATTATGCCAATTATCGCAGTTACTTGCTAATCAGTCTAGTGTAACCGCAAACAGCATAAATCTGATATGTTGTCGAATAACACTACTGTAGATCAGGGTGTATGTTGTTTGTTCTACTAACATTTCCTAACAAACTGCATAGACTCAGGTCTGATGGTTGTATGCAATATGGAAGCTGAGTTTCAAAGTATTATCTTGACCTTTTTCCACCGACTTACATTTGCAATATATAAAAAGCTACAAACTTTGAGTAGCAAAGTTTTTGTTGACAGATTTATTCGTTACTTACTAAGAGATTTTATTTTATTGTTTGTCACATCATTACATCTTTGAGCTGCTTGCCTTCATTACCATGCTGTATAATATTTCTTGAACATGTGATATGAACTGGAATCAGATTTTGTCTCCAAATAAGAGCGGAACATTAAACGAGGATTTTTTTATTATTATCTACAAGCACTTAATTGCAGCGAACTATACATACATTAAGGACTACACTGATATATAAACATTCTATTATGGAAATGTACTGACATGTAAAGAGACAAATTGAAAATTAGCTTTGCGAAGGTTATCAGTTTAGATCATCGCCCAAACTCAATTGACGACAGTTGCCTTCGGTAACGGCTTGCAATTAAACGTCACTACCTATGCAAAGCTGTTTCTTTACTGGATACCGCTAATATCTAAAACAGAACAACGAACCAGTCACACTGATAGGAAATAATCCCTATGAGCCAATATAAGTCTACGTTGATAAGGAAAATAATGTGTGCAACATGACATTTTGATTTATCTATATCTAAATCAGGTGATCTGTATGACATCAATTCCCAATAAATATGTTGAACTGATGAGGAGACCGAAACCTGATTTAGTATTACAAAAAAAAAAACAAATGTAAAAAATGACATATATCGATTAAGATGTTTGCATTAACTTTGCACCACAAGACTGATTGAAATTAAAACTATTGAAAAGCCAATGGTAATGACTACGATAATGCCAGTGATAATGACTATGGGACTGACTATTAAAAACAGAGGAAGCACTGCATATGCTACTGCTAAATCTGCAGGGGCCTCTACTTAACAACAACAACAACTACTACTACTACTGCTACTACCACTGCTACTACTTCTACTACTACTAATAATATTGCCACTAATACTACCACTACCATTACTACAATAACTACTACAGCAACTGTTAATACTTGCTACTAGTACACCTACTACTATTACTACTACTACTTCTACTATTGCGACAACGACTAAAAAGTTAACTTCTACAAGCTATTCAAACTACTGCATGTATCAAAGTACAGGTAAAACTTGACAATTCAACAAGGAATATATCTTTCTTACATTTTATTCTTCTCTCATTTTATTATATTCGTAGTTTTCATACGTACGTGCATACGTACGTACATACATACGTACATACATACATACATACATACATACATACATACATACATACATACATACATACATACATACATACATACATATAATGCCGGATTCAAATAAGACGTTTCAGGCTTCGAACCCTCGACGAGTCATTCAAAGACATAAAAATGCAATGGGGCAACATCGCTTGGTGCTTAGCATTAAGAGGTTAGTGTTAGGACTGCTCGGCCTGGTGTCAGGATGATGCGACTGGGTAGGACATGATGCTAAATGCTGGACATCGCTATAAACTATGCTATAGCGATATGACGTTAATATTATTACTTTAAAATGAATTTTCACACACACACGCACACACTCACTTTACTGATCGCTCACCGTTTCTAGTGATTCCCTGATTGTCCACTGTTTTCAGTGAATCCCTGATTCCCCCACTGTTTCCATTCAATCAAGCAACATAAGTATACAACCTCCACATAAATTGAAACTGATAATTATCGACAAATATTCAAAAATGAGTTGTGATTGACATGCCTAATTCACATTCGTGATATAAATTTAAGATTTGTTTGTCAAACTGCTTCTTTAAGGAATTAAACATTTCTGCCCGAAATTCAATATGTTAATATGATGTCCGCACAAATAGACTGCTGAATATTTGCTCAGTTGGTTTTATTTATTTAGTCAAAATTATAGTTTTGGATTCACTGTAAAATAAAACAAATTACGAATAAATTCCACGAGGAAGCCATTAGGTCCAATATTAAATGAACTTTAATAGTAAATAAGATGGTCCAATGTTAAACAGGTCCAATATTAAATGACCTTTAATAATAAATAAGATGGTCTAATGTTAAACAGGTCCAATATTAAATGACCTTTAATAGTAAATAAGATGGTCCAATGTTAAACAGGTCCAATATTAAATGACCTTTAATAGTAAATAAGAAGTTCCAATGTTAAACAGGTCCAATATTAAATGACCTTTAATAGTAAATAAGAAGTTCCAATGTTAAACAGGTCCAATATTAATTGACCTTTAATAGTAAATAAAATGGTCCAATGTTAAACAGGTCCAATATTAAATGACCTTTAATAGTAAATAAGATGGTCCAATGTTAAACAGGTCCAGTATTAAATGACCTTTAATAGTAAATAAGATGGTCCAATGTTAAACAGGTCCAATATTAAATGACCTTTAATAGTAAATAAGATGGTCCAATGTTAAACAGGTCCAATATTAAATGACCTCTAATATTAAATATGATGGTCCAATATTAAAAAGGATGTCTAATATTACCTAAAGAAGTCCAATATTAAAAAGGATGTCCAATATTACCTAAAGAAGTCCAATATTAAAAAAGATGTCCAATATTACCTAAAGAAGTCCAATATTAAATAAGATGTCCAATATTACCTAAAGAAGTCCAATATTAAATAAGATGTCCAATATTACCTAAAGAAGTCCAATATTAAAAAGGATGTCCAATACGAAATATGGCGGTCCAATTCTAAAAACCAAGGTCCATAGATCAATATGTTAGCATGAGGAAGAAAATAAATTGTTTTAATTACGACAAATAAAATAAATTGCGCGTGCAATGGTGGCGCAAGGGAGTACCAAAATTAAATTTTGGGAAGTTTTCTTAACGTGTCATCACATAATATATGCAACATATATCGTGTGACTGACCTTAAAGTAAGGGTGCCTTACGGTATAGAGGTAATCGTTATGGCAGGTTAGACTGCAGTGAAAGATTAAGCTATTTATTTAAAGAGATTAACATTCATAGAGAACAAATTATGACAAACTTTGAAGTTGTATGATAGTACACCCTTTTCTCTGAGTGCTTGCGTTTCCGATTTTATATTCTTTAAAGGAATCTTATTTAGATTTTGAAATATATCATATTTGCAAGCTATATTATATTCTGTTTTCATATATATATATATATATATATATATATATATATATATATATATATATATATATATATATATATATATATATATATATATATACAAAGAAAACAAACTTTCTAACAAAATCTTTCTCAAATTTCTTCTTGGCTATTAATTCTAACATGAAAAGTACAGGAGTTTAGTGTTAATAGCTGCCTTCCGTACAAGGGCGTTTAATTTTACGTAATTACCTCGTAGGGACAATGAGTTCAGGTTCACCGCTTTCCGGTTCATAAATGTCAGAAAACTATTTTATTGTGATGATTTCAGTAGCATTTACCATACCACAAGCTGTTAATGTGATAGAGGCTACATACGTCTAATTATGTTCTTACGATAAAAGTAAAATACGAGACCGGGGGTGATAAATGCGTTCGCGTGCACGCCGGGTACATCATACCCGGATGAAGAGTAAATTTACTGTTAGAAATAATTAGGAAAATGTTCGACTAGAATGGTGTAATAAAGCTAAAATGGCTTGTTTAGATTATATCGTTGTGGCGAGAGCATTCAACTAACTAACCAAATAGGAGGTCTTTAGAATGCCAGTAATAAAGATACACTATACACTTGGATAGAGATAAATGCCTTGAAGCACAATTATAGCAGAAAGAGAACCAAATATTTATTGACACCTTTAATTTTATGGAAATGTAAATCTTGTAGATGGCAACTATTGTTGTTGCATTCTGTCTTATGCATATAATCTCTAGTTATCAAGCAAACTGCTCTCTTATATAAATTAATAGTGTACTCAATACACAACAGAAATCGTGACAAATTGTTTGTAGTAGCAATAAATAAAGTCATACACAATTTTCAGTTCTCAATATAGTGAGGAATCATACTTTAAAACGATTCTACATGCAACTCATATGCTGAGTGATCGTTAAAGTTTGCACGATTATAATAAAAACGATAGTTTCCCCTTACAAAGTAAGTTAGGGAAATGTGCCGAAACCTTTCATAAATATTTTAAGACCGAAATTGCACCACTATTTTCATAATGTTATAATTCATTTTGATGTTTTCCACCTTTTCCGTTTTGTAAATTGAAGAATGTTTATAGAGCGGCACTTACCCATAAAAGGAGGGCGAAATATTTCCAAGTAGTCTTGATGTTATCTGTATGTGCACAATGTAATAGTATCAGAGTTCTAACATCATGTAGCCCAAAGTCACAACGGGATATTGCCTTGCTGTAGGTTCTAACTTAAATGTAATAACGTTCGCGTACATATTCGTGATTACTATCTTCTGTGCTCTTGGCGACTTTACATAGCTTAGGGAAGATTTTCACTCAAAGATGAAATTGTCGAAGAAATTAGATACTATATATTGGTACCTATAATAGGTACCAATAAATGGTTGCATTTCTTTACAATGACATTCTTGATAGTGAGGGTTATTATCAATGTATGTATATATATATATATATATATATATATATATATATATATATATATATATATATATATATATATATATATATATATATATATATATATATATATATATATATATATAATATATATATATATAATGGAAAGAAAATCTGTTTTAGTTAATATGTGGAACATATTTCACCTGTGTAAACGACACATTTTGAATTTGTCATTTATGGTTTCTCCACTTGTGGCGATAATATAATAATATATATATATATATATATATATATATATATATATATATATATATATATATATATATATATATATATATATATATATATATATATATATATATATATATATATATATATATATATATATATATATATATCTACTGAAAAACGTGGTCATCCTCTAGGCATCACTGTCCTATAATCATAAAGATCGTGTTAATCATATAGTTACAATTATTGCAGGTAGACATATTTAAATGGGCTATAAAGAATTTGCTTTGAATGTGTGCTGTTTGCATTCATTTGGCATTAATTCTATAGCTCTTATGTAAGTCAAAGTACAGTTCGAGAAAGATACTGATTTCGAAATCTTAGTTATTTATTTCATTGTTTGATTGGTTCAGACCCATTTTGTTTTTTAATTTTTCATGGGATTAGAGCGTACAAAAGTGGCGAAACATGATCATTAAACTATGTTATAATGACGTTAATTTATTTTACTTGTTCTATAATGATTTAGAACGGTTGCCTTAATTTTGAGTTCATTTTACAGCACTTAGCCGCTGACTTATGACGATACAAGCAATATATGAATCCAGTGTTGGGGAGAGAAATAAATCACAACCAGACTGGTCAAAATAAATGTAAAAGTCGGAAATTGGCTTCTAAGTATATACCATAGCTGAAAGCTAATTTATATTTGTTTGAATTTATCTTCAGCTATTATTGACATGAAAGCTGTCAAATGTGTCAAACTTTTAAAATCTAATTTTTAACTTTGTACATATGCAACGAGTAAGTAAATATTATGAGTGAATAGAAGCACGCTAATGCTTGTGGATGATTTAATTTATTTGTGAATGCACTAAAGTAGTAGAAATGATACAGTGAACGATTGGGACAAATGCACTGAGTTACAAACGATCGTTTGAATCTAGCAAACGTAAAGACACGGTAACTGAAAATACAACTGAGAATTTAAATAGTTATTTAGGAAGAGTATTCGTCACGTTTCGCAAATAGAATGGTTTAGACTATAAAAAAAAAACACGGAAAAGCATACAGAGACCAATGTCTATTTCATATCTATTAGTGATGTACGATTTTACAATTTAGTGAAAAAAAAATACTAAATTCAAGACAACTGCATTGAAGGTTTTCGTACGAGACTAATAGGATCAAAACCAATAAACCAAGAGGACGAAAAAGTATTATTTCCGTTGATACAATGTTAGTCTAGCAATGGCCCTGTTAAAAAAGGGTTGTTATCTCCCCTGATTTACACAGAATGATACAGGTCTCTCAAACAGCGAGCATGCCAATGACATGGCATAAACTTCTATAGCCGGTAATATGAATAATAAATATACTTACATTCATGTTTCTTGAATTTCCTCAATATGTTCTTTCTTAGTTAGCTTTGCAAATCCAAATGTCAGGGAAGACCCGATAAACACCTAATATGCAATATAATTTCGACAACAAACGGAATCACTTTCTTCTAACTGCTCTGAACTGGCCTAATAAATCCAGTTATTTATATGTAGAAAAGCAGAATTGAGTTGTATTAAAAGAAAAACAAACTCAATCTATTCCAGACTTACTGAACAAGTTTTTTTCCGATGCGGATTCATTTAAAATATGAATATAAATTTCAATTTCATGTATAATACAACGATATTATTTTTAAACATTAATGTCGAGCGTACGACAATGTTCAAAGGTCGCTTCTCTGTGCCATGTGCGCATTAATATTGTTACGTTATTAATTATTCTAAGGTTGTTTGTTTATTTTGCAATATGTCCTAAATTCAATTAATTTCTGGTTGTATTTCGTTATTGTTAATCCTTAGGTAGGGACAAGATATTAGTATATAAAATGGTTACTGCGTTTGTATGGGAAAATATAAAAATATGATCTCGTTTGTTCGGACTAAGACTGCACTCCCAATGTTGTGCAGAATTATTCAGAATTTTTTTCTTCACATTTTCCCATACAAATGTAGTAACCTATAAATATAACACGTTTAGTCAATTTCAAAAACTGGCTTCGAACGTTTGGGCTTACTAGATTTGCCATGGTTTATATTATAACACCACATTCAATCTGCCACGATAACATATATCTAACGTTTCGTTGCTGCAATAATTTATTTTCCCTAAAGTTGTTGCAAAACATGTCAAAAAAAAACTATAGAATGAAAAAGATGTGTTCAGATTACTGAACTACATCATAAGCTAGTATCAAAGGCACAAACAAAATTTCGAGTTGATTTTAACAGACTCAAAACCTTTAAGTATGGACTAGTACTTCTTCTCAGGTGAACGGCGTACCAATATGGCGATGTTCTATGCGTTGGTAGAGTTGTCGTTTGCAGAAAAAGTGTGCAAGTATATTTTACAAGTATGCAAATAAAACCATCGGCACATGCCAAATTCTATACATTTGAAATGAAAGAAAGAAATGATTTGTATTAAGATGAATACATAAATACACTCATCACCTGACGAGGTGAAATACTGATAACTCACACACATTCAATTAACGATCTGTTACAGTGTGAAAACATTTATCAACGAATGGCATAGCCTCGATGAATCGTGAACAAAAGTAAGGAAGATATTTTCAATGGGCAATTTTTGTAAAGTAAGCTCTGGATGAAATAAGGCGACGTGGCAATGCAATGTTAACACACACACACACACACACACACACACACACAGAGACAGACAGACAGACAGACAGACAGATAGATACATACATACATACATACATACATACATACATACATACATACATACATACATACATACATACATACATACATACATACATACATACATACATACATACATACATACATACATACATAGATATATACATAGATAGATAGATAACAACAACAACAACAATAATAATAATAATAATAATAATATTAATAATAATAATAATAATAATAATAATAATAATAATAATAATAATAATAATAATAATAAGGACTTTGTATAGCGTCTAGTATCTAAATGCAACTTTAGAAAACAGTTATAACATAAAAGAACATAAAATGATTACCAAAAAAAGATCGCCATGAAATTAGAAAACAAATTATGCTGAAAATATTTAAGGTAGAAAACATTATTAGGTCTCTTAGTTTGTTCTTTCTGTCGAAATTGGTGCATTTTAAGAGCTTCGTTCCATGTTCAGTGGGCAATTCGTTCCACAATGCATCCCCTGGTATGCGAACGAACGTTGTCTATGATAATTATTGTCGAGTGTTGGTTTCTTCAGCATAATATTCAGTGGCAGTTTTGAACAATTATGGGAATTCTCTGGATGAGAGAGAGAGAGAGAGAGAGAGAGAGAGAGAGAGAGAGAGAGAGAGATTAATAACATCAGTTAGTGAAGGTAATATTGGATCTAAGTGCACAAGCAGCAGTAATGTTAGAATTGGATCAAGTTCACATAACTTTGGTGTACTCTTCATCACGATTGTACGTACAAAATCTATACAGACAGGTTCAAATGATTTTAACAGTTGCCGTTGAAATTCTGTATCGCAACTATATGGAGACGATGGGTCAATTAAAAATGTGTTGTCAAGCTGGTCTCTGATGGTTTGTACTTTGTCACGGAAGAAATTTGCAAAGAGGTCCAGAAGGTCTACTGGAGAGAAGGTAGTTGGAAGTGGTGTACCTGGCAGTATCCGTGATCTTAGTACTGTAGTGGACTGATTTCGCTGCATGGACTATGTTTGTGACTTTCTTCTTAGCAGCTTAAGTGATTTGCTTATGAATAGTTAGTCTGGATGAAAACCAAAG
This sequence comes from Unio delphinus, assembly GCA_029339505.1. Taxonomy (NCBI): domain Eukaryota; kingdom Metazoa; phylum Mollusca; class Bivalvia; order Unionida; family Unionidae; genus Unio; species Unio delphinus. The sequence continues at coordinate 8,908,479 of JAQISU010000054.1, forward strand.
CCTCTCCGCTTTACAGCAGTCTCTTTTAACAGTGTGAAGCTGCTCCCTAACACTGCTATATCATGAAAAACACTTTTGAATACATACTCTGAGCTTGGTGGCTGAGGCATGATTTTCAAGCAATGAACGCAGGCAGTTATCGAGTTATTCTGCTGTAAGAGGTAAGAAAGTTGTTAGGTTTGATTAGATATCATGCATTAGTTTGGTTCGATTTATCATACGAAGGTTTCTCTAAGTAGCAAATAAATGTGGAGGGTAATGGACTGATACGTCAAGATGGCATATAATTGCAGAGGTGATCTGATGCAAGTTCGTTGGATACCAGGGAGGACCGTAGAATAGTATCATCAGTTCTATGAAGAATCCAGTCTAAAATGTGACCATGTGTATGGGTGGGTTGGTTAACTGACTGTTTGATGTTGAAAACATTAATGGAATCAAGGAGCTTTGATGTGTATGGGTTTCCAGGACAGTCAAAGTGAAAGTTGAAATCTCCAAGAATAATCAGGTTGCACCTATCGAATTTCCATATTCCAGGAGATTCGGAAACTGCTCCAAAAGAGAGTGAGTCATCTTGTTTTGTTTTCTACTAATAGGATGGATGCAGAAGCAGTAAAAATTGACCTAACTTTGTTGCAGTTGAGTGCGGTATATATATATATATATATATATATATATATATATATATATATATATATATATATATATATATATATATATACAGTGATCTAATACCTGAAACATTTAAAACACAAAATATAACTATTGCTTACTATCGAAATAACAATGTTGCTAGATGAGATTCTATGCAAACTTCAGACTAATATCGAGTTTCAAATGCAGACACTAGCATGCAAATACCACTATATTGATAGTTTCAATACAATAGATTCAAAGCTTGTACATCAAATGTACCTTGTAAAGCTTTTATTTGGCAGGTTGTATATACACAGTATGTCTTTGACAACACCGTATGATATCCACTGAAAAGAATGTTTTGTACCACGACTCAAATAGGCTCTTTTGCTCTTTTTCACGAACCCGTATAAAATGACATCATAACAAAACCTTATAAAGGTTATGCAATAATGATTATATGCAAACAAGACACCATCGAGATATTAAATATGCACACGTTTTGGCTATACATATAAAAAAAATAATTTCTTTCAGAAAGAAGAAAACAGTCTATATTGACTTTACCCCATGAGGCAGATGTCAATTATCTTATTTTAAAATTATGTCCCATTGCTTCATATGCAATGAAGAGATCAATGAATAAATTTTAAAGACGAAAAGTTACAATTATATTTAAAGGCAATCATCTTTCTCTCTCGCTTTTTCTGCTTAAATATTAAAACGGACAGAATGCACTATATTATCCCCGTATCCAGCATTACAATGGAGACGTCATCCATAGGCAATTATTACTATGATGTTATAAATATAAAGCGCACACTGACTCGAATATTTACACATAACGATCAAGTAACATGGCCTTGTAATTGATTTTTGAAATAAGTATCAAAAATATAATGGCTACCGTTTAAAACGTGTTTTGGGACAAGTAAAACTATAATTAGAATCACGATGCATTGTGCATGAGTAATGAATAAGCCAGAAAGTTTATGAATATATAGATTTTTTAAACTGCTTTAATACGTAACTCTTATCGATTGCAGTTTTATGTTTTCCGTTCAACGTTTTTCATACATATATTTTTTTATGGAACAGAAGAGAAATTGTGTAAATATTTCTCCCACTTTTGCAATATTATGGGATTGAAAGACAAGTTCTCAAATATTCTTACTTTCTTAATACGTCAAATTTGGGAAAACATACAGTACAAAATATATATTTTTATATTAGTGCTATGGTGCTTTAATTGTTGGAAGTAGTCTAAAGATACGCCTTTTTTACCATCACACGGGTTTTATGTGAAATATGTCTTGGCTTGAATATTGGAATCAGTGTTTGCTGTGCTATTTCTGTCCTTCCGAAAGCGGTATAGTATGAATTCGTTTATGAGTAAGACACAGCAGGTAAAGAATGAAATAAATCGTTTTCAATCTTAGATAAAATAGGTTAGTATTTACCCACCCAAATTCTGGCTCTTTTTAAAACGTCTCTCGAGTGACATGTATACTATCTGAGGTAAGAATGGTTCATCGACTGCATTTGATTATGGAATATATTAATTTAAACCTTGTACCAAAAAGAAGCAAAACCAGCAAGTAAAATCAACAAATAATTTTTTTTGTTCAGGTCATAAATCGAAGATTCATGAGACACATAAGTGGTGTGAATAAAATCCCAAATAATGATAAATGTCCTATCACAGGTCCAAAACTATAGAAACTTCTGAATGAATTACAACAGTCTTGAATGTCTTGATGTACCATAGTGATGCAATCCAGAATGTTTTCGAACCAGTTCACAATAAATCTAAATTAATGTATTAATCCAAAGTCAATTAGTAATTAGTAATTCCATTTAATAAACATCTTAAAAACAGGAATAAATTATTTTTATTAAAAAAACATTACTATCTCGTTTAAAAGGTCACAACGTGAACTCAGATTCCAGTAAACATATTGTTTGCAACTTACAATCATGGGCAAAAGATAAGTATGCAATACCGTCATCCACAACCTTTGATTAAAACGAATACAATGCCAATTAAATAAAGATAATAATATACGGAATCGTGGTAATACAATTAAGTACATACTTTGTCTCAGCTAAACAGTCACTAAACAATATATCAGAATTCACCATAAGATTAGTATTAAAGGAAGACATGTCGGCAAAGTTTAATAACATTTGTTAGTAATTCGTCAATCAGTTTCTTACTTGAATTTAACCTTTTCCAAGTTAGAGACCGTACTGATAAAATTATCATATCTACTCAGTTTTTTTTTTAAAAAAACTGTATTGTGATGATTTATCTATAGATATAAAACAATTTATAAAAGGAGTAAAATAATTAGGCAACTTTATCCCAGTACGATTAAATGTTTGTATCTTATTAAAATTGTGTTAATACTTGCAAAGGTTGTGCATGCGAGTACTTAGGACGGTACAAAAGACAAGTGACATTATTTTGTATCCAGTACAATAAAAACCAGAAGTTCCTATATGTAAAAGAAATAATTAAGATTGGTGGGTACTAATTTTCGAGTCACAAGGTTTCAGTAGAGAACACCGAAAGAAAACCAATACTCCTGTATAGTTTATTTGTGATCATTCTTATCCTACACAATCCCTACATTGTTAAGGCCTTGAAGGCTAAATTTGTTAACAGTGTTAAGGCTGTCAGGCGTCAACAACGTATACTTTTCCAAGTGGCAGTTAAAAACGTTAACAAATTAAGCCTCGAAGGCATTAACAATGTAGGGATCGGGTGCTTCTTCCGGGTAAAAAAATGCAAAACTGGTAACACATTCCTTTCAGTGCAGCATCATATCAAACTACTATATCTAGAGCCGAGACAAAATTTTATTAAAAACTTATTCAGGCTTCCAATTCGATAAAAAAAAAAAATACCAGTCCATGGAATTTGAATTAACAAACACCCTTACTGGACAAATACAGTGTTATCCAACCTTTTGCATAGCGTAGCACATGTTTAAGAAACTGTTTCTTTTATTGGCGTCCCGAGTGGCCGAGTATTCTAAAGCGCTCTTCATTACCGATTTCTGCTATCTCCCCTCTGTCTGCGTGGGTTAGAGTCTCGGATTTAGCTATTGTGGGTATGTGAGAAAGTTTGCCAGTAGCTTCTCATGGGTCGGTGGTTCTTTCCGGAGTTTTCCCGGGTTTTTTCTCCACCATTTATACTGGCCGTCATGTATAGCCTATTGTGTGCTGAAAAATGGCGTTAATCCCTACAACAGCAATTTCTTTTTTTAAAATCTTCATTCTGTTTGTATATGTTTTTACAATGTCCAATTTGATGAAACATATTTTATTTCTTTTTTGTTGTTGTAAATTTCATTGAATAGTATTTATATTATTAGAAGCAGATTAAATATGATTGTCATGAGTTGAAAATAATGACATTTTTCTCCTGAAACCTGATTGTTAAAATATTGAGAAACATTATCCGCGTATTGTTGGATTAGAACGGATTGAAATTATATTGACATGACTCATAGTCTGGGACATTGTTCAAAAAATTGCCGAAAGAACATGTCACGCACTATCAGTTCAAAATTACCCCGAGGGCTTTGGAACAATAGAAAGCTGAGCAACTTAACATACATCATTTATTTAGTGATATTTTCAATTTGAAAAAAAATTATAAACGTAAAGAAATCAAACTGAATTAGAATTAAAGTTTTATTATGCGTGATTAAAAATCTCACTCCAATCTTCAACTAAAAAAAGTCCATACCTTAATATATAAAACACTTGCTATCTATCTATCTATCTATCTATCTATCTATCTATCTATCTATCTATCTATCTATCTATCTATCTATCTATCTATCTATCTATCTATCTATCTGTCTGTCTGTCTGTCTCAATATATATATATATATATATATATATATATATATATATATATATATATATATATATATATATATATATATATATATACACACAGTCGGCTCCAGATATATATATATATATATATATATATATATATATATATATATATATATATATATATATATATATATATATATCTTTACGTATGTCAATTGTATAAAGCATCATTGTATGCCTACTCACTATTCTACTTACCTTCATAGCTATCTAGCGACCAACCGACAAACAGACCAGACCATTCTTTTCTTGATTTATCCACATGAGAATAGATTTAGAACTGAGGATAATGATATATTTATTTTCGAGAAAATAAACTGCATCAATTGCCAATGTGTAGTTGCAGTTGCAAAGAAAACTTTAGCCATGCATCTCGGTCACTGTTTGTGTTCAGATGCCTTGAGAGTGGTATTGACAATGAGAAATCCTTCTGGATCGTTGCAAAACAATATCTAGAATTTCATTTCCTCAAAGAGAAAACGTAACAATGTTCATTATTTTAGCCTAATACTATCTTTTCCTAACAACACTTAGGCAAATGTTAATATTTTCATGTCAAATATCTCGAAATAATCCCCAGAGAGAGAGGCATCATCGAGACTCGTGATTTTGTCGTCTGTGAACAGCGGGTCGTTCCTTAAAGCTCCACTTTGGACTTCTTTCCAGTTAGTTTTCTACTTTTGTAAACAATTCTTCGATGGCAGCGAGCCTCTTGACCGTTGTTATTTGATTAAAGAGATGATTGTGTGCCGGAAGGAAGTGCAACATAACCCATTTCTCATATCGTATTCTTTCTTGGTGCCATCTGTCCTGAAATACATTCTCTTACAAAACCCGAATGCGACAGCAGACACGATAATTTAACTTTTCAAAATTCTGGTTGCTTTTGTGTTCAGCTCTGAGGTGGCCATACTTAAAGAGTCCATAGGTCAAAATATCGCTGGCAGTAGTGCTTTTGGCATGATTAAGAAACTCCGTCTGATCAAACCTTCAATGCCTATATCGGGGTGCACATTTCCCGGCCCATGGGACAAGTCAAGCCCGCAAACGTGTTCTGTCTGGGCCCACATAAACCCCACATAAATCTGGCCCTTGATCAGTAATTATATTAAATAAATTAGTGTTTGCAGCCATCGATTGGTCTAAGAAAATGCAATCTGGCCGTTAAACCGAAAAAGGTTGTGCACGCGTGGTTTATATTGTTCTTATGAAAACCGATAACATATATCATCAACATACTTCCAGTGAGTCTTCCAACAAGTATGGCGTCTTTGGTCAATTTGGAATTTTCATACTAGTATAGAAGTACTAAATCTTCTTAAAAATAAACACCAGCAGTAATGACACTGAAACTTTTTACTGGTCTTGAACTGGTTTGGTTTGTCTTAATTTTGATGTTTTACGGCACATAAACACAACTATGTTTGGTTTGTGTCTAGCCAACTGAGTACAATTCCTTGCCCAAGGACACCATAAGAGCCGAACATGAATGATCTCGTGTTAAGATTTAAACCCACCCTCATTTGGTCCGGCAATGTAACCATTGATCCACCATGGCTCCTATTTTCATTTTGTCTCCTCTTTTATCAGTTCCCATACTAAACAAATGCAAAAAATCATTATAATAAAAATATAATAACTTAAAATGTTTGAGTGCTCATGCTCAAACCTGTTATTTATCAGTATAGATGAAATCTGGATGTCAGCTTCTGTGTATAGGAAAGGATATGACCCACTGCATTTTCTGGACCTGCATGTGTTTGAACCATGTGCTTTCTATTCCGCACCAAAGAGTCAGGCGCTAAGTTTAGTAATGACTGTTTCAAGCTTAAGACTGTCTCTATTGTTTTCACTTACAACAAGGATAAGTACTCAAAAGATTCGTTTTCCTAAAACATAACTTTTGTTATTAACCAATCGTGACCAACCAAACCCATATATGCTCTATTTTACGTTAACCCATTTCCAGGCTGTTTCCATACAATTAGTACAGTGTGACCTGTACGAAACCTCAGCGAGAACAGTGCTAAAAGAAAGGAGTGTTACTGTGTTTTAGTGAATGCTGCTTGTCGTCCACAGAGTGAGAGACAGAGAGAAACATAAACAATAAACATACATACAGACAGAGGGGATATATATATATATATATATATATATATATATATATATATATATATATATATATATATATATATATATATATATATATATATATATATATATATATATATATATATATATATATATATATATATCTTAGAGGTAAGCGAAACAGAACCGATTCATAAAAGCGACAACTCTAACAAAAATATGTCGAAATATCCCTTTCTTAAACAAGGATCAGGCCCCTATTTATTTTTCAAGATAATTTATAATTTGTAGAGAAAATAATTCACGAGTGATCAATGAATTGATTAAAATGTTGCGAATACTTGAACACAGTTTCATTTTGCTGTCGGGAAGGGTTTCGACACGAATGGGTTATCGTGAATAAGTATTTTGAAAATATAAATTATATGAAATTTTTTTTGTTATTGCAGTTTTTCCGAGATATCCCCCAACCCCCCCCCCCCCCAAAAAAAAATGTGTTTCACATGTCTATTCTTTACTGTACTGAATACAACAACAACAACAATAATAATAATAATAATAATAATAATAATAATAATAATAATAATAATAATAATAATAATAATAATAATAATATAATAATAAAACATATAATGTGTGATTGTTCTGTACAATTTTGAAGAACTTTTAATTATACACGCCTTTAAGACATACATATAGAAATTTAGAATTTAACAGAATATTACTCTGGAGCTATGATTACGAAAATGTTGGCTTATATTGTTTACGTTTTGTGCAATCAAATGAAATGAAAACAAAAATGAATAAACAAATTTTGCCATGTCCTAGCTGCGCCGGCTTCTGGTCATCGTGAAATCTGAAAGGTAAACATTTTCAGAAATACATAATGAAGGTTACAACTGATGCTATTTCCTAATAAAGAAACTAAGAGAAGAAACATTTAGTCTCTCGTGAATTAAATGAGTATTTAGTCTCTCGTGTATTAAACGAGTTATTTAGTCTCTCGAGTATTAAACGAGTATTTCGTCTCTCATGTATTAAACGAGTATTTAGTCTTTCATGTATTAAACGAGTTATTAGTCTCGTGCATTAAACGAGTATTTAGTCTCTCATGTATTAAACGAGTATTTAGTCTCTCATGTATTAAACGAGTATTTAGTCTCTCATGTATTAAACGAGTATTTAGTCTCTCATGTATTAAACGAGTATTTAGTCTCTAATGTATTAAACGAGTATTTAGTCTCTCATGTATTAAACAAGTGTTTAGTCTCTCATGTATTAAACGAGTATTTAGTCCCTCATGTATTAAACGAGTATTTAGTCTCTCATGTATTAAACAAGTGTTTAGTCTCTCATGTATTAAACGAATTATTTAAAAGATGGATAGCGCAAATTCGTACTCAACAAAGTTATATTATATTCACGCGCACTAAAGCAAAAAAATGTCGCTCCTATATTCATTGGAAAAAGTCGTACAGTTAATGTATTTTTTCTTATTCTGTACATGGTGTGTGTGTGTGAGTGTGTGTGTGTGTGTGTGTGTTTCGTGTGTTTGCGTGCTTGCAAGCGTGCGTGTATATGTGAATACACTTATAATCAAGTCTTTGGCTTGCAATATTTATTTATCTGTAAGTCTCCCTCTCTCTCTCTCTCTCTCTCTCTCTCTCTCTCTCTCTCTCTCTCTCTCTCTCTCTCTCTCTCTCTCTCTCTCTCTCTCTCTCTCTCTTTTCATCTACTCACCTTTACTTATCTAGCAGCCTGTTTGTCTATATCTCTATCGGTTCATCAGTATATCTATATATCTAATGAAGGGCTCGTATTATACACAGTTTGCGATCAGGTTATTACCGTTCAATCTTTGGATTCGTTTAAGGCGGCGCCTCTCGTTCAATTTCAATAAATGATGAAATAAATACGCCAAGGGCAAGCCTCAAAATGAGATCGTAATTATACGGACTTCGAATTTTGATAAGCTCTCGAAGAAATGAACCTTTAATTTTTCTCAACCATAATTAAAAATTACCAATCGTGCTTGGAAATGAGAGCACGCTTTAAACAAATATCATGCACAGTGTGAACGAAATATGTCCTCTTTTCTTTAATCTTGCTCTAATATAATTATTTTGTTCTTCTATCTTCTTTGGATTTAGTCAAAATGAAAACTGTTTGGTTTTGTGATGGGTTCCAAATGGATTCTTATGGTACATTACCATACAATCGCTGAGAGCATATCAGATCAATTTTATCAGCTTTTACAAAATCAAGCGTGTATCTTTTAAATTGACACTTGATATTATTAGTTCAATAGAAAAATTGGTTGCATGAAATTAAAACAACAAGAATGTTTTCCCAATATATGATTTAAACGACAATCGACGGTGATACTAAAGTGCTGGTGGAGAGAACAACAACAGGAACAAATATGGAGATGGCGACAGCAGGGACTACTATGTTTTTACTCCTGATTCTACTACAACGGCCACTACTACTACTACTACTACTACAGCTGCTGCTGCTCTACTACTACTATGTTGTTCTGATACTACTGCTGCTACTACTACTACTACTACTACTATTACTACTACTACTACGGGACCAGGATGGCCGACGAGTGGTCCAAAGCGATCGCCTTTACCAATCACTACCATCTCACCGCTGTTCACCTAGGTTAGATCTCGGCCACTGTGCGTATGTGAAAAATCTTGCTAGCAGCTTCCAGTCGGTCGGTGGTTCTTAATAGGGTTTTTCCCCATTTTGTCCTCCGCCCGTTATACTTGCCATGATTTACAGCTTATCCAGTGCTGAAATTAGCGTTTAAGTCTACAAACAAAAACGACAACACGCTATTACTACCATTGCTACTGCTACCGCTAATGATGATACTACTTCTGCAGTTGATACGATTGCTGTTGTTACTAATATCTTGCTACTATTACAACTATTACTATCATTAATATTACTACTCCAGCTAATATTACAACTGCAGCTATATATTGCTACAACTGCTGCTACCGTTGATACTGGTAATGTTTCTGCAAATACTACTATTATCATTACCGCTACCACTACTGCTACTACTATTACTACTACTACTATGACTATTATTACTATTTCATACTACTACTACTGCTACTACTATTATTACTACTACTACTACGACTATTATTACTATTTCATACTACTACTATTGCTACTACTACTACGACTACTACGGCTCTTACTACTAAAAATAATATTGCCGCTGGTGCTGTACTCCGTATGACACACACTAGCAGATCCTGTCGGTAGGGAAAATTATTTATCTTGGCTCTGATTATTATGAAAATAGATCTACTGAATTAAAAAGATTCATTCATATGATTTTAAATTTGTGATTTATTGTGTGTTTTACCCATCAAACACCAAATTGAAATAAATAACATTTTTGCGTGTTTTATTTTTTTTTAAAATCTTTTTCTGTGAAACAATATCTTTATTGCCTTATTAATTTATATCAAACATTTTGTATAATTGTTACATAGTTTTCTCAGTCGTGTTCAACACTAATTGTTAAATATCGGCAAGAATACAAAATGCAATCTTGCGTGCGGAAGCAAATCGAAACTGAAAACGACGCTAATGCAATAGAAATTTAGATTAGATAGCGGTGTACCCGCTCTTATACTTTGATTCCTTAGATATTGATACAGAAATGAGATTATCCCCATCACTCGGTACAAGGTTTTTCCTTAACACCAGCAAGCTTAATGAAAAATATGGGAGAAAATGTGATTTCTCTGATTTTTGGTTTTTGACTTGAGGCTTAAGACTGAATTAATTTTCCGTTAAAAAACAATATCACATCTATTACTTTAGAAGGACATTGTTTAATAACATTTTTATATTTTTAATTGACTAAGACATATATGCCTTATGTCCTTTAAATTTTTGCAAACAGCAAGCAAACAGAAAGAAAGTTGTAGCTGGCTGATGACGAAGCATTGTTGTCGGAGAACCATATAGACCCTTCTGACATGGCGTCCTTGATATCCATTGTATTGTTAAGCTGGTGGATTTTTTTTATCACAAATAAAAATAATAATCAAAACATATACAAATTTATACAAGACAGATTTTCTTTCGAAAGGCCAGCTGCAATCTGTTGTTCTTCGGGTAATTAACCATTTTAATAAGTAACCATTTGAATTACCACCACTTTTACTAGCATCATTTTTGGTGATATGTCATGGTCGAACTGTACGGGGGCTGGTGTTTTCAGGCAAGGCGATATGTGACTGGTTCGATTTAGATTATGTTGTTGTAGGGTTTAACGCCAATTTCTAGCACAAGATAGGCTAAACGTGGCGGCCAGTATAAACGGTGTGCAAGACCCGAAAAATCCCCAGAAAGAACCGCCGACCCACGAGAAACCACTTGCAAGTTTTGTCACATACCCACATATATTATGTATTTGATATCTAATGGGTAATGATTTAATATTGATTTTATTAAACGAGTCGAATAATATCGAGCTCTTGCAAGCCTAGGTGAGCAAAAACTGGACATTATTCAACTAGTTTTATAAATTTAGTATTAAATCATTACCCATTTGAGATTCTTTTTAATACATAGTTTTTATTTCAGTGGAAATTTTATTTTAGAAAGATTTTCGTTCATTCTGACAGATGATGCACCTTTCATTTATTGTGCGCAAAATAAAGTTGAATTAGTAACAGTAGATTATACAGCTTTACAAACTATAAATCAAATAAAAAGTTTCCATCAGATTAAACAGAACATTTTATAACAACAAAATCATTTTTCAAAACAAAATGATCAATGCGATATGATGCCACAATGTTTGATACGGTAAACAGTAGTCCAAGAATACGTGTGTACACTAAAATGTCACTTTGAGAACTAAACATTACATTGTTGCGATTTTTATGTGAAATAGGATTACTGGATGCAGAAATCCTCACATTTACTTTAATGCATATGTGACCGGATATTCGCAGTATTTGACTGTACAGAAGACGTAAACAAATTTCTTTGAGTCGGATTTGCATCCCAGATATACTGTGTAAAGATGCTATGGTTTGATCAAGTTCTGTCAGTTTGGAGACCCATTTATTTCCAAATTCTTCTGTGAACAGAGGTGAGTTTTTTTTTACTTCTGTAAGTTAACATTTAAACCATGCTTTTATATACAGTGGATTATATATCTATGTTACAGATAAACCGCTCCATAAACCACCCAGCCATAAAATAAGCAATACCCTTAGTTCATATTGTTGTTCTTGTTTTGTAGTTTTACGCCATTTTTGTTCATTATGACATTGTTATACATGACATTATGACATTGTTATACATGACATAGTAAACCTCTGTGGGAGTGGCATATCCATATTCAGACAGCCGAAATTATTTTTCCTCAATTTCCTCTCGCTAATCGAGTTCAAAAATGGCCGCCAAAAATGTTCATTTAAAGCCAAACATTGCAAAAGGCGGAATTTAAAACGTTTTCCCACAATCCCAGCTAATCCTTTATCAAATATGACATCTTTTCTTTAATATAACAATTTAGACTACACAAAGGCAAACACTGAATGTCTTTCATTTTCTTTACTTTGACCTGAAAAGTAGGAAATCTCAAAGCCATCGTCACCAGATGATGAAAAAAGGAGAATAAAGGAAGAATAAAATCTAAAATGTACTGTTACATTCACAGGTAATACTGCATGAGCCTAAAAACAAGTTATACTTCTGAATGTTAAATTGATAGATGGGTAGACATTCACCCCACCGCATCGCGGCGTTTACATTCTTATCCATGTTTTCTTTAGGCAATGATGGACTTACCATATCTTACAAAAGGATCTTCTCCCACCCTAGTCTTCAACGATGAAGTCGAGGATATGGACAGCGGCATTGAAAAGATGGTAAAGAAATTTCATAATAGATCGAGATAAAAGTAAACTCGGTGCAGTCAGTGATTCTATTGTATTTGTATGGATATTTATTACGTATAATTCAGATAAAATAGACAGTTTCGGTGGCATTCTTTCTCATTGTGAGAGATATAGGTAATACAAGTTTAAATAAGTACATTTAGTGTAAACTATATTCGATACGTTTAATGCTACAAAGATTGGAATTTCCCTTTCATTCAGCATACACGTGTCAAGTCTATTTAAAAGATAAAACTAACTAACTAATGAAACTTGCCTCTCAATTCCTGTATTGAAAACACATTCTTCTCAGTAATTTTTATAGATTTACACCTTAATGGAAAATTAAATTTGTGAGGCTTCCTATTTCATCTTTTAATGACACGTTTGTGCACCTGTGTCAAAAACTCCCATCATATCCTTCCTACACAAATCTCTCTGTAAAGTGATCCTTCAAGTTCAATTCTTGTTACTCTGAGAGCGCTTTTAATTGGCATCTGATAACTTACCTTAGTAAAACAGATAAGAACGAGCTTTAGACTAGAGTGTATTAATGTGTAAGACGATATCGCCTGTACAAACTTGGACGACGGACATAAAAAGCACAATTCGATTTTATTTGAGCTTTCGTTTCCCATCCGGCGCATTAATCCGCTCTCAAGTGACATTCGTTACCAATATTCGTATGTCCCAATTGTATGTAACCACGTGCTCGGTATCAAAGTATTAAACGAAGTTACCGGGCATGTGTTCCTTGAGGTCCTGTGATGAATACATCGAAAACGAATTTGTTGTTTCTTAGCAGAAGGGTAAATGTGGATTTGATATGATGTTAAAGGAACGTTTAAATTATTACCCAGTAGACTAGGTACGGTCGCTAATTACGAGTCCTTGTAATAGTTAGACGACAATTAACCGATACTTTGTGGTTGTTACATTGTCGTAGAATAAGTATGTCTTTCGCTACATGGAAAGTCATGTCTTTGGATAGCCAAGGTATATATCTTGAACGCCTAAATGGAATACATCAAAGAAGAATGCCGGCGACGGACAACTACTATTTGCAAAACACTCTAAGGAAGCTACTTGTTTTATTTGTCTTAATTACACAGACCATGTTCCCGAAAACAATATACTTTGTTTTGTGACATAACGTCATTTGCTCCAAATTTTCACAATCCCCTGAAAAAGAACCTAACAAAAAAGAACATGTACTAATAATGAATGCTTCTAAAGTGTAATGAATATGTATTCCACATATTTTCTACTTGATTTTATTTTATGAAAACTATGTAAGCATGAAGAAAAAAATGTAAGCAGCCGTTTAAAACTTTTAGACAGGAAGAAAACAAACAATAACAACAACAGCAGATATGTTATTTTATTGTTCTTTATATTATCACCAGTTTGCATTCACCCCGAAATCCCGTGCAAGCGATGAACAATGAAATTAACGTCAAATAGAAGGAAAAGTAGGTTTTAGCCTTCAAGTATAATAGATATTGAAGTGCATGCATCCGGCATGCCAAATATGACAATAACTCGGTTCTGTATACTGCGCACATTGGATATATACCATCATATATATTTATCAGGCTCACTACCCCAGAATTACTATTCCATGAAAGTTCTAACTGATAGCCTTATGTTGATAAAGCTATGACTCACAATATTCACAACGGAGAGCCTTGACGCTGCAACCCTCCAACCCCACCCCCACACTACAACCAATGCAACCAAAAAAGCGTTACTAATCGTTGAACGCAGGATTATGGCTTTTTATGTCCTTTTAGCTTTAAATACTATCTATATAGTTGTATTCAATGAAAATTGCAGACAAATTAGATAACGAAAAGTCCATTACCCGGATAATTATATGTTCTGATGTTCACAATAACTTCAAGACCTTTAGATTGGGCTATGCAATAAAGAGAGTTTCATTCCTTGTTTCAGCATAGTTCTATCCTAGTATGCACAAAGGTATGCATTACATAACTTCTTTTTTTGAGGGGAGTGGGAGTAATTTTGATAAATTTGACATGTTAAGAATACTCAATGTTGCTTTAGAAAATGTGTTGCCACTCACGAACGATATTTTCTGATTTTTTTTACAATTATTTTGTTGTGTAAGACGTTACACTAGTTTTGCAATTTGCCGATGATTTGAATCATTATGTCACGATACCAAATTTTTTGACCCCTCGGAAACACACGTGTTTGGGGTGGGGGGTGGGGGTGTATGGGTGGGTGTGTAGTTTGAAATGCGAGACACAGTGAACGAGATCATTTTGACTTGAGATATGAAGTGAAGCTTCCCAAATGTATGGAAACATTTTCTTATTCTCTCATCGAAACTTTACAACTGCAAGAACAAACTTAAAGTCCGAATAATTTTTCCTACCTAAAATATTTTCAACATGTTTTCTAATTTTATTTGTATTTTATAGTCATACCATCAAGGAAGGTCAGAGCCTTTATGGAATTTTGGAATGCCCTTCTCCAATACTTGTTCTGATAATTGCAGACAAGCGAAATCTCTTTTCATGGTTTGTCCACAACCTTCATGCATTTAGTACGCAATCGTTCCTGTAGGAAAATATAATCACCGGTGTATTAAAGCGTGATAACTCTATCATGTAGACCGTTATTATACATTTTGTCTTAATATTTATTGTACCCATTGACCGCTTAAAGGTCAAGGGCACACTTTTCTTTCACTCTGAATTCAACTTTTGTCTATAAACATCTTATAATTATCTGATTGGCTGTTATATATAGGAAACAACCTGGCAGATTGATTAATTAAATGGTGGATGCTGCAGTCCAATACAAGTGGTTGACAACTCTTTATCCATGGAGTTATATGTGAACAATCTTTTTCTTTTGATAAGGCAAAGAGTTTATTTTTCAGTCCTGTATATAGAAACAGACATTAAGAGCATCATGAAACGTTTGATTGGTCATTCGGGAAGGAATGCATGGAAAACCCATCAGCATTTGTATTCCCACAATTTGCTGCAACACACCTGACCCCGCTGCCCTTGCTTGTACCTCCACGATCTCATGATTATGGTGATAAAATAACTACTATGGAACGAAACACATGCTTTGTTTATGTTTCGATAGAAACGGAAGTAAGGTGTGTGTTCATAAAATGACGTCAGGCGATCTCTTCTCTCCGGAAATTACCGAGCGATAAAATCGGTCCAAGGTGTGATATTTTCGAAAACACACCTGAGCGTATTTCTCACTTATTATGGACAAGATTCCATCGGGTTTGTTTATACCGCTTCCAGATTTTATTTTCTATTCAAATAATACTGAATATGATTTACGTTTTTTATACTGGTATGGCACTTTAACGCCGAAAGGATCTCACGTCAAATGTTAATTGACCTTTGACTCTGAGGATGTTACGGGATATACTCGTATGTATATGTTGCTTCATCTTGTTTGATACGGTGCGATAACTAAGCCCCCCACCCCAATTTTTCGACCAATCATGTTTTATATGTACTACATGCTACATCTGGCCTTAAATGTTTTTATAATAGCAGTACAACATTGGTTATGTTCACATATGTAACCACTCACATTTCCTTATACACACACGTACATATCTAACTCATCGAGATAAAGAAATAGAAGAGTCAAAACCTGGATAAAGCAACTGACATCTATTGTATGACGTCATCACAAACATTTGTTGCGAGACGGCACGTGCGCGTTTTACGGCAACGCATCGTTTTCATCAGGAAAATCAATGTGGGGTGTGCGAGTATAAATAGCCAACTGCTATCAGATCCACACATCGGTTGTCGAAATTCTACGTACCTTCGCAGTATTTCGTCTATTTTCATCATTGTTCGCGAGCGAAAGCAATTAATTGATCTTCTTCACTCGATCTTTTTGTTTCAAATCTTGGTGTTTTGTAGTTGTATATTCACGTTTCACTAAGTCTTTGTATACGCAGAGTATATATATATATATATATATATATATATATATATATATATATATATATATATATATATATATATATATATATATATATATATATATATATATATATATATATATATATATATATATATATATATATGTATGTATGTATGTATGTATGTATGTATGCATCCATGGATGTGTGTGTGTGTGTGTGTGTGTGAAGTATGATTTTGACTCGCACGCACAAATTTAAGGACACACATTATCATAATTAGTTCTAATATTTAGTTATGAAACGCAACATAATCGGTGTCTTTCATTATATCGTAAGTAACGATTAATGCAGGTGGCCTGTTTACCACGGGATGGGTCACGTGATGATGTTTCGATTTAGAATGTCTTTACTTTTAAAATGAGTGCACATACAGAGAGACCATTTAACCTTATATGTTAAATAGATTGCCACGTTCTTGCCTTTAATTTTGTTTCTAAAATTCCTTTTGTTAGCTTTATGCAACAGACAGTGTTCTATCTTTAGCCTCCTGTTACATATATAATAGTTATCTTCTGCCACATGCTGGATATATCGTTTGTATATTCCGCCTCATGAAGCAGAACTTGTTTTTGTAGTATTTTTGGCACATATTTTGTTGTTACCACTTTTGTTATCTAGCTTTTGTTTAGCACTATATAGCTAGAATTGTATTAATGTGCCAATAAAACCTATTACACACATCATAAATTCATGATGCACATCGAATTTAAATAAAGATGATAAAAAGTTTAAAATTTCAGTTAATAATATTGTCATTAATTTCGATAAATATATAATTAATCAGGAAACGTGGTAAACGTTGTTAATTGTACTTTTGGGGTCTTGGCGTCGTGCTACCACAGTTTGATATTCAAAATAAAAATCCAAACGTCAGAAGCAGTTGAAAAACTGTAACAACAACAACAACAACAATAAAATCATCATCAATTACAAGAACAAGACTTAAATATCATATTAAGCAATAATGACAACGACAACAACAATAAGAATCATAAAAAAAATCAGAGATAAAAAACAACGATAATAACGACGAGAACATGAATATACCTTGATCATCTCAGCTTTTATTATTAATACAACGTACGGATGTAGAGAAGATAGTAACTAGAAAATGTAAAAGTGTGGTACCTTGGCATATCATGCTAAGTATTTAACTAAGTATAACATTAAATACAAACACCAACACTTTAACAACATTAATGTAAATACGAATAATGTGGGTTATCCGAAAATATGGCTATTACGTCACACTTCACATCCGCGGTTGCCCACAGGTATAACAACAGATCGATATAACGATTATGGAGGTAATGTACTATTAGTTAAATAAACAATTGACGAAAAGGTTAGGTACTTATTTGCAAGCATAGTGTAAAGAATGGATATTGTTTCAGTTATTTGTAAATAATGCTTCTCTTAACTTAGCGTGTAAAATAAACAATGAAAACTAGAGTTAAGAGAAGAACCTGAAAATGAAATGAGCGAGGATATACAGAATTACGAACTTGATCCTAATGGTCGGAATAGATGAATACTATTTTTTTTTTTTACAAACAATGCAAGCTCAAAATTAACACTTTTACTTAAAATGGAGAACTTTGTTCTAAAAATGAAGACCGGCGCGTTATAAAAATAATTTTACCAAGCACATTAGGCGAATCACGTGGCCCACGTCAAATGGAAAGATTGTATATATCCTTTAGGTCTGGGTGTACTAGTATTTATTTATAGCATTAAAACATATCAGCATAATTGACTAATAAATGAAATGATTATCTTTATATCAACCAATGGTTGACAAAAATATAAATTCCATCGCATTGTGGACGTGACTGACCACCACCCTTGTATCCATTTAGTTTCCACATTTCTATACTTTACCAAGTGTTTTCCCTGCATTTCTACAATTTACCAAGTTTCTTCCATTGCACCCACGTCTCCACTTTTCTATACATTTACCAAGCGTTTCTTCCTTCCATCCACTTTTCACTGTTCTATACTTTATCAAACGTTTTATTTTCTCTTTCCATCCATTTCCACACATTTCTATGCTTTACCAAGCCCTTTTCACTTCCACCCACTTCCACCCATTTCTATACTTTACCAAGCCCTGTTCACTTCCATCCACTTCCACCCATTTCTATACTTTACCAAGCCCTGTTCACTTCCATCCACTTCCATACATTTATATACCTTACCAAGCCCTGTTCACTTCCATCCACTTCCACCCATTTCTATACTTTACCAAGCCCTTTTCAC
Organism: Unio delphinus; assembly: GCA_029339505.1. Lineage (NCBI taxonomy): Eukaryota > Metazoa > Mollusca > Bivalvia > Unionida > Unionidae > Unio > Unio delphinus. The sequence goes on from JAQISU010000054.1 coordinate 8,927,310, forward strand.
TTCCATCCATTTCCACACATTTATATACCTTACCAAGCCCTGTTCACTTCCATCCACTTCCACCCATTTATATACTTTACCAAGTGTTTTCCCTGCATTTCTACAATTTACCAAGTTTCTTCCATTGCACCCACGTCTCCACTTTTCTATACTTTTACCAAGCGTTTCTTCCTTCCATCCACTTTTCACTGTTCTATACTTTATCAAACGTTTTATTTTCTCTTTCCATCCACTTCCACACATTTCTATGCTTTACCAAGCCCTTTTCACTTCCACCCACTTCCACTCATTTCTATACTTTACCAAGCCCTTTTCACTTCCATCCACTTCCACCCATTTCTATACTTTACCAAGCCCTGTTCACTTCCATCCACTTCCACCCATTTCTATACTTTACCAAGTGTTTTCCATGCATTTCTACAATTTACCAAGTTTCTTCCATTGCACCCACGTCTCCACTTTTCTATACTTTTACCAAGCGTTTCTTCCTTCCATCCACTTTTCACTGTTCTATACTTTATCAAACGTTTTATTTTCTCTTTCCATCCACTTCCACACATTTCTATACTTTACCAAGCCCTTTTCACTTCCATCCACTTCCACCCATTTCTATACTTTACCATGCCCTTTTCACTTCCACCCACTTCCACCCATTTCTATACTTTGCCAAGCCCTTTTCACTTCCATCCACTTCCACCCATTTCTATACTTTACCAAGCCATGTTCACTTCCATCCACTTCCACCCATTTCTATACTTTACCAAGCCCTGTTCACTTCCATCCACTTCCACCCATTTCTATACTTTTACCAAGCCTTTTTCACTTCCATCCACTTCCACACATTTCTATACCTTACCAAGCCCTGTTCACTTCCATCCGCTTCCACACATTTCTGATACATTAAAAGCCTTTGTCCTTCACTCCATTTCAAGTCATTTCCATACTTTAGCAAGAATTATGTTTCAGCTACAGTAAAACACGCAGGCCAACAAAAAAAAACTCTCTAAAACGATGTTTCTTCCTTTACTTTTTTCATAATAAGCATGATTAAACATCTTTTAATTTGGCTAAGTTGGCAATATTTTTTTATAAGACTTATATCATGTTTCACCATACACTTATCAAATATCTACCCATTTATGAGTCAGAATTGTATCGTCATTTCCCAGAAGTACGAAACTGTTACTGATCTTTTCTGAATCTGCATCCTTCCAACAAGACTGGGGTTACTTTCTCCTAAATGGTTTCATGATTGCAACTAACAAGTATGAACAACTATGCCGAAGCCTCATCTGATATACAAATAGAAATGAGCAACAGTTTCTGTAACGAAATCTGTATCATCAAGTTCCAAAAATGTATTCCAATCATGCTGTAAATAAATGTCAAAATAACGCTGTCGTTCTCATGCCAAGTCATCCGTCAGAGCCTCTCACAATTTTGAGCCACAAAAACTCAAAACGCCATCAGCCTGGCTTAGTAAATCATTCGCGATGCAAAATTTGACAAATGCGCAATCATGTTAAGTCAGACTAAACGATGGTTATGCGCTGCTGAATGTTTTCCAGTGTAAATAATTTTAATTCGCAAATCTAAGATAACTCGTGTATTTTGGAACTAGACAGGATTACATACAACTATGTAGTAATGAAAGCCATCCAGGTGTTCAATCTATCTTTAGACAATCACTATTCACACTTACTTAATGACACACCTGACACGCGCCACGTTTCTCAAGGTAATCCTTAACTCCACTTCCTGTTGAGCTATATCAATACGCAGATATACATTTTATAATATTAGGATACATTTCATGCCATCACACACACGTTGTGTAAGTAATCTGGCAGGATTATCGCTCGCCTTCACTCGGAAAAATATGAAATTCTTAAATTTCTCCCTCCCATCCACGATAAAGAAACAATGTACTTCAAATTGTTTCAAGGACACACTGTACTAATAATAATGAAAAATGGGAACCAGCCTAGAAATATGTGAAAAATAAAAAAAGGATATATGGGTTTGGCTGACCAGGATTGGTTAATAATGTAAGTTCTGTTTTAGGGGAAAAAAAGAATCTTTTGGGAGCTTATCCTAATTTTAAATGAAAATATATACATTGTTTTATTGATGAAATTTCATACCTTTAACAGTCTTGAGTTTGGAACACTCATTACTAAACTTAATACCTGACTGGTGCGGAATTGACAGCACATTCAAACATGTATGCAAGTCCAGAAGATGCAGCGACTCATATTCTTTCCTCTACAAAGAAGCTGACAACCAGATTTCATCTCTACTGATAAATATAGGTTTGATCATGAGCACTCAAAATGTTTAAGTTATTGAATTTTTAATATCATTGTGTTTCCATAGGCTTACCATGGGAACTGAAATTGTACCATGTGTCTATAGACAGCCACATCAATAGTCACTCCACATATGCAAGTGCAATTAACTTTAATATAAATGCAATCCTATGTTTCTATTTGTAGATAATAAGCAAAATTAATACCTTTGTAAATCACAGAGTAACTTTCAGTGGGATATAAAACATTTATGCAAGTATATCAACTGTTACCAAGAAGGGGGGGGGGGGGTAGGGACAGTGTGTTGATTTGACTATATTAGGTGGAGTGTTTTTCACTTTCGTTTATATCTAAGCAATTCATATATAAAATGTATATTATTTACCATTTATAGAATAATTATAATAAGCAATATAATATTTCCTAGTTGAGTTTTGAACATAATGATTTTGATATGATCACTTAGGTCTCTTCCACCATGGTTAATGGTGATGACTTCTCATGACTTTGCATCCAACTAATTTCTTTCAGTGAATGTTTTGAAAGTTCATATTTTGCATTTTAATGGACTTTCGCTTATTTTAGTTTAGTTTTAAATTATATGTCTTCTGGGAAGAATGTTAGGTAATTTTTGTCATTTAAACTTTTGTGGCACCGCTAATAAACAAACAATAAGAAACAGCTCTACCATTTGCATTATGTCATGTAAAGAAAACTAATATCTATTAAAGGCTATATTTAAAATAAAAACATCTGTATAAAATCACACTTTATGTGTTATCTCTCTTCATTGGCTAATATATTTCACCTATTATCAGATCTATATTTCATTATGCAATGGAAACAATTTTTATGTAGCAGACGACATATTTTACGTCTAAAGAAAACTATTTAAATTTAAAAACCCAGCAACGATACCGACGGCCTCTTGACCACCCGGGCTATACTCATCAAATTATATATGACAGTGTCAACAAAAGGAAACAGAAATTTGTCCTCGTGCCGATGTTGATAGACAGATTGAAGATTATAAATCACATTACTTTCATTTCACCGGTACACATCATCATCGTGGAAATCCGTCGATAACTTGGTATTTTGTTCTACAATGTCGCTAAATGCACTGCGCGTGTAGCAAATAATGTAAATGGTGCGATACTATCTTTTGAAGGATGAAACATAATTATCTGTCATATCGCAATTTGATAAGGAAGAGGGCGATCGTGCTGGAAGGCTATTGAATGTTTCAAATACTTTTGATTCCCTCATCATCTTTGCCGATAAACGACGTCCACAAATTGCCGTTAGAATATTCCTGATTAGACATGAATTGAGATATTGAATTGAACATATTAACCAGATATTGATGAAACTCAAGAAAATAGAACGCTTCTTACTTTCCGTGCGAGACTTACTAATATTTGTCATTGTCCATATTGCAGAATATAATTCGTATTATAGAAACCCTAAACGAGCCTAGACGTAAAGTTGAAAATGTCTTAAAAATAATGTTATCGATGAATGGTATATATTAAAGCTATCTACCAATTGCTAATTGAATGAAGACGAACGAAATGAACGGAGATAATCCGTGACTGACCTGACGTGAGACGTTTCCATAATAACGAAAGCAATGTGAAAGATTGGAGGATGTCCCACTAATGCTTAAGCATGAAGTAACACTTTCCCTCCTTCTCGTGTCAAATAGCAATAAACCCGGTATTAAACTCTCTTGCAAGGTTAATACCACGTACATGATTATTTGACAGAAATCGTAGGCAACTCTTAAGACCCCTAATCCAGAGACCCACTTTAATAGACTTTCAAATGCTCAGCGCTGAAATAAATATATTTCGTTTAACCGAGCTAATAATGGCCGACTCTCAAACGTGCCATTACATTATTCAGTGCGTCAGATGATTGGGAGCATTGCAACTGTCAAATTAAATCCAGAAAACTGTTGGGGGTAATTTCCACGAGTCTACATGATTAATGGATATAATCTCAAATTTCTAAATATGAAGCACTTCATACAAGAGTTCAACAATATTAATTTTCCACAGAATTCATTTCTTTTTTTTTTTGTTGTTGATCACCTTTGAAAATCCATTTATTTATTTAGTTTGAACAACTAATATGTATCATTGACTCAGAACACAAGGAGCTAAGTCATAACATGGAGCAGTTTTGCGCCCGTGGTTAGCGTGCCAGATTCGCGACTGACAGGTTGCAGGGTTGAATGCTTCCATGGTGTGTCTTTGGACAAGGCCGTTTTCACCAATTACGTAAGCACTATATGGCCTACTTGCGATGCTGTGCTACAAAATACAAAACCAAATTTGAAAGCCCTTTTAAGTACAGTTTATAAAAACGATATTTTGTATTCAGGAAATATGGCATTACATGCATATCACAGATTACGTAAGTAATGATAAGTAGTGATTTCATTAATGATATAGGGAATTAGCTTATTTTCTAAACCTTAGTATTTGGATGCGTTAATGCCTGCAAACTGTATTTCGACTGTGTCGTCATCCTTCCATTTTTTCTGACGATACATAAAAAAACCCACATTGGTTCAAAGTCCCTTGTCCTTATTTTGTTTAACGTCAGGCTTCAATATTGGAATGATCATTTTCAGAATATGACTTGTAAAGCATGCAAAATATAAAATACAACTCACCTAACTTGACAGAAAAAAGCCATTCAGATTATATATACACATCTAGATCAACACCAAGATTTGAATAATCTAAGGTAAACATTGCTCCAGAGAAAAGCTATATATCACTATATTAAAACCATGTAAGAAAACGCTGACCAAACTGACAAACAAACACAGATACCCTAAAACTAATGAATTAGAACACAGCATGTCCTTC